>CM038677.1:421631271-422231271 GCA_021605205.1 Aegilops longissima | reverse complement strand
TGGATCGGTGGTGGTATACGGACACGGATTGGTGGTGGTCTATGGATACGGATTCGAGCGGTGGTGGTAGGTGGCGAGGCGATGATGATGGTGCGGTGGCGGCGTGACAACTTATGACCAGAACTCAAACTCTAAAAGACTAGACGCTAAGACCAGCAACTAGACACGACGATGCAACCGCAAATTCAACAAAGCAAAACCCTAAAAAGATTATGCAAAGGCTCAGATTGGTTCGGATATGATGAACTAACCCTAATTTTTTTGTGGCTTTTTCGTGGACTTTAGGTATGAAGAACAAACTCGATCTAAACTACGAAAACTGTAAAATCTCACCGAGCAACCTGAAAGTCTGATACCACTTGATAGAGGCAAAGGTGTCCGATGTTTCGATGAGATGGTGGCTATCGCTTCGTGGGAGTCGACCTTGACGATCCGACTACGATCGTCGCGAGACGTCGCGCCTTAGCAATCGCTAAACCAACTTCCGAGGGTTATTGACCACGCCGGAGCACGATCAACCTGACCACGAGGGCCTGTTTCCTGCGAGCAAACGAAGAACAAGCAAGAAACTGAGATTGCAATCTGGATATTGCGAATATAAGATGAAAGCTTTATTGATCAAGGTGGGGTTCTGTGACGCCTTTGTCCGGTCGTTGAACACAAACGAAGTACGCGAAGTTGCAGCTATGGCGAACTTTTAATCTAAACAAAACCCAAGGTCTAAACGGTGCCCTAAGGGCTGTATATATGGAGGAAGAGGGGGGGAATTTCGTGGCCCTTGGTGGAGGGGTCCGAAATCAACCCTAACTCTTGTTTCCCCACACATACGGACTCTAAAAACAGCCTATACTTAAGTATTTCGAAATTACATGGGCCTGGCCCACTACTAAGGTGACGCAGCACCTAGAATAGCCTCGGGACGACATTTATGAAGTGGCATCTTGTATATTTCGTCCAAGGCTTCATGCATCCATTATGGTGGCTTCAAAGTCCTGAAATCATCACTTGTAACTCCGTTCTTGTTCCCCTTGCGCATGGCATTATCTCCATGCTTGTTCTTGCTCCAATGTCCATCCTTCTCCAAGCTAGGGCCTTCATTTGTAAGCAAAACAAATGTATCCAATTTAGGCAGCATCATATTCTCATGAACATTAGAATCATTACCAAAAAACGAAAGTACCTGATAATTTAATTGGCGTGCGCGAGCTCTAGTAATTGGTCCAGTATATGTAGCAGTAGGGGCTGTGGGTGTAACAATGGTATTGATGTCCTCATCAGGGCCGAGGGCACGAGGGCGAGGGTGCTGGCGGCGACGTCGGGGAACCCGCCCGCGGTGCGGCAAGCCGGTGTTAGCGGCAACGTTGGAAGGTGACGTGCTGCGGGGGAAGTATGTGGGCACAGACGCCTAGACTAGGCACCGGAATTGGGCGGCGATGGGGCGGCACAAGGTGTGATGGCTGTCAATGAGAGAAAGAGAATGACCTATGTGCCATCGACTGACGGGCCAAGAAAAAGAGTAGACGATCGTCGCGCGCGTCCACCTTGTGTTCGTGCCGATGCAAATGAGTCTTAAATTTGGGCCTAGAAGGATCGTCCGGCGGATAAATAACGGACGCACGTTTATTTGGGTTGACGTGTTGGGCTGACATTTTTGTACGCCCAATCCAAACAAAAAGTGCCGGAGTTGCTCTTAGGCTCAATTTGGCTGCAACTCTTGAAGTTGCCGGCCAGTGAGAGTCAGGGAGCAAGGGAGCAGAGATTTATAACATCAAATCATGCACGTCATATCATATGCATCGATTGATGGATGGCAACCCGTGGGATCCGGAAGATATATTGAGGTTGACATCTCGGTCGATCCATCCTGTGGCGACTGTATGAAACGGATAGTCTGACATTACGCCGCTCTTACGGTACCCCACCGCTGCAATCTGCATTTTCCATTACCTCCTAGCATGTAACTTAAATATACGTATGAATATACGTCACATCCCACACGCATATGCAGTACGCAATGATACAGCATTTCTTTTAAAATATATACACACCCCGCTTGAGACATTTATACACGTATACAGAAGCGCTGCAGCGTATGTATGCTTTTTTAATATAAAATACGAAAATATTTGTGGACACACAACGTTGGATGTGACTGTTGTGAACTATACTTACTCCATACAGCCTGTTACATTACATGCACATGCTTAATTGTACCGGCCTGGCATTTCTTACGCGGTGGCCTGGTCGGTCTGTACGTACCGTAGATGCGATCAAGGTACTACCTATAGCTCATTACTGCGCGTACGTACACGATGTAGCAGCAGACAGATAGGATCTGATGTATAGAATTATATAATCATATCATATACGGCGATTAATCATGGGTGTCAGTGCATGCAAGTACATATCCTTGCTAGCCACTGCAGCCAATTAGCACATCGCGCGTACGTACGTACAAAACAGCCGCGTAGTAGCAGTAGTAGATTAGACAATAGACATACGGCGCGCGTGCGAGCGTGCATGGAGTACGCACCACGTACGAGCCTGACTGACAGTTGCAGCTCCTTGGTTGATCTCTGCCCAAAGTTTCAGGGCAAGGATCGTTCGATATGGCAGGCATATCACCGCTAAAATTTCGACTTTTACTGACCGGCTTCATGTTCAGGAATTTGACAGGCACCATGGAGATTTAAGAAAGTTCATGACTAATTACCGACACATTTAATTACTAGACATTACCTATTTACTTATTTATTTATTGATAATCAATATTATGATATATTTATAGTAGCGAATTGTACTCCCTCCATTCCTAAATATAAGTCTTTTTAGATATTTCAATACGAACTACATACAGGTGTATATAAACATATTTTAGAATGTAGATTCACTCATTTTGCTCTGTATGTAGTCCATATTGAAATCTCTAAAAGGACTTATATTTAAGAACGGAGGGAGTACATGGTAGAGATATATGAGCTGACTACATCGATTACAAAATAAAGTCTAAAAGAAACTAGCAAATCTCCGGGATTTTCAAACTTTTTCTTCTTCCATGAAACAAATCTTGTACTTATCTGAAGGCAACCCTAGAAAATAATGAAGGTATCAAAACAAAGATCTGTAAATATCAATGATGGTTCTCCCGTAGTTTTAATTTGAGCCACAATGGCAAGCCTACGATGCACGTACGCAACCATTAAAGTAATCAACCAACAGCGGTACTCTAGGGACAAAAAAAAACAACCAGGTTGACGTCGCTGGGAGCCAAAAGTGTGAATCACCATTGTCGAGGATGTAGCCGTTGGGACAGATATTGCGAGCACAATCTTCCTCGCGGTGACCAAAAGAGAAAAAAAAATCCAAAATCAATCTGGCGAAGCAAGATCTGGAGGACCATACCTAGATAGAATAAATTCTCCAACACCATCGTTGACGTCGCCTGTCGTTGAACGGAGAGCCGAAAATTATTCATTGTGATGCAATCTCCAACGAAAAAGAAGACGGCTACCAAAACCCTAAACCAATCTAATGAAAACACTACTATTAAGAACTCTACTCATAGACCGGGTTCCCCACCCCTCCTGACGCCGACGGATGCCGGCCGGAGGAGGGGGAACCGGTCTATGGTGGACACGAAGGTGCTGGCGGTGGCCGCTAGGTTCATAGGAGGACCTCTTCAGCGAGACTTCACATATGGGTCGGCCCATCGACACGCGACATGATCGCTCGCCAGATGCGACCTCGTTCGCTTTCAGTTGACCTTTGACTTTCAAAAAAAGTAGGAAAACCAAAAAATTGTGAATGATCGAAAAAATGTCAATTAAAAAAAGTTCATGGATTTGAAAATATTCAAAAAATACAAAAAATCACCAATGCCAAAAATTCATCATTTAGAAAAAAATCACGAATTTAGAAAATAAGCACAAAATTGAAAAACATTCATGAGTTCCAAAAAAGTTCATTGATTTTGGAAACAAAAACGAGGATTTTGAAAAAACGTTCAAGGATTTGAAAATATATTCTGTGATTTTGAAATAAAAGATCATGAATTTTTGAAAAAGTTCATTAATTTTGAAAAACGAAATTGCGATACAAAAATAGTTCATGGATTTAGAAAAAAAAAATCATGGAATTGAAAAAAATCATCAAAAAAATGAAAAATTCATCGATTTTGTGGAAAAAGTTCAGAATTCGGAAACAGTTCACAAGTTTTAAAAAAAATATTTACTTTGAAAAAAGTTCAACAAATAGAGAAATGTTCAAGAATTTTTTTAAAAAATCATGATTTTGGAAAAGATTCTCGTAAATTGAAGAAAATTTCAAATTTCTAAAAAAATCATTTATTTTAAAAAGGAACAAGAAAGGCTAAAAATGGAAACGAAAATGGAAAAATAAATATAAAAGAAAAGTAAAGAAAAACCTGAACAAAACTAGTGCAATAAAAACCTAAACGAATTATTTTTTACAGGAAGCTTCCCAAAACCAATTGAAACTTCCCGAAACCAGTAGGGAGCTTCTCACAGAACGAGCATCCGTATATGGGTCAGCCCACTAAAAATATGTTGAAGGGGCTTGTGTGACGCCCCCGATTTAATCGTACACTAATCATGCACGCAAATGTGTACGATCAAGATCAGGGACTCACGGGAAGATATCACAACACAACTCTACAAATAAAATAAGTCATACAAGCATCATAATACAAGCCAGGGGCCTCGAGGGCTCGAATACAAGTGCTCGATCATAGACGAGTCAGCGGAAGCAACAATATCTGAGTACAGACATAAGTTAAACAAGTTTGCCTTAAGAAGGCTAGCACAAACTGGGATACAGATCGAAAGAGGAGCAGGCCTCCTGCCTGGGATCCTCCTAGGTTACTCCTGGTCGTCGTCAGCGGGCTGCACGTAGTAGTAGGCACCTCCAGAGTAGTAGTCATCGTAGGCGGCGGCGTCTGACTCCTGGGCTCCATCGTCTGATTGCAGCAATCGAGTAGAGATAGGGGACAAAAGGGGGAACAAGGCAACCGTGAGTACTCATCCAAAGTACTCGCAAGCAAGGAGCTACACTACATATGCAAGGATATATGTGTAAAGGGCCATATCAGTGGACTGAAATGCAGAATGCCAGAATAAGAGGGGGATAGCTAGTCTTAACGAAGACTACGCTTCGGACACCGGTCTTGCAATGCATGAAGAGGACAACGGAAGTCCTCCAAGTAACATCATATAGCAATAATCCTACCCGCAATCCCCGCTCATATCCACGAGCGAGAGCGACCACCGGTTGTATCGGCACTTGGAAGGGTGTGTTTTATCAAGTATCCGGTTCTAGTTGTCATAAGCTCAAGGTACAACTCCAAGTCGTCCTGTTATCAAGATCACGGCTATCCGAATAGATTAACTTCCTGCAGGGTGCACCATCTTACCCAAAGACGCTTGATCCCATTTGGCGGACACACTTTCTGGGTCATGCCCGCCGCGGAAGATCAACACGCCGCAGCCCCACCTAGGCACAACAGAGAGGCCAACACACCGGTCTAAACCTAAGCGCGAGGGTCTAGGCCCATCGCCTCGAAAGCACACCTACACGCTATGCGACTGCCGAAGCAGACCTAGCCCATCAGCGTTCCAGTCCAATCCGGTAGCGCGCCGCCCGTCCGACGTCTGAAGTACTTCGGTGATACCACGACGCGGGATACCCATAACTACTCCCGCGTAGATGGTTAGTGCGTATAAGCTCAGAGCCAACCCAGATCAAATACCAAGACCTCGTTAAGCGTGTTAAGTAACATGAACGCCGAACAGGCCAGGCCCACCTCTCTCCTAGGCGGTCTCAACCTGCCTGCCGCTCCGCCACAAAGATCCACTGCGGGTGCTCCATCACCGACCGACTTTAATCTCACATGTATCATGTATAAGTATATAGTATATACTGTGATCAACTCCCGAGTGATCACGGCCCGATAGTATAGCACGCAGACGGACAAGAAAGTAGGGCCACAGATGAAAGTACTAGCATCCTATACTAAGCATATAGGATTGCGGTAAGGTAACAATGTATAATAAGGACAAAGCTATGCAGAAGATAGGAGTATCTGAAAACAAGAACATGCTATACTACTCTAATGCAAGCAGTATAGAGAAGAGTAGGCGATATCTGGTGATCAAGGGGGGGCTTGCCTGGTTGCTCTGGCAAGAGAGAGGGGTCGTCAACACCGTAGTCGAACTGGCCACCGCGTCGGTCTCGTAGTCTACGGAGAGAAGAGGGAAGAAACAATGAATACAAAGTAAACAGATGCATATCGATGCATGACATGTCAAGAAGCGATGCTAGGCGTGCCCTAACGTGGTATGAGGGGTACTGGTTAGGGGGAAAACATCCGGGAAAGTAATCCCGGTGTTTTGGGTTTTCGGGCAGAGGAGCCGGAGGGGAAAAGTTGCAGGTTCGATAGGTTAGGGGTGTGTGGGTCGACGAACGGACTGCGATCCGGATTCGCCTCGCTGTTCGAGCAACTTTCATGTTGAAAATATTTTAATCCGGATTACGGATTAAAAGATATGATTTTAAAAGATTTTATTAATTTCTGGAATTTAATTAATTTTGAAAATGCATTTATGACATCAAGATGATGTCATGCTGACATCAGCAGTCAATTAGTTAATTAGCCCAGACCCCTGCGCGCTTAGGTTAGGTGGGTCCCGCATGTCATTCTCTGTTATCTAATTAACCTAATCAAAGTTAATTAACCTTAGTTAATTAGGTTAATTAGTGATTAGGGTTAATTAATCAGAATTAATTAGATTAATTAATTACTTAATTAATTAATTAATTAATTAATTAATTAGTTTCATTTAATTTTTATTCCTGTTTTAATAAAAACCGTTACGTGGGGGGTGGGGCCCCATGTCATTGGCCTGGGGGCCATTCGGCATGCTTGCGCAGTGGGCGATGCCGTGCCCGAGGCCGATCAGGCGGGTTAGCTTGAGCGCCTGCTTGGCATAAACAGGGAAGCCGAGGCCACGACGGCGGCCGGGCCGCAGCCACGGCGTGAGTGGCGGCGCAGCGCGCGCGGCGAGGCGAAGGCGGTGGCAGGGCAGCAGCGGGCGAGCGGCGCTGAGGAGTAGGCGAACGCCGTCTTGGGTCATGATGGGGTTCAGGCGGCGCGGGGTGAAGAACGTCGGAAGGGGGCG
Source organism: Aegilops longissima (assembly GCA_021605205.1). Lineage (NCBI taxonomy): Eukaryota > Viridiplantae > Streptophyta > Magnoliopsida > Poales > Poaceae > Aegilops > Aegilops longissima. The sequence goes on along the minus strand of CM038677.1, from coordinate 422,224,078 downwards.
GGATTCGTGGTGGCGAAGTGCGAGGGCGCCGTTAGGGCGCCGAGACGCGTCGACGGCAGAGGAGAGGGAAGGGCTAAAGCGGCGGCGGGCGGGTCGGGGCCGAGTCAGACTCGGTCGACGGCGCCTGTTCGGGAGAGGAGAGAGAGGGAAGCAGGCGTGACCGCGGAGGGTCGGGCCGGAGCTCGGCGACGGCGATGTTCGGGATCTGGCGGGGAGAGGGGAGCGGGGGGGCGGGCGAAGCTCACTGGGGGGGGGCCGGGTCTATGAGGCGGGCGCAGTGAAGGTTGACGGTGTCCGCGAGGAGGCGGGCGGGCGGCCCGCCGGTGTGGGAGGCGTCCGTGAGGCGGAGGGTTCGGGGTCGACCAGTGGCGGCGAAGCGCCAAGGTGGAGGAGGAGGAGGGCCCAGGCGGTGTAGAGGAGGAGGAGGAGGTCCGGCGGCGGTTGGGCGGCGGGGGGCCGGAGACGAGGCGGGCGAGGCGACTCGGTCGGGGTCTCCTTCCGATCCATATCGGGAGGAGGAGATATTTCGGGTGGGGAAGTGAGGCTGTCGCTGGGGGTGCGGGCTGGACCGAGGGGAAAAGGAGTGAGGGGGGGTTGGGCCAATGGGCCGGCCGGCTGGGCCAGAGAGGGGGCTGGCCCAGTTGGGCTGGGGGTTCCTCCTCTCATTTCGTTTTCCCTTTTCTCTTTTTATTTTCTTCTTTTCTGTTTTTAGTTTATTTAAAATGCCAAATCACTTTACAAAATTTTGTGCACCCCACCATAATTAGGTTTGGTAGTTTAGACAACCCCCGAGCATTTTAGTTTTAGGTTTTTGCAACTTTTTATCTTTGCTTTTGTTTTGATCTTTGTTTTAAAACGGGTTCGAATCAACGTGAGGTTAGTCACCGAACCGGGGTGATTACTGTTCCCTAATCATCCGGGTGTTACAGCTTGGGTGTGCGCGGTTTGCAGCTTTGCGTGTAATAGGCACTACACACACGGAATAGGATTCCACATGCAACTAGACTGGAAAAAAAGAGAGAGTGGGCTAAATATAAGCCTATGAAGTGAATATGGGCTTCACATTCTTCTGTACATACAAGTAAGTAAATAGCCCCTGCGTCCAGACCGAGTGGATGGTTACCTCCATCGGTAAACCATGTGAAAATCAATGTTGACGTGGCGGTCTCTAGGCATGGAGGATTTGGAGCTGGTGGAGCAGTATGTAGAGACCAAGGGGGCTCCTTCATGGGTCCATCTACTCCATTCTTTCCCCACCTGGATGATCCGGCTACCCTAGAGATGTTAGCTGTGAGGGAAGCCATGGCTCTTGCTGAGGATTTGTATGTACAACACATCTTCATTGCCTCGGACTGTAAAGTAATCGTGGAGGAAATGGAGAAGGGGAGCTCGGCTACATATGGAGCTGTCATTAGATAAATACAAGAACGTTCTTCAGTTTTTCTCTCTAGTATTTTTAGTCATGAGTTTAGAACCTCGAATGTGGAGGCTCACAATCTCGCAAAGCATGGTCTTAGTTTAGGGGATTGGTCGCAATGTTTGGTTAGGCCAACTCGGAGATCTTCTTTTCTTCCATGTAAACATTGTGACCTCTTAATAAAGCTTGCGAGTTTGTCTAAAAGGTAAACAATCATGCGAGGGGAGTGAGCGCTATGGGCCGAGACCTGCTGAACTGGCGCGCGAGCGCCAATTAGCGACGTGCTTAAGACGCCAAGGATGAGGTCTCCTAACCAGCCTCCCATCTGATGAACCACTTTTCTCAAAATGGGCTTTTGCTCCACTTTGTATATAAAGCAAACCATTACATCTATACAACATGTCCAAGTGCCAAATTTAAAAATTAAAAGGTATGCACGGGCAACATCACAAACATGCCCAAAAGGATCACAAACATGCCCACAAGGATGCAAAGCTGTAGATATAAACATAATACCTTCAAATGCATGCTGGATAGCGGTCTTTAGATGGAGTATTAGTTGTACATGTGGTCGCATAACGGCCTATAAATCACTTATGTAATGCCCATGTAAAATTATGCCATGAAAGACCATAGTCATAAATATAAATATTGCAGTTTAACCGTTGCCCAATTGTAATTTGTTCACCGCAAGACATTTATCTTCCTTGGGGAGATGCCTCTAGTGATGCCATGACCCGGGTTTGTTTTCCCTTAATTGCATACACGGCTATTAGTTACTTTATTTGTTTTACCGTACTTATTATTTCATCTATCTATCAATTCCTATCATACCATACAATTTATCCTTATAACTAGCAGGATAAGAAGCTTGACAACCTTCTTGAAGCGTTGGGGGCAAAATTGTTTTGTATTTGCTGTGCAGGTACCAAGGATTAGTGTTGCAGAAGAAATTCATACTCATTTGATAAACCTTGATTCTCAATTAAGGAAAATACTTATTGCTAGGTTACTTCATCCTTACACTTGGGAGTTACTCAACCACTCTTACAACAAGAGGGCAAACAACAAGTTGCCCCCGGCGCCGCCCTCGACCACACATGCCCGAGCGCACCGAATGATAGCTGCTCTCCCACGTCGACAAGGTCACGAAGATAGTGGCAGGCTCCCTGGAAATTTTTGTGATCATTGCAGCAGCTGCCACCTGCATGTACCTAAAGTGTCGTAGGCAAAATGAGGTCGTGTGGGAAGTTAGCATCATAGACGGCACATAGACAGATGCATCTCATTTAGAAAATAGCTGAAGCGAAAGGCGAATATTGAGCCTTCATTCATGTTGAAGGCCTTTGCAACTTCAGGCCAGTGCCTGTGGATGATTGACCGTCCATCCCTCGACCTCTTCAGGAACACTTCAATATTAAAACAAGCATGCTTAGCAACTTGGAAATATAGCAATTGTATTTGTTTCTCATGTATTTAGTACAACCAAATTTGATTTATTTTTCACATGGTATACAATAACATAATGCACCCACAAAAATTGAACATCGCATTGCAGAACTGAACCAAACAGTTAACTAAACACCATAACAAATGAACCAAACGTTAACTGAGCACCACATTGCACAATATAACATACTCCTAATAGAAGATCGAACAGTTAACCAACCAAGCATGCTTGACAACTTGGAAAATTGCACCCTGAAGAATTGAACATCACATTTGCAGAATTGAACCAAACAGTTAATTGAACACCACATTGCACAACATATAGAATATATACTCTAGAGCAGAAGATTGCATGGTAAAAGTAGATAGCACAATTCACTAGAATTTTTTAAGGAAAGGCAGTATCTAGCAAACTGAACATGGGTCCTTATAGTGAGCTAATAAGACAAGCTACTCCTCGTTGTCGGAGATATCGATGATGATTGGCTCCTTGGACATGGAAGAGGGCGAGGCCTCCGCATCGTGGGTGCCCTCTTCATAGTTGTGAGTTGCCTGAGCCGCTCCGGGCACCAACCTACTGGCTCTCAAGATGAGGTAAGCACGTGCACGCTGAGAAAATACCTTGTAATCTTCGTCGAAGGCACCGACGGTGGCCTCGAGAAAACACCATGAACTGCCGTTTAAAGCAGCCAACCGCAGCGTGGCGTCGGCGAGCGAGGCGTCGATGGTGACCTCGGCGTGGTGCTCCTCCAAGATCTGGGGGTCGGCACGAATGGCAGCCATCGCGACCTCATCCGTGCATGCGGCCGCGATTTGCTTCTCCGCTACCAAATGCTCCTTGAGATCCTGGCTATACTGCGTGCACCTTGGCTTAGGGCGGCGCTTATTTGGTGGAGGGGTCGGTGATCTGGGTGGAAGGTGTCGCGCCGGCGGTTGGGGCATGTGGGATGTGGAAGGAGGAGGAGGATGGGGGTCGGGTGTGGATTACCTGCCTGGATAGGTGAGGCCGAGCAGCGTGAAAGAGGGTCGCCGGCGAGGAGGCGGCGCTGCAAGCAAGGAGTGAAAGTTTCAACTTGGAAAGGAAGGCGAAAACAGGGGAAATGTGGCTTTTGGTAAGGGGGAGAGGGCGGGGAGATAGATATTTGTGCAGAAGCCGAAAATTTGGAACCGCTTCAGCAAAAAAACTGGCGCGCAAAGTGTCATCAGACATGGTCCCTTATTCAGAGCGGGCTGTGGACTGTAGCGGTCGCACCTTCTCGCGTAAGCCGTATACGTAATATACTCCAACGGTGCTCCCAGATATTTTGTGCTGCATCTCACATGGTTGGTTATAATAAACTGTGTGGGATCTACTTGATTTTTTGTCTTTATTTGAATTACATAATGGGGTCACAGCGGCGATGGACGGTGTTTGAATTGCTAGACCTTTTATCTGCAGTGAACATGCAACTATACGTGTGTCATAAAAGAGTTGGAATTATTCAGGGTTCGTTTGGACATTTTATACATTAAATTGGTTTTCTAGCCATTTCAGGTGCACAATTCAAAGTTAAACTACATGCACATGCTCTGGTGCATCAACATGGGTTGTAAAATCATATATGTGTCCATGGGTCTATGCTTATGTCTCATGCAAGAAATGGGGATAAATTTTGAACACCACGCATAATGGCTCTCCGGCAAACGTTGACGTACTTGCTTTTGTAATTCTAGTAAATCCAAAAGTCATCCAAAATTCATCAAACTTGGCATGCTACCATGGAGCGGCATCAACATGTCGTGGTAAATTTTTTGTCCCATTTGTTGCAGGTTTGGGTATAAGCTTCTCATAAACCAGAGCTTCTCACTACAAGTGTGATGGTTTCGGTAGGGAACGTTTCACCTTTCTGGACGAAATGATATCCGTTGCCTCTTCTTGATTTCAATTTTTTTCTAGTGTCAACATAGAACAACAGGAGTGTTGTCTCAAATTTTGGGATTTTTCGGGGTTCGCTTGGACATTTTTATACATTAACTGAGTTTTCTATGCATTCATGTGCATAATTCAAATTTGAACTACATGCACATGCTCTAATGCATATAAATTGGTTGAAATTTCAAATTTGTGTCCTTGGTTGCATGCTTAGGTCCCATGCAAGAAATGGAAATGAATTTCAAACACTCTGCCACCGTCACTCGGCCGCAAACATTAAGATACCTGGTTTTTTAATTCTAGTAGATCCAAAACTCGTCAGAAATTCATGAAACTTGGCATGCTATCATGGAGCGGCATCAACATGCCATGGTGCAAATTTTGTCCCATTTGGGGAAGGTTTGGGGATATGCTTCTCACAAACTAGAGCTTCTCACAACAAGCCTGATGGTTTCGGTAGGGAACGTCCTACCTTTGGGGACGAAACGATATCCATTGCCTCTTCTCGATTTCAATTTTTTTCCTAGTGTCAACATAGAATAACAGGAGTGTTGAATTTTTGGGATTTTTCGGGGTTCGTTTGGACATTTTTATGCATTAACTGATTTTTCAATGCATTCATGTGGATAATTCAAATTTAAACTACATGCACATGCTCTAATGCATATAAATTGGTTGAAAAATTCAAATTTGTGTCTTTGGTTGCATGCTTAGGTCCCATGCAAGAAATGATAATGAATGTCAAACACCCTGCCACCGTCACTCGGCGGCAAACATTGAGATTCCTAGTTTTTAAATTCTAGTAAATTCGAAACTCATCTGAAATTCATGAAACTTGGCATGCTATCATGGAGCGGCATCAACATGCAGTGGTAAACTTTTGGTCCATTTGGGACAGGTTTGAGTATATGCTTCTCACAAACCAGAGCTTCTCACAACAAGCATGATGGTTTCGGTAGGGCAACGTCCCACCTTTGGGGACGAAACGATATCCATTCACTGGTACGCATCAGTCCTAAACAAACAGTTTTTATCCCCTTTCCGCAACGACATTTGGAACCATCGCCAAGTGAGTGTGGGCGATAGGGGGGTCCTTCCCACACGACCCAGAAACCGTCGGGGATATGCACACGTTCGGCAAAATGACGTCGTGTGCGACCGGCGAGCGCTCAAATACGGGAATACATACAATAGAGCTAAAAAATACAATTATATGGCGAAATTGTTTCCGGTTGCAAGTACATCCCACACAGTCAGTCCCCGCTAAACGTTTCCGTTCGTATGCACAACCCACACAGTCGTTCCAAGGAAAACGTTTCCGTTCACAGGTGCATCACACACAATTTTTCCCGTTAAATCGTTTGCGTTATTGAATGTATCACACACGGTCCACAGAAGAAACTGTGTGGCAAAGGTTGTCCATCACACACAGTTTTTATGTGGTAAACGTTTGCGAGGTGGCCTAACGCAAACATTTTTCAAGAGACATTTCATAATCCATTTATTAATCTAATTGACATTTCATATTAAGCACACAATATATTTCATTTCCATATTAAGGAAGCAGAATTTCATAATTGAAATACATCAGAGTACAACAAGATATAGCTTCATCACTCAGCTACCCCACTAAACAACTGCACCAGCAGCAAGTTCCACATGCAACATGTAGAACCTTTCGAAATTAGCATCATAGACGGTATATAGACAGATGCATCTCATCTGAAAACTGCTGAAGCGGAAGGCGAATATTGAGCCTTCATTCATGTTGAAGGTCTTTGCAACTTTAGGCCAGTGCCTGTGGATGATTAACCGTCCGTCCTTCGTCCTCTTCAGGAACACTTCAATATTGAACCGTGGGTGTTGTATGAAAACCTTCCTCGCCTCCTGACCATAGAGATGGTTTGAGAGGTAATCATCAGTGAACTGCTTTGGAAAGGCCTGAAAACAAGGATGTGTATAAATATCTTCTCTATATTGGAAATGGGGCAAAGGAATAAAAAAAGGCAAGGTATAATAGTTAGTACCATCTTGTAGTGAACTGATGTCTTTTTCATTGTGCAGACAAAGATCTTGTTTTTTTGTCGCTAATTTCTTTATCCTAAAAATCTTTCTGAGTTTCTTGACTTGATTGATATTCATGGAAAACTCATTTCCCCATATGCAAAAAGGGTCGAACAGTTGGTCAAAACCTCTCACAGCAGGACCTACATGTGCAAGACCAAATTGTTAAAAACAAAAATATTAGAATGGTTCCTGCAATTGCACAATAATGTGCTATTAGACAACAAACCATGCACGTGCTAACCTCGATTGTAAACCTCAGTGCTTCCCATTGTTTCACCGCAACACATATAAGGTAGCTAGTCATTAGGTTAAGTAAGGGTTGCATGCTATTAGTAAAATATGTTGATGAAAAATAAGCACGTTGCAGATTCATCAGATTAATTCAAGCCACACGGAAAACCCATTACCCAAACCAAGCATGATTAAGAACTAGGAAATATAGCACTTGTATATGTTTCTCATATATTAAATGCAGCCAAATTCGATTTATTCCTCACATGCACAACAATACAAAATTCTACCCACGACAATTGGACATCGCATTGCAGAATTGAACCAAGCAGTTAACTAAACACCACAACAAATGAACCAAACATTAACTGAGCACCACATTGCACAATATAACATACTCCTAATAGAAGATCAGACAGTTAACCAAACTAACTACAACCAATTGTAGAAATTGTATTTGTTTCTCATGTATTTACTACAGCCAAATTCAATTTATTCCTCACATGGTATACAATAACAGAATGCACCCACAATTTTGTAAAGATAAATTCAATTTATTTCTCACATGGAAGACAACACAAAATTGCAGCATGAAGAATTGAACATCACATTTGCAGAATTGAACCAAACAGTTAACTGAAGACGACAACTAATTAAGAAAATAGTTAATAAGTGAGCACCACACTGCACGACATATAGAACATATACACTAGAGTAACAGATTGCATGGTAAAATTAGATAGGACAATTCACTAGAATTTGTGAAGGAAAGGCAGGAGCAGCACACGCAATGGGTAAACCGAGCATGCTTAACCGGCGTAGCTAGCAAATGGCAAGGTGCTCCTTCAAGATCTGGGGGTCTGCACGAATGGCAGCCATCGCGACCTCATCCGCGCGTGCGGACGCGATTTGCTTCTCTGCTGCCAAATGCTCCTTGAGGTCCTGGCTATACTGCGTGCACCATGACTTAGGCCGCCGCTTATTTGGTGGAGGGGTCGGTGATTTGGGTGGAAGGTGTCGCGCTTGCACCGGCGGCCAGGGCATGTGGGTTGTGGAAGGAGGAGGAGGATGGGGGTCGGGTGTGGATTACCTGCCTGGATAGAGGAGGCCGAGCAGCGTGAAGGAGGGTCGCCGACAAGGAGGCGGCGATGCAAGCAAGGAGTGAAGGTTTCAACTTGCAAAGGAAGGCGGAAAGAGGGGAAATGTGGCTTTTGGAAAGGGGGAGTGGGCGGGGAGGTAGATATTTACGCGAAAGCAGAAAATTTGGAATCGCTTCAGCGAAAAAACTGGCGCGCAAAGTGTCATCAGACATGGTCCCTTATTCAGAACTGTGTACGATATGTGGATATCACAAATGATTCAGATAGCTTAACTCGTGTGTGATGAGTTTGAACGTCAAAAGTTTTGGTTCAAATTTCCATGGTTACAATGGTCATCCACGTCATTGCATAATTTGGGTACACAAAGGAGACTACAACACACCCACACTTCTTAATCGAGCAAGTTCAGTAATTAAACAGAGCTAGCTGACCTAAACATTACTCTAACAAATTAAAGATCGGCGCTCTTAATTAAACAAAACAAAGAGTAATACTACGGCTGGTGCTCGTCCATCTCCGCCGCCGCCTCCATGTCCAGCTCGCGCCCGACGGTCTCCTGTGGAAGGAGCTCCATGGCATCCATCCCACCATACTCGGCAAGCATCTCGCCATCCGCGCCCGCTATCTCTTTGGAAAAAGCCGCCACGAGCTAGGCATGGGCGGACGTGATATGGGCTTGGACGGGCTTCGTCATCACAAGGTATGCGGCGGAGGAACGGACGGCTGCTCAAACGCTCTCGGCGATTGCCAGCTCTTCGGCCGTGGGTTGCCGACCATTGTCGGAGAAGCTTCGTTCGATTTGTGCGGTGACCGCCAGGAGCTGGGCGTGGGCGGCCCCGACATGGTCGTGAGCGGCCTCCATCAGGGCTAAGGCCGCCGCTGCGGAACGGACATCTGTTGTGCCGGTCTTGCCAGTTGCTATCTAAAAGTGCAACTATCCCTGGGTGGTTTTGGTAATTCCTAACAACATATAGCTCATTGAGCTAATGCTATTCCAAGATAAATATTTCAGGAAAGCTCAATGATTGGCATGGCACGGATTAGAAAGTGGACCCTTCAAAATGCTAAGGACAAAGGATTGGCTCAAGCTCAAAGCACAAGACTCTACATTTTCTATTTTAGTGATCCAAGATCACATTGAGCCTATAGGAAAAGCCAATACTATTAAGAAGGGATGAGGTGTTGCTTAATGAGGATCTTGCTCAAAATGTTTAGTGATATGCTCCAAAACCCTCCACTACTTTCTCATATCCACATATGTCATAAACCAAAAAGTCCAACTCGGCCCCACCGAAATTTCATATCCGGAGGCACCGAGTTCTTTTGTCATAGCCACTGCTAGAAAGCCTAATCAATTCGGTCTCACCGATAGGGATCTCGGTCCCACCGAGATGGGGTTGTAATCTCTTTGTTTCCTTTTCGTAACGTTTTGGTCAAATCGAGATGAGCGATAGGTCCCACCGAGATTGGAATGCAAACTCTCTGTTTCCCTTTCGTAATGTTTCGGTCCAACCGAGATGAGCGAATCGGTCCCACCGAGTTTGCCTGACCAACTCTCTGTTTGACCATTACTAAAATCGGTCTCACCGAGTTTGTGTAATCGGTCTCACCAAGATTACGCTATGCCCTAACCCTAATGACATCGGTCCCACCGAGTTGATCCTGTCGGTCCCACCGAGAATCCTAACGTTCACATTTTGAACTAAACCGGTCTGACGGAGTTTCATGATTCGGTCCCACCGAGTTTGGTGATTTGTGTGTAACGGTTAGATTTTGTGTGGAGGCTATATATACCCCTCCACCCACTCTTCATTCGAAGAGAAAGCCATCAAAACATGCCTACACTTCCAACACATATTTTCTGAGAGAGAACCACCTACACTTGTGTTGAGGTCAAGATATTCCATTCCAACCACATGAATCTTGATCTCTAGCCTTCGCCAAGTTGCTTTCCACTCAAATCTTCTTTCCACCAAATCCAAATCCTGTGAGAGAGAGTTGAGTGTTGGGGAGACTATCATTTGAAGCACAAGAGCAAGGAGTTCATCATCAACACACCATTTTTTACTTCTTGGAGAGTGGTGTCTCCTAGATTGGCTAGGTGTCACTTGGAAGCCTCCGTCAAGATTGTGGAGTTGAACCAAGGAGTTTGTAAGGGCAAGGAGATCGCCGACTTCGTGAAGATCTACCTGGGTGAGGAAAGTCCTTCGTGGGCGACGGCCATGGTGGGATAGACAAGGTTGCTTCTTCGTGGACCCTTCGTGGGTGGAACCCTCCGTGGACTCGCGCAACCATTACCCTTCGTGGGTTGAAGTCTCCATCAACGTGGATGTACGATAGCACCACCTATCGGAACCACGGATAAAAAATCTCCGTGTCAACATTGCGTTTGCTCCCTAAATCTCATCCCCTTTACCTTCATATGCAATTGTTTTACATTCCGCTGCTATACTCTTAGAATTGCATGTGTAGGTTGATTACTTGACTTGCGCTAAATTGCTAAAATCTGACAAGAACTAAAATTGGGAAAAAGCTAGATTTTTATTTGGTCAAGTAGTCTAATCACCCCCCTCTAGACATACTTCCGATCCTACAAGTGGTATCAGAGCTTTGGTCTCCATCTGCTTTGATTTCCATAGCTTTTGGTGGTCATAGCCTTGGTTTCACAACCTAGGAGAGTATGGCGTCTAGCGAGGGAAATTACCACCGTAGAAGTCCTTACTTTGATGGTACTAATTTTGCTAGTTGAAGCATAAGATGAAAATGCATATTCTTGGACATAACCCCGCCGTTTGGGCCATTGTGTGTATTGGCTTGCAAGGTGAAATCTTTGATGGTAGAGAACCGAACCGTGAAGCTACCACGGAAGAATTGAAGATGCTACAATACAATGCTCAAGCTTGTGATATTCTCTTCAACGGATTGTGCCCCGAAGAATTCAACAAAATCAGCCATCTTGAGAATGCAAAGGAAATTTGGGATACTTTGATTGACATGAACGAAGGTACCGACTCCGTCAAGGAATCCAAATTGGATGCGCTTCAAAGTCAACTTGACAAGTTCAAAATGAAGGATGGTGAAGGTGTCGCTGAAATGTACTCTAGGCTTGCTCTCATCACAAATGAGATTGCCGGCTTAGGAAGTAAAGAGATGACCGATAGATTCATCATCAAGAAGATCCTAAGAGCCTTGGATGGAAAATATGATACCGTGTGCACATTGATCCAAATGATGCCCAATTACAAAGATCTCAAGCCAACGGAAGTCATTGGAAGAATTGTTGCTCATGAGATGTCACTCAAGGATAAGGAAGAGCTTCACAACAAGTCAAGTGGTGCTTACAAAGCCTCATGTGATGCTCCCACATCATCAAGTGAGAAGCAAACCTTCAATGAAGAATTGAGCTTAATGGTGAAGAACTTCAACAAGTTCTACAAGAGTAGAAGCAAAGAAAGAAGCTCCAAGTCAAGGTCCTACAATGACAAACGATCTTCTAGTTGTGAGCGAAATTGTTACAATTGTGGAAGACCCGGACACTACTCCAATGAGTGTACGGCCCCCTACAAAAGAAGAGAAGATTCTCCCAAAAGAAGAAGTAGAATAGAAGAATCACCACCAAGAGAAAGGAGGAGTAGGGATGATCGTTATGAACGAAGACCCTCTCAGAAAAGCAAGGATTCGGAAAGGAAGGAAAAGTCATCAAGGAGCTACACAAAAAGAAGACATCAAGCTCATGTTGGTGAATGGGTATCCGGATCCGACTCCGACAATCATCGAAAGAAGTTATCACTCCGACTCCAAATATACTCAAGATGAAGGTGTTGCCGGTCTAGCACTTGTGTCAACCAGCTCCTACGACATATTTGACTCACCAAATGAAGGAATTGGAAGATGCTTCATGGCCAAAGGTCTAAAGGTAACACATCCCGAGTATGTTGATTTCAATAGTGAGGAAGATGATTTGCTAGGTGATGATGGATTACTTGTTGACAACTCTAGTGATGAAAACTATGATGAAATGTCAATTAATCATGCTAATCAAGATAAAACGAATGATGATGATAAGAAGGAGATTGAGCGTCTAACTCAAGAACTAAACACTCTTAAGTTAGCTCATGAAACTACCTTGGAAAATCATCGAGAACTTTTAAAGACTCATGATAAGCTACGCGTTGAAAAGCTCAACCTTGAGCAAGAGCATGAGTTTTTAAAGGCAATCAATGATGATCTTCGCAAGAAAAGTTCTTGTTACATTGCCAAGCGTTTACTCTTGTCTACTTACATGCCACAAGTTAAATCTAGCAACAAGAACAAGAAAGATTCTTCATCTAGTAGTAACAACAATCATGCTAAATCCAATGTTGATGCCTCTAGTAGTTCTCTTGATTCCACTAATGATTCTCTTAGCCAAGTTACACTTGAGCAAGAAAATAGCTTATTGAAGGGAATCATAGAGAAAGGTGTTTACAAGAGTCTTGCCGGGAGTAAGCAATTTGAGGAAATTGTGCGCAAGCAAGGAAGACACCGGAAGAATCAAGGTGTTGGTGTTGAGCGAAAGTTCAATGCCAATGGAGTTGAATGGGAAGAAGATCAATACCCCAAGACAAAGTTTTTTCCTCAACTAGAGAAGTATGATCCTACTTCTTTCAAGGGGACACAAGCTCAAGATGATCTTCCACCACAAGACCACATGCAAAAAGGCAAGGACACGCTTCAAGAAGAGATTGATGCGTTTGAATAAGCTCCCAAGGCCTTGGTCAAGTGGGTTCCCAGGACTACATGAAGTTCTACTTCATCAAGCACAACTACGATTCCAAGGATTCCCATCAAGATGATGTGGATCCCGAAGAAGAAGAACTAGAGAGTTCTTGAGGGTGACTCCGCCAACATACTTCACTCTTATCATTTTGGCAAGGAAAAGTGCAAACAACTTCCATATCTTGCACAAGTTCAAGGAGTCACAAACCCTCTTGTTAGTAAGACAAGGGACAAGGTAACCTAATGCTTTCATGGACATCATCTTGTGCATGCATCACTCTATGTCTATGGATATCCTTGTTTGTTCCTTGTGGGACTAACCCGTGTAGGTATTGAAAGTGCAACTCACTCCAAAGGATTGCTCCGAATGATCTACATCAACTTTGAGCATCAACATCTTCAACACCTACATGAAGTCATCATCGACAGAACCCAAGGTTAGTTCATCCCTCTTAGGGGGGATATCACATCTAGGGGGAGCTTTACTCAAATCAATGAGCTAAAGCGACTCTAATGGTGTGATCACAACAATGCTTTATGTAAAAGTGGTAACTGCACTTGTGCTTAAACGATGAGTATGACCTATGATCAAGTGTTCTCATTTGACTCCTATGTCAATATACTCATATATAGATGACCTACACTACAAAAAAAAGACACATCTGTGACATTTTGGGCCGAACGAATTTTTTTCTGTCATACATATGACACTTCTATGACGATAATTGTGACAAAACCTGGTATCATCATAGATGTGGTGGGCTCCTACTTCTATGACAAAAAATCATGACAGAAAATGGGCTCTTCGTCCTGGTCGGGCCGGAGATGCAGCTGCATGACATTCTTTGGGCCGTCCATGAAGGAAAAAACCATGGTAGAAGCGAGGGCGAGGAAAATTTCTGGGAGTTCCCGGTTACGGTGGGAGGTCGGGGGCCGAGCGATGCGCGTTTTCTCATACACGACGCTGTGTGTGCGGCGTTAGCTCGATCAACCCGAAGCGAGGCGTTGGGCTCTAATCGAACCCGAAGCGACAGACGCTGCAGCTACGACATCTTGAACCCGAGCGATCGATTGATGGTTGTTAATCGAACCCGATCGAAGCGATTCTTCGCCATCGCTGCTAATCGAAGCCGATCGATGCTGCCTGGGATGAGCAATGGCGTTGTGGGGGGGGGGGGTTGAGGTGAAAGGAGCGGTGGCGTTGCCTCGGATGAACAGGACCCGTGGAGGGCTGGATGAACAGAGACGGTGGAGGGATGCCCGTGGAGGGGTGGTTGAACAGATCCCGTGGTGTGGAGGGCTGGATGAGCAGAGACGGTGGAGGGTGGTTGAACAAGAGCGGTGGAGAAGCGCGGTGGAGGTGGATGAACAGGAGCCCGTGGAGGCTGGAGGAGGTCGACGGTGGAGATGAACAGTATCCCGTGGAATCCCGTTTTGCGGTACGCCACACCCCTCCCGATGAACAGGACCCCCGTTTCGACTGTAGGAGGTCCTTTTTATCCGTTTTGCGGTACGCCACACCCCTCCCGATCAACAGGACCCCCGTTTCAACCATAGGAGGTCCGTTTCCTTCATTTTGTGGTACGCCCCACCCCTCCCGATCAACAGGACCCTGTTTTGAACGTAGGAGGTCTGTTTCCTCCGTTTTGCGGTATGCCAGGCCTCGTTTCCATCGCCTGTACCGTCCAAGCCCTCCCGATGAACATGACCACGCATTCCGTTTTGACCCAGCCGGTTGGCTCCCACGTGTTCCATTGCCTCCCGATGAACACGACGCATTCCGTTGCCTCCCCATGGACACGACACATTTCGTTGCCTCCCCATGAACACGACGACGACGCTGTTTCTCCATTCCGACCCAGCCATTACACGAGCCCTGGCCGTACGTATGCGCGAGTAGGCATTCGAGACCCGCGACGTATGTACACATACGTGGTCGATTTGCTTTCTTGCACCACGGCGTATGCGACGACGTGTACATTCTATGTGCGCGCCTCTACTACGACACGTGCGCGCCTCTACATCCACCAGTATATATGTATGTACACGTTCGCGACCAGAATGACAACGCTGCGTACGCTTCGACCAGGTGGGTCCCGACAGACAGGCACTTCCTTGCGTTGGAAGATGTAGCTGGTGGGTCCCACCAATCAGGGGGCGAATCGTTTTTTTTGCCCGGACGCACTTCCTTGCGTGCGAAGATGTAGCTGGTGGGTCCCAGCAGTCAGGGGCAAACGTTTTTTTTTGCGAAATACGGTGGCCCATCCGATGGGTCCCGCCTGCCAGGTGGACGAATAATTATTTTGCGCTTAATAAGGAGACACTTCCTTGCTGCGGCCGTGGACCCAGCTGTCAGCCTCTCCACGTACAGTCCACGTCCGATGGAAGCCATTCCTTGACCACGTTGACCACACCGCGCCGAGAGCACAGGGGCGATGGACGAGGGCGAGGCCTAGGAAGGGGACGACGCGGAGCCGGGGAAGGCGCGGCAGTGGATGCCCACGCGTAGAGGAGTATGAGGGTTCACTCGTTCGGCTGCGGTGTGAGGCTACCGTCGCCGCAGAATAACAGGGGGTGTGGGTGTGTAGAGGGATGGCCTGGCCAGCGGTGGGAGTAGTAGGGGGCGGTGAGGCCTCCGCGGCATCACAGCCGGCCACGGGCGGCAGGAGCAGGCGGCACGACCGGCGCTGCTTTGGGCGGCTGGAGCAAGAAGACCAGAGGTTGAAGAAGCACTACGGCCGTTGAATGGACATCGTACGGTCACTAGAGCTAGAATTGTTAATATATTGACTAAAGTTGACAAAGGCCTCCGTCCCAGTCAACTTAGTAGGCCCACAAGTCAGCCTCCCACCAAGGTGGGTCCCAGCTAGCAGGGGGGTATTCATTTTTTTGTGCGTAATAAGGAGGCACTTCTGGTGGGTCCGAGCTGACAACGGGGGGAACATTTTTTTAGCGAAGTACGGTGGCCCGTCCTGTGGGTCCCAACATTCAGGGGGAAACCTTTTTTTCGCGAAATACTGGTGGCCCGTCCGGTGGGTCCCTGCTGTCAGGTAAAGGAATAATTATTTTCCGCGTAATAAGGAGGCACTTCCTTGCGGCTGCCGTGGACCCAGCTGTCAGCCTCTCCACGTCTGATACTCTTCCGATGGAAGTCGGTCGTTGACCACATTGACCACGCCGCGCCGAGAGCACCACGGTGGTGAGGCCTAGGAAGGGGACGACGCGGAGCCAAGGAAGACGCGGCAGTGGAAGCCCGCGCGGAGAGGAGTACGAGGGTTCACCGGTTTGGCTGCGGTGTGAGGCTGCCGCCGCAGAATAACAGGGGTGTGGGTGAGTAGAGGATGCCCCGCCAGCGGTGGGAGTAGTAGGGGCGATGAGGCTCTGCAAGCAAAGACAAACCCACCATGGGAGGCAGGAGTAGGCAGTCCGGCCGGCGCTGCTTTGGCGGCTGGAGCAAGAAGATCAGAGATTGAAGAAACACGACGGCCGTTGGATTGACATCCAACGGTTACGTCTGCTAGAATCGTTTGTTGACATATATAATAACTAAAAAAATCTTGCATACGCGTCAACTAAACAGGCCCACAAGTCAGACCACTCCCTCTTTTTTTTAATAATTTATATATAGCTCATGGCAACTTCTTATGCAATTTATTGCAGTCTTTTTTGGTTGGCCAGGGCCAATTTCACATATTTCTGTGGGTTCCAAACTATTTTTAATACCGAAATGTCGAGCCAGATTTAAAGTACTTTGAAGATATATTTAAATTAGGTTAATGCCCAAAGGAAATAGGAATCTGAAAATGTGAAAAAATTCAGAAATTATAAAGTAATTGCCAATTTGTCATCTATTTTATATTTACAACCCATTTCATATTACTTTCAAGATTTGCAGGCGTCTTGAAAGAGTTGCAGCCCATTAGGGCGTAGAAAAATAAGTAGGCCTGGATTGGGTATTCTTGAGAAAAATAAACTATGCTCATTTTCACAAAGAAAAATAGCTGGGCTGGTCACATGGTGAACATAAAATATAAGCTCAGGCTAGACGGGCCTGACCAGTTCAAACCCCTGCTCCGCCTCAACAATACCAAACAAAAAAATACTGCTCGAGTAGCTACGTCCCAGGTGTCAGCCGATCTTGTGTTGTTCTCTTATCTATTGACTATATACGCTCACAATGTCATGGGTCCCAGATGTCAGGAAAACACTTGGAGGAAGCATTTTATTTTTCGATACGCTGACATGGTGGGCCCTACTGTCATCCTCTCCACGTACTTTTGCCAATTCCTGTTGTTTGTTGACCATGTTGACAATGCGAGAGGGCGGCGCCGCGGCGAGCGCACCAAAGCGCGCGGAGGACGTCAGCGTTAACGATTTAGGAGATGGTGGGGCGGCGATGCATGCGCTGAGGCGCAGGCAGCCGTGGGAGGCGGAATTAGGCGGCCCCGCTGGCGCTGGTTTGGTTTTGGCGGCTGGAGGAAGACAGGACTGAAGAAACACGACAGACTGTAAAAGCAGCAGGAGTACTTAACAACCTTAACTAAAACCAGCAGGGGCACTTAACAACCAAAGATGAAAGCAGTATGAGTACTTGTACAGGTTCAACCGTACAAAGCACGCCTCGAACAGTGCTACTTTGCCTACAGTTAACCAAGGGTGAGGCCGCCAAGCCCCAGGACAAGGCCCAGGCACCACCCCGCGCATCCACAACCTTCTGAAAGCGGCTTCATCTCGCAACATGGTCAATAAACAGGATATTCTCTTTAGAGCCATGGAAAAGCATGAACATAATCTTCTGTCCTATTCTCCAAGATGTACGGGCCTTCATTATTTGAGACCACCCATGAATAAGTATCTTTTCACCTCCAAGGGGAATTGAGTAGGTTGACATAAACATCATGTTGTGACCAAGCGCAAGTCTGACCCGACCATGGCCACGCATCTGTATAGGAACAATAGAACTCGGCAATTCCTGTTTCAAGAAGATCACAGCTGTAAAACTATGTATAATCAATAGTTTATGAACAACATATATAACAGAAAACAGCTCGACACAGTTGGACCTGTTCAACGAGTGCAGCAGTGGCACACATATCCCACATGGCCTTCCACCATTGAAACGCCCCACAAGGACCTCAAGACGATCAATAAAGTGTAGGAACTTGTGGATGTCGATCCAGTCAACTTCAGTGCCATTAGTAAAAGCCGATTTATTACAGAGTATCAAGCGAGTAGACTGCTTAACTCTGAAAAAACCTACACGTGCCACCAATTATAAGAAAATATTAGTTAGAAGTAGCATCTTCGTGAGAGATTCGTTGCTACTTCTAAGTTAAATTGTGATTAGTTAGATAGAATAGGTGGATTAAGAAGTAATCGAGGCAACAAGCAAGAACCAGATACAAAACTAACATGGATGAACAATTGGAACGATGTCGGGGTGGAAGATCGCAGTGAAGATGAGACCAGGTTCTGCTATTTCCATCAACATTCGTGCGCCAACTTTCAGTCCGTAACACTTGAGAAAGTTTATCCAAGTTTGGCCATAAAAAAAGCAGCGATCTTCTTGGTTCATGAACCCAACTCGAAACTTATATCCATGGCTTGTCTTCACTGTGACCATTAAACTAGTGTATTCATTTATGGCAAGGCCGAGCATCTTGAGTACATGTGTTCTGGTAGAGCAAATAATACACTGCAGGAAAAATAATATGAGAACACAGCATGTTCAAAAAACCCCCACCCTCCCGGATAGAAAAGAGGATTCTAGGAACATACTGTGCGCATTTCAAAATGCTGTGTTAGGATGAGAAGGAACAAGTGTGGCGTCTCGCCGAGGGCGCAGAAACCTGTAGGGTACTCACACTTTGGGCACTGCAAATGAAACACACTAGATTCAAGATGGGAAGAAAATGCATCAGCGGCGGCTGCCATCCTAGGATTACATGCCACCAAGGGACTTGGATTTATCGGGGATGGATGAAGAATTCATACCTGATTCTCCATGAGAAAACCCTATGCAATCGCCGAGAGGGGGTTTTCTCTGAACAAGCAGACGAGGGAGAAGGGGATTCAGGCCTAGTGAAATATTGCCGCTTCGTCCGTCCAGCTTACTGCTAAAGCTGGATAGGGGGGCGGGTTGTGATTTGACGGCTCATTGGGCATTACTGCGGCGCTACGACTGGGGTGTATCTACCGTAAAGTTGTGCACTCTAGTTTGTGCATATGGCACGTGGACCCCGTTGCCGGTTGCCCCACATATCAGCGAAAGGAAGTAGAAAGACAGGAGTAACTAGTTACACATAAATATATTTTCTGACAGAGAGATACTCCCTCTGTAAAGAAATATACAAATCTCAGGTTCATGCCGAGAAATATACTCCCTCTGCAACGCACGGGCATTATGGGGGTTCAACTTTTTTATGGGGGTTCAGCTGAGAATATAATACTCAGATAGGCTCACAGTTCTGAACTTTGGGCCGCAGGCCGACCCTGCATGTTTGGGGGTCCATGTGTTCTACCTTAGCGCTTTTCATATTGCAAGCAATCGATACGGCGCTGGTTTTAGATGCTGTCGCAAGGCGAATACACAAAATTGAATAAAGCACGGCAGCTGTTGGAATGAAATTGAAGACAGTTCCTAACCAGCAATCAGAGTTGCAATTCTATCAACGATATACCATGTGATAAATAATACTGTCGTACTACTTATACACACAGGACACTTGTTTCACCATGCCAGATTATTACATCAAAATCTCTCGGAGGATAGATCAGTTCGGCGCTTGCGTCTTTGCTCATGAAGACTTTCAAAGTTGATTTGGACCAGCTCTCCTTGCTGAGAAAGTTCGATTTTGACATCATCCCCTACCGCAAGATATGATTTAGATTTGAACCTTGACCATCCTTTAGAATCAATCATCATGCGACCATCCTTTGTACTTAAGGTATATTGAGCAGGTTCATTCACACCATGGCTGCGCATGGTAAGAGAAACTTGGCCGCGGTCGCCCGGATTGTTGAACGACTCCCTCGTTGCTCTAGGAATTATCTATTTGCAAACAAGAAGACATACCCAAACAGTTAGATCAACACAGTGAATCATGTGAAACAACATGGAAAGAAAAAAGAACGAAGCACTTGGGCGGCCAATGTTTACCAAGAAGGTGGACATGTCCGTTTTTGTAAGGACTTTGGTATATGAAGTGCGAGAACTGTAGCCCAGTCTGTTGCCGGTGCAACTGCACGGGCCGGAGCAGATGCAAGTGCAAGTGTTGGTGCAGGTGCCGAAGCCGCTGCTGCTGCCGAAGATGGTGCACCTTGTAGAGCTGGTGCCGTGTCGGAGCAGTGCCGTGTCGATGCCCGATCCTCCGTGAGATCGACCGATCCACTAATGCGGTCGGTGCCCAATCCTCACCTGGATCGGATCGAGCTGCTGCCATTGTCGGTGCTAGAGCAATCGCCGGTGCTCGATCTGTCGTGAGACAATGGCGATCGTGGTCCGGTATGCTATGATCAGCTTTCTAACTTGACTAGGATCCGTGACCGTGATCCAGTTTTTTTCTTCATTTATTTTAAACGCGAGAAGGACTAATTGTGGCATTTTTGTTAAACCAAACTGCATTTCATCATAGGGATTCAGCTTGTACTCAGACAACAGACTGATCCAATTTTTTCCAGTAATATAAGTGATCGGCAGTGCATTTGTTACTGACACGACATAAGAAGTGAAACCTGCAAAAATAGCCATCGTAGAGCAAACCAAACGGTTTATTCTGTGATGAATGTCACATGGCAAAACCTACATCATAAAATTGCAGGAAAAGAAAGAAAACATGACATTAAATCAATAAGATTTAAACAGTAAATCAATAAGATTTACTTGATGTGACACGAGTGAATCCTCACCAGGAAATCACTATGTTGAAGTACTAAATAGAAGATTGATCGTCCAACTACGCGTGGCATGCAGGGGCCCCGCCTATTCCCACAAGCAGGACATTCCAAAGGTCGTGACAAATCGTATGGGCCGAACATCCATGGGACTGGAAATCCTGGTGGGTGCGATAAACCCTGCAATGCATACAGATATTGGAGTGTAACCATAATTGATAAACCGTCTTCACAAAAAATATGATCTGGATACTTCAAAATATACAGACTGGATTGAGTGGACAGACATTAACATAGACCGTTCACACACCAAAAGAGACAGTACTAATAAACAATACAGGGTTCACAAACACAAATCAAGTACTGAACAATAGTACTTACTATAGACAAGCAAAGTTGCACTAACTAAACTCTGCAGACTATTTCTTGCCACCGACCTACGGGATGAACCCCAGATAAGCGACTAGGCCATGGACTTCGTGTGAGATGTCTACATGCACCATCACCATCTTGTCAACCTTGGAGAACCTAACAGAGTGGTCTTTCCACTCATAAACATGATGATGAAGACAGGCCGCATCAGATTTGTTGAGAAGCTTTACAAGAACCACACCCTTCGTAATCGAAGGCACAGCCAGGAAATTGTTGTGGTCAAGTACAGCCTCGAGAAAACGCCTGACAACAATGCTACAGGAAAACACTAGTTCGGGACACGTGGCGACAAGGACATAGCAGCTGGATAGTTCAGCAGTAGAACTCATCATCAGGTCTTCCAGTTCACACGTCATGACTTTGAGAACTTCATCTCCACCGCAGACCTGGTTCTAATTCAAACAGAAACCATATTTTATTACTACCTCGGTTCAGAAATATAAGATGATTTTCGATATTATACTCCATATATGACTACATATACACACAGAAATGAGTGAACAAAGACACTAGAACATGTCTTCAAAGGCATGAGAGTAGAGGGATTACATGCAATATCCATAACACAAGTTACTGAGGCAAATATGCCCTCTTAAAAGGTAGCGTTGATGTTCATAAGGTACTCCCTCCGTCCCAAAATTCTTGTCTTAGATTTGTCTAGATACGGATGTACCAAGTCACATTTTAGTATCAGATACATCCGTATCTAGACAAATCTAAGACAAGAAATTTGGGACAGAGGGAGTAGTTGAAATTAATCTATAAGAAATCAGTGTCAACCTCTCGCATGTTTTGGTCAAAACAGGAATTTAGAACCGTCATTTGGCACACTAAAATCACATGCAAGATCACCCAGAAAGTTGTACTACCAGTACTAGTACTGCGTGTTAGATGAAAAAACACGATCAAGATTGAGAAAAAGATCGTCAACAAGAGACATTACCTGGACTTGCTTAATGAGGGATCCCGGAGAGGGGGGCTTGGACAGGGCGATGGCTTTGAGCTTGTCTGCGGTAGTCTCGGCGCGGTGCTTGCGCTTCTTCGTACCATGGGCCTCGACGGTTTTAGCCGAAGCCATAGACATCACGTCGGCCGGTGCTCCGGCGTCCATCTAAGAGAGGAAGCTGAGCGAGAAGACTGAAAGGAGTAACGAGATGAGGGAGGAGCGAAGCGAGTGGGGTTTTTATTCAAGAGAGGAAGCTGAGAGAGAAGAGTGAAATGATGGTTGCTTCGTCCGTCCAACTTACTGCTGGAAAGGAGGGGGTTTTGTGTTTTGACAGCTCATTGGGCATTACTGCGGCGGTTCGATCGGGGTAGTCTACCGTCGCTCTACTACGGAGTAATTTAGTGCATGGCTGCACTACAAAAAAAATACACTTCCGTGATGATACGTGTTTGCCACAGTAGGTCGCGTTTTTTGTCATGCATGTACATCCATGACAAATTTATGATGAATCAAGATAGTCATACCCGTCTTTGTCGAGAAGTGTTCCATGACATTACCAAAATTATCATCACGGAAGTGTCCACTTCCATGACGATAAATCGCGCGTCACAGAAGTGCTTTCGTCAAGGGTGACCGACACGTGGCATCCACCATAATGGAACGCCGTTAAGCTACCGGGTCGGGTTTTGGATCCGATAACCCGTTAACAACCCCGACCAATGGGGATTTTCCACGTGTAAAATCATCATTGGCTGGAGGAGACACGTGTCAGGTCTGCGTTGGCACAGGTGTCACTCATCCAATGGGCGAGACGCGCCTATGATATGTTGACACGTGGACCGGCCCATCAAGTTTAAATGGGCCGGCCCAACTGAAGGCCCACAAGATTTTGCGGACCATAATGGGCCGGCCCAGCTAAAGGCCCACGAGATTTTGTGGACCATAATGGGCTGGCCCAGCTAAAGGCCCACAAGATTTTGCGGGCCATAATGGGCCGGCCCAGGTAAAGGCCCACAAGATTTTTGTGTGCCATAATGGGCCGGCCCAGGTAAAGGCCCACAAGAATCTTGCGGGTCATAATGGGCCGGCCCAGCTAAAGGCCCACAAGATTTCACCGACATTAATGGGCCGGCCCAGCTGTAGGCCCACAAGATTTTGAGGCCCCTAGTAGGCTGGCCCATTAACTGGCTGCCATGTTTTGGGCCAAATGCCGACCCATATTTGATCCGGTCCATTAATGGCATGCCACGCTCCGGGCCTCATAGTGGCCCATATGAGATCCGGCCCGTTAAAAGCCTAGCACGTTCTGGGCCAAATTACGACTCAGATCAGTTCCGGCCCTTTAAGAGGCTTTGGGCTCAATTACGGCCCATATCAGATTCGGCCCGTCAACGAGACACTATGCTTTTGGGCCCACTTGCTAAAGGCCCACTTAGTAATTCGGCCTGATATTAGTTTTGGCCTGTTAAGGGCCCGTTTAACATTTCTGCCCTATATTAATTTCGGCCTGTTAAAAGCCCGTCATATAGTTGGGCCTAACTACGGCCGGTTTGCATCCGCCTGCTCATGACCGATATCTGATTGGGCCAAACAAGGACCGAGACAATTTTGGCCTGTTAAAAGCCCATGATTTGATTCACACAATCATGGGCGGGGGTTCATTAAGACTCTTTGCGTAACTAGTAGGAATTAAGAACAAACCTACTCTATACAATAAAGAAATTACGGCATAGTAACTAAGAATAAACCTACACTATACAATAAAGGATTTAAGTTATATTACATCCACTGGGCATCGAAGTTCGCCACCAGTGATCATAAAGCGCAACGAAGAAGCAGATTACAAAATCTGGGCACCATTGCAGCATAACAAAATAATACTGAACCGAGACCACTTCCAAGACAGTTCAAGAAAGGTTAGCCTTATGGGGAACTGCTATGCATAAGCCGCCGAGCAAGGCTGTGAGACCGTCCTAGCATGTCGGTCATAGCTTCCAGTGTAGCTGTTTAGCGATGAGGTTCTCATTGGTGTTCTCCGCAATCTTTCTTAGAGATAGGACTTCAAGTTGAAGTTGAGTTGCGTAATGCCTTTCTGCTAGAACTTGGGTTGAAGAAGTCGAACTGATTCGCACAATGAATTCGTGAGCTTGTCATTTGTTAGTCTCAAGTAACTTGTGCACTGCATCAAGACAAGACTTTGGGGTTGTCTCTCTATCTTCAAGATGTTTTGCCTTCTTTGCTGCAATATATGTTGGGTTTGTCTCACAGCCTTGAGAGACTTGTGCATGCCATCGGGCATATCACCTGAAACAAAGAGAGAGATGACAGGTTTTGCGTGTATAAACAAAGATGATAATTGTTACATCAATTCTATCCAATTTCAAATTAGAAAATAAAGAGTATGTTCAAAATATCAATAGCATAATTTGGCATTGTTCATAATGCGGGGAGCTTCACCACACTACTGAATTACCATGTCATCATAACAAGCATAGATGAAGGGCAAAGAAAATCATTGTATCTATTTTGGATAATGTGCATGGCATGTTGTTCATATCATCACCACATCAAGAAGATAAAACAGGAGATGACAAGGTGCAAATGTGGGCTGCTTCGACACACACTGGATTATAGATCCACAAAAACAAGCATACATATAGGGAGTATTAAGTAATGTGCATGGTGTGAATAAGGAATTTGGTTTTACAAGTTAAACTTAGAACTTACGGTTCTTACGAACATGCATTTTGGTAGAAACAGCAAACTAAACAGCAGTAAACGATAGGGAGTATGAGGAAATTAAACTGCAGTTGAGGATAAAGGCTTTAGAAGGACTGACTTACATTAACAGTTAACACCGGCTTTATAATGCCCTTCTCCATGTCAAGGGAAGGATAACTCAAGAATTTCACCACAGAATCTTCTTCATAAGCATTGCCTGTACTCTACATTTTGTAGAGAGTAATTATAGATATGATAATCTTTGGAAGGGATAGAGGATAATGAAGATAAGATGCAGATTGATGCTACATAATCAACTACCAATCCTCGGAAGTACAAGCGTTACGAGGACAAAATGTCTTGACAAGAGCAATGGGCTACACTTACGCATTGGCATTGTCTCATGTATTCTACTTGTTGGTAAGATTAAATATAGATCGACCTTTTTAGTAAATGGTGGGCGAGGGAGATAAGATGCAAAATGCTACAAAATGAACCAATCCCTCTTCCCATAATACAAGAGTGTTTTGAACACTGGTGTACTGTACAAAACGTTCTTATATTATGGGACGGAGGGAGTAGCTGTTAATGTAAGTACAGTGATAGACCACGTTCAATCCTTACAAGAGGACTGCAGAGCTAAACCTCTTCAAAAGCATTGGGTTGATGCTAAATTTATGTAAGATTCCATACAGATCTTATAATGTCCACCAAATGGATGATTACGAGGCTAACATGTGCAGTGATGCTACATAATCAAACAGCTATGAAAGTAAGTATGGTCATACAGGGCAAGAGGTACTCACAAGAGCAATGCAGTGTGCAGTATAGTTGCGATATTCTGTGGTCCCTTGAGAACGGATGTTCTTCTGCAAACAGTTTTCGTACAAGTGAGACATTAAGGCAAATGCAAAAAATGTAGTTCAAATTGTGATGTGATATCATAGACAGTACCTTACGCTGCAGCCGAGACCAATGTGTAACAAGATTATTCAAGTCACCGTCGGATAAATGTAGCACCGGAGACTTTACAGAAATTTCATTCAGAGGCTTGCCATCGAAGTGCGCTTGCCTCAGGTAGGAATGATACTTCATCAACGAGTGCTTGAAAAGCGCAACCAACCCTTGCTCGTCATCACAATCCAGTTTGCTCCTCGCCTATTTAAAAGAATGAAATCTTGTGTCTTCTATCAGCAGAAACATATGCAGTAATGACCATGAATAACATTAGTACATTACTTACGTGTAAGTTCTGGAGGAAGACTGGAAATTGTTCTGTGTCTGCGGTATAATATTTCCATGTAGGAAAGATGCGCACAAAGTTCCTGACAACAACATAAGCTTCGTCTTCTAAACTGGGAAGAAATGGAACAGGGATCCTATTTGCTGCAATTGGGTCTCTCTCTGGTTCGAAAAGGGATTTGGCAACTGGATTTGGTGTACTCTTTGCTGGAATGGGGTTTTTCGTCATACAATTTGGTGCTATGTCAATCGGCATAATCCTCTGTTTGGTGCGGTGGGGTCTGCTGAGTTGGGGCATCGAAATGACCAAATGTAGTAGGGCTAGAGTCTGCTAGAGTTGGGGTATTTTGTAGGCCAGGTGATATTGCAACTACACCTATTGGGCTATTTGATTTATCGGGTGCCACTACCTTTTCCAAATACTTTGCTTGTGCTCCTCCACGATCAGCAATCGCCCTCTTCCTTTTGAGCGTCGATACACAAGAACAACATTTGAATGGATAAATATGGTATGATGACAGATGGAATATGTCTTTGAAAATGGATAGGTAGGCGTATTCACATACACGATGTGTAAACTAAGCTAATGGCAGTTCAACAAAGTAGAAGCAATGCAAAGCATCGGTTGCAAGATATAATGCGAGCAATGTAACCTTGGAAAGTTAGAGCAAGTACCTTGATGGGTGAATAAGATAGGGCATCTTCTCTCGACTCCTCCACTAGGGAGCTACATTGACTTAGGTCTCCCTCTAGCTCGAATCACTGTTAGGATCATATTTTGAGCATGAATCAGAGGTGGAGAGCATTTGCATTGCATTGCATCCAGACTTGATTTCAGTCCCTTAATGCCAAGTTTGACAGCCATGGCATTGTTCTGCTTTATTCTTTTCATGCGCGCAAGCTCATAATCATTATGATGCTGTTCAGAATCTGAGATTCATGAAAACATAAAAAGTAGTCAGATTATCTATGGAATGCATTGCGGATTCAACTCGGAGAGTGTCTCCCTATAAACCCCTGCATATGCAAAGTTCACCTCCCCAACCGTGCTGACCAGACCACACACAGAGATACACACCCGAGCGGCGAACATGCATTTTCGAAACTGATTTAGGAACATTTAGCTGACCAATTAAACAACTCTGTTTTAAGAATATCAGATTCATATTTGAACAACTAAGCTTGTTTAGCTTGATGGGTGGAGTAGTGTTATTATGACACGAAGCACGTATTCTGATCGTATAGTGATCATAAAAGGGGGAAACTCTAAGCATATTTTCTTTAGAAAAAGATGGTTTCCCCTCTGATTTCTATTAAAGAAACCACCACGGAACCAACATGATCAATTAAACCCTAAGCATGATCAATTAAACCGTATTATGGCTGTGCCATGGCAAATTTGAAGCTGCAAACCGGAGAAATGATATGTAGCATCCATTGTTTGCATCGAACTAAGAACTAAATTCTAAGAGCTGAAAAGAAAGTAGAGTAACCAAGTTAAGATCTATTTTCTGGTTGAGATCAAAAAGTTGAGGAGATATGAAGTACCACCTCTCTTGCGGCGTCGTGTAGGCATTGGGGGTGCGATGGCTGTCGGTGGCGTTGAAGCAGATCTACGATGGTAGATGGGTGCATCGGGGGATAAGTCCTGTTGCGGTGGAAGAGAAGGTCGTGTGAGCGTCCCCGGCAAAGGGGACGATGGCGCCGATGAAGAGAGAGGACGCGATGCAAGGCTATTGGTCCATCTCCGTGGATGAGAAATGTCCATCTCTAGCAGTGGACGACGCGGTCTTGGTAGGCGTTCCGGCATGGTGGAGGACGGTGGCGATGGATGTGGTGGATGACGGCGGCGATGGATGGGGTGGCGGACGGAGGCTGGTGTGGGGATGGGGTGTTCTAGCGCGGACGGTGTATGAATGGGAAAATGGAGGGAGAGGTATGGGGAACCATGTTTTTGGGACGTGCCTGTCTGAAATATGGGAAAGTTACGAACTTAGCCCCCGTTTAAAATTTGGACGTCTCGTCGGTTGGGGATAGGACGTAATCTCGCATCTCCCAAATATTTGTCGGTAACTATTTCGGGCGAGGAGAGGGTGTTTTGCCACCCACGGTTGGTGCCCACGGTGTATGAACGGGGCTGACAAGTAGGGCGGTTGTGTCACGTCTGATGGAAGTTACACATTTGCCCCTATTTAAAATATTAGCCTACATCGATTTCGGACGAGGAGAGTTTGTTTTGCCGCCCACCGTGTATGAATGGGGAATGGAGGGAGAAACAGTGGTCTTTCAGACGAGCTTGAATCAAATGAGTTTTACCGCCCATGTTTGACGCCCACCGTGTCGGAATGGGCTTAGAGGCGGTCGTGTCACATCTAATTGAAGTTACTAACCTACCCCTTTTAGAGCAGTGGAAATCGGGCCGATGGATTGTCCGTGTAATGGGTAGACAGTAATTTCCATCTCCCAAACACTTGGCTTCGGGCAGCCGACGTGGGAGTGGACATTTTGCTGTTTCTTTTGAATTTTGGGACAATAAGCATCCATGTTTACCCTGGCAACTAAATTCGAATCCATTTTGTATTCCTATATGAATCTTTATAAATCATTCTATGTGTTTTTATATATCTTCAAAAGGACGACAAAGATGTATTCCACTGTCATATATGAATATGGTTTACAAATGCCGATACTCAAATTCGGAAACTAGAATCCAGTTTAAGGTGAATTCGAATATTTGGAACACTTCATGTCCAACTCAAATGTCACACGCAGCATAATGTGTACTCCCATTTAGATATGTACACAAGCGATGTATCAAGATTCAAATACCGAGTCAATCAACCAAGAATGTACGGAACTAACAGACATATAAACACTTATAGAGTATATGGATCAATAATATCAACTAACATACATAAGCCAGGCCGCTGTACTTTTTTTGGCTACAACAACATCCTTTTTTAGCCAGCATCTTGGCCCTTTCCGATGCGTGCCACTTATGGTCCATCTATACTACTATTGCTGAATGCACATTCAGCCCGATTAGCATATTTGTAGGTCTGGCACATCAATCCAAATGAAATGTCTCCGAGTCTTATCAATTAATACAAACTTGTGCTCAAATAAAATTACAAACCAAAAAATGAAAAAAAACAATTATTACATGATCTCTAAAACAAATGGTTTGATTGATTACATGAACAGACAACACAAAGGTTATTCAACTATGGAAAGAAAATTTTACCTATGATTTACCAAGTAGGAATTTAATTTCCTTTTTTCCTTCAGGACCTTAACAATCTGGTCAGTCTCAACTTGCTTCGTTTTGAAATCCACCAAATATTTAATGGTTGTCTTGAGTACTGCTTGTGATTGTGCTGTTTGCTTGTGATTGTGCTGTTTGCTTCCTCAACATGTCAACTTCATCTCTAAGTGCAGAAGCAGAATCTCTTTCTACCACTAGTTTAGCCTCTAGAGCATCAACAGTTGGCAATTCATAATGCACGATTGGGCCGGTGCCACTGTTGTGGGATGATGCAACGTCCATGGGGACCTTGCTCTTTGATCTTGGGCTAACCTGTTTTGCCATTAAAGTTCCGATTGGATTTAGAAATGTTGAAGTTAGCAAAACATCTCAACTGGGAGTTATAACAGCAAACCATTTAAACAAACAAGGAATTAAAGAGTTTCAATTGGATGCTGAAAAGTAGTTATTAACATCATTGTAACCCGCTATTGCAGCAGCAAAACAGTTAAACAAACAAGTAGATATTTAAGTTAAGGCAAACAGGTAATTCTTAACAGTAAGTATCAAACACATAGATAGGCGCAGTCTACAATATTAACAGGCTGTGCCATTATGTAATCAGTAGCAAACTAAAATAAGCCAAGCAACGTAATTGAACAATTTTGCAATAAGTGGGTAACTAAAATTCCGAGAAGCAGGTAACTCAACTTACGCTAGTTCTTTGTACAGGCACACTGCAATTTATTTTTCGCTTACAAGGTTGTATGAAGGAGTCCATGGCATCAATTGCTTGGATACGCAGTCCCAATACTTCTTTCTTCCCACACTGCATGGGTAAGTCGAATGGTTAATCTAGTAAGATGGTTCGTCATTGATATGTTATATGAGGACGTGTAGTCATACTAGTTGTAGCCAAACACATCACACTGGCTTTTACTGTATATTTCATGCGATTACTTTTGGCATATCGAGATCTAAGCAATCTACAATAGGATGAAAAGACTGTCATCCTTCACATTATTGGCGAACTCAGTTCATAAAAACAAGCAATTCAACCATTCTGTGGGTAAATCAAAAGTGCCACTGGAATATTTTTCACTATCCAATCATACACGCAAAAAAGGGCGACGCCACCATAGGGGCTGGTATGGGCGGCCGCCTCAGGTGGCTGGAAAGTGTGCACCTAGTTTGAGTCGTCCAGGTTGGCCCACGCTAGTTTTGTTCGTCCCAACGCACGAGCAGGCAATGTAAAAAATGAAGAAAAATGTTTCAATTTGGATGGGCCAATAACATAAGTGCAAGGTAGGCCCTATAGCAGGCTCGCGGCCCAAACGAGCGCCTCCCATATCGATCGACAGCAGGAAAAATACCAATTCATTTGCTCCAGCCTCCAGTCTGGTTCACTCCTAACCTAGCCGCCGCTCGACAGACCGACACAACACTTCCTCGCACCCTCGTTGGAGGGCGGTCGCCGGGCTTCAAGCGAACGGAAGGACAAGAAGATGAAGATCCAACCCTGGGTGTAGCCTGTGTGGGAGGCAGCGGCGGCAGCACGGGCATGGCATCGAGCTTGCGCAAATGGACAGTCGCAGCTTGCAAGAGTAGCATGCGCAACAAGCAGGTACATCACATCCCTGATTATATCTAATTCATCTCTTCAATTTATGTCCAATAGTTAAACCTGACGGTGTTGTAAAATTGCTTGTATGTAGGGAATCTATGAGAAAATGAAACCAATTTCTACTTATTTTATAACTCCCCAATCAATCTGAATATTTGAATCGATGTATCTAATCAAGTTTCGGTGCAAACATACAAGCTCATGTTGTTCTTGAGCTCAAGTGTCTAATGAACAGCCTGCTAATGAAGGATTTGATGCAAACATTTTACATGCTCACGGTGATGAACATATAGTGTCTAATGAGGGATCTAATGCAAGCATTTTTCAAGCTCATTGAAGGATTTAGTGTCTAATGATGATCTACTATGTTGAGAGAGACAGAGATTTGCAGCATTGATGACAAGCAAATTATAGTGCATTTTCATAGATTGAGGAAACGTCGAGGCCATCTACCAGAAAGTCCCCGTATCATGACAACCTAGCATAAATACTTTTCTAATCTGTTGTTTGAAACTATTGGCATACTTGTGCAGGATAGATATATTGATATGCAGTTTGCGACCTGGTTATCGTGCAATTACACTTCGATATTTTCAGCCGAGAACGAATAATTCAAGCAAGTACAGACCATGTTTGTAGTCCTTGTACACCATGTTGCATTTTGTGTTTTTTTGTGCTTGCATCATTTAGTGTTTATAATGTGAACTACTTTGGATCATTAGCTGGTTTTCAAAGTGCATGTAGCTTCACATTTCTCAAGTTATGTTGATTTCCGGAGTGCAAGTGCCTTCGTATTCTTTAAGTTAAATGTTAGCCTGGTAACTTGAATTCGTGGATCAGCCACGCACACAAATCATACACGAATGCCAAGATCTGAATTAAATGAAATGCAGGGACTTACGCTAGCTCGTTCTCTGAGGCTCCTTTGCAACTCTGCTTGCACTTGGGATGTTCCATGTACAAGTCCATGTTACCACTTGCTTGGATGTGCAGGCCTTGTGCTCCTTGCATCCCCTCTGCATTTTGACATGGCGAATGGTTGATCAAATAAGAGGAATCGACCTTGATGTTGTACCGGAGGACAGATACTTACAAGGTTATACGGGTGTGCAGGATGTGTACCAGATCCCGTAGCACCGTCATGCTTAGCTAAAATATGGATTTGCTTGTTTCAGATGATATCTCCAGAAGAAATAAGAGTTAAAGTCAGAGTTGCATAGGCTTGTAAGCTAAGAAAGTAGTGAAAGGATATCCAAACATCGTCGGAACAGTGCACAAGGGAGTGATGTGTGGATACCTAGTTCGGGCCGGCGTTTGGGCATGCTCGCCTAGCTAGAGTGCGGGTCAGTTCAGAGCCGTTGAGGGTGATGCGCTGGTGTTGGCTGGCCGCGCACGGATGCAGATCTTGAGTGGCAGCGGAGCGCCTCTGATCGCTGGACGAGACCGTTGGTGAAGCCCCAACGGCCTCGGGGCGGAGGTGCGACGATGTGCTCGGTGAAGTAGCCCCGTGAGCTGGGAGATGGCGTCGGTGAAGCGCACTGATGCGGTGGAACTTCGGTGTCTGTGAGGCACGTCGGTTGCGGCGGCCGACATTGTCGATGGACCACCCGGTGCGGTGGACGAGGGCGTAGATGAGGTAGCTCCGGCGCGGTGGTGAAGCCGACCGCCGTCTTCGTCGTCGTCGTCATCCGCATGAGGTGGGGAACGGTGGGGAAAGAGACGAGACGAGGCGATTCGAGGGTTGGCGGCGAATTAGGGATTTGAGCAATCTGGCGCGGAAGGGGCGGTGGAGAAGAGAGATTTTGTAGGGCTGGAATTGGGGCCGCCAGATATTTCAATCCAAAACGTGGAAGCGCGAACTTATATTGTCGTCGTCCTTTTTTTGGGGGGGAGGGGGGTGGGTGGCTGGGTGCTACACGTCCGTCCGACACACGCGACCACCCCTACAGGACTATGCTTCGGTGCCTTAAGGCACCTGCCTTTGTGTCCATGACATGTGGGCCCAACAGTGGCTGGCCCACATGTCGCTGACCCAAAGGCAGTTTCCTTTAAGGCACCAAGCAAGCGTCACCCCGACACGACGACTGGTCTGCACTGGTGCGCCTACATTTGAGAATGCAAACGAATCTTCTTTCATTTGCAAATGAATCTGTATGTATTACCATGCCGTGTTTTCCTTGCAATAAGTAGTCATTGAACGAGATACTCCATCTGTTCACTTTTGTAAGTCGTTTCAGACAACTTAAAATGAACTGTTTTGCACATTGTCTGAAATGTCTTCAAGGTCTTATAAAAGTGAACAGAGGGAGTACTATAAATTAATTAATGAGGAGTTATTTGAAAAAAATCGAAACGGTACCCACGCTAACGTGGATTAGAGTGTGTGTCACATAATTAGTTATTTTTGAATTAGAGTTTGTGTCACGTAGTTAGTTGTTTGAATTAGAGTGTGTGTCACGTAGCGATCTCCAATTCTAATGTGGATTTCGCATTTCACTGTATCCACGCTACTTTTTAATACAAATTCATATGTATATGATGAACACCATGGTAGTTACAAAATTTTTGGATGGATTCAAACATATGACCTACAAAATAGCACAACAAACTGAGTCAATGTCAACTTTTCGAAACTTAGTATGGCACGAATTCGAAATAATTACCCGTATGCCTGGTCGTCGGTTCAAATATTACAATGTACACCGAATTGAAACATCGATATTAAGTCTCGTACTATGTACATTCAAATGTTGTTTTTAGCACCCCCAAGACAAACGCTACATACTTCTGTGTCGGTCAATCTTCCTCTCCTAACCACCTTAGGAAGCTATCGGTTTCCAACACGCATTCATTCTTTCTCTCCATGTTTCGATCTCTAAGTCTCTCAACTACACAACCCCTTTTTCCACTCTGTTACCAAATGTATTTACCTCACACACCCGCCATTGCACCCCATGCCGAGCTCTCTCTCTCCCCCCTCTCCCTCTTGCACTAAATACATGCATTGCCTATCTAGCCCCCCAATCTCTCGTGCGCACGCACGCACGTTGTATATATAGGTCACTCCCTCGAGACTGTCTCACTCTTTCTTACGCACGGCGGGCCACACTCGCTCAATCTCGCTCTCTTTATCTGAGTCTCGTTTAACCTCATTTTCTTTCACACACAAATGATATACCTCCCTGTTCGGGCCTCGATCGACACACTCTATACTCTCTCACGCAGATTGTGTATCTAGGTCAGTCCATCCAAGCCGCCGCCACTCTTTCGACCTCATGGTGGGCCACGCTCACTCAATCTCTCTCTCTCTCTCTCTCCGTATGTCTCGATTGACCTCGCTCTTTCTCGGACAAAAACGATACATCACCATGTTTGAGCCCAATTCGACCTATTCACATTGTATACTCCCTCACGCACATCGTCTATCTAGGTCACTCTCTCCAATCCGTCTCACTCTTTCGATCGCACGGCGACCCTATGTGATCGGTTGACCTTGCTTCCTCCCACGCACAAAATATATCTACATGTCTGTTACTGGATCATCTCTCAAGCTCTATCTTACAGCCCTCACCCTTGCCAAAAAGCTTAATCGGACAATATCTCTCCAGAGCATATATATTTTTTCAATGAATGTCGGACCACACTCACTTTGTCTCTCTATCTATATGTCTCTCGATTGACCTCGCTTTCTCACACCGTATCTTCCACGCGTTGAAGCTACTACCTCTCCATCCCTCGCAAAGCCAGAGCTATTTACATTGCGAGGGGCACTCCAGCCTTGGATTAATTTGTGTAGGCATTTATTTCGGTCAGTTTAGATTATATTTCATAGCATTCGGCCCACAACTACTCCAAACACCGTTGTAACCCATGCAACTCCCCTAGTTGATTTCCCTCTGGCTCGGTCATCGCTCTCTCGCACGTCCTTTCTCGCCTTCAACGTTGCACCATGGTATTATTGAAAAAACTATGTTGTTCTCTTTAATTATTATAAATAAGCTACAAAACTACACACCGATAGTCCACTTGGAATGGAACAAATTTCAACCCACAAATTAAAGTGCTACAAACTACACACCGAGGGGCCCACATGTCATGAAACAAATTTGGAGCCATATACAAATTAAAAAATAAAGGACGAGGATCGAACATGTGACCGGGCCTTAAAGTCGCACGTCAATAGGCAACATGCGTAGAATAGCAATGTTTGTTGTACCCCCTTTGTTCACATAATGTTTTTATATTACCACGGCCTAATTAATGGATAACATGTAATATTATTTTTAGTACTATTCTCCTTCACTTACTGGTGGGTTCCATGTGTGCTCTCTCTCTCTCTCCTCCCCTTCTGCGTTTAGACGCACGGGCAAACAGGAAGAACTCGCGGGCGATGTTGCCGTTGACCATATCTGGACACGTTCACAAGTCACGACACCAGTTTCACGTACTAGCAGCACTAGTCAGTGTGTACGTGCAATGCACGTTAATTTGGAAGTATATTAAGTGCATGCGGATATTAACTACTAGGATATTATTTGCGTGTTGTCATGTGATTAGCACTATTCTCGGCATGAAATTAACTGCACGCTAAACGTGTTGAGCGCTCGACATTGAAGCAGTCTAGGTCGTTGGATGACAAGGAATACATGTGGCTTGATGACGTTTTATATTTAATTTCATACGGCTCTAGCAGAACATTCAATCGATCAAACCATACATTTCGTTCAGTCTGACTCTGACTTTAAATTATAAGACGATCGATATAAAATAAACGGAAATGATAAACGTTCGGATTTTAAGCATGGCAATCCGAACGTTTTTCATGGCAAATTTAGATTACACGGCGGGGGCGGGGGCGTCTCTCGGTGGGAAGCGGCTCCTGTGCCGTGCTCTTTGTGTCATCGGGCCAATGACCGACGGCGACGGCGGCGTCTTACGCCGTTGTTGGCGTATTCCTGGACATTGGCCTAGCTTCAAGGAAGGCCAAAATGTTCTGGACTTCGGAGCGAGTCAACTGGTGGGAGGAGGCGACTGGCGTTGGTGCAAGGAAGCGATCGACGGCGCGCCATCCATGCCGCCGAGGGGGCATCGCACCGCGCGGGACAGCGCTGTCAACGGCACGGCGGAGACATTCGTGTGCACGGCACCGCACGGGCGCGCGCGCGTCGGTCGGTGCGCGCAGAGCATGCCTGGCAGGTGCACGGCACCGCACGCGGCGTCTGGCGTCGGTCTGCCAGCGCAGCGCATGCTTTGGCAGGTGCACGGGCGCGTGAAAGTCGGCGTGGACCTCGTGGAACCCCGTGGGATCAATCTCGGCGATAATGTGCGGCTCCCAGCCCATCAATGCCACGGGGATGGGCGCTGGTGCAGTCGGGGCAACGAGAGCCGGAACGGGAGCGGGGACAGGCGCGGTGTCTTCCCGCAAGGCCAGTTCAAGCTCGTCCCAAAGCGCCTTATGTTCTTGAGACTCAGGCTGGGTGTCTTCCTTAGGAAACTAGAACACTAACGGCAGACCATCGTGATGCGGCATGGCGTACGTTTAGGTCAGGCTAGTTGGAGGTAGACGACAGGAGAATCGGAGAGGAACAGAGAGGATTGTAGCGATACCGGGTAGTGCGGGGTTGATTTTAAACTGCGGCGCCGGCGACATTAAAAGTGGGAGCAGTTGGGACGACGGTGGGCGGCGGAGCCTGGTCAAAGGGCTCGCCTCCTGGTGAGCCTGCACAGCAGTCTGCTCGCACGCCTCCCTGACAGCCGGCGCAGCGGTCTGCTCGCACGCCTCCCGTCAACTCACACGCTTGCTCGGACGGCACCTACCGATGAGAAGCGGGGACTCGTGGCGGCACGTAAACGCCCACAGTTTCAATAGTGAAAGTGTTCGCCTTAACGTGACAGGTCTTTGTTCCAAAATACCTTGGCTCTTCATTTGTGCAACTTGTCATAAGTAGCTTGTCTCAAATTGAAGAAAAAACTTACGAAGTAATATTTGTGCCATATCACGTGACCATTCTTAGTTTCAAGAATTTATGCTCACTTCTGGATTTTCTGAAATTTAAGATCCAGGATTCGAAACAATATCATAACCTGCATCATCCAATAAAATCTCAAGCCGTACATCTATCCTGTTGTATTTCTTAAGAAAGGATTTGGTCAAACATTTTGCTTAGTTAGACTTCAGACAAGTTATATATGCAGAGTAAAAGGATAATCCCTCCGTGCCAGTGCATTGCCTGATATATTAACTCAAGTACTAGGCACGAACAAACGGGCTCAATTCTGTGCTCATCCTAGTGTAGTAGTAGCAGTAGTACTAGGCACTGCAGTTGACGGGTTACCTTGACGAGCGGCGACCGATGGAATTGAGCCGTGCTCGGCACGGTAGGTAACGTTGTCTAGTTACTAAAGCATCCCTCCGTTGTTCATCGATAGTCATTATGGACCGGGGACATGAGGGGAATTTCCTAGGACTGGAATTCTTGCCGCCAGATATTTCGACTTGAAATGCTGAGGCTCAACTGGTTGGGGTTGCCTAATGTGCGTACCACGCACGCCACCGAAGGACACGAGCCCGGTTTTTTTAGGATCAACACGAGCCAAGGTCTGGCTGGTACGACGTTGGGTCCTACCATTCGAGAATACGAAAGGAACCTTTTAAATTGCCGAACGAATCTATGTGTATTACAATACCCGTATTTTCCTTGCAAATACTAATCTCAACGTGGTAATTGGTTTATGACGAGTTTTTGAATTAGAGTGAGTTTGTGATAGTGATCTCAACGTGGATTTAACATTTCATGGTATCCCTAGTAAGTTTTCCAATGTAAGTTCAAATTTAAAAGATGAACAATATGGAGGTGAGAAAACTTTGTATGTATCAAGCATATGACCACACACACACACAGACAGACACACACGCACGCACGAACACAACAACAATCCAATAAGTATAGTGCATCTATTTTTCCAAACCATGCATGTATGTGTAGCGACCCGACCTCAAACGGTCAAGCCTCTGTGTATCTGTGCCATCCCTGGATCGGTATGCTGGCACACACAGTACATCAATGTATATATCAAAGTGCAATCACATGTATAAATAACGTAAAACTGATATATACCTCATAAGTCTCAGCGAAACAATCGAGCGGTGTGGAGTCCCACCAACGCCAACGGCAAGTTGAGTGTGACCGTAACCCTACAGCGTAACTCTTACCCATCGTAGAAATTCCTGCAACATAAGGCGTTGCAGCCGTGTAGGTCGATTACATTGAATGTACTGTCAAGTCACATTATAAGAATAATGAACCTATTTGTACATGCAATTTGGCTGGTGGAAAGCTTTAAGTTTAGTTTTTTGCATGAAGCTAGTTTTTTCCCTAGAATAAAAGATATTATCCTACCACTACAGTATAGCATAGGATGAGTTAGCAAACCCAACTCAACCCATTCCCAAAGTTTCATTTAAAACCCAACTGTTTAATTAAGGGTGATGAGATCTCCCAGCATTTCCACTACTAGATGCTCAAGTTGTCCATAACCGGGGACACGGCTAATCGATTAGGTTTTAACACTCTGCAAAGGTTTGCGCACTTTTCCCCACAAGACTCGATCGCCTCCCTTGAAGTTCTCGCACTGCCTGGCGTTTGAGAACAGGATGACCGAGACATATTCTTTCGAAAGTATTCTCCCTTAACCCACGGATAGGCCGGTACACCTACTCATTCTACATCTGCTAGCCTATCCCGGAAGAGGTCATACTATCTACTCAACTAAGCCAGAGCCCATATTGGCTTGTGGCTGCATACATAAGCTTCTAGACATGATAATATGATTGATCTCTTTGAGCCTGGGCGGACGGACCACTAGTGGTGCACCACCATGGATTAACCATGCATGCTCCCACTGTACTTCGCCACCATTCAAACCAAACCTCCGCCCAGGTAGTTCATTAAGTTATCTTGGTTCTACTTACTACTTTGTCACTCATATCTCACAATGAACACTTCCCAATCCACGTCTACATTGGCGAGGCAAAATTAAACTTACGCGGTGGTGACAAAGGTATATGGTTCAAACCTACCTCAATGAACTACTAGGTAACGGCATAGCCATCTGGCAACAATAAATCCTACCATGCAATCCTACCACAAAAGGATTAAGTGCATAATATAAACATAGGTAATTGGAAGAATGGTCAAATGTGAACTTGCCTGGTAATAGTTGCTGAAGATTATATCGCTCTCAGAAATTTACTTAATAGAACTATTCGTCACTCTCCGATGAAAATCTATAAAGTCAAACATTGCATTCACATAAGAAATCATTTCAGAGAACCAAATAACATGCAACATGAAAAGACTCAGAAAAAACCAAATGAAAATCCAACACACTCAACCATCACAAAAGTATTCTAAGTGCAAAACAACATATGAAATGAGGTTCAAAAATGTGACGCGATCTATCATGCATACTTGGCATAGTAATAAACTATCATGAATAGATACTAACCGTGTGAAAAGTATAGTGACAAAGGTCCAGGTGGTAGGGTTTGGCTACGGTGACACGGTGCAAAAAGAATCACATCAATCGGAGCTACGGTTTAGGAGATATCGCCAATTGAAGCTTGAATTCAAACCTGAATAAATTCAAATTTGAAATTGGCCAACAGTTTTCAAAGCTGGTTCTCTGGATGAAACTATTCGAGACGAACATTTTGCCGTTGGTTTCGTCGAATTTGGAGTTACGGTTAAAAAGATACAACCATTTGAAGTTCAGGGACTAATCTGAAAACTCAGGGAGTTGACTGTGAAAATTTTATTCGCGACCAGGCCCCTGGCCACGTGGCGACTTCCGGGTGGCTGAGCAGCGTTTGCTGCGAAGCTATCTGACAAACGGCCGTAACTTAGGCAAAACAGCGGCGGCGGCTAGAAAAATAATTAAACCGGAGATCGGTTTGACTAAACCGAACGGTTTACTAAAGCCCGTGGTTAACCGATCTAATTCAAGTATAAAAAAAATTAAACTAAGCGAATGAGGCAGTGGCTCACGGTGGCGACGATGACAAACAGGAGACGACGGCGTGGGCGTTGGGCGGTGGACGAGGCAGCGGCTCTGGCGCTCCTCGGCGATGGGGAAGGAGGCGTCGGGGTCCGGCGCAGCGTGGGGAATCCG
Source organism: Aegilops longissima (assembly GCA_021605205.1). Taxonomy (NCBI): domain Eukaryota; kingdom Viridiplantae; phylum Streptophyta; class Magnoliopsida; order Poales; family Poaceae; genus Aegilops; species Aegilops longissima. The sequence goes on along the minus strand of CM038677.1, from coordinate 422,183,871 downwards.
GTGGTGGAGGCGGCGATCCTCGGGGTGGCCGGGACGGGCGAGGCGAGGGTGGCGGCTCCGTGCTCCGGTGAGGACGCAGGTCGTCGGGGCGGCGTCGCCGGCGGTCCTAGGGGCACAAGAAGATGTCAACAAGGTGCTCCTGGACTTGGGAAATAATTTGGTGAACAAGAATAGGGTCGGGCGGTTTCTTGGCGGCGTTTTACTACGGCAAGGAAGCTCGGCTCGGCGAGATCAAAACAGGAGTCGTCGGCTACTGGTGGTGTGGTGAAGCAAGTGGGCAGAATGGAGAGAGGGTCGAGGCTTCTTATAGGCGCGGAGAGAGGGCTCGGGGCGAGGATAAGCTCTATCCCTAGAGCTTGGCCGGCGGGTTGGTGTGTGCGTGTGCGTGCTTATCCAGTGGGTCTGCGGGACGTTAGGGGCGACACTGGGAGTGGGCCCTTGGTCAGCGATAGGGAGAGATGAGCGAGGAGAGAGGAGGCAGGCGGCGGCGACGCGAGGGCAGGAGCAGCATGGGCTGAAGTCTTGTTGCATTGGGCTGCACACAGATATGTGTTTTTTTTTCAAAGAAAAAATACAACAGAAGAAAATAAAAATTCTACATAGGCATATTATATACCAAGATGTTCACAAAAATACCCGAATAATATGAACTATTTTTCAGGTTCACTAAATTCCACAAAAATTCATAAAAGTCAAGCGATTACTCTTGTTGCATTTAAAATCAATAAAAATCATTTTTAAAATAGCAAAATGATTCCAAATTTATTTTCTCCTAATTTTCCATTGAAGGGAATCATTTTACCCTTATTTCCATTTATTTATTTTTAGGAGAAATAATTTGAATTAAAACTAAATAACTCCCAAGAGGATTTGAAATCTGAATTCAAATAACTTCAAAGTGACTTTGAAATAATTTCTTTGAAACTTCCAACTCTCTTTCTTCAAATTTGAAGAAGTCATTTTGTCTTCCCTCATGAACTCATTGAGTTGCTTAAAGTTTCTAAATTTGAAATATTTCAAATGGAATTCAAATCATTTTCAAACCCCTTTTTATTTTCTTCAAATGGAAGAAGTCATATTATCTTCACTCAAGGGTCTTCTGATGAGATGACTTTGAATTCATGGAGATCAAGAAAAACGCAAGATGAAAGTTTTGGGAAAGTCCTTTTATTCCCTCTCATTCAACTTTAAAAAAAAATTCAATTTCCACTCAATTTCACACCATCAATCACACAACAAACAAACAATCATAATTATTTATTTAATATAACATTCCAAAATCTAGAATTTTGGGATGTTACAAACTACCACCCTTAAAATGAATCTCGTCCTCGAGATTCGGAGAGGCTAGAAAGAAGGTTAGATTTTTGGGCGGTCTCCTTGAAAATCCATTCATCAACACAAGGTATGGGGTGCTACCACCCTTAGAAACATGGTTACGCTTCCAACAAAACTCATGTACTTCGCCCTTTGGGTTGACGGTGTCGGTCCTCTCATACTCCCTGGAGTAACTCTTTCTTTGAGGCTTCTCCGGTAGGGCAGAACCTTTTCCTCAAAATCTTGAGTCCTTGCATCAAAATATGATCCTTCCGAGACTAGGTCTTCTTACCTGACAGGTCTGTCGCCAATGCTAAACAACTATCGAAAATCTCATGGTGGTCAACAATTACTGGTTCTCCTGCAGAAAATGGGTCTGGGTTGAACCTCACCGCATAACCTACGATTGGCAAAAGGTGCCTGTACTGGGTTTCCATCATCCTGCCATTCTAAGGCTTTTGGTTTGTTGTGTCGACACTCTTCTAAGTTTTTAAGGCTCTCTGATTTTCCATCAACATATGATAGCTCATGAAAGAAGTCTCCGATATGGGGCCAATCCATCCCGTACTTGAATCATTACCACATACGCAGATAGTGAATCACGTATTCTAACACTTGGGCATCCTCACAAGCATTGCATAACTTATCTTCTCCACGAACTGGGTTCGGGTAATCCATTGGTTCTGCAAGCCAAACAAAACCTCTATCGTCTCTTCACAACTCTTGGGTTTACGTAACCTCCTATGGAACGTCTGTTGATGAAATCACATCTTCTTCCAGAATTCTTTCTGCAACAAGGTTGTGCTTGCTTCTTATCAAATCCTGGGTCCTGTGGGTTATGGCCCACTTCAACACTTGTATATATTTAACTCATCCTTGGGGTTACTATTGTTCCATATTCCAACATTACATCTCCTTTAAATCCAATAGTACTTCATTCCTTCATACTCTTGGGGTAACCATCATAACTAAAACCAAACTCCAACTCATTTGTCCAAACTCCACTCTATGGAATACATTTTCTTTTCCCATTGTTCAAGTGTTCACACAGACAAGTATCGCCAAAAAAAATGCACTGGTTCATCCATAATTCTCTTCATATCAAATCATTTATTACATCCTTAACCACTACTCAAAACTCAAATTTCAAAAGTACTCTATTACAAAAGCTGACATCCACATAGTTTGGTATGGTCAAGCATTACTTCCATCTTTATTCATTTGCCATACTTGAAGATGCTTGGTCCCACTAGAAGCGTGCGATGTGATCCTTCAAATCATCGATGTTTTGCTTCATCGTGGTGACCATGAGCTTCATGTCCATCATCTCTGCATGTACCTCCCTCAGGTATTCCTGAGTGTGACGGAGTCTTGCTTCTAGTATTTCTCCAATCTGACGTATGGCCTCCGTAGCAGCTTCATGAACAGAGTCAAAGAATGTTGCTCGTGGTACTCGAGAAATGAGAAAGTATTGCCACATAGTCTTTGGGCAGACTCCCTTCACACGGTGGAGGTGTACCTCCACGTACCAAAGTTCAACTCCATTCTCCATGAAAGGATAACCCTTGTAGACTGCATCTCCTTCAAGATGAATATGCTTCATCATGTCCTTCAGGATTTTGGGTAATCCTGATCACTAGTCGTGGTCATGATCGTTTAGGGCCCTTGAGAAAAGACTAAGTAAAGGGCTGTCATCTGCAGCATAAAATAGAAGGGTACTCAGGATAATGTATGTATTTCCTTGGGTGAAATGTGGTTGTTTTCGGAAAAAGTTTGGAGTCAGCTTGTCCATGGGTTCAAGGTTTATGTTTGAGTGAGACGGTGAGAGAGGTACTCACAATCAACAAACAACTCATAACATCTCATATGAGATTCCAACCACATCAACTTTTATTGCTTCATGAGCTATTACAATTTCCATTTCATAACTCAACTCAACATCCTCAATGAAAATAAAAGTATATTCCACATTTATTACATGCTTTATTCCAATATCAAGATCTCAACTACTCTGCTCAAGCTTTCCTCGGGTCTGAACATTCTCTGGCAAAATGTCCTACTCCTTTGCAGCGTAAACAAATGACTTCAGACAAATCCAGAGGCTTCTTGGTGGCTATCTTGGTTCCTTGGGTTCTTGGCTTCCTTGCTAGGCATTCGCTAGTGTAATGACCTAAATCCTTGCACCTGTAACAAGTGATATGACTCAGGTCCTTTCCTGCAGAAATTGGGTTGTTCTGGGGACACATGCTCCTTCTCTTCCTAGACTTTTTCTTTCCGATCATTTCTTCTAACTCTTGTGGATCAAACTCCACTTCTTCTATCACGAAGTTTCCCAGATACTCTTGGCTTTTCTTCATGCAATACAGTGAAAAATGTCCTTATTCTCCACATGAATAGCAAGCATTGGAGTAAAATATGTTTAGGCTTTCTCCATCAGGGTCGTCAACATCTTCCTTCATCACAGGTCCTTTTAAACTTTCCCTGAGGGCTTCTTTCATTGCTCCATTCTGCTGCTTGGCAATTTCTTGTACCTTGGGGTAAATATGACACTGGGCAGGGTAGTGCATAGTTCCTTCACACAAGAAACAAGTAATCTGCCTAGTTAGGCATTCTTCCGCTGGGTGACTTCCTTCACAATGAGGGCATCCATCCTTGTGTTCCTCATGGGTGTGTCCTATTTCTCCGCATATCATGCAGGCACGAGGTTTCTTCATCGGGTTATCATCTTGCTTTCGGATAAGAGGGGATCCCAACAGAGTCTCCTTCAATTGCTCCCAAGTTTTTGCTCCATTATATCCCTGTATGGCTTGATGCATTTTCCACCAGGTTGCAGCACTTCTTGTAAAATCTTGAAGCGTATTGAACCTCATACTTCCTTGCAACCAAATTGCTCCTGAAGTGATTCTCCATGTTTTGAATCCATAGCTCTGCCTCCAACTGAGTGATCGGTCCAGAGAATACAAGTCCATCTTCATTCATCATCTATTGGGTCCAAGGGTTTTGGGATGAGATACGGGAGAGGGATAGAGAGATATACACACAAACAATATAGTTTTGAAAATAAGTTTTATTTGCTGCTGTCAAAAAACAAACACAAAATATGACAGCTCATAAATCATCGCATCTAACATGAGTATAAAACAAGGGTTTGGTCTTCTAAAGGTCATATAAATCTTGGAATTCTTCCGTGTCTTCATATTCTTCGAGTCTTCGACTGTCTAGCATTAATTCTTCTAGTGTATGGTGAAGTCTGATACCTTGTCCTTCTCGGAGTAGTCTTATTAGTTGATCCTCCGTGTGGTCAAAGGGAAAAGGGGTATTGTCTAACTATTTGGGGTAAAAGGAAAGATTTGATAAAGCTGAGAAAAGAAGAGAGGTAAAGGATCCTTTTGAAAATAAAGTTTTAGAGAAATCCTTTCCTAAGGGAATTCTAGTTTCTAGGGTCACGTCCTGCAGTCAACATGTGCTCTGATACCATCTCTGTAGCGACCCAACCTCAAACGGTCAAGCCTTTGTGTATCTGTGCCATCCCTGGATTGGTATGCTGGCACACACAGTACATCTATGTATATATCAAAGTACAATCACATGTATAAATAACGTAAAACTGATATATACCTCATAAGTCTCAGCCGAAACAATCGAGCGGGTGTGGAGTCCCACCATGTGACAAGTTGAGTGTAGACCGTAACCCTACAACGTAACTCTTACCCATCGTAGAAATTCCTGCAACATAAGGCGTTGCAGCCGTGTAGGTCGATTACATTGAATGTCTTGGCAAGTCACGATATAAGAATAATGAACCTATTTGTACATGCAATTTGGCTGGTGGAAAGCTTTAAGTTGTTTTTGCATAAAGCTAGTTTTTTCCTAGAAAAAAAGATACTATCCTACCACTACAGTATAGCATAGGATGAGTTGGCAAACCCAACTCAACCCATTCCCAAAGTTTCATTTAAAACCCAACTGTTTAATTAAGGGTGATGAGATCTCCCAGCATTTCCACTACTAGATGCTCAAGTTGTCCGTAACCGGGGACATGGCTAATCGATTAGGTTTTAACACTCTGCAAAGGTTTGCGCACTTTTCCCCACAAGACTCGATCGCCTCCCTTGAAGTTCTCGCACTGCCTGGCGTTTGAGAACAGGATGACCGAGACATATTCTTTCGAAAGTATTCTCCCTTAACCCACGGATAGGCCGGTACACCTACTCATTCTACATCTGCTAGCCTATCCCGGAAGAGGTCATACTATCTACTCAACAAAGCCAGAGCCCATATTGGCTTGTGGCTGCACACGTAAGCTTCTATACATGATAATATGATTGATCTCTTTGAGCCTGGCCGGACGGACCACTAGTGGTGCACCACCATGGATTAACCATGCATGCTCCCACTGTACTTCGCCACCATTCAAACCAAACCTCCGCCCAGGTAGTTCATTAAGTTATCTTGGTTCTACTTACTACTTTGTCACTCATCTCTCACAATGAACACTTCCCAATCCAGGTCTACATTGGCGAGGCAAAATTAAACTTACGCGGTGGTGACAAAGGTATATGGTTCAAACCTACCTCAATGAACTACTAGGTAACGGCATAGCCATCTGGCAACAATAAATCCTACCATGCAATCCTACCACAAAAGGACTAAGTGCATAATATAAACATAGGTAATTGGAAGAATGGTCAAATGTGAACTTGCCTGGTAATAGTTGCTGAAGATTATATCGCTCTCAGAAATTTACTTAATAGAACTATTCGTCACTCTCCGATGAAAATCTATAAAGTCAAACATTGCATTCACATAAGAAATCATTTCAGAGAACTAAATAACATGCAACATGGAAAGACTCAGAAAAAACCAAATGAAAATCCAACACACTCAACCATCACAAAAGTATTCTAAGTGCAAAACAACATATGCCATGAGGTTCAAAAATGTGACGCGATCTATCGTGCATACTTGGCATAGTAATAAACTATCATGGATAGATACTAATCATGTGAAAAGTATAGTGACAAAGGTCCAGGTGGTAGGGTTTGGCTACGGTGACACGGTGCAAAAAGAATCACATCAATCGGAGCTACGGTTTAGGAGATATCGCCAATTGAAGCTTGAATTCAAACCTGAATAAATTCAAATTTGAAATTGGCCAACAGTCTTCAAAGCTGGTTTTCTGGATGAAACTATTCGAGACGAACATTTTGCCGCTAGTTTCGTCGAATTTGGAGTTACGGTTAAAAAGATACAACCATTTGAAGTTCAGGGACTAATCTGAAAACTCAGGGAGTTGACTGTGAAAATTTTACTCGCGACTAGGCCCCTGGCCACGTGGCGACTTCCGGGTAGCTGAGAAGCGTTTGCTGCAGAAGCTATGCGGCAAACGGCCATAACTTAGGCAAAACAGCGGCGGCGGCTAGAAAAATAATTAAACCGGAGATCGGTTTGACTAAACCGAACGGTTTACTAAAGCCCGTGGTTAACCGATCTAATTCAAATATAAAAAATACTAAACTAAGTGAACGAGGCAGTGGCTCACGGTGGCGACGATGACGAACAGGAGACGACCGCGTGGGCGTTGGGCGGTGGACGAGGCGGCGGCTCTGGTGCTCCTCGGCGTCACGGAAGGCGTCGGGGTCCGCGCAGCGTGGGAATCCGGTGGTGGAGGCAGCGATCCGGGTGGGTGGCGGGGGCGAGGCGAGGGCGGCGGCTCCGTGCTCCGGTGAGGACGCAGGTCGTCGGGGCGGCGTCGCCGGCGGTCCTAGGGGCACAAGAAGATGTCAACAAGGTGCTCCTGGACTTGGGAAATAATTTGGTGAACAAGAATAGGGTCGGGGCGGTTTACTGGCGGCGTTTTACTACAGCAAGGAAGCTCCGGCTCCGGCGAGATCCAAAACAGGAGTGCGTCGGCTACGGGTGGTGTGAGGTGAAACGAAGTGGCAGAATGGAGAGAGGGGGCCGAGGGCTTCTTATAGGCGCGGAGAGAGGGCTCGGGAGCGAGGGATAAGCTCTATCCCTAGAGCTTGGCCGTGGGTTGGTGTGTGCGTGTGCGTTCTTATCCAGCGGGTCTGCGGGAGGTTAGGGACGACACTGGGAGTGGGCCCGTTGGTCAGCGATAGGGAGAGATGAGCGAGGAGAGGCGAGGCGGCGGCCTTGGCCTTCGAGGCGCCAGGAGCAGGCAGCGGGCTGAAGTCTTGTGGCTGGCTGGGCTCTGTGCAGCGTATGTGTGTTTTTTAATTCAAAGAAAAAATACAACAGAAGAAAAAAAAATTCTACATAGGCATATTATATACCAAGATGTTAGGAAAAATACCCGAATAATATGAACTATTTTTCAGGTTCAGCTAAATTCCACAAAAATTCATAAAAGTCAAAGCGATTACTCTTGTTGCATTTAAAATCCATAAAATCATTTTTAAAATAGAAAAATGATTCCAAATTTATTTTCTCCTAATTTTCCATTGAAGGAATCATTTTACCCTTATTTCCATTTATTTATTTTTAGGAGAAAGTAATTTGAATTAAAACTAAATAACTCCCAAGAGGATTTGAAATCTGGAATTCAAATAACTTAAAAGTGACTTTGAAATTATTTCTTTGAAACTTCCAACTCTCTTTCTTCAAGTTTGAAGAAGTCATTTTGTCTTCCCTCATGAACTCATTGAGTTGCTTAAAGTTTCTAAATTTGAAATATTTCAAATGGAATTCAAATCATTTTCAAACCCCTTTTTATTTTCTTCATATGGAAGAAGTCATATTATCTTCACTCTAGGGTCTTCTGATGAGATGACTTTGAATTCATGGAGATCAAGAAAAATGCAAGATGAAAGTCTTGGGAAAGTCCTTTTATTCCCTCTCATTCAACTTTCAAAAAAATTCAATTTCCACTCAATTTCACACCATCAATCACACAACAAACAAACAATCATAATTATTTATTTAATATAACATTCCAAAATCTAGAATTTTGGGATGTTACAGTATGACACGAATTCAAAAATACTCCTTCTATTCCTAAATATTAGTCTTTTAGAGAGTTCAACAAGTGACTACATACGGAGAAAAATGAGTGAATCTAGACTCTAAAATATGTCTATATACATCCGTATGTGCCAGTCCATTTGAAGCCTCTAAAAGACTAATATTTAAAACGAAAGGAGTAAAATGTAAGACATCCATGGTCCTCGGTTCAATATTTAAAATGAACATGAAACTGAAACATGAATATTAAGTCTAGTACTACAGTACATGCAGATGTTGTGTTTAGGCGGAGCTATGATTGTCGGAGGTCAACCCCTCGACCTTAGATAAAATTGTGGAGCTCTGTTTAAGGTTGTTTAGATTATATTTGTCCCCATCCTCCCAGCCACCGATTGGTTGTGCACCCCCCACCCCTCCTCCCCGGGAGAATATCATGTGCCCCCATACCTTAGATGCTATATGCCGATACGAGTTGCTTGGAGCTTGTAGATCTGAGATATAGCAACTCACATGACGTGTCTTAATATTTCTGCAGGAAACCTTGATGAGTTTGAGAATTGCACACAATTTGTACAAAAACTACTTAGATGCCCTTTGATCCCATATCCAACAACCTCGAAGCTCGTATCACCGTAGCATCTAAGGTGAAGGAGGACATCATATTCTCCTGTATGTAAGAATATCATGTGCTACCACACCTTAGATGCTTTGGTGATACAAGCTCTTCGGAGGCATTGGATTTGTGACGCAACACCTCCTTGGTGGTTCGAATGGTTTTTTGCAGAAAAGCCCCAAAAGAGTTCGGCCACTGCTTACAAGCACAAGGACTGCTCAGATGCCATTGGATCTCAGATCAAACGACCTCCAAGCTCGTATCGCCGTAGCATCCAAGCTGCGATAGCACCTTATGTTTTCTCGCACGGGACAGTATGAGGTGCTCCCACACCGTAGATTCTATGGTGATACGAGTTCACTGAGATCTAACGGCCCACAATAGGAGGTTTGAATGTTTTAGCAATATACGGCTGATAGAGTTTGGGAAATGCGCAGAAAGTACAAGTACTACGCATGTGCCATCTGATCACTGATCATACGACCTAGATGCTCATATCACCGTAGCGGGTAATTAAGCTATGGGGAGCACCTAATATGAGCACCGGGGAGCCGTTGGATCGAAGATGCAGCGGCACACACGAGGCCAGAATGTTTTATTTGCAAAAAAAACCTTTGGAGAGTTTGGAAATTGCGCATAATTACAAAGACTACTCCCAAGCCATTGGATCTCACTTCCAACGGTGTAAAAATTCGTATCACCATAGTATCGAAGCTGCGGGGTGGATGTGATATTCTATGCCGCTGTCATTTTTGTTTATAAACTTGCAAAATACGTGTAACTCGTGCCATTACTTGTCTAACCGCTCAAAGTGTTTGTTCAAAAAAACCATCCTGCACTGAAATATCGGAACAACACACGGGGGTCCCACTTGTCATTAATCAAATTTGGACCTAAAACTAACAAATCTGAAAGGCGAGATTGAAGGCGGCAACCTGGACTACAAAGCGTAAGTCGATATCCTGAAAAAACGAACGGTTGTTGGCTTTGTCCCATAACTTGATTTTATTTATACAGTACTTGCGTTGAGTAGAGTAGAGGGAGTGCCTCGTCAACACGTGCATGACCGTTGTCTCACTTACGGTGGGTCCTGGTCTGCGATCTCAATCTCTCTTCTCTCCATCGTCTAACCTTTGCGGGCACACACGAAGAGCGGCGCTAGCTTGCCGTGGTGTTACTACAACTAAAAAAAAGCTTGGAAAATAGAAGAATCGCCTAGAACAAGAGACGTTGTGGCTGGTCGAGACGGAGCTAACCACATCTATCCTCCGTGCCACGTTTGCATGATGAAGTTGTATGGCTAGTGGGGTGTTTTCGACCGACTGGCTGGGTCCCGAGGTCGAACCATAGGTACTACGTCTGATACAGTATATTTTTACATGCACATTTTTCCTCCGTGTCGAGACGTGGCACACCCTACCGCGCGGTTTCGGAGTCCTCCCGGGTGGTGCACGCATATATTCTTCCTGACGTGGGACACCCTACCGCACGTTTTCTGGGTCCTCCTCGGTCATAGCGCCGAAGCAAGTAAATGAGTCGTAAAATCATGAAAGACCACCTTTCCCGCCGAGTACATCAGTGAAACACGATGGCTAGCTAGTTGGGCTAGTTCGACCGATTAGCTAGGCCGCCGCCACATTTGTTTTTTCACCCCTTTTTATCTACTTGTCGGCAGGTAAATTTAAATATCCACCGCGGCGTTGCTCTGGTGTTTGGGTGCGGCAGGATTTTTTATTTTTTGATTGACGGGAGCAGGCACGGCAGGATTTTTAATTTTTTGATTGACGGGAGTAGGCGCGACAACAATTAGTCACGATGACTCCGCCTGTAAAAACCCACTGCTCCCTGATGTGAGAAGTCGTCAACTGGTGTTTTACCGTGGTGAAAACCAAAAGATTCCCCGCTCCCTCCGCCTTCCCGTAGATTGCATTGCCTTTCAGCCGTTTCGCCCCCTTTTCTTCCTCTCCCCATTGCTTCTACCTGGTGCCATGGCCGCGCAATAGATCACGGAGTCCGAGGTGAGGCGCCTGACACAGGAGCTCCATGCCAAGGATGCGGAGCTCAGGCCCAAGGACGTGGAGCTCCATGAGCTCAAGGAGGAGAGGAGTGCCATGCTCCTCCGTTATGTGCGGGAGTTCATGGAGCTTCAAAAGCGGCAGGCGTCCACCACAAAGATGCTCGAGGCGTCGGCGTCGTTGCTGCAGAAAGCGGGAGATGCGATAGGCCGTCAGGGGAGCCGGCTGGAGCGTGAGCGGGCCGATCATGACGAGGTCCAGGATCGCCTCAGCCACTTGGTGAATCAAGTTGCCACACACGTGTTGCGGCTGCGCGATGCCTACCATCGTGACAGCGCGACGATGTCGGCCGTCGGGCTAAACCCGTTCGACCACCCGGTCGACTTCAACGAGCTGCGGCTTCCTGACCTGGTCTCCTTCTTCACCTATATCTCCGAGGAGCTGAGCCGTCTCCGCGCGATGGTGGGGGCTGAGCTGGACAAGGAGGGGTTGCGGGCTGCCGTCGCCGTTGCCGGGCGAATCCTTTCAGGGCTCCGTCACCGGAATCCATTCGTGCCATTGGACGCCGTCTTTGACGAGCTGGCTCCCGTCAACCGGGAGCGGGCTCTACGGGCGGTTGCACCCTGCATCACCAACGTCATGTGCCTCGAGAAGCAGAGGGACTTCGGTGGTGTTTAGGCGCCCTCTGCATGGGCATGTCCATGTCTCGGTGCAACATGACCGTTGGATCAAACTCGGATGGTGCAGATCAGTCATTGTAGCACAAAGCGTGTGAGTGTGTTTGGTTGCATTCTCATCTCAATATAGTTGTTTCCTCTTCGTGTATTTTTGTCGACCTACTAGTGTGGACTCATGCACCCTTCATGCACTCTGCCAAACACCCAAAAGTGGGTCGAGAAGGGAACTTTTGCTCCCATCCCGTGCACCCTTCATACACCCTGCCTAACACTATTCGTGCTTCATATGGTTCATGTTTTGTGGAGTACTGTAGCACCGTACTCTCCATGCACTATGGACCTAGTTCTGTTAACATTGATCTCACCGTTCATTCTCGGCCAGACAGTCGAAAAAGCGGTACTATGTTACATATAGGAGTAGTTGACATGCGCACAACATCAATTGTTATCGTCATATCTTACTACACTAGCAACAAGATTGTGTAGTACTGACGTATGAACCACTGCACATGCCTAGTAGTAGGAGCACTGTGTATGTTCAAGTGGCTGCCGTGTTTCACACTCCTCCGTCGTAAGAGTGGAAACGCTTGCTGTAATCATTTTTTCTTATGAAAAATAGTGGACACGCTCTACCGTGCGGATCCTCCTCCAGCCATGCACTAAATTACTCACGTTTGCCGGCGTGTGGTACAGCCAGCATCGGGGTCCACCAGCCATGCACTAAATTACTCTGTAGTAGAGTGACGGTAGACTACCCCGATCGAAGCGCCGCAGTAATGCCCAATTATCCATCAAATCACAAAACCCCCTCCTTTCCAGCAGTAAGTTGGACGGACGAAGCAACCATCATTTCACTCTTCTCTCTCAGCTTCCTCTCTACCCAAACTCTCTTCTGCCTCATCTTGTTCCTCATTACTTCAAGAAAACCCCGACCTGCTTCTGCCATTGTTCTTCTCTCCCAAAGAAGGAAAGGTGAGCGCATCAATGGTGTTGATTCTGGCCAAGGCCCGGTCTTGCAACCCCAAGACTGATCCTATAACTCCCTCTCTTTCTTCTTTTGGATTTGTGATTATGGTTTCTTTTCTTTTATTTCTATTTGACAGTTTCTTGATGGACGCTGGAGCACCGGCCGAAGTGATGTCTATGGCTCCGGCCAAAACCGTGGAGGCTCATGGTACGAAGAAGCGCAAGCACCCCGCCGAGACTACCACAGACAAGCTCAAAGCCATCGCCCTGTCCAAGCCCCCCTCTCCGGGATCCCTCATTAAGCAAGTCCAGGTAATATCTCTTCTTGACGATCTTTTTCTCGATCTTGATTGTGTTTTTTCATCTAACACGCAGATACTAGTACTAGTAGTACAACTTTACGGGTGATCTTGCATGTGATTTTTGTGTGCCAAATAGCGGTTCTAAATTCCTCTTTTGACCAAAACATGCGAGAGGTTGACACTGATTTATTTTAGATTACTTTCAACTACTCCCTCTGTCCCAAATTTCTTGTCTTAGATTTGTCTAGATACGGATGTATCTAATACTAAAATGTGACTTGATACATCCGTATCTAGACAAATCTAAGACAAGAATTTATGGACGGAGGGAGTACTTTATGAACATCAATGCTACCTTTTAAGAGGGTATATTTGCCTCAGTAACTTGTATTATGGATATTGCATGTAATCCCTCTGCTCTCATGCCTTTGAAGACATGTTCTAGTGTCTTTGTTCACTCATTTCTATGCGTATATGTAGTCATATATGGAGTATAATATCGAAAATCATCTTATATTTCTGAACGGAGGTAGTAATAAAATATGGTTTCTGTTTGAATTAGAACCACGTCCATGGTGGAGATGAAGTTATCAAAGTCATGCCGTGAACTGGAAGACCGATGATGAGTTCTCTTCGCTGAACTATCCAGCTGCTATGTCCTTGTCGCCACGTGTCCTGAACTAGTGTTTTCTGTAGCATTGTTGTCGGCGTGTTCTCGAGGCTGTACTTGACCACAACAATTTCCTGGTTGTGCCTTCGATTCTGAAGGGTGTGGTTCTTGTAAAACTTCCCAACAAATCTGATGCGGCATGTCTTCATCATCATGTTTATGAGTGGAAAGACCACTCTGTTAGGTTCTCAAGGTTGACAAGATGGTGATGGTGCATGTAGACATCTCACACGAAGTCCATGGCCTAATCGGTTATGCGGGGTTCATCCGTAGGTCGGTGGCAAGAAATAGTCTGCAGAGTTTAGTTAGTGCAACTTTGCTTGTTTGTAGTAAGTACTATTGTTCGATTACTTGATTTGTGTTTGTGAACCATGTATTGTTTATTAGTCTGCCGCTTTTGGTGTGTGGTCAGTCCCGAGAATGGTCTATGTTAATGTCATCCACTCAATTGATCTGTATATTTTGAAGTATCCAGATCATATTTTTGTGAGGACGGTTTATCAATTATGGTTACACTCCAATATCTGTATGCATTGCAGGGTTTATCGCACCCACCAGGATTTCCAGTCCATGGATGTTCGGTCCATACGATTTGTCACGACCTTTGGACTGTCACTGCTTGTGGGAGTAGGCGGGGCCCTGCATGCCACGCGTGTAGTTGGACGATCAATCTTCATTTAGTACTTCAACATAGTGATTTCCTGGTAAGGATTCACTCGTGTCACATCAAGTAAATCTTATTGATTTACTATCTAAATCTTATTGATTTAATGTCATGTTTTCTTTCTTTTCCTGCAATTTTATGATGCAGGTTTTGCCATGTGACATTCATCACAGATGAAAGCACAAGTGCTCCCTGGGTGATTTTGGTAATTAATGTCAACATATCTCTTGTTGGACTAACACTTTTACCTAGTATGTTTCATACAAGTTCAACAATGGAGTGGCATGGACAAGAGGATGTGGAACCCCTTCAAGATGCTAAGAACAAAGGATTGGCTCAAGCTCCAAGCTCAAGACTCTACACTTTCTATTTTAGTGATCCAAGATCACATTGAGTCTATAGGAAAAGCCAATACTATCAAGAGGGGACAAGGTGTTTCTTAATGAGTTTCTTGCTCTACAGTGCTTAGTGATGTGCTCCAAAGCCCTCAACTACTTTCTCACATCCACATATCTCCTAAACCAAAAGTCAAACTCGGCCCCACCGATTCTTTCTATCTGGCACCACCGAGTTCAGATGTCTTAGCCACCGCCACAAACCCTAGGCAAATCGGTTTCACCGATAAGGATCTCGGTCTCACCGAGATGGGATTGTAATCTCTCTGTGTATGTCCATTACCAAATTCGGTCTCACCGAGTTTAAGTAATTGGTACTATCGAGATTACAATGCAAACTCTCTGGTTAACTTATTACCAAAATCGGTCCCACCAAGTTTGTGTAATCGGTCCCACCGATATTACGTTATGCCATAACCCTAACTATATCGGTCCTACCGAGTTGCATGTCGGTCCCACCGAACATCCTAAGGGTCACTAGGTTTGCTAAATCGGTCCGACCGAGTTTACCAATTCGGTCCCACCGAGTTTGGCAAGTTGTGTGTAACGGTTAGATTTTGTGTGGAGGCTATAAATACCCCTCCACCCACTCTTCATTCATGGAGAGGGCCATCAGAACGAACCTACACTTCCAATACACATTTTCTGAGAGAGAACCACCTACACTTGTGTTGAGGCCAAGATATTCCATTCCTACCATATGAATCGTGATCTCTAGCCTGCCCCAAGTTGCTTTCCACTCAAATCTTCTTTCCACCAAATCCAAATCCTCTGAGAGAGAGAGTTGAGTGTTGGGGAGACTATCATTTGAAGCACAAGAGCAAGGAGTTCATCATCAACACGCCATTTGTTACTTCTTGGAGAGTGGTGTCTCCTAGATTGGCTAGGTGTCACTTGGGAGCCTCCGACAAGGTTGTGCAGTTGAACCAAGGAGTTTGTAAGGGCAAGGAGATCGCCTACTTCGTGAAGATCTACCGCTAGTGAGGCAAGTCCTTCGTGGGCGACGACCATGGTGGGATAGACAAGGTTGCTTCTTCGTGGACCCTTCGTGGGTGGAGCCCTCCGTGGACTCGTGCAACCGTTACCCTTCGTGGGTTGAAGTCTCCATCAACGTGGATGTATGATAGCACCACCTATCGGAACCACGACAAAAACATCCGTGTCTCCAAATTGTGATTGAATCCTCCAAACCCTTCCCTTTACATTCTTGCAAGTTGCATGGTTTACTTTCCGCTGCTCATATACTCGTTGCATGCCTACTTGTTATGTATTGAGATTGTTAAACTTGTGCCTAAACTCCACTTGAACTTAAAGAAGTTCAAAACTACAACTTTTGATACTTAGTGTCTAATCACCCCCCCTCTAGACACCTCTTCTCGATACCTTTCAATTGGTATCAGAGCTTTGGTCTCCATTGCTTTGGTTTAAACACCATTGGAGGAAGATGGATGAGTCTACTATTGGGAGTCTTAGACATAGAGTGCCTATACTTGATGGAGAGTATCTTCATGAGTGGAAAAATGAGATGCTTGTGATTTTCAATCAATATCATTTGAACAAGTACATTGCTAGCCCTTGTGCACCTCATGTTGATCCTATGCATCCCACCCTTGATGAGTCAATTGACATGATCCGCAATCTTAGAACTGCCGAACTTATCATTAGAGGCTTGCCTAGAAACTTGATAGGATGTTTGCCTACTCTTAAGTGTGCCTACACCATATGGAAATTTCTTGAAGAACGTTTGCCAAATTATTCCTTGAAAAATCTAGATTAAATTCTCCATAAGTCTATTGCCTTGAGTAAGATGAATTCTAGTGATCCTATGTTTGGTGATTGTTTGTTTGAGCTTACAAACCTTATGCGTGCCAAAGGAGATGTTGGAATTATTAGTGATATTATTTCCGAAGCTATAAAAATTCATAAGCAAGATCATTGTCAAACTCACTCTAACGAATCACCCTCTCTAGGATTTGATCCACCACATGACGATGTTGAACATGGATACTATGATGAGGATGATGGTAGTGACTTCGATCTTGATGATGCAATGAGACACTTTGGTCTTATGGCAAATCTTCGGGGATATATGGCAGGAGGAAAGGAATGGGTTCTTGATAGTGGATGTACCGATCACATGACCGGAGATAAAGACATGTTTCGTGAGCTTGCTGAAAATGATGGTCCTCGAAAGTATGTCACTTTCGGTGACAACTCAAAGGGTAAGGTGGTTGGCCTCAGTAAGGTAGCCATATCACATGATAGCTCCATACAAAATGTCATGCTCGTTGAATCTCTTGGATACAACTTACTTTCAGTATCTAGACTTACTGATTTCGGTTTCAATGTCCTATTTACTGAAGTAGATTGCCAAGTGTTTCGTAGATATAATCATAAAATGGTCTTTATTGGTGTGCGTAGAGGTGATCTATACATTGTTGATTTCACTAAAAAGGCTCAACCTAGAACTTGCTTTATTGCTAAATCCTCTAAAGGTTGGTTATGGCATAGACGATTAGGTCATGTTGGCATGCGAAACCTTGACAAGCTTATTAAAGGAAATCATATCCTTGGAGTTAACGATGTCATATTTGATAAGGATAGACTTTGCAGCGCTTGTCAGGCAGGTAAACAGGTTGGAGGAAGGCATCCCGTGAAGAACATCATGACCACAAGGAGGCCACTCGAGCTACTTCATATGGATATCTTTGGTCCCAACGCTTACAAAAGCCTCGGTGGAAATTATTTTGGTCTAGTTATAGTTGATGATTTTTCAAGATTTACGTGGGTGTTCTTTCTCGATGATAAATCGCAGGTCCAAAAGATCTTCAAAAACTTCGCTAGGAAGGCCCAAAATCAATTTGAAGTGAAGATCAAGAAGGTTCGCAGCGACAACGGAACGGAGTTCAAGAACGCAAATGTGGACACCTTTCTTGACGAAGAAGGGATTTCACACGAGTTCTCGGCTACGTACACAGCTCAAGACGCCGAAGAACCGGACGCTCATCGAAATGGCGAGAACGATGCTTGATGAGTACAAGACGCCGAAGCACTTTTGGCGGAAGCGGTTGAGACAGCTTGTCATGCAACAAATCGCTTGTATCTTCACAAGCTACTCGGCAAGACGGCATACGAGCTTCTCACCGGTAACAAACCCAAGTTGGATACTTTCGAGTATTCGGCTCAAAGTGCTACATTCTTGATAAGCATCGTCGTTCTAAATTTGCTCCTAAGTCTCATGAAGGTTTCCTACTTGGTTATGGCTCAAACTCTCACGCATACCGTGTCTACAACAATTTCACCCGAAAGGTTGAAGAAACGGTAAATGTGAAGTATGATGAATCTAACGGCTCACAAGTAGAGCAATTGCCAATTGATGTAGGAGACAAAGACCCCTCGGAAGCAATTAAAGACTTGTCTATTGCCAAGATTCGTCCAACGGAGATGAAGGAGAGTACCTCGTCTGTCCAAGTGGAAGCTTCTACCTCACGACAAGGTGAACCAAGAGTTGATACGGAAGCATCCACAAGTGGGACACACCAAGATGAAGAAAACGAGGAAGTGCACCAAGACGAACGTCAACAACCTCCTTCTCCACCACGACAAGAGAACGACAACGCCAACAATGAAGAAGGCCAAGAAGAAGAACAAGATGAAGAACATGTTCAACCAAGACCCAAGCAAAAGCTTTCACGAGTTCGAGCAAGAATCTCTAAAGACCATCCCGTCGAGCAAATCTACAATGATATCCAAACCGGGAGAATCACTCGCTCTAAAACTCGTTTAGCTAACTTTTGTGAACACTATTCATTCATCTCTAGCATTGAACCTATGAAGGTTGAAGAAGCATTGGAAGATCCGGATTGGATAAACGCCATGCACGAAGAGCTACACAACTTTGAGAAAAATCAAGTTTGGACATTGGTTGAGAAGCCCGACAACAACCACAACATCATTGGTACCAAATGGGTGTTTCGCAACAAGCAAGATGTAGATGGACAAGTAGTTCGCAACAAAGCACGTCTCGTGGCCCAAGGCTACACACTAGTCAAAGGTATGGACTATGGTGAGACTTATGCTCCCGTTGCTAGACTTGAGTCCATTCGCATTACTTGCCTATGCTAATCACCATGATATCACCTTGTACCAAATTGACATTAAAAGTGCTTTTCTAAATGGTGAAATAGAGGAGGAAGTTTATGTTAAACAACCTCCCGGCTTTGTTAATCCTAAGAAACTTGATCATGTTTACAAACTTCACAAAGCTCTTTACGGTCTTAAACAAGCTCCTAGAGCGTGGTATAAATGCTTGACCAAGTTCCTTATTGAAAAAGGCTTCGAAATCGGAAAAATTGATTATACTCTTTTTACTAAAAGGGTCAACGGAGAACTATTTGTGTGCCAAATCTATGTTGATGATATTATATTTGGTTCTACTAACCCTCATTTTAGTGAAAAGTTTGGAAAGCTAATGTGGGAGAAGTTTGAGATGTCTATGATGAGTGAACTCAAATTCTTTCCTGGTTTGCAAATCAAGCAAACTAAGGAAGGTACCTTTGTCTCTCAAACAAAGTACACCAAGGACTTATTCAAGAAGTTCAACATGCAAGAATGCAAAGGTATGACTACACCCATGCCTAATAGTGGACATCTTGATTTGACCAAAGATGGTGAACCGGTCGATCAAAAGGTTTATTGCTCTATGATTGGTTCATTGTTATATCTATGTGCTTCACATCCCGATATCATGCTAAGTGTGTGCATGTGTGCACGATATCAAGCTGCTCCTAAAGAATGCCATCTTAAGGCCGTGAAAAGGATAGTGAGATACTTAATCCATACACCAAATTTTGGCATTTGGTATCCTAAGAGGGCCTCTTTCGATCTTGTTGGCTACTCCGACTCGGACTATGTCGGTGACAAGGTTGATAGAAAGTCCACTTCGGGTACTTGTCAATTTCTTGGCAGATCTCTCGTGTCTTGGTCTTCCAAGAAACAAAACTCGGTATCCTTATCCACCACCGAAGCGGAATACATTGCCGCAAGTTCATGTTGTGCTCAATTACTTTGGATGACCCAAACTCTTAAAGATTACGTGATATATGTGAAACATGTGCCATTACTTTGTGACAATGAAAGTGCTATCAAGATTGCTCACAATCCCGTGCAACACTCTCGAACTAAGCATATTTAAGTTCGTCATCATTTCATTCGAGATCATGTTGCTAAGGGTGACATTAATCTTAAGCATGTTTGCACTGAAAAGCAATTAGCGGATATATTCACTAAACCACTTGATGAGAAAGTGTTTTGCAGGTTAAGAGGTGAATTGAACATCATTGATGCTTCAAACTTGGAGTAGGAACTCCATTGGATACATGCAAGACATGAGCTTATGACTAATCCTTGATATTTGTCTTATGATGATAATCTTATATCTTGGATATATTTGCACCTTGCATGTTATCTAACCCTTGTAGGTACTTGGATGAATCTAAGTCTATGAGATTGCAACTCACTCACATCTTGAGCAATCTCTACATCACCAAGTCTCTACACAATGGTGGTTGAAGACAAGGAAGCACGAAACCATTCAAACATATCCTTTGACAAATTCTATGTTGAGTTTCATGATTGTCATTTTGGATACACAAGTGCTCTTCCTTGCAAGAACTAACCCATGTAGGTAGATGAACTCAAATTCCAAGTGGTGCTCCCAACTCTTGATGAGCTACATCAACCTTGAGCAACCCACACAAGTTCAACTACATGATCACGATCAACACCACCACCCAAGGTATGTTATTCCATCTTAGAGAAGCTTTACTCCAAGACATGAGTCAAAGCAACTCGACAAGATGTGAATACATCAAGATGTTAAGCGAAAAATGGTAACCCCATTTTGAGCTTAAGCGATGAGTATGACCTATGATCAAGTGATCTCACTTGACTCCTAAGTCAATATACTCTAACATAGGTGACTTTGTCGCGACCATCTCTAGATGAAGTTCTCTTGTGTTCTTTTTTGTGCTCTTGCATTTGTCTCATGCATATTTGTTTCCCTTTCAAAAAAACTTCATCTAGATTTCTTTTCTTTTCTATTTCTTCTGCATTCCCTGCATCCAATTCATTGCAAATCTTTCAGTTAATTCCTTGCAAATCCTTGTGAGATCTTACTTGTCTAGTGAGCTGAGGTGACAAGTGTTTTCTCTGTGATGAACTCAGTCACGCCGGTTTCTTGTCTTTGGTCTAACTGAAATCATTCGGTGCAACCGAAGCATACCACTCGGTGCCACTGATTTCACTACAGGAAAAACATTTTGCCACTTATTCCTGCATTACTTTTGATCCATCTCAACTCCATGAATCTTGTCCTCTACAAGCATCACATTTTTATCAGTGCTTTATGCTGTGACTCAAGGACCAAACCCATTCACGACAAATTCCAGAAGGCCCTTCTTGGAAATTGATGTCAAAGGGGGAGAGAGAGATCACATCAAAGCCTTATAACTTCAACAGGGAGATAAAGATATCTCCAGGGGGAGAGAATACTCAAGAAGAGAGTAATCTTCAAGGATCCCAGATGCTTGGTGTTCGAGAGGAGAGATGCCACATGTCTTCTTGAGGGGAAAGACATGTTCATATGTGCTTATTTGCATTAGCTCTGTTCATTTGTTTCTTTGAGCTCTGATTGTGCATTTTGCTCTAATTTTCTGTTCCCTATCGTCTCCCAGTATCCCACGCTCGATTCAGGGGGAGCAAGACATCTAAGGGAAAGAAATTCTTTAAATTCATTGCATATCTTTACCTTTGGGGACATGTCTATGTTCAATGTGGTACTTAGTACTCACTCTCTACATGTCATCCCAGTCTTGGTACTCTTGTGGCTTCTTTTGCTTGCTCTGACCAGTAGGTGTATCTGTGTTATCTGACCCTATTTTCACAGGTTCATTCCATCCTAAGCCAACTCAAGACCACAAGGTAAGTATATGCATCACAGTCATGTGTATGAGGAATTCTTGCTGATGTACATACTGTTTGCAAGAAGGACTCATGAGCATGAAGGTACTTCCTTTAATATTCTCTGCTCTGATGCATATGGCCAAGATACATGTAACACATTGCCTACTCTGTCATGGTTATGCTCTCACATGCTTCTATATTCCATATCCACATGATTGCATACATGTAGGGGGAGCCTATGCATGTTACATGCCTTTCCAAAGCTTTACTCGTTATTCTTTATATCTTTATCTAAAGCTTTGATGTATGTTGTCATCAATTACCAAAAAGGGGAAGATTGAAAGCAGAAGTGCTCCCTGGGTGATTTTGGTAATTAATGTCAACATATCTCTTGTTGGACTAACACTTTTACCTAGTATGTTTCAGACAAGTTCAACAATGGAGTGGCATGGACTAGAGGATGTGGAACCCCTTCAAGATGCTAAGAACAAAGGATTGGCTCAAGCTCCAAGCTCAAGACTCTACACTTTCTATTTTAGTGATCCAAGATCACATTGAGTCTATAGGAAAAGCCAATACTATCAAGAGGGATGAGGTGTTGCTTAATGAGTTTCTTGCTCTCTGAGTGCTTAGTGATATGCTCCAAAGCCCTCAACTACTTTCTCACATCCACATATGTCCTAACCCAAAAGTCAAACTCGGCCCCACCGATTCTTTCTATCCGGCGCCACCGAGTTCAGATGTCTTAGCCACTGCCATAAACCCGGTTTCACCGATAGGGATCTCGATCTCACCGAGATGGGATTGTAATCTCTCTGTGTATGTCCATTACCAAATTCGGTCTCACCGAGTTTAAGTAATCGGTACTACCGAGATTACAATGCAAACTCTTTGGTTAACTTATTACCAAAATCGGTCCCACCGAGTTTGTGTAATCGGTCTCACCGAGATTACTTTATGCCCTAACCCTAACCATATCGGTCCTACCGAGTTGCATGTCGGTCCCACCGAAAATCCTAACGGTCACTAGATTTGCTAAGTCGGTCCGACCGAGTTTACCAATTCGGTCCCATCGAGTTTGGCAAGTTGTGTGTAACGGTTAGATTTTGTGTGGAGGCTATAAATACCCCTCCACCCACTCTTCATTCGTGGAGAGAGCCATCAGAACGAACCTACACTTTCAATACACATTTTCTGAGAGAGAACCACCTACACTTGTGTTGAGGCCAAGATATTCCATTCCTACCATACGAATCTTGATCTCTAGCCTTCCCCAAGTTGCTTTCCACTCAAATCTTCTTTCCACCAAATCCAAATCCTGTGAGAGAGAGTTGAGTGTTGGGGAGACTATCATTTGAAGCACAAGAGCAAGGAGTTCATCATCAACACACCAGTTGTTACTTCTTGGAGAGTGGTGTCTCCTAGATTGGCTAGGTGTCACTTGGGAGCCTCCGACAAGATTGTGGAGTTGAACCAAGGAGTTTGTAAGGACAAGGAGATCGCCTACTTCGTGAAGACCTACCGCTAGTGAGACAAGTCCTTCGTGGGCGACGGCCATGGTGGGATAGACAAGGTTGCTTCTTCGTGGACCCTTCGTGGGTGGAGCCCTCCGTGGACTCGCGCAACCGTTACCCTTCGTGGGTTGAAGTCTCCATCAACGTGGATGTACGATAGCACCACCTATCAGAACCACGACAAAAACATCCGTGTCTCCAAATTGCGTTTGAATCCTCCAAACCCTTCCCTTTACATTCTTGCAAGTTGCATGCTTTACTTTCCACTGCTCATATACTCGTTGCATGCTTGCTTGTTATCTATTGAGATTGTTAAACTTGTGAACTCCACTTGAACTTAAAGAAGTTAAAAACTGCAACTTTTGGTACTTAGTGTCTAATCACCCCCCTCTAGACACCTCTTCTTGATCCCTTTCAACAGAATAAACCGTTTGGTTTGCTCTACGACAGCTATTTTTGCAGGTTTCACTTCTTATGTCGTGTCTGTAATGAAGGCACTGTCCATCACTTATATTACTGGAAAAAATTAGATCGGTCTGTTGTCTGAGTACAAGCTGAATCCCTATGATGAACGGCAGTTTGGTTTAACAAAAATACCACAATTAGTCCTTCTCGCGTTTAAAAGAAATGAAGAAAAAAACAGGATCACGGTCACGGATCCTAGTCAAGTTAGAAAGCTGATCATAGCAGACCAGACACGATCGCCACTGTCTTGCACAGATCGAGCAGCGGCAGTTCCTCTAGCACTGACAGCGGCAGCAGCTCAGTCAGATCCAGCTGAGGATTGGGCACCGACCGCGTTAGCGGATCAGTCTGATCTACCAGAGGATTGGGCATCGACACCGGCACCAGCTCTACAAGGAGCACCATCTCCGTCAGCAGCGGTGGCTTCGACACCTGCACCAACACTTGCACTTGCATCTGCTCCGGCCCGTGCAGTTGCACCGGCAACAGACTGGGCTGCAGTTCGCACTTCATATACCAAAGTCCTTACAAAAACCGACATGTCCACCTTCTTGGTAAGCATTGGCCGCCCAAGTGCTTCGTTCTTTTTTCTTTCCATGTTGTTTCACATGATTCACTGTGTTGATCTAACTGTTTGGGTATGTCTTCTTGTTTGCAAACAGAGAATTCCTAGAGCAACGAGGAGTCGTTCAACAATCTGGCGATCATGCCAAGTTTCTCTTACCATGTGCAGCCTTGGTGTGAATGAACCTGCTCAATATACCGTAAGTACAAAGGATGGTCGCATGATGATTGATGCTAAAGGATGGTCAAGGTTCAAATCTAAATCATATCTTGCGGTAGGGGATGATGTCAAAATCGAACTTTCTCGGCAAGGAGAGCTGGTCCAAATCTTTGAAATTAGCAGCACGCAACTACCGAACTGATCTATCCTCCGAGAGATTTTGATGTAATAATCTGGCATGGTGAAACAAGTGTCCTATGTGTATAACTAGTACAACAGTATTATTTATCACATGGTATATCGTTGATAGAATTGCAACTCTGATTGCTAGTTAGGAACTGTCGTTCGATTTCATTCCAACAGCTGCTGTGCTTTATTCAATTTTGTGTATTCGCCTTGCGACAGCATCTAAAACCAGCGCCGTACCAATCACTTGCAATATGAAAAGCACTGAGGTAGAACACATGAGCCCCCTAACATGCAGGGTCAGCCTGCGGCTCAAAGTCTAGAACCGTGAGCCTATCTGAGTATTATATTCTCAGCTGAACCCCCATAAAAAAAGTTGAACCCCCATAATGCCCGTGTGTTGCAGAGGGAGTATATTTCTCGGCAAGGTGAGCCTGTGATATAAAAGATTTGTATATTTCTTTACAGAGGGAGTATCTCTCTGTCAAAAAATATATCCATGTGTAACTAGTTACTCCTGTCTTTCTACTTCCTTTCGCTGATATGTGGGGCACCCTGCAACGGGGTCCACGTGTCATATGCACAAATTAGAGTGCACAACTTCACGGTAGACACACCCCGGTCGTAGTGCCGTAGTAATGCAATGAGCCATCAAATCACAACCCCCCTTTCCAGCTTAAGCAGTAAGATGGACGGACGAAGCGGCAATATTTCACTAGGCATGAATCCCCTTCTCCCTCGTCTGCTTGTTCAGAGAAAACCCCCTCTCGGTGATTGCATAGGGTTTTCTCATGGAGAACCAGTGCAATTCTCCATCCATCCCGATAAATCCAAGTCCCTTGGTCGCAGGTAATCCTAGGATGGCAGCCGCCATTGTTGATGCATTTTCTTCCTCATGAATCTAGTGTGTTTCATTTGCAGTGCCCAAAGTGCGAGTACCCTACAGGTTTCTGCGCCCTCGGCGAGACGCCACACTTGTTCCTTCTCATCCTAACACAGCATTTTGAAACGCGCACAGTATGTTCCTAGAATCCTCTTTTCTATCCGGGAGGGTGGTTTTTTTTAACATGATGTGTTCTCATATTATTTTTCCTGCAGTGTATTATTTGCTCTACCACAACACATGTACTCAAGATTCTCGGCCTTGCCATAACTGAATACACTAGTTTAATGGTCACAGTGAAGACAAGCCATGGATATAAGTTCCGAGTTGGGTTCATGACCCAAGAAGATCGCTGCTTTTTTTATGGCCGAACTTGGATAAACTTTCTCAAGTGTTACGGATTGAAAGTTGGCGCACGAATGTTGATGGAAATAGCATAACCTGGTCTCATTTTCACTGCGATCTTCCACCCGGACATTGTTCCAATTGTTCATCCATGTTAGTTTTGTATCTGGTTCTTTCTTGTTGCCTCGATTACTTCTTAATCCACCTATTCTGTCTAATAAATCACAATTTAACTTTAGACGTAGCAATGAATCTCTCACGAATAGTGCTACTTCTAACTAATATTTTCTTATAATTGGTGGCATGTGTAGGTTTTTTCAGAGTTAAGCAGTCTGCTCGTTTGTTACTCTGTAATAACTTGGTTGTTACTAATGGCACTGAAGTTGACTGGATTGACATCCACAAGTTCCTACACTTTATTGATCATCTTGAGGTCCTTGTGGGGCATTTCAATGGTGGAAGGCCACGTGGGATATGTGTGCCACTGCTGCACTCGTCGAACAGGTCCAAGCGTGTCGAGAAACTTATAGTACGAGCTGTTTTCTGTTATATATGTTGTTCATAAACTATTGCTTATACACAGTTTTACAGCTGTGATCTTCTTGAAACAGAGGCTGCCGAGTTCTATTGTTCCCATCTGGATGCGACCATGGTCGGGTCGGACTTTGCGCTTGGTCACAACATGATGTTTATGTCGACCTACTCAATTCCCCTTGGAGGTGAAAAGATACTTATTCATGGGTGGTCTCAAATAATGAAGGCCCGTCCGTCTTGGAGAATAGGACAGAAGATTATGTTCATGCTTTTCCATGGCTCTAAGCGAATATCCTGTTTATTAACCACGTTGCGAGATGAAGCCGCTTTCGAGAAGGTTGTGGATCTTGTGCTGGGTGGCGCCTGGCCTTGTCACAGGGCTTGGCGGCCTCACCCTTGGTTAGCTTGAGGCAAAGTAGCACTTCGAGGCGTGCTTTATACGGTTGAACATGTATAAGTACTCATCTGCTTTCAGCTTTGGTTGTTAAGTGCCCTGCTGGTTTTTGATTAAGGTTGTTAAGTACTCCTGCTGCTTTTACGATCTGTCGTGTTTCTTGATCTTGTCTTCCTCCGGCCGCCAAAACCAAACCAGCGCCCGTGGGCCGCTTGCTTCGCCTCCCACGGCTGGCTGCGCCTCGGCGACGATCGCCGCCCCACCGTCTCCTAAATTGTTAACGCCGACGTCCTCCGCGCGCTTTGGTGCACTCGCCGCGGGGCCGCCCTCTCGCGTTGTCAACATGGTCAACAAACAACAGGAATCGACAGAAGTATGTGGAGAGGATGATAGTAGGGGCCCACCATGTCAGCGTATGGAAAAATAAAATTCTTCCTCCTAGTGTTTTCCTGACATCTGGGACCCATGACATTGTGAGCGTATATAGTCGATAGACAAGAGAACAACACAAGATCGGCTAACACCTGGGACATAGCTACTCGAGCAGTATTTTTTTTTGTTTTGTTGAGACGGAGTAGGGTTTGAACTGGGTTGTGGCCCGTCTAGACTAGGCTTATATTTTATGTTCACCATGTGACCAGCCCAGCTATTTATTCTTTGTGAAAATGAGCCCAGTTTATTTTTTCTGAAGAATACCCAATCCAGGCCTACTTATTTTTCTATGCCCTGATGGGCTGCAACTCTTTCAAGACGCCTGCAAATCTTGAAAGTAATATGAAATGGGTTGTAAATATAAAAATAGATGACAAATTTGCAATTACTTTATAATTTCTGATTTTTTTCACATTTTCAGATTCCTATTTCACTGGGCATTAACCTAATTTAAATATATCTTCAAAGTACTTTAAATCTGGCTCGACATTTCAGTATTAAAAATAGTTTGGAACCCACGAAATATCGAAATTGGCCTGGCCAACCAAAAAAGACTGCAATAAATTGCATAAGAAGTTGCCATGAGCTATATATAAATTATTAAAAAAGAGGGAGTGGTCTGACTTGTGGGCCTATTTAGTTGACGCATATGCAAGATCTTTTTAGTTATTATATACGTCAACAAACGATTCTAGCAGACGTAACCGTTGGATGTCAATCCAACGGCCATCGTGTTTCTTCAATCTCTGATCTTCTTGCTCTAGCTGCCAAAGCAGCGCCGGCGGGACCGCCTACTCCCACCTCCGTGGCGGTTGTGTCTTGCCCTGTGAGCCTCAGCGCTTCTCTGCTCCCACCGCTGGCCAGGGCATCCCTCTACTCACCCACACCCCCTGTTATTCTACGGCGACGACAACCTCACACCGCAGCCGAACCGGTGAACGCTCGTACTCCTCTCCGCGTGGGCATCCACTGTCGCGTATTCCCCGGCTCCGCGTCGTCCCCTTCCTAGGCCTCGCCGTCGTCCACCGCCGTGGTGCTCTCGGCGCAGCGTGGTCAATGTGGTCAACGACCGACTTCCATCGGAAGAGTACTGTACGTGGAGAGGCTGACAGCTGGGTCCACGGCAGCCGCAAGGAAGTGCCTCCTTATTACGCGGAAAATAATTGTTCCTCCACCTGACAGCTGGGACCCACCGGACGGGCCACCAGTATTTTGCGAAAAAAATCATTTCCCCCTGACTGCTGGGACCCACCGGACGGGCCACCGTATTTTGCAAAAAAAAAACGTTCCCCCCGCTGTCAGCTCGGACCCACCGGAAGTGCCTCCTTATTACGCACAAAAAAAATGAATACTCCCCCGGCTAGCTGGGACCCACCTTGGTGGGAGGCTGACTTGTGGGCCTACTAAGTTGATGGGGACGAAGGGTTTTGTCAACTTAGTCAATATGAACGAATCTAACTCCAGTGACCGTACGATGTCCATCCAACGACCGTAGTGCTTCTTCAACCTCTGGTCTTCTTGCTCCAGCCGCCCAAAGCAGCACCGGTCGTGCCGCATGCTCCCGCCTCTGTGGCCGGCTGTCTTTGCCGCAGAGGCCTCACCGCCCTACTATTCCCACCGCTGGCCAGGCCTGCGGCGGCGCAACCTCACACCGCAGCCGAACGGTGAACCCTCGTACTCTCTCTCGCGCGGGCTTCCAGCGCATCTTCCCGGCTCGCGTCTTCCCTTCCTAGGCCTCGTCGTGCGTCCACCGCCGTGGTGCTCTCGGTGTGGCGTGGTCAATGTGGTCAACGACCGACTTCCATCGGAAGAGTGCTTGTCGCGTGGAGACACGGCGGCTGGGTCCACGGCCGCAGCAAGGAAGTGCCTCCTTATTACGCGCAAAATAAGTATTCCTCTACCTGAAAGCGGGGACCCACCGGACGGGCCACCGTATTTCGCGAATAAAACGTTTCCCCCCTGACTGCTGGGACCCACCAGCTACACCTTCGCATGGAAGGAAGTGCGTCCGGGCAAAAAAACAAAACTATTCGCCCCCCTGACTGCAGGGACCCACCAGCTACATCTTCGCACGCAAGTGCCTGACAGTCGGGACCCACCTGGTCGAAGCGTACGTAGCATTGTCATTCTGGTGCGTGAGCGATATGCGTACATATATCTTTGGTGGATGTAGAGGCGGCGCACGTGTCGTAGTAGAGCGCACACGTAGCATGTACCGCGTCGTCTGGCGGCGGGGTGCAAGAAAGAAAATCTGACCCACGTATGTGTACATCTGGCGGGGTCTCGAACGCCTACTCGGCGCGCATACGACGGCCGGGGCTCGTTGACATGGCTGGGTGAAACAGATAAACATTGTCGTAAATCGTGTTCATGGGAGGCAACAGAATGCGTCGTGTTCATGGGGAGGCAATGGAATGCATCGTGTTCATGGGGAGGCAGCAGGAGCGTGGGAGCCAACGGCTGGGTCGGAACGGAATGCGTGGTCGTGTTCATTGATAAGGCTTGGACGGAACAGGCAATGGAAACGAGGCATGGCGTACCGCAGAACGGAGGAAACGGCCTTGTGTTCGACCGACCATGTTCAAAGCAGGATCCTGTTCGCCGGGAGGGTGCGGCGTCGCAAAAGCGGATTTAAACGGACCTCCTACGGTTCAAGCGAAGTCTGTTGATCGGGAGGGTGTGGCGACCGCAAAGCGGACGAAAGCGGACTTGTGTTGGGCGCTATGGTCAAAGCGGGTCCTATTCGCCGGGAGGGTGTGGCGTGCGCAAAGCAGGACTCCACGGGATCTGTTCATCTCCACCGTTGACCCCTCCGGCCTCCACGGGCTCTGTTCATCCACCGCCGACCTCCTCCGGCCTCCACTGCATTGTTCATCCACGGGCTCCTGTTCATCCAGCCTCCATCGCGCTTCTCCACGGCTCTTGTTCAACCAGCCCTCTCCACGGGCTCTGTTCAACCACCCTCCACGGACTCTGTTCATCCTGCCCTCTACGGGGTGGTCACATTCATCCACCCTCCACGGGTCCTGTTCATCCAGCCCCAACCGGCTCGATCAATCGAGTCTTGTTCATCCAGAGGCAACACCACGGGTCCTGTTCATCCACCCCACCGGAATTGTTCATCAACCCCCCATAGCGCTCACTATTCATCGAGGCAGCATCGATCGGCTTGATTAGCGGCGATGGCGAAGAATCGCTCGATTAATAGCCATCGATCGATCGCTCGGAGTTCGATAACAGCGTAACTGTAGTGCAATCGCTCGGGTTACTGTTAGAGCCCAACGCCTCGCTTCGGGTTGATTAGAGCCAACGCCTACGCACACGCAGCGTCGTGTACGAGAAAGCAGCGCATCGCTCGGCCCCTGACCTCCCACCGTAACCGGGAACTCCTCAAAATTTTCCTCGCCCTCGCTTCTACCATGGTTTTTTCCTTCATGGACGGCCCAAAGAATGTCATGCAGTTGCGTCTCCGGCCCGCCCAGGACGAAAAGCCCATTTTCTGTCATGTTTTTTTGTCATAGAAGTAGGAGCCCACCACATCTATGATGATACCGGGTTTTTTCACAATTATCGTCATAGAAGTATCATATGTATGACAGAAAAAAAATTCATTCGGCCCAAAATGTCACAGATGTGTCTTTTTTTCTAGTCTTTGGTGGACCAGTCTTTGGCTGTCCCTGCGTCGGCGAAAGTGAGTAATTTAGTGCATGGCTGGAGGAGGATCCGCATGGTAGAGCGTTTCCACTATTTTTCTGAAGAAAAAATGATTACAGCAAGCGTTTCCACTCTTACAACGGAGGAGTGCGAAACACGGCAGCCACTTGAACATACGGTGCTCCTACTACTAGGCATGTGCGATGGTTCATACCTCGATACTACACAATCTTGTTGCTAGTGTAGTAAGATATGACGATAACAAATGATGTTGTGCGCATGTCAACTACTCCTATATCTCTATCTCTACTACTATAGTGTAGTAGTTTTGAATTTGGATTTACCACTTCCCTCCCAGGTTCCCACCAAAAGGCTTTTGAGATGCTTGGAGCCGTTGATTTCCCACATTACGTTGACATCTACCGTTCATCAATCGTCAGCGCTATGTATCCAATGGCTAGCATGTGCCGGATTCGCCTCTCCTGCCGTGAGTAGCAGGTCCACACTAACCCAGCTGCGGGAACCACCTATAAGCTATACAATATTTCCCTTAAAAAATATTGAAGCTAGAATGCTGTTCTAGAAACTTACCCATCTGCGGTCTGGCCGGTCCCAATGGATGGATTTTTTTAGCTTGACCGAGCCGGTAACTGTCTTGCACATCACTAGGAGCACTACGATTTTGATGTCAAAAAAGGAGTACTACGATTCACCCGCCGTAGAAAAAGGGTATGCGGGCAATTAATGTAGCTAGCGTGTACAAGTCATATTTTTCTAAGCAAAGAGAGAGATTTCTACCAATCCATAAACAAAGAAGAAACCAAATAGATGCCACATTATTCTAATATGCTCACCATCTCATACTTCCTCCGCTCCTAAATATACGTCTTTTTTAGATAATCCAATAAAAACTACATACGGATGTATATAGTCATATTTTAGAGTGTACAATCACTCATTTTGCTCCGTATGTAGTCCACATTGAAATCTCTAAAAAGACTTATATTTAGGAACTAATGAAGTATTTTAGATGGTAAAGGTTTTATTAAGGAAGGCTAAAGCTTTGCCTTTTCATTAAATGAGCAAGGAGTAAAGAGCACATACAAGGTCGTATTCAAAAAGGAGGAAACAGATTACTCTCCAGGAAATTCGCAAAAAAAACTACTCTCCAGGAATGATTTCCCCTAAGTGTTTCACCCCGGTGATATACCACAACCTAGCCTCTCTCTTGATATTGCCAATACAGACATAGGCAAAGATTCAAAATTGCGAAAAACTTGAGCATTCCTCATTCAAAATCTCCCATGATAAGCGCTTATGAAGATAAGCCATGGCATCGTTTGGTTGCTCATTTGACTCGACTGCTTTGGTCCACCAAAGGTGGGTGGAGTTGAATGATGCCAATTTTGAGGGTCGAGGTCCTTTTTTCCAAGCCAATCTTTAATCATGCACCAAATTCTTTGTGTATATTTGGATTGGAATAGGATGTGTCCCAAGGTCTCCATGTGACATTTGCAAAGATGGCAAAAGCTACAATTAGGCTATCCTCTTTTTTTACAATTTATCATTTGCCAAGCAAAAAAATTGCACTTCTAAGGTGCCCAAGCTTTCCAAACCGTGAGCTTGATCAAAGACGAAGTCAAAACAAGAAAATGGGCATTGGAAGCTGAGACAGTGGAATAGCAAGCATTGGAAGTGAGCTTCCAAATGCGAACATATAAAACTCTCCAATGTGCTCCATGGATAATCCATCAGTCAAGTGCATGCTTTACAGGTTAGCGTGCAAAGCACGTGCAACTTACTAGTGTAACATAGTACCGCTTTTTTGACTGTCCGGTCGAGAATGAACGTTGAGATCAATGTTAACAGAACTAGGTCCACAGCGTACGAAGAGTACGGTGCTACAGTACTCCATGAAACATGAACCATATGAAGCACGAATAGTGTTAGGCAGGGTGTATGAAGGGTGCAGGATGAGAGCAAAAGTTCCCTTCTCGACCCACTTTTGGGTGTTTGGCAGAGTGCATGAAGGGTGCATGAGTCCACACTAGTAGGTTGACAAAAATACACGAAGAGCAAACAACTATAGTGGGATGAGAATGCAACCAAACACACCCACACGCTTTGTGCTACAGTGACTGATCTGCACCGTCTGAGTTTGATCCAACGGTCATGTTGCGCCGAGACATGGACATGCCCATGCAAAGGCGCCTAAACACCACCGAAGTCCCTACGCTTCTCGAGGCGCACGGCGTTGGTGATGCAGGTGCAACCGCCCGCGAGCCGCTCCGGTCAGCGGAGCCAACTCATCAGGATGGCGTCAATGGCATGAATGGATTCGGTGGCGGAGCCACGAAAGGATTCGCCCGACAGCGGCGGCGGCAACTGCAACCCCTCCTTGTCCAGCTCAGCCCCCACCATCGCGGAGGCGGCTCGGCTCCTCGGAGATATAGGTGAAGAAGGAGACCAGGTCGGGAAGCCATAGCTCGTTGAAGTCGACCGGGTGGTCGAGCAGGTTTAGCCCGACGGCTGGCATCGTCGCTACTGGAGCGACGGTAGGCATCGCGCAGCCACAACACGTCGCGTGGCAACTTGGTTCACCAAGTGGTGAGGCGATCTGGACCTCGTCATGATCGGCCCGCTCGCGCTCGGCCGGCTCCCGACGGCCTATTGTATCCCCGCTTTCTGCAGCAACAGCGGCCGGCGCCTCGAGCATCTTTGTGGTGGATGCCTGCCGCTTTTGAAGCTCCGTGAACTCCCGCACATAACGGAGGAGCATGGCACTCCTCTCCTCCTTGAGCTCACGGAGCTCCACGTCCTTGACCCTGAGCTCCGTATCCTTGGCATGGAGCTCCTGTGTCAAGCGCCTCACCTCGGACTCCGTGATCTGCTGTGCCTCCATGGCACCAGGTAGAAGCAATGGGGAGAGGAAGCAAAGTGGGCGAAACGGCTGAAATGCAATGCAATCTACGGGAAGGCGGAGGGAGCGGGGAATCTTTTGGTTTTCACCAAGGTAAAACACCAGTCGACGACTTCTCACATCAGGGAGCAGTGGGTTTTTACAGGCGGAGTCATCGTGACTAATTGTTGTCGCGCCTGCAAAAAACCATTCGATCCACCAAGGAGGTGTTGGGTCACAAATCCAACGCCTCCGAAGAGCTTGTATCACCAAAGCATCTAAGGTGTGGTAGCACATGATATTCTTACATACAGGAGAATATGATGTCCTCCTTCATCTTAGATGCTACGGTGATCTGACCGAGTCGTTGGATATGGGATCAAAGGGCATCTAAGTAGTTTTTGTACAAATTGTGTGCAATTCTCAAACTCATCAAGGTTTCCTGCAAAAATATTAAGACACATCATGTGAGCTGCTATATCTCACATCTACAAGCTCCAAGCAACTCGTATTGGCATATAGCATCTAAGGTATGGGGCACATGATATTCTCCGGGGAGGAGGGTGGGGTGCACAACCAATGGTGGTTGGGAGGTGGGGACAAATATAATCTAAACAACCCTAAGCAGAGCTCCACAATTTTATCTAAGGTCGAGGGTTGACCCTCGACAATCATAGCTCCGCCTAAACACAACATTTGCATGCCTTTGTAGTACTAGACTTAATATTCATGTTTCAGTTTCATGTTCATTTTAAATATTGAATTGAGGACCATGAATGTCTTACATTTACTCCTTCATTCCTAAATATTAGTCTTTTAGAGGCTTCAAATGGACTGGCACATACGGATGTATCAGACATATTTTAGAGTCTAGATTCACTCATTTTGCTCCATATGTAGTCACTTGTTGAACTCTCTAAAGACTAATATTTAGGAATAGAAGGAGTATTTTTGAATTAAGTGTCATACATGCATGGTTTGGAAAAATAGATGCACTATACTTATTGGATTGTTGTTGTGTTAGATGCGATGCGTGTGTGTGTGTGTGTGTGTGTGTGTGTGTGTGTGTGGTCATATACTTGATACATACAAAGTGTTCTCACCTCCATATTGTTCATCTTTTAAATTTGAATTTGCATTGGAAAACTTACTAGGGATACCATGAAATGTGAAATCCACGTTGAGATCACTATATCACAAACTCACTCTAATTCAACAACTCGTCATAAATCAATTACCACGTTGAGATTAGTATTTGCAAGGAAAATCTGGTATTGTAATACACATAGATTCGTTACAATTTAAAAGGTTCCTTTCGTATTCTCGAATGGTAGGACCCAGCGTACCAGCCAGACCTTGGCTCGTGTTGATCCTAAAAATGGGCTCGTGTCCTTCGGTGGCGTGGGTGAATACGCACATTAGGCAACCCCAACCGATCGAGCCTCAACGTTTCAAGTCGAAATATCGGCAGCCGAATTCCAGCCCTAGGAAATTCCTTTCATGTCCCGGTCCATAATGACTACCGATGAACAACGGAGGATGCTTTAGTAACTAGACAACGTTACCTACCGTGCGAGCACGGTTCAATTCCCTCGGTTGCCGCTCGTCAAGGTCACCCGTCAACTGCATTGCCTAGTA
Organism: Aegilops longissima; assembly: GCA_021605205.1. Taxonomy (NCBI): domain Eukaryota; kingdom Viridiplantae; phylum Streptophyta; class Magnoliopsida; order Poales; family Poaceae; genus Aegilops; species Aegilops longissima. The sequence continues at coordinate 422,148,637 of CM038677.1, read as the reverse complement.
CTACTACTACTACACCAGGATGAGCAGAGAATTGAGCCCGTTTGTTCGTGCCTAGTACTTGAATTAATATATCAGGCAATGCACTGGTACGGAGGGATTATCCTTTTACTCTACATATATAACTTTTCTGAAGTCTAACTAAGCAAAATGTTAGACCAAATCCTTTCTTAAGAAATACAACAGGACAGATGTACGGCTTGAAAATTTATTGCATGATGCAGGTTATGATATTGTTTCGAATCCTGGATCTTAAATTTCAGAAAATCAAAAGTGAGCATAAATTCTTGAAACTAAGCATGGTCACGTGATATGGCACAAATATTACTTCGTAAGTTTTTCTTCAATTTGAGACAAGCTGCTTATGGCAAGTTGCACAAATGAAGAGCCAAGGTATTTTGGAACAAAGACCTGTCACGTTAAAATGACGCTTTCACTATTGGAAACCGTGGGCGTTTACGTGCGCCACGAGTCCCGCTTCTCAGCGGCGGTGCCGTCCGAACAAGCGTGTGAGCGGCGGGGCGTGCGGCAGCAGACCGCTGTGCCGGTTGTCGAGGGCGAAGCGAACATTGTCTTGAGCTCACCGAGGCGAGCCCTTTGACGAACAACGCCACCCACCGTCGTCCCAACTGCTCCCACTTTTAATGTCGTCGGCGCGCGATTTAAAATCAACCCGCACTACCGGTATCGCTACAATCCTCTCTCTTCCTCTCCGATTCTCCTGTCGTCTACCTCCAACTAGCTTTGACCTAAGCGTCGCCATGCCACATCACGATGGTCCGCCCTTAGTGTTCCAAATTCTGAGAAGACACCCAGCCGGAGTCTCAAGAACATAAGGCGCTTTGGGGCGAGCTTGAACGGCCTTAAGGGAAGGCGTTGCGCTGTCCCGCTCCGTTCGGCTCCGTTGCCCGATTAATAGCGCCCATCCCGTGGCATTGATGGGCTGGGAGCCACACATTGTCGCCGAGCTTGATCCCACGGGGTTCCACGAGGTCCCGCCGACTTTCACGCGCTGTGCACTGCCGGCGCATGCGCTGTCGTGCAGCAGCGCTGCGCCCGCCGATGCCGTGCACCTGCCGCGCATGCGCCTGATGCGTCTACTGCAGCGTCATCGGCGCTACTGTGGGGACGAATCTCCGGTGTTAATTTCCAGAAAATGGCCCTTGTGCTCACCAGCCCGGGATAAGCTGATTGGTGAGGAGGCACCAACTTGATCTGAAATTCCAAGCAAAATACAAAATATGTAGTACAAGACCATTCTGGCCTGTGAGTACAACAAATGGTTTCTAATGGTTGATGGCGGAAGCGGTTATGGATCATCAGTGTCTATGGGACTCCAATTCCCACAGGAACGGCTGACCAGGTTAACTCCTATCTTCGTGAGGCTGCTATCGCCGTTGCTTAGGTTCTGGGACTGTCGCCACGGTCGCTCCTCTCCACGCAAGAAAATCTGGCCAAGACAATAGCCAGGGACAAGCCAGTGAGTACTTTGAATGTACTATAAACATTATGAACAGGGCATAATATAACAATGATGTGCTGAAAATATTTTATGCTCATGACGTCAGTCACAAAAGATAAATAAAAACTCTGATGCGTGCAAGCATGTTATTTATGAATATGCAATAACATAGTAGTATTAAAATTATGAAATAAATAACAAGCATGCCCCAGTCGGGCGTCTTAGCGACACCACATAAAGGGCTTTAAAAGAAATGCCACAGTCGGGCGTCTTAGCGACACCACATAAGGGGCTTTAAAAGAAATGCCACAGTCGGGCGTCTTAGCGACACCACATAAAGGGCTTTAAAAGAAATGCAACAGTCGGGCGTCTTACCGACACCACATAAAGGACTTTAAAAGAAATGCTACAGTCGGGCATCTTAGCGACACCACATAAAGGGCTTAAAAGAAATGCCACAGTCGGGCGTCTTAGCGACACCACATAAAGGGCTTAAAAAGAAATGCATGATCGAGGCGTCTTAGCGACACCACATAAAGGGCTTTAAAAGAAATGCATGATCAGGCGTCTTAGCGTCACCACATGAAGGGCTTTAAAAGAAATGTCTTTCAGGCGTCTTAGCGACACCACATAAAGGGTTTTAAAAGAAATGCCACAGTCGGGCGTCTTAGCGACACCACATAAAGGGCTTTAAAAAGAAATGCCGGAGTCGGGCGTCTTAGCGACACCACATAAAGGGCTTTAAAAGAAGACACACTAAATATCCAGGAGGTAGAACCATCCCAGGGATATTCGATAATACCAATAATATCACGGGTTAGTCAACAATAATAATAATAATCATAATTATCACAAGTCACGAGTTCTGATTTCAGTTCTGGTTTAACAGTTTCACCTCCGAAGACCGACACTAAGACCGACACTTGACCCATCCCAGACTGTAATCCTTAACCATGGACATGGCTATTCGAATAGGTTTAATCTCTGCAGAGGTGTACTCTTTACCCACGAGTAGCAGTTCCTTTAGTCCATCGGGACTAATTCCGTCTCTGATCTTTTGTTGAAAACACACCTAACTTGCACACACCAGCTTAACTCACATGTGTGCGGAATCACCCACGACACTGTTAAGCAAAACTCTAAGTGGGAGGCTACAACCTCGGCGTAACATGGGATCACAAAAAAAATTTACATGGCATAAGCTGGGGAGCTACCCCTTCGCTACAACGAAACACCCATGCTCCCGGACCCGATGGTATGACTACGGAGGCCTCGGTATCTTCCACCATGGCCTCTCATGCGGTGTGTGCTAGGAAAGGGTTGACAACTTACTAAACCATACCCTACTTGTTGTAGAGGCAGTGGTAGTGCTGAAGCAAGTATGTGGGTTCTTGGCACAAGACTCGATCTCTGATCGACTCAGGAGGTTGTAATGTTCCTGCAAGATTAGTATAACAATGCATATACTTCAAACAACAGATAGAAACACTACTGCGACATACCCCTCATGCCATACGGACACGTCCGTCTCGACGAAGGACTAGGGACAAGACCGTGTCTACCCAAGACAGAGGCCTTCCCGGCTTTCCTCCCGGTATGCATGAAAGGCATATGACGGTGATTCCTTTCACAATCATATCAACTCCATTTGCATGAAATTCATTAACATGCACTCATGAGTAGGAACACATCCTCACATAAAATGATGTATGCTCGTGTCGGGGTGGTGTTGTCACCGTGCCAAGCAACACACACAAAAAATTACACCAGGGTTCAGAATGCTTGCCTTCAGGTCATGGGAAAGCAGGTGCATTCAAAACATCTTGAAATCTTCAAAATCCTATTTAAAGAATATATTTGAATTACTACATAAAATCAAAACAGCACAAAAAAGTTGTCTGAAATTTTTTCAAATAAATCTTAAAATAAACTAGACCATACTTGAGAGAGGTAGGAAAAAGAATCAATTCATTTGGAGTTGTATTTAAAAAGTTATAGACAGTCAAAGTTCTGGTCAAAATCTGATTTTAAATTAAAACAGAAAAACAAAAAAACGATTCGAGCAGAGGCGGGACGTCCGGCGATCGTCGCCGGCGAACGGCGGTTCTTTGCAGGCATCCGAATGCAGGGATAGATCCGCCGCTCCTAGGAGGTCCTCCCGGTGGTCGCAGGGTCGTCGGAGGTGGAGAAATCGCCCGTGGCGAGCTCATGGCGGAGGAAGCTTGAGGCGAAGTGGTTTTGGGGCGCGGTGGTTCCCGATTCAAACTGAGCGGGGAGGAGTTCACGGGAGGAAGAGGGCTTCGGTGAAGAGAGTGGAGAGGGAGGCCTGGTTGCGTCGAGCGGGCAGGGAGGCGGTGGTGGCCCGGCCGGAGAGGTTGAAGATGACCTGCTCCCCTTCAATTGGTGGCGATGGGGGCACTAGTGATCGGCGTGAGGCTACGAGGGCTCGGAGGCGCTCGGGGCTTCCTTATATAAGCGTGGCTAGGTCGGTCGAGGTGGCGGAGATAAACGGTGGCGAACCGCTCTCTGTGGCTGCAGGGTGGCGTGGTGGTGGCTGGCTAGTTCGAGGGCTAACGGCGACTACTACTACTGTCGAAGGAGGCGGTGGCGCTGTGATGGTTTGGACGGTGTTGCCGTGGCGGTGGCGGATCGGACATGGGCGTGCCGTAAGCAGCTTGCTGGCTCTGCTGGGGGGGCGAGGCGGTCGGGGCTCTTGGCGCGGCGGCGAGAATAGCGAGTGGCGTGGCTCTGCAGGCGATGGCGAACCGAGGCGCGACAGCGTCGGCTCGGGCTCGGCACGTGCAATACGCGTGCTCTGCTCGCGCCCGAGCACGCACGGAACCGTGCTCGCCGAAATGCCATGGCATGATAGGGGGCTCCAAACCACAAGAGAGTTAGCAGGGTGGGGTTATAGTCTAAGGCAAAACTATTTGACATGCTGGTTTGGCCAGGGGATCAAGTCCACAGTGCAAACAAAGACTCATGTCAAAACTGATCATGCCCAAAGGTGTTTGACAAAATGCCAAGGGCACTTAGGCATTCTTGGGTGGCCAAATTTTCCAGATCGGTGTCTCTTTGGATGGATAAGGGGTGGTGAAGTTAGTTTGACAAAAGCGAAACTTGTTAGTGCAAGTTATGCAAAACTTCAGTTCTGGGCAGAAAGTGAATGGCCTTTGTTTCATGAACCAAAAATCTTCAAAGGGTCCACTCTTCTGGACTTAAGGGTTTGGCAAGGAGGACTATAAGTAGGAAAAGGAATTATGGATAAAGAAGCAAGTTAGGAGATGGTTGCAGTACAAATCACCAAATGGTACCAGAATGAAGATTAGGATGATTCACTCAATTTTTCGAAAGAACAACACTAGGTTTTCGCATAAAGTTGGATGGCATGCTACTACTGACATCCGATAATTTTGGTGGAGGCTCTAGGAAAATATTTATTTAGGCTATAGTGCGAAAGTGTCCACTGGACCAGATTTGAAAAACAGGTGTAAAACTCAAAATATGCAATGAAATAATTATATTATTGCACACAAGTGATTTAGAGACATCACATGACATCTCCAAATTTTGGTGGGAATATTAAGTGAATCTATCAAATGGTTGTAGTTCAAAAAGAGCTCCAAAATTTAAAACAATACATTTTAATGAATAAAGCTCAGGGTGAAAATAATTTAATAAATAAATCTACTGATTTAGAAAGTGTTATACAGAGAGCATAGAAGTCCAATATGTTTTGGAAAGCTCCACATGGAAAAGACACCTTAATATTAAAAGAAGAGTTCTGAAATCAACAGAAATAAAAATTTTAAAACTCCTGGCAAAATTTTAATATTTAAAACTTGGCTAAATTTTTGGGGTGTTACACGCCCGTGCCGGTGCCCGTGCACACAAATGTCTCCACCGCGCCGTTGGCGCCTTTGTCCCAGCAGTGTGCAGTCCCCCTCGGCGGCATGGATGGCCGCCGTCGACCGCTTCCTTGCACCAACACGATCGCCTCCTCCCATGATTGACTCGCTCGAGTCGAACATTTGGCCTTCCTTGAAGCTAGGCCAGCGTCGAGAATCGCCAACAACGGCGCAAAGCGCCGCCATCGCCGTCGGTCGGTGGACCGGCGACACCTGGCTGCGGCAGAGGAGCCGCTTCCCGCGAGACACCCCGCCGCCGCGTAATCTAAATTTGCCATGAAAAACGTTCGGATTGCCATGCTTAAAATCCGAATGTTTATCATTTCCATTTATTTTATATCGATCGTCGTATAATTTAAAGTCGGAGTCAGACTGAACGAAATGTATTGTTTGATCGATTGAATGTTCTGCTAGAGCTATATCAAATTAAATATAAAACGTCATCAAGCCACATGTATTCCTTGTCATCCAACGACCTAGACTGCTTCAATGTCGAGCGCTCAACACGTTTAGCGTGCAGTTAATTTCATGCCAAAAATAGTGCTAATCACATGATAACACGCAAATAATATCCTAGTAGTTAATATCCGCATGCACTTAATATACTTCCAAATTAACGTGCATTGCACGTACACACTGACTAGTGCTGCTAGTACGTGAAACTGGTGCCGTGACTTGTGAGCGTCGAGATATGGTCAAGCGACAACATCGCCCATGAGTTCTTCATGTTTGCCCATGCGTCTAAGCGAGAAGGGAGGAGAGAGAGAGCACACATGGAACCCACCAGTAAGTGAAGGTGAATAGTACTAAAATAATATTACATGTTATCCATTAATTAGGCTGTGGTAATATAAAAACATTATGTGAGCGAAGGGGTACAACAAACATTGCTATTCTGCGTATGTTGCCTATTGACGTCTTGCTTTAAGGCCGGTCGCATGTTCGATCCTCGTCCTTTATTTTTCAATTTGTATATGGGTCCAAATTTGTTTCATCACATGTGGGCCCCTCGGTGTGTAGTTGTAGCACTTTAATTTGTGGGTGAAATTTGTTCCATTCCAAGTGGACTATCGGTGTGTAGTTTTGAAGCTTATTTATAATAATTAAAGCAACATAGTTTTTCAATAATACCATGGTGCGGCGTTGAAGCGAGAAAAGGCGTGCGAGAGAGCGATGACCGAGCCGAGAGGAAATCAACTAGGGGAGTTCGTCGGGTTGCAGCGGTGTTTGGAGTAGTTGTGGGCGAATGCTATGAAAATATAATCTAAACCGACCGGAATAAATGCCTACACAAATTAATCCAAGGTTGGAGTGCCCTCGCAATGTAAATAGCTCGGCTTTGTGAGGGATGGAGAGGTAGTAACTTCACGCGTGGAAGATTCGTGTGAAAGCAAGGTCAATAGAGACATATAGATAGAGACAAAGTGAGCATGGTCCGACATTCATTGAACAAATATATATGCTCTGGAGAGATATTGTCCGATTGAGCTTTTTGGCAAGGGTGTGGGCTGTAAGATAGAGCTTGAGAGATGATCCAGTCACAGACGTGTAGATATATTTTGTGCGTGGGAGGAAGCAAGGTCAACCGATCACATAGGGTCGCCGTGCGATTGAAAGAGTGAGACGGGTTGGAGAGAGTGACCTAGATAGAGGATGTGCGTGAGATAGTATACAATTTGAATAGGTCGAACTGGGCTCAAACATGGTGATATATCGTTTTTGTCCGAGAAAGAGCGAGGTCAATCGAGACATACGGAGAGAGAGAGAGAGAGAGATTGAGTGAGCGTGGCCCACCATGAGGTTGAAAGAGTGGCGGCGGCTTGGATGGACTGACCTAGATAGATGATACGTCTCCGTCATATCTATAATTTCTTTTTGATTGTTCCATGCCAATATTATTCATTTTCATATACATTTTGGCAACTTTTTATATTATTTTTGGGACTAACATATTGATCCGATTGCAGTGCAGTTCTGTCTTTTGCATGTTTTATGTTTTGCAGAATATCCATATCAAAGCGGAATCCAAGCGGGATAAAAGCAGACGGAGCTTATTTTTGGAAAATATGGAAAATTCGGAAGAAAAATCCACGTGAGGCGGTGCGAGGTGGTCACGAGGCAGGCGCGCCTCCCCTAGGCGCGCCGCCTACCTCGTGAGCCCACCGTAAGCGGTTGATACTCTTCTTTTGCGCAAGAAAGATAATATTAGGAAAAAATCTGGGCGAAGGTTTCAGGCCAATCGAGTTACGGATCTCCATATATATGAAAGCGGTGAAACAGAGGCGGAGAGAAAGTAAAAGAGAGATAGATCCAATCTCGGAGGGCTCTCGCCCCTCCCAAGCCATGGGAGCCAAGGAGCAGGAGAAACCCTCCTCCCATCTAGGAGGGGTCAAGGAAGAAGAATAAGAAGGGGCTCTCTCCCCTTGCTTCGATGTGTTGGAGCATGGCCGGGGCCATCATCATCACCACGATCTACACCAACACGCCGTCATCATCACCAACATCTCCATCACCTTCCCTCTTCTATCTACAGCGGTCAACTCTCCCGCAACCCGCTGTACCCTCTACTTGAACATGGTGCTTTATGCTTCACTTATTATCCAATGATGTGTTGCCATCCTATGATGTCTGAGTAGATTTTCGTTGTCCTATCGGTGATTGATGAATTGCTATGATTGATTTGAGTTGCATGTTTTGTTATTGGTGCTGTCCTATGGTGCCCTCCGTGTCGGCATAGCGTGAGGATTCAGCTGTAGGGTGTTGCAATGCGTTCATGATTAAGCTTATAGTGGGTTGCGTGGTGGTGAAACACAAACCCGAGTAAGTAGGTTGTTTACATTATGGGATAAAGGGACTTGATGCTTTAATGCTATGGTTGGGTTTTACCTTAATGAATCTTTAGTAGTTGCGGATGCTTGCTAGAGTTCCAATCATAAGTGCATATGATCCAAGTAGAGAAACTATGTTAGCTTATGCCTCTCCCTCAAATAGAATTGCAATAACGATTATCGGTCTAGTAACATAGTCAGTTGCCTAGGGACAACTCCACAACTCCTACCACCACTTTTCCACACTCGCCATATTTACTTTAGTTGTGTCTTTATCTAAACAGCCCCTAGTTTTATTTACGTGTTCTTTACTTTCTTGCAAGCCTATCCATAAACACATACAAAGTACTTCTAGTTTCATACTTGTTCTAGGTAAAGTAAACGTCAAGCGTGCGTAGAGTTGTATCGGTGGTCGATAGAACTTGAGGGAATATTTGTTCTACCTTTAGCACCTCGTTGGGTTCGACACTCTTACTTATCGAAAACTGTTGCGATCCCCTATACTTGTGGGTTATCAAGACCTTTTTCTGGCACCGTTGCCGGGGAGTAATAGCGTGGGGTGAATATTCTCGTGTGTGCTTGTTTCCTTTATCACTAAGTAATTTTTATTTTCTGTTCTTAATTTTTCTCTATCTTTAGTTATGGATATGGAACACGAAATACCAAAAAAATTAGGTGTACTTGCCACTCATGGAGATGGGGAACCTCCTAAAACCCTCGATGCTGGTTATGTGAAAGATATTATGTACTACTTTAATAATCCTGAGAAAACCCCATTCAATTATGTAATGGGAGTAACGTTGGATCAATGTGAATACTTTAGGGATTATCGCTTGACACAAAAAGTGAAACTATTATGGGATCAAATTCATATATTGAAGTGGTATGCTTGGCAACTATGCGTGGAATATGATTATACTTGTTGCTCTAGGATGAATTCTCCACACCTTCCCTTTTCATGCAAATTTAATGATAATGAAACCTTAGCTTCTTATGCTAGAGGTATATATGATTACTATGATGTGGAACAAATAGAAGAATTTTTTGCTTTTATGGGTGCTTATGAAATTGAAGCTATGTGTAAAGAGTTTGAGGATTATGATGATGCTGTTTATAGATCTGAAAATTTAGCTATCCTCAAATATTGCTATGAGAATTATAAATACAATTATGAAATTAATGCACTTATTAAGAAAGTCTCCGCTGTCCAAGAAGAGACTAATATTTTGCAGGAATCTATGGAAGAAGAAATTGATGAAAATATGAGCTCATTGGATGAAAAAGATGAGGAGGAGAGCGAAGAACAAAAGGAGGAAGAGTGGATTGATCACCCGTGCTCACCTTCTAATGAGAGTAACTCTTCAACTCATACATTGTTTAATTCCCCTTCGTGCTTACCAAAGGATGATTGCTATGATGACTGTTATGATCCCTTTGATTCTTTTGAAATATCCCTTTTTGATGATGCTTGCTATGCTTATGGCCAAGATGCCAATATGAATTATGCTTATGGAGATGAACTTGCTATAGTTCCTTATGTTAAACATGAAATTGTTGCTATTGCACCCACGCATGATAGTCCTATTATCTTTTTAAACTCTCCCGACTACACTGTATCGAAGAAGTTTGCACTTATTAAGAATTATATTGATGGGTTGCCTTTTACCGTTGCACATGATGATTTTGATAGATATAATATGCATGTGCTTGCTGCTCCTACTTGCAATTATTATGAGAGAGAAACTATATCTCCACCTCTCTATGTTTCCAATACAATAAAATTGCAAGAAACTGTTTATACTATGCATTGGCCTTTACTATGTGTGCATGAATTGTTCTTTTATGACATGCCGATGCATAGAAAGAGAGTTAGACTTCGTCATTACATGATATATGCTTCTTTGTGCTCACTAGTAAATTACAAATCATTGTTAATTAAAATTGGCTTTGATATACCTTGGGATCCGGGTGGATTCATTACTTGAGCACTATATGCCTAGCTTAATGGCTTTAAAGAAAGCGCTGCCAGGGAGACAACCCGGAAGTTTTAGAGAGTCATTTATTTATGTTGAGTGCTTTCTTATAGTTTAAAAACAACAAAAATAAAGAGGGGAACCCAAAACTTTTTCAAAAAGAAAAGTGAAAGTAAGAGAGACAAGCATTGTTGAAGTGGGAGAGCTCCTTGAACTTTGTTCATGCTCACGGAAACTTTGTGAATCTTGATTACAGAAACTTCTCAAAAAAAATTATCCCCTTGTACAATTCCATTGTATTATAAAAATAATGTGCCAAGGTTTGCCTTTAGGATGTTTACAATGCTTGTTGGTTTGTGCGGTGCAGGACAGAAACTTTGGCTGTAGTGCGTGAATTTTAAGTTTTTACTGGAACGTCAAATGGTTCTGATTCTTCTTTCACTGTCTTTCTGTACAACTTTTTTATTTTTCCTAATTTTGGAAGAATTTTTCAAGTATCAGAAGCATGGTGAATGTTCATATTTCTACAGACTGTTCTGTTTTAGACAGATTCTGTTTTTGATGCATAGTTTGCTTGTTTTGACGAAACTATCAATTTATATCAGTGGATTAAGCCATGAAAAAGTTATATTACAGTAGACACAATGAAAAAACAAAATAAGAATTGGTTTTCAACAGTACTTAGAGTGGTGATTTGCTTTATTATACTAACAGATCTTACCGAGTTTTCTGTTGGAGTTTTGTGTGGATGAAGTGTTCGATGATCGAGAAGGTATCGATGTGAGAAGAAGGAAGAGAGGAAAGAGCTCAAGCTTGGGGATGCCCGAGGCACCCCAAGTAAATATTAAAGGAGACTCAAGCGTCTAAGCTTGGGGATGCTGGGGAGGCATCCCCTCTTTCTTCAACAAGTATCGGTATGTTTTCGGATTCGTTTCATTCATGTGATATGTGCAAGTCTTGGAGCGTCTTTTGCAATTAGGTTCTTATTTTTATTTTATGCACCATGCTGGTATGAGATAGTCCTTGGTTGATTTATAGAATGCTCATTGCACTTCACTTATATCTTTTGAGTATGGCTTTATAGAATGCTTCATGTGCTTTACTTATATCATTTGAAGTTTGGATTGCCTGTTTCTCTTTACATAGACAACCGCCATTTGTAGAATGCTCTTTTGTTTCACTTATAATTGTTAGAGCGTGGGCATATCTTTTGTAGAAAGAATTAAACTCTCTTGCTTCACTTATATCTATTTAGAGAGATGACAGGAATTGGTCATTCACATGGTTAGTCATAAAATCCTACATAAACTTGTAGATCGATGAATATGATATGTTTGATTCCTTTCAATAGTTTTGCGATATAAAGATGGTGATATTAGAGTTATTCTAGTGGGTGGTTGTGGATTGTAGAGACACTTGTGTAGAGGTTTGCAAGTCCCGTAGCATGCACATATGCTAACCGTTGTGTGACAAATTTGAAGCATGGGGTGTTTCTTTGATTGTCTTCCTTATGAGTGGCGGTCGGGGACGAGCGATGGTCTTTTCCTACCAATCTATCCCCCTAGGGGCATGCGTAGTAGTACTTTGCTTCGAGGGCTAATAAAATTTTGCAATAAGTATATGAGTTCTTTATGACTAATGTAAGTCCATGGATTATATGCACTTTCACCTTTCCATCATTGCTAGCCTCTTCGGTACCGTGCATTACCCTTTCTCACCTCGAGAGTTGGTGCAAACTTCGCCGGTGCATCCAAACCTCGTGATACGATACGCTCTGTCACACATAAGCCTAATTATATCTTCCTCAAAACAGCCACCATACCTACCTATTATGGCATTTCCATAGCCATTCCGAGATATATTGCCATGCAACTTCCATCATCATCATATACATGACTTGAGCATTCATTGTCATATTGCTTTGCATGATCGTAAGATAGCTAGCATGATGTTTTCATGGCTTGTCCGTTTTTTATGTCATTGCTACGCTAGATCATTGCACATCCCGGTACACCGCCGGAGGCATTCATATAGAGTCATATCTTTGTTCTAGATATCGAGAAGTAAATAAAAGTGTGATGATTATCATTATTAGAGCATTGCCCCAGTGAGGAAAGGATGATGGAGACTATGATTTCCCCACAAGTCGGGATGAGACTCCGGACGAAAAAAATAAAAAAATAAAAAAAAGGAGAAAGGCCAAAAAAGGAGAAGACCCAAAAAAAGAAAACAAAAAAATGAGAGAAAAAGAGAGAAGGGGCAATGTTACTATCCTTTTACCACACTTGTGCTTCAAAGTAGCACCATGTTCTTCATAGAGAGAGTATCCTATGCTTTCACTTTTATATACTAGTGGGAATTCTCATTATAGAACTTGGCTTGTATATTCCAACGATGGGCTTACTCAAATGCCCTAGGTCTTCATGAGCAAGCAAGTTGGATGCACACCCACTTAGTTTCTTTTGTTGAGCTTTCATACACTTATAGCTCTTAGTGCATCCGTTGCATGGCAATCCCTACTCCTCGCATTGACATCAATTGATGGGCATCTCCATAACCCGTTGATTAGCCGCGTCGATGTGAGACTTTCTCCTTTTTTGTCTTCTCCACATAACCTCCATCTTTATATTCTATTCCACCTATAGTGCTATATCCATGGCTTGCGCTCATGTATTGCGTGAGGGTTGAAAAAGCTGAAGCGCGTTAAAAAGTATGAACCAATTGCTCGGCTTTTCATCGGGGTTGTGCATGATGGGGGCATTTTGTGTGACGAAAATGAAGCATGGAAAACTGTATGATTTTGTAGGGATAAGCTTGCTTTGGCCTTGTTGTTTTGAAAAGACATGATTGCTTTATTGGTACACTCGAAGTATTATTGTTTTTATGTCAAATGATGGACTATTGCTTTGAATCACTCGTGTTTTAATATTCATGCCACGATTAGACATATGATCAAGATTATGCTAGGTAGCATTCCACATCAAAAATTATTCTTTTTTATCATTTACCTACTCGAGGACGAGCAGGAATTAAGCTTGGGGATGCTGATACGTCTCCGTCGTATCTATAATTTTTGATTGTTCCATTCACTTTCATATACTTTTTGGCAACTTTTTATATTATTTTTGGGACTAACATATTGATCCGATTGCCCGATGCAGTTCTGTCATTGCATGTTTTATGTTTATGAGAATATCCATATCAAGCGGAATCCAAGCGAGACAAAAGCGGAAGGAGCTTATTTTTGGAAAATATGGAAAATTCAGAAGAAAAATCCACGCGAGGCGGTGCCGAGGTGGTCACGAGGCGGGGCGCGCCTCCCCCAGGGCGCCGCCTACCTCGTGAGCCCACCGTAAGGCGGTTGATGCTCTTCTTTTGCCGCAAGAAAGATAATATTGAAAAAAATCTAGGCGAAGGTTTCAGGCCAATCAGATTACGGATCTCCATATATCGCGCAAGCGGTGAAAGCAGGCGAGAGAACGCAGAAACAGAGAGATAGATCCAATCTCGGAGGGCTCTCGCCCTCCCAAGCCATGGGAGCCAAGGAACAGAGGAAACCCTCCTCCCATCTAGGGAGGAGGTCAAGGAAGAAGAAGAAGAAGAAGAAGGGGCTCTCTCCCCTTGCTTCCGGTGTGCTGAAGCATGGCGGGGCCATCATCATCACCATGATCTACACCAACACCGCCGTCATCTTCACCAACATATCCATCACCTTCCCCCTTCTATCTACAGCGGTCCACTCTCCCGCAAACCGATGTACCCTCTACTTGAACATGGTGCTTTATGCTTCATATTATTATCCAATGATGTGTTGCCATCCTATGATGTCTGAGTAGATTTTCGTTGTCCTATCGGTGATTGATGAATTGCTTTGATTGATTTGAGTTGCATGTTTTATTATTGGTGCTGTCCTATGGTGCCCTCCGTGTCGGCATAGCGTGAGGATTCCGCTGTAGGGTGTTGCAATGCGTTCATGATTAAGCTTATAGTGGGTTGCGTGGTGGTGAAACACAAACCGAGTAAGTAGGTTGTTTACATATGGGATAAAGGGACTTGATGCTTTAATGCTATGGTTGGGTTTTACCTTAATGAATCTTTAGTAGTTGTGGATGCTTGCTAGAGTTCCAATCATAAGTGCATATGATCCAAGTAGAGAAAGCATGTTAGCTTATGCCTCTCCCTCAAATAGAATTGCAATAACGATTATCGGTCTAGTAACATAGTCAGTTGCCTAGGGACAATTCCACAACTCCTACCACCACTTTTCCACACTCGCCATATTTACTTTAGTTGTGTCTTTATCTAAACAGCCCCTAGTTTTATTTACGTGTTCTTTACTTTCTTGCAAGCCTATCCAAAAACACCTACAAAGTACTTCTAGTTTCATACTTGTTCTAGGTAAAGTAAACGTCAAGTGTGCGTAGAGTTGTATCGGTGGTCGATAGAACTTGAGGGAATATTTGTTCTACCTCTAGCTCCTCGTTGGGTTCAACACTCTTACTTATCGAAAACTGTTGCGATCCCCTATACTTGTGGTTATCAAGAATAGACAATCTGCGTGAGAGAGTATAGAGTGTGTCGATCGAGGCCCGAACAGGGAGATATATCATTTGTGTGTGAAAGAAAACGAGGTTAAACGAGACTCGAGATAAAGAGAGCGAGATTGAGCGAGTGTGGCCCGCCGTCTTGGAAGAAAAGTGAGACAGTCTCGAAGGGTGACCTAGATATACAATGTGTGTGCGTGCTTACGAGAGGTTGGGGGGGCTAGATAGGCAATGCATGTATTTAGCGAGAGGTGAGAGGGAGAGGGGAGAGAGAGCTCGGCATGGGGTGCAATGGCGGGTGTGTGAGGTAAATACATTTGGTAATAGAGTGGAAAAAGGGGTTGCGTAGTTGAGAGACTTAGAGATCGAAACATGAAGAGAAAGAATGAGCGTGTGTTGAAACCGATAGCTTCCTAAGGTGGTTAGGAGAGGAAGATTGGTGATCTGACAAGTATGTAGAGTTTGTCTTGGGGGCTAAAACAACATTTGAATGTACATAGTACGAGACTTAATATCGATGTTTCAATTCGGTGTACATTGTAATATTTGAACCGAGGACTAGGCATACGGGTAGAATTCATGCCATACTAAGTTTCGAAAAGTTGACATTGACTCAGTTTGTTGTGCTATTTTGTAGGTCATATGTTTGAATCCATCCAAAAGTTTTCTCACTACCATGGTGTTCATCATATACATATGAATTTGTATTAAAAAGTAAGCGTGGATACGGTGAAATGTGAAATCCACGTTAGAATTGGAGATCGCTACGTGACACACACTCTAATTCAAATAACTAACTTCGTGACACACTCTAATTCAAATAACTAATTATGTGACACACACTCTAATCCACGTTAAGCGTGGGTACCGTTCGATTTTTTCAAATAACTCCTCATTAATTAATTTATAGTATTCCCTCTGTTCACTTTTATAAGACCTTGAAGACATTTGGACAATGTGCAAAACAGTTCATTTTAAGTTATAAAGCGACTTACAAAAGTGAGCGGATGGAGTATCTCGTTCGAATGACTAATTATTGCAAGGAAAACACGGGCATGGTAATACATACAGATTCGTTTGCAAATGAAAGAAGATTCGTTTGCATTCTCAAATGTAGGCGCACCAGGCAGACTAGGGTCGTGTCGGGGTGGACGCTGCTTCGGTGCCTTAAAGGCAACTGCCTTTGAGTCAGCGACATGTGGGCCAGCCACTGTTGGGCCCACATGTCATGGACACAAAGGCAGGTGCCTTAACGCACCAAGCATAATCTGTCGGGGTGGTCGCGTGTGTCGGACGGACGCGTAGCACCCAGCCACCCACCCCCTCCCCCAAAAAAAGGGCAGCGACAATATAAGTTCGCGCTTCCATGTTTCGGATTGAAATATCTGGCGGCCCCAATTCCAGCCCTGCAAAATCTCTCCTCTCCACCGTCCCCTTCCGCACCCAGATTGCTCAAATCCCTAATTCGCCGCCAACCCTCGAATCGCCCCTCGTCTCGTCTCTTTCCCCACCGTTCCCCGCCTCTGTGTTGGACGACGATGACGAAGACGACGGTCGCGCTTCACCACCGCAACCGGCGTGCCTCACAGACACCGAGTTCCACAACATCAGGTGCGCTTCACCGACGCCGTCTCCCAGCTCACCGGGGCTACTTCACCGAGCACATCGTCACACCTCCGCCCCCCGAAGCCGTTGGGGCTTCACCAACGGTCTCGTCCACCGCATCGTAGCGCTCCGCTGCCACTCAAGATCTGCATCCGTGCGCGGCCAGCCAATACCAGCGCATCACCCTCAACGGCTCTGAAGTGACCCGCACTCTAGCTAGGCGAGCATGCCCAAATGCCGTCCCGAACTAGGTATCCACACATCACTCCCTTGTGCACTGTTATGACGATGTTTGGATATCCTTTCACTGCTCTCTTAGCTTACACGCCTATGCAACTCTGACTTTAACTCTTATTTCTTACGGAGATATCATCGAAACAAGCAAATCCATTTTTAGCGAAGCATGGCGGCGCTACGGGATCTGGTACACATCCGCACACCGTATAATCTTGTAAGTATCATCCTCGGTATAACATCTAGGTCGATTCCTCTTATTTGATCAACCATTCGCCGTGTCAAAAATGCAGAGGGGATGCAAGGAGCACAATGCCTGCACATCCAAGCAAGTGGTAACATGGACTTGTACATGGAACATCCCAAGCATAAGCAGAGCTGCGATGAGCTGTACAACAAGCTAGCGTAAGTCCTGCATTTCATTTAATTCAAATCTTGGCATTCATGTATGATTTGTGTGCGATGGCTGATCCACAATTCTAGCTACCGAGGCGAACATTTAACTTAAAAATACAAAGGCACTTGCACTCCTGAAATCAACATAACTTGAGAAATGTGAAGCTACATGCACTTTGAAAACCAGCTAATGATCCAAAGTAGTTCAGATTATAAACACTAAATGATGCAAGCACCAAAAAACACAAAATGCAACATGGTGTACAAGGACTACAAACATAGTGCATACTGCTTGAATTATTCGTTCTCTGGCGGAATATATCAAAGTGTAATTGCACGTATAACCAGTGGGCAAACTGCATATCAATATATCTATCCTGCACAAGTATGCCAATAGTTTCAAACAACAGATTAGAAAAGTATTTATGCTATGTTGTCATGATACGGGACTTTACGGTAGATGGCCTCGGCGTTTCCTTAAGCTATGAAAATGCACTATAATTTGCTTGTCATCAATGCGCAAATCTCTGTCTCTCTCAACATAGTAGATCATCATTAGACACTAAATCCTTCAATGAGCTTGCAAAATGCTTGCATTAGATCCCTCATTAGACACTATATGTTCATCACCGGGAGCATGTAAAATGTTTGCATCAAATCCTTCATTAGCGATCATTCATTAGACACTTCAGGTTCAAGAACAACATGAGCTTGTATGTTTGCACGAAACTTGATTAGATACATCAGATTCATCGATTCAGTATTGATTGGGGAGTTATAAAATAAGTAGAAATTGGTTTCATTTTGTCATAGATTCCCTACATACAAGCAGTTTTACAACACCGTCGGGTTTAACTATTGGCGGAAATTGAAGAGTTGAATTAGATATAATCAGGGATGTGATGTACCTGCTCGTTCGCATGCTACTCTTGCAAGCTACGATTGTCCGTTTGCATAAGCTCGATGCCATGCCCGTCTTTGCCGCTTGCTGTCTCCCATGCGAGCTACACCGAGGGTTGGATCTTAATCTTCTTGTCCTTCCGTTAAGCTTGAAGCACGGCGACCGCCCTCAACGAGGGTAGCGAGGAAATGTTGTGTCGATCTGTCCGATGGCGGCTAGGTTAGGAGCAAACCAGAGTGGAGGCTGGAGCGAATGAATTGGGATTTTTCCTGCTGTCGATCGATATGGGAGGCGCTCGTTTGGGCCACGAGCCTGCTATAGGGCCTTCCTTGCACTTATGTTATTGGCCCATCCAAACTGAAACATTTTTCTTCATTTTTACATTGCCTACTCGTGCGTTGGGACGAACAAAACTAGCATGGGCCAACCTAGACGAATCAAACTAGGTGCACACTTTCCAGCCACCTGAGGCGGCCGCCCATACCAGCCCCTATGGTGGCGTCGCCCCTTTTTGTGTGTATGATTGGATAGTGAAAAATATTCCAGTGGCGCTTTTGATTTACCCACAGAATGGCTGAATTGCTTGTTTCTATGAACTGAGTTTGCCAATAATGTGAAGGATGCCAGTCTTTTCATCCTATTGTAGATTGCTTAGATCTCGATATGCCAAAAGTAATCGCATGAAATATACAGTAAAAGCCAATGTGATGTGTTTGGCTACAACTAGTCTAACTACACGTCCTCATATAACATATCAAGGGCGCACCATCTTACCAGATTAACCATTCGACTTACCCATGCGGTGTGGGAAGAAAGAAGTATTGGGACTGCGTATCCAAGCAATTGATGCCATGGACTCCTTCGTACAACCTTGTAAGCAAAAAAGAAGTTGCGGTGTGCTGTACAAAGAACTAGCGTAAGTTCGGTTACCGCTTCTCGAATTTGAGTTAGCCACTTATTGCAAAATTGTTCAATTCGTTGCTTGGCTTAATTTAGTTTGCTCTGATTACATAATGGCACACTGTTAATCATATTGTAGACTGCGCTTATCTATGTGTTTGATACTTCTGTTAAGAATTACCTGTTTGCCTTAACTTAAATATCTACTTGTTTGTTTAACTGCTTTGCTGCTGCAACAGCAGGTTACAATGATGTTAATAACTACTTTTCAGCATCCAAATGAAACTCTTTAATTCCTTGTTTGTTTAACTGGTTTGCTGCTATAACTCCCAGTTGAGATGTTTTGCTAACTTCAACTTTTCTGAATCCAATCGGAACTTTAATGGCAAAACAGGTTAGCACAAGATCAAAGAGCGAGGTCCCCATGGACGTTGCATCATCCCACAGTAGTGGCACCGGCCCAATCGTGATGAATTTCCAACTACTGATGCTCTAGAGGCTAAACTAGTGGTAGACATAGATTCTGCTTCTGCACTTAGAGATGAAGTTGACATGTTGAGGAAGCAAACAGCACAATCACAAGCAGTACTCAAGACAACCATTAAATATTTGGTGGATTTCAAAACGAAGCAAGCTGAGACTGACCAGATTGTTAAGGTCCTAAAGGAAAAAAAAAGGAAATTAAATTCCTACTTGGTAAATCATAGGTGAAATGTTCTTTCCATAGTTAAATAACCTTTGTGTTGTTTGTTCATGTAATCAATCAAACCATTTGTTTTAGAGATCATGTAATAATTGTTTTTTTGTTTTTTGGTTTGTATCTTTATTTGAGCACAAGTCTGTATTAATTGATAAGACTCGGAGACATTTCATTTGGATTGCTGTGCCAGACCTACAAATATGCCAATCGGGCTGAATGTGCATTCAGCAATAGTAGTAGTATAGATGGACCATAAGTGGCACGCATCGGAAAGGGCCAAGATGTTGGCTAAAAAATGGATGCTGTTCTAGCCAAAAAAGTACAGCGGCCTGGCTTATGTATGTTAGTTGATATTGTTGATCCATATACTCTATAAGTGTTTATATGTCTGTTAGTTCTGTACATTCTTCGTTGATTGACTCGGTATTTGAATCTTGATACATCGCTTGTGTACATATCTAAATGGGAGTACACATTATGCTGCGTGTGACATTTGAGTTGGACATGAAGTGTTCCAAATATTCAAATTCACCTTAAACTGGATTCTAGTTTCTGAATTTGAGTATCGGCATTTGTAAACCATATTCATATATGATGGAATACATCTTTGTCGTCCTTTTGAAGATATATAAAACACATAGAATGATTTATAAAGATTCATATAGGAATACAAAATGGATTCGAATTTAGTTGCCAGGGTAAATGTGGATGCTTATTGTCCCAAAATTCGAAAGAAGCAGCAAAATGTCCACTCCCATGCCGGCTGTCCCAAGCCAAGTGTTTGGAGATGGAAATTACTGTCTACCCATTACACGGACAATCCATCGGCCCGATTTCCACTACTCTAAATAGGGGTAGGTTAGTAACTTCAATTAGACGTGAAACGACCGCCTCTGAGCCCATTCCGACACGGTGGGCGACAAACATGGGCCGCAAAACTCATTTGATTCAAGCTCGTCCGAAAGACCTCTGTTTCTCCCTCCATTGCCCATTCATACACGGTGGGAGGCAAAACAAACTCGACTCGGCTGAAATCTATGTAGGCAAATATTTTCAATAGGGGCAGGTTTGTAACTTCACTCAGATGTGACAAAACCTCCCTACCTGTCAGCCCCGTTCATATACCGTGGGCGCCAACCATGGGCGCCAAACACCCTCTCCTCGCCCAAAATCGCTCTGGGCAAATGTTGGCGAGATGCGAGATTACCATCCTATCCCCAACCGACGAGACGTCCAAATTTTAAGCAGGGGCTAAGTTCAGTAACTTTCCCATATTTGACGGTAGCGTCCCAAAAACATGGTTCCCTGTACCTCTCCCTCCATTTTCCCATTCATACACCGTCCGCGCTAGAACACCCCATCCCCATACCAGCCTCCGTCCGCCACCCCATCTATCGCCGCCGTCCTCCACCACATCCATCGCCACTGTCCTCCACCATGCCGGAGCGCCTACCAAGACCGCGTCGTCCACTGCTAGAGATGGACGTTTCTCATCCACGGCGACGGACCAATAGCCTTGCATCGTGTCCTCTCGCTTTATTGGCTCCGTCATCCTCTTTGCCGGGGCCGCTCACACGACCTTCTCTTCCACTGCAACGGGACTTATCCCCCGATTCACCCGTCTACTGTCGCAGATCTGCTTCAACACCACCGACAGCCATCGCACCCTGATGCCTACACGGCGCCGCAAGAGAGGTGGTACGAGAAAATAGATCTTAACTTGGTTACTCTACTTTCTTTTCAGCTCTTAGAATTTAGTTCTTAGTTCAAAGCAAACAATGGATGCTAAATATCATTTCTCCGATTTGCAGCTTCAAATCTGCCATGGCACAGCCATAATAGGGTTTAATTGATCATGCTTAGGGTTTAATTGATCATGTTGGTTCCGTGGTGGTTTATTTAATAGAAATCGGAGGGGAAACCCTCTTTTGCTAAAAAATTATGCTTAGAGTTTCCCCCTTTTATGATCACTATACGATCAGAATGCGTGCTTCGTGTCATAATAACATTGCTCCACCCATCAAGCTAAACAAGCTTAGTTGTTCAAATACGAATCTGATATTATTAAAATAGAGTTGTTTAATTGTTCAGCTAAATGTTCCTAAATTAGTTTCAAAAATGCATGTTCGCCGCTCGGGTGTGTATATCTGAGGTGCCCACGGTGGGCGGCCCACCACAGGATTTTGGGTCGCCCCAGGCCCGATTCCCCTCTGTTACATTGCATGCTTCCGATCTCTACTAGCCTCACCGCCCTTTGCCTCACGGCGACTTGCCGTCCCAGACGGCATGACTCTAGGAGGAGGCGCGGACTAACAGGAAGCCAGAGCCGCTCGCCCAACAACGTCACCGCTGCCCGGCGCCGCCGTGCCTACCTTCCCGATCCATTCAGGGCTCAGCGTGCAACATCCACCAAGCCAACCCGATTTATCCGAGATCGTCCTCAACACTCAAAGCAGCCCTCCTCATCACCCATTTTCTAATTGATTCATTACTCATTAGGCGGGACTGTCATTAGGGTTTGTTGTGTGCTCAGTGCTACCTACACTTAATGGTTCAGATGTATTTGGTAATCTTTAGTACCTCTAAAGTTCACGGGGTCTTCAAAATTCGGCCCTCGATGCGAAACTAGTCATTTTGTATTGTTGGTCATAGTGACATTGACCCAGATTACTCTGCAAGCCAGGTTTGTTGACAATTTTACTTGTCTTTCTTACTCATTCGATATAATATCCAATTATTCACGTCGATTTGTTGCGAACAATAAGTGCTAGACAAACTTCTTCATTCAGATTTTGGACGGTCTCTTACTGCAGTTACAATTCTGCATACTTGTCCTAGTAAGCTCACAAGTAAATGATTGATTCACTACATCTATGCTTGCCTTGTCATATTTGTTGTCAATATTCTTTTAGGGTGGACCACCCTGTTTCTAAATATTGGAACCGTAGACATGAGTGAATAGTATTTCTCTATGTGATCTCTTCCATCATGTGTGGGTAACGAACACTGCATTGTATAGAAAGAAAGTGTCATTTCCAGCTTTTACATAGGTTTCGATCTTTTACATGGAATACAATCTGCCTACTTGCTTTGTGTTGCACTACCAACACTCCACCCTTGAAGCTAAACATTCGCCACTCATAATTGCTTAGTTTATTAGTTCAAATCTGAATTTCATATGATTCTAATGTTCCTACTTCAGTTTTGAAATGTGTGCCTGCACTGTTATAGAGACATAAGGGTTTGTATTTACGTGTGTGGTGCAGTCAAGACGGTTGGGGAGGTGAACTTTTCATATGCGGGTTTATAGGGAGACACTCTCCGAGTTGAATCCATAATGCATTCCATAGATAATCGACTACTTTTTATGTTTTCATGAATCTCAGATTCGAACAGCATCATAATGATTATGAGCTTGCGCGCATGAAAAGAATAAAGCGAGAACAATGCCATGGCTGTCAAGCTTGGCATTAAGGGACTGAAATCAAGTCTGGATGCAATGCAATGCAAGCGCTCTCCACCTCTGATTCATGCTCGAGAATATGATCCTAACAGTGATTACGAGCTAGAGGGAGACCTAAGTCAATGTAGCTTCCTAGTGGAGGAGTGGGAGGAAGATGCCCTATCTTATTCACCCATCAAGGTACTTGCTCTAACTTTCCAAGGTTACATTGCTCGCACATATCTTGCAAGCGATGCTTTGCATTGCTTATACTTTGTTGAACTGCCATTAGCTTAGTTTACACATCGTGTATGTGAATACGCCCTACCTATCCATTTTGGTACATATTCCATCGTCATCATACCATATTTATCCATTCAAATGCTATTCTTGTGTATCGACGTTCAAAAGGAAGAGGCGATTGCTGATCATGGAGGAGCACAAGCAAGTACTTGGAAAAGGCAAAGTGGCTTTGATAAATCAAATAGCCCATTAGGTGTAGTTGCAATATCACGACCCACAAAATACCCCAACTCTAGCAGACTCTAGCCCTACTACTTTGGTCATTTCGATGCCCCAACTCAGCAGACCCCAAGCTGCAGCAAATAGTATGATTATGCCGTTGAGATAGCATCATTTATCTGACATAAAACCCCATTCCAGCAAAGAGTACACCAAATCCGGTTGCCAAATCCTTTTCGAACCGAGAGAGCCCCAATTGCAGCAAATAGGACCCATGTTCCAATTCTTCCCGATTTAGAAGACGAAGCTTATGTTGTTGTCAGGAACTTTGTGCGCATCTTTCCTTCATGGAAAGATTATACCGTAGACACAGAACAATTTCCAGTCTTCCTCCGCAACTTACGCGTAAGTAATGTACTAATGTTATTCATGGTCATTACTGCATATGTTTCTGCAAACAGAAGACACAAGATTTCATTCTTTTAAATAGGCGAGGAGCAAACTGGATTGTGATGACGAGCAAGGGTTGGTTGCGCTTTTCAAGCACTCGTTGATGAAGTATCTTCCTACTTGAGGCAAGCGCACTTCGATGGCAAGCCTCTGAATGAAATTTTTGTAGAGTCTCCGGTGCTACATTTATCCGACGGTGACTGGAATAATCTTGTTACACATTGGTCTCGGCTGCAGCGTAAGGTACTGTCTATGATATCACATCACAATTTGAACTACATTTCTGCATCTGCCTTAATGTCGCACTTGTACGAAAACTGTTAGCAGAAGAACAATCATTCTCAAGGGACCACAGAATCTCGCAACTATCTCTGCATAACTTGCATTGCTCTTGTGAGTACCTCTTGCCCTGTATGACCATACTTACTTTCATAGCTGTTTGATTATGTAGCATCACTGCACATGTTAGCCTCGTAATCGTCCATTTGGTGGACATTATAAGATTCGTATGGACTCTTACATAAATTTAGAATCAACCCAATGCTTTTGAAGAGGTTTAGCTCTGCAGTCCTCTTGTAAGGACTGAACATGGTCTATCACTGTACTTACATTAACAGCTACTCCCTCCATCCCATAATATAAGAACGTTTTGTATAGTACACCAGTGTTCAAAACACTCTTGTATTATTCGAAGAGGGATTGGTTCATTTTGTAGCATTCTGCATCTTATCTCCCTCGCCCACCATTTACTAAAAAAGATCAGATCTATATTTAATCTTACCAACAAGTAGAATACATGAGACAATGCCGGTCTTGAAGTGTAGCCCATTGCTCTAGTCAGTACATTTTGTCCTGTAACGCTTGTACTTCTAGGGATTGGTAGTTGATTATGTAGCATCAATTTGCATCTTATCTTCATTATCCTCTATCCCTTCCAGTATTATCATATCTATAATTACTCTCTACAAAATGTAGAGTACAGGCAATGCTTATGAAGAAAATTATGTGCTGAAATTCTTGAGTTATCCTTCCCTTGACATGGAGAAGGGCATTACAAAGCTGGTGTTAACTGTTAATGTAAGTCAGTCCTTCTAAAGCCTTTATCCTCAACTACTGTTTAATTTGCTCATACTCCCTATCGTTTACTGCTGTTTAGTTTGCTGTTTCTACCAAAATACATGTTCGTAAGAACCGTAAGTTCTAAGTTTTACTTGTAAAACCAAATTCCTTATTCATACCATGCACATTACTTAATAATCCCTATATGTATGCTTGTTTCTGTGGATCTATAATCCAGTGTGTGGTGAAGCAGCCCACGTTTGTACCTTGTCATCTCCTGTTTTATCTTACTAATGTGGCTGATGATATGAACAACATGCCATGCATATTATCCAAAATAGATATAATGATTTTCTTTGCCCTTCATCTATGCTTGTTATGTTGACATGGTAATCCAGTAGTTTGGTGAAGCTCCCCGCATTATGAACAATGCCAAATTATGCTATTGATATTTTGAACTTACTCTTTATTTTCTAATTTGAAATTGGATAGAATTGACAGAACAGTTATCATCTTTGTTTATACACGTGCAAAACCTGTCATATCTCTACTTTGTTTCAGGGTGATATGCCTGATGGCATGCACAAGTCTGCTGAAGGCTATGAGACAAACCCAACATATATTGCAGCAAAGAAGGCAAAACATCTTGAAGGTAGCGAGACAACCTCAAAGTCTTGTCTTGATGCAGTGTTCAAGTTACTTGAGACTAACAGTCAGACAAGCTCACAAAATTCGTTGTCCGAATCAGTTCGACTTCTTCAGTCCCAATTTCTAGCAGAAAGGCATTCTGCAACTCAACTTCGACTTGAAGTCCTACCTCTAGGAAAGATTGCAGAGAACACCAATGAGAACCTCATTGCTAAACAGCTACACCTGGAAGCTATGACCGACATGCTAGGCCGGTCTCACAGCCTTGCTCAAGCAGACTTGCATGCACACCCTCGCAAGGCTAACCTTTCTTGAACTGTCTTGGAAGTGGTCTCGGTTCAGTATTATTTTGTTACGCTGCAATGGTGCCCAGTTTTTGTAATCTGCTTCTTCGTTGCGCTTTATGATCATTGGTGGCGAACTTCGATGCCCAGTGGAGGTAATATACCTTAAATCCTTTATTGTATATTGTAGGTTTATTCTTAGTTACTATGCCGTAATTTCTTTATTGTATAGAGTAAGTTTGTTCTTAATTCCTACTAGTTACTGCCATCATTCGCTATCTGAAAAAAAATCATATGTAGTCGACCGGACCGAAACATTCGACTCTAACGGGCCAGGTTTTTAGCGGGCCACAATTGGGCCAGCCTGCGTCTTTCTTGGGCCCGAATGATTGGGGCCTTCACACATTGCTTGAGCCCAAACTTACATCGCCTATATTTTAGTTGGGCCTTTTGTCGACCCAGCGCTTAGTTTGGCCCAGGTAGCGTTGGGCCATTAACAGGCTGAATATTGTACTGGCCTATTACGGCCGAGATGAAACCATGGGACTTTAGCAGGCCAAAATGCATGTTGGCCTCAATTTTCACTAGTCGTCGACGGGCCTTCAGTAGGCCAAAATGTAGACCGGGCCGTTTTGGGCTCAGTTAGCTCACGGGTCGTTACCAGGCCGAAACATATCTCAGGCCTTAGTTGGCCCACTGATATCATGGGCCTTTAAGAGGCCGAAAGCTTAGCACAGCCATCAACGAGCCGAATTACGCGACAGGCCTTTAACAGGCCCAAAGTCACGTTGGGTTTAACTGTTGCCACCTTTAGCATGGGCCGTTAGTGGGCCTGATGTCCCATCAGACCATATATGGCCCATGGGCAACACGGGCCATTCCTAGGCCGAAAGTCACACCGGGCTGAAATGGGCCCATGTCTACATCAGGGCTCTAACAGGCCGAAAGTCACTGGGCTGTAGTTGGGCCCAAATATTCGGCGAACAATTAACGGGCCAGATCGGCCGGGCATAAATGGGCCCAAATATTGGGCTAACAATTAATGGGCCAGGTCTGGCTTCAGGCCGTAAATGGGCCCAAATATTGGGCGAACAATTAACGGGCCAGATCTGGCTTCGGGCCGTCAATGGGCCTTTATTAAGCAGGCCGTTATTGGGCTGGCCCACTAGTAGCTGATTAAGTTCTACGGGCCTTTGACTGGGCCGGCCTTTTGAACCTATATGGGCCTCTGTTGGGCCCAACCATGTGTCGACGTATCATAGGCATTTCTCCTCCAACGGACGGGCGACATCTGGCCCACTGACGAGCTGACAGGTGTTCCCTTCGGCCAATCAGAATTTTACACGTGGAAATTTCCCATTGGTCAGGGCTGTTAACGGGTTATCGGATCCAAAATCCGACCCGATAGCTTAACGGTGTTCCGTTACGGTGGATGCCACGTGTCGGTCACCCTTGACGAAAGCACTTCTGTGACGCGCGATTTATTGTCATGGAAGTGGACACTTCCGTGATGATAATTTTGGTAATGTCATGGAACACTTCTACGACAGCACAGGTATGACTATCTTGATTCTGTCATAAATTTGTCTTGGATGTACATGCATGACAAAAAACGCGACCTACTGTGACAAACACGTATCATCACGGAAGTGTATTTTTTTTGTAGTGCTAGTCATCGCCAATTGCTTGATAGATGCTAGAATGTTTATGCATGCTTTGTCACATATTTCATTTGCCATTTTATTATGTGAGCATGTTGGTTGCATATTTTACTCATTCGAGGACATCCATTTGTTGCTTTGATTGTTTGCCTTTTTCTTTTTTTTCTTGCCAAATGGATGGACAAGAATGCCTAAGAACACCCTCTACCTATCTATGCTTTTCTCGTCTCAAACTCTATTCATGCTACATCACAAAGTTTGATCAAGTCAGATTTGAACCACTCTGTGTGAGGAGCACTCGGAGATCCCGATTCTTCATAGACTTAAACCTCCAAAACCTCTTTGTGCATCTTGGTCTGACCGATTCATCCTTTTCGGTCCTACCGAGTCACCAAGTTGATCTAGGGTTTTCAATCTCGGTGCAACCGATTAGAACTTTTCGGTCACACCGAGTTGCATTAACTGCTTGCAGTTTTGCATCTCGATGCCACCGAGTCGTTCCACTCGGTCACACCGACAGGGTCAGATTATATATACCGCCGGGCCATATTTTGGAAATTTCTCCAAACCCCTTAGCCCGCGCGTAACCTACTCTGCCTCCTCTGGTCTCCGGATCGTCCTCTCGTTGCCAGCAACCTCCTGCTGCTGGTCTCCACCGCCGTCAATGGAAATCTCCACCGCCGTTGCCGCCGTAGCAAGTTCGTCGCCGAACTAGGGTATGAACTTGATCATTGTGCTAATCCTTAACTCCGATTCTTAGCACATTGCTTCGCCATAATTCTTGCCATGATTGAAATAATCCTGCCCAGCGAAAACATCCCGTAGATTGGTTTTGATTAGGGTTAGGTCTCCGCCGAATTCATCTTGGACCGACCGAGTTGTAGAAATCGATCTCACCGATTTTGGCTTAGGCCAGAGCACAATTTTCGGTCTGACCGAAAATTGCAAATCGGTGTGACCGAGTTCGATTCTCTGTAAAACCCCAGCAGTCTCGGTACCACCGAACTGTGACTCGGTCTGACCGAGTTCACTAGTTCAGGTTACAAAAGCTGCTTCAGTATCACTGAGTTTGTAAATCAGTAGATCCGAAATGCTTTCTGTGAAGAACTAAAACTAAGTTTTGAAGTCATGAGTTTTGCAAAAACTCCTATACTTTGTGATGCTCATCTACTCTACCTCTTCTATAACCTATTCACCGGGTCTGCTGACAGTTTGCCTGCAAGAAGACTGCCCATGTCTAAGCCAAGAAAAGTTGCCACAGGAGAAACAATGGAGTTCACTCTTGAACCCAAGGAAACTGGAGATGGCAAGAAGAGGAAAGAAAGGGTCAAGAAGACCATTGCCAGAGTTATTGGCAAACCATCAATGATGAGAGATTCTGAAGAAGAGGAAGAGGAAGAGGATGCTGCACCAGCACCCAAAGCTCAAAAGCTTATGGCAGATGCAATCAAGGCAGGGGCTTCTCCATCAAAGCCCAAAGTTGCTCCCAAGGCTGCAAAGATGCCAACTGTGGAAGAGGCATCTCAGGTATTCTTGAAGAGCAAGCAAGACCAGCTTGGATATCTGATCCAATCCACTCTGAGGATTGAGCAGGGCTTGGTCACCCTAACCAAGAACCAGGAGAGCTTGGAAAGGATTATTGAGACAAAGTTCTATGACCTTGATGTCAAAGTTACAGAGATCCAAACTGCAGTTGAGCAGCTCCAGGAGGAAGCAGAGGAGAAAAAGGCCAAGTCTACCACAGATGCTTTTGTGTAGGACCTTGAAGTATGTCTAGAGGGGGGGTGATTAGACTACTTGACCAATAAAAACTTAGCCTTTTCCCAATTTTAGAGTTTGGCAGATTTTAGCTATTTTAGGACAAGTCAAGCAATCATCACACAATTCAAGCAAGCATGCAAAGAGTGTATATGCAGCGGAAATTAAAGCATGCAACTTGCAAGAAAGTAAAGGGAATGGTTTGGAGGATTCGAACGCAATTGGAGACACGGATGTTTTTGGCGTGGTTCCGATAGGTGGTGCTATCGTACATCCACGTTGATGGAGAGTTCAACCCACGAAGGGTAACGGCTGCCTTGAGTCCACGGAGGGCTCCACCCACGAAGGGTCCACGAAGAAGCAACCTTGTCTATCCCACCATGGCCGTCGCCCACGAAGGACTTGCCTCACTAGCGGTAGATCTTCACGAAGTAGGCGATCTCCTTGCCCTTACAAACTCCTTGGTTCAACTCCACAATCTTGTCGGAGGCTCCCAAGTGACACCTAGCCAATCTAGGAGACACCACTCTCCAAGAAGTAACAAATGGTGCGTTGATGATGAACTCCTTGCTCTTGTGCTTCAAATGATAGTCTCCCCAACACTCAACTCTCTCTCTCATAGGTTTTGGATCTGGTGGAAAGAGGGTTTGAGTGGAAAGCAACTTGGGGAAGGCTAGAGATCAAGATTCATATGATAGGAATGGAATATCTTGGCCTCAACACATGAGTAGGTGGTTCTCTCTCAGAAATGGTAAGTTGGAAGTGTAGGTTCGTTCTGATGGCTCTCTCCACGAATGAAGAGGAGGTGGAGGGGTATATATAGCCTCCACACAAAATCTAACCGTTACATACAATTTACCAAACTCGGTGGGACCGAATCGTTAAACTTCGGTCGGACCGACTTAGTAAACCTAGTGACCGTTAGTGATTTTCGTGGGGTGACATGCATTTCGGTGAGGCCGATTCGGTTAGGGTTAGGGCATAACGTAATCTCGGTGAGACCGATTACACAAACTCGGTGAGACCGATTTGGTAATAAGCTCTCGGAGAGTTGGTCGTAAACTTCGGTGGGACCGATTTGCTCTTTTAGTGAGACGAAATGTTACAAAAGGAAACAGAGAGTTTACATTGGAATCTCGGTGGGACCGATCGCTCACTTCGGTTAGACCGAAACGTTATGAAGGGAAACAGAGAGATTGCAACCCCATCTCGGTGAGACCGAGATCCCTATCGGTAAGACCGATTTGCTTAGGGTTTGTGGCAGTGGCTATGACTTTTGGAATCGGTGGCGCCGGATAGAAATAATCGGTGTGACCGATTTTGGCTTTAGGTTTAGGTCATTTGTGGATGTGGGAAAGTAGTTGAGGGTTTTGGAGCATATCACTAAGCACATGAAGCAAGAGGCTCATTAAGCAACACCTCATCCCTTCTTGATAGTATTGGCTTTTCCTATAGACTCAATGTGATCTTGGATCACTAAAATGTAAAATGAAGAGTCTTGAGCTTTTGAGCTTGAGCCAATCCTTTGTCCTTAGTATTTTGAGGGATCCACTTTCATCATCCATGCCATGCCATTCATTGAGCTTTCCTGAAATAATAGTCTTGGAATAGCATTAGCTCAATGAGCTATATGTTGTTATGAATTACTAAAACCACCTAGGGATAGTTGCACTTTCATTTTGCTAGAGTGCCCAGAGGACAGAGATCTGCTGCAGTGCCTGTGATAGACACTAGAGCTACAGCATCAACACCAGCAGCAACAGCTCCAGTTCCACCTCCAGCAGCTACTCCACCAGCTCCAGCTACTTCATCTGAAGCCTTCGTCCTTGGAGTTCTCTCAACACCTCCTACTGAAGATCAAGCTTGAGAGTCGTTTAGCACTATGCATTTTCAAACTTTTTGGTAACTTGTTGCCAAAGGGGAGAAAAATGTATAGATCATAGGCTTTGAGAGAGAGAGAGTGTTGCCTTTTATCTCTCTTTGAACTTATTTGGTTTGTTTTGAAACTTTATTGCGTGCTTGTGTGATACTACGTTGTGTCCTTGTGAGATACTTATTTGATCATGTGTTTGATCATATGCTACCCTTAATGCTTATTGGATGATATTATCTCTTATATTCTAGATGATCATTCACTTGTTTGGTGATGAGTGCATGTCTTTAATCTCTATCATTTTGAGCGCTCCACCAAGATGTATGTGACATGGAAGAGTAACCCATGATCCTAATTGATTGTGCATTTGCATTCAAAAGCAAATCTTAAATAATGCACAAATTTAGGGGGAGCTCTTTCTTATCACATACTTCTCAAAGCGACGATGTTTTTCAATTCTATTTATCATTTATCGAAGCTTTGATCTATATGTTGTCATCAATTACCAAAAAGGGGGAGATTGAAAGTGCAACTATCCCTGGGTGGTTTTGGTAATTCCTAACAACATATAGCTCATTGAGCTAATGCTATTCCAAGATAAATATTTCAGGAAAGCTCAATGATTGGCATGGCACGGATTAGAAAGTGGACCCTTCAAAATGCTAAGGACAAAGGATTGGCTCAAGCTCAAAGCACAAGACTCTACATTTTCTATTTTAGTGATCCAAGATCACATTGTGTCTATAGGAAAAGCAAATACTATTAAGAAGGGATGAGGTGTTATTCAATGAGGATCTTGCTCAAAATGCTTAGTGATATGCTCCAAAACCCTCCACTACTTTCTCATATCCACATATGTCCTAAACCAAAAAGTCCAGCTCGGCCCCATTGAAATTTCATATCCGGAGCCACCGAGTTCTTTTGTCATAGCCACTGCCAGAAACCCTAATCAATTCGGTCTCACCGATAGGGATCTCGGTCCCACCGAGATAAGGTTGTAATCTCTCTATTTCCTTTTCGTAACATTTCAGTCAAACCGAGATGAGCGATCGGTCCCACCGAGATTGCAATGCAAACTCTCTGTTTCCCTTTCGTAACGTTTCGGTCCAACCGAGATGAGCGAATCGGTCCCACCGAGTTTGCCTGACCAACTCTCTGTTTGACCATTACCAAAATCGGTTTCATCAAGTTTGTGTAATCGGTCTCACCGAGATTACGTTATGCCCTAACCCTAATGACATTGGTCCCATCGAGTTGATCCAGTCGGTCCCACCGAGAATCCTAACGTTCACATTTTGAACTAAATCGGTCTGACCGAGTTTCATGATTCGGTCCCACCGAGTTTGGTGATTTGTGTGTAACGGTTAGATTTTGTGTGGAGGCTATATATACCCCTCCACCCACTCTTCATTTGAAGAGAAAGCCATCAGAACATGCCTACACTTCCAACACATATTTTCTGAGAGAGAACCACCTACTCTGGTGTTGAGGTCAAGATATTCCATTCCAACCACATGAATCTTGATCTCTAGCCTTCCCCAAGTTGCTTTCCACTCGAGTATTCTTTCCACCAAATCCAAATCCTGTGACAGAGAGTTGAGTGTTGGGGAGACTATCATTTGAAGCACAAGAGCAAGGAGTTCATCATCAACACACCATTTGTTACTTCTTGGAGAGTGGTGTCTCCTAGATTGGCTAGGTGTCACTTGGGAGCCTCCTTCAAGATTGTGGAGTTGAACCAAGGAGTTTGTAAGGGCAAGGAGATCGCCTAATTCATGAAGATCTACCCGAGTGAGGCAAGTCCTTCGTGGGCGACGGCCATGGTGGGATAGACAAGGTTGCTTCTTCGTGGACCCTTCGTGGATGGATCCCTCCGTGGACTCGCACAACCATTACCCTTCGTGGGTTGAAGTCTCGATCAACGTGGATGTACGATAGCACCACCTATCGGAACCACAGATAAAAAATCTCCGTGTCAACATTGCGTTTGCTCCCTAAATCTCATCTCCTTTACCTTCATATGCAATTGTTTTACATTCCGCTGCTATACTCTTAGAATTGCATGTGTAATTTGATTACTTGACTTGTGCTAAGTTGCTAAAATCTGCCAAGAACTAAAATTGGGAAAGGCTAGATTTTTATTTGGTCAAGTAGTCTAATCACCCCCCTCTAGACATACTTCCGATCCTACACTATCCCCGAGGCAGATGTTTCTATCGCCCCTTGAGAAGCGGCAGCGGTCGTTGGGCTGCCTTTGCCGCCCGGTCACAAATTGCGGCCGCGCTAATGCACCTTGTTAGCACACGCATGGCGGCTGCAGCCGCGC
The DNA here is from genome assembly GCA_021605205.1 of Aegilops longissima. NCBI lineage: Eukaryota > Viridiplantae > Streptophyta > Magnoliopsida > Poales > Poaceae > Aegilops > Aegilops longissima. The sequence continues at coordinate 422,115,226 of CM038677.1, read as the reverse complement.
TCTAGCCGGAGTGGGCCACCAAAGTTACCCTCACGACGTGGGTCCACGTGCCCATCTTTCACCGGCGATGATTGAACAGTGAAATGATATTTGGGGAGCGAGCTAGTGTGTTTGAAACCCGGTTGTGGACTACAGCCGACGCACCTTCTCGCGTAAGCCATGGGCGTACTATACACCGACGGTGCTCCAGGATATTTTGTGCTGCATCTCACACGGTTGCTGATAATAAATTTCGTGTGATCTACTTGATTTTTCATCTTGATTTGAATTACATAATGGGGTCACAGTGGCAATGGACAGTGTTTGAATTGCTAGACCTTTTATCTAGAGTGAACATGCAACTATATGTGTGTCATAAAAGAATTGGAATTATTTAGGGTTCGTTTGAACATTTTATATATTAAATTGGTTTTCTAGCCATTTCTGGTGAACAATTCAAATTTGAACTACATACACATGCTCCAGTGCATATAAATTGGTTGAAAAAACAAATTTGTGTCCATGGGTTCATGCTTAGGTCCCATGCAAGAAATGGGAATGAATTTAAAACACCAGGGCACCATTGATTGCCGGCAAAACATTGAGATGTTTGGTTTTTAAATTCTAGTAAATCAAAAACTCGTCTAAAATTCATGAAACTTGGCATGCTATCATGGAGCTGCATCAGCATGCCGTGGTAAAAAATTTGTCCCATTTGGGGCAGGTTTGGGTATATGCTTCTCACAAACCAGAGCTTCTCACAACAAGCATGATGGTTTTCGGTAGGGAATGTCCGAACTTTGGGGACGAAACGATATCCATTGCCTCTTATTGCTTTCAATTTTTTCTTGTGTCAACATAGAACAACAGGAGTGTTGTGTGAATTTTTGTGAGTTTTCAGGGTTCATTTGGACATTTTTATGCATTAACTGAGTTTTCAATGCATTTATGTGCATAATTCAAATTTGAACTACATGCACATGCTCCAGTGCATATAAATTGGTTGAAGAATCAAATCTGTGTGCTTGGGTGCATGCTTAGGTCCCACGCAAGAAATGGGAATGAATTTCAAACACCAGGGCACCGTTAATTGCCGGCAAAACATTGAGATGCCTGGTTTTTAAATTCTAGTAAATCCAAAACTCGTCTGAAATTCATGAAACATGGCATGCTATCATGGAGCGGCATCAACATGTCGTGGTAAACATTTTGTCCCATATGGGGCAGGTTTGGGTATATGCTTCTCACAAACCGGAACTTCTCACAACAAGCATGATGGTTTTCGGTAGGGAACGTCCCACCTTTGGGGACGAAACGATATCCATTGCCTCTTATTGCTTTCAATTTTTTCTCGTGTCAACATAGAACAACAGGAGTGTTGTGTCATGTTTTGTGATTTTTTGGGTTTGTTTGGACAATTTTATGCACTAACTCAGTTTTCAATGCATTTATGTGCATAATTCAAATTTGAACTACATGCACATGCTCCAGTGCATATAAATAGGTCAAAAAAATCCAATCTGTGTCCTTGGGTGCATGCTTAGGTACCATACAAGAAATGGGAATGAATTTCAAACACCAGGGCACCGTTGATTGCTGGCAAAACATTGAGATGCCTGGTTGTTAAATTATACTAAATCGCAAACTCGTCTGAAATTCATGAAACTTGGCATGATATCATGGAGCGGCATCAACTTGCCGTGGTAAAAATTGTGTCCCATTTGGGGCAGGTTTGGGTATTTGCTTCTCACAAACCGGAGCTTCTCACAACAAGCATGATGGTTGTCGGTAGGGAATGTACCACCTTTGGGACGAAACGATATCCATTGCCTCTTATTGCTTTCAACAGAAAATCTCGTTTCAACATAGAATAACAGGAGTGTTGTGTGAATTTTTGTGATTTTTGGGGGTTCATTTGGACATTTTTATGCATTAACTGAGTTTTCAATGCATTTACGTGCATAATTCAAATTTGAACTACATGCACATGCTCCAGTGCATATAAATTTCTCGAAAAATCAAATATGTTTCCATGGGTGCATGCTTAGGTTCCATGCAAGAAATGGGAATGAATTCCAAACACCAGGGCACCGTTGATTGCCGGCAAAACATTGAGATGCCTGGTTTTTAAATTATAGTAATCCAAAACTAGTCTGAAATTCATGAAACTTGGCATGCTATCATGGAGTGGCATGAACATGCCGTGGTACAAATTTTGTCCCATTTGGGGCAAGTTTGGGTATATGCTTCTCACAAACCGGAGCTTCTCACAACAAGCATGATGGTTTTCGGTAGGGAACGTCCCACCTTTGGGGACCAAACGATATCCATTGCCTCTTATTGCCTTCAAATTTTTTTCTTGTGTCAACATAGAACAACAGGAGTGTTGTGTGAATTTTTGTGATTTTTCGGGGTTCGTTTGAACATTTTTATGCATTAACTGAGTTTTCAATGCATTTATGTGCATAATTCAAATTTGAACTACATGCACATGTTCCATTGCATATAAATTGGTCAAAAAATCAAATCGGTGTCCTTGGGTGCATGCTTACGTCCCATGCAAGAAATGGGAATGAATTTCAAACACCAGGGCACCGTTGATTGCCGGGAAACATTGAGATGCCTGGTTTTTAAACTATAGTAAATCCAAAACTCGTGTGAAATTCATGAAACTTGGCATGCTATCATGGAGCGGCGTCAACATGTCGTGGTACAAATTTTGTCCCATTTGGGGCAGGTTTGGGTATATGCTCTCACAAACCGGAGCTTCTCACAACAAGCATGATGGTTTTTTGTAGGGAACGTCCCGCCTTTGGGGACGAAACGATATCCATTGCCTCTTATTGGTTTCAATTTTTTTCTCGTCTCAACATAGAACAACAGGAGTGTTGTGTGATTTTTTGGGGTTATTTTGGACATTTTTATGCATTAACTGAGTTTTGAATGCATTTATGTGCACAATTCAAATTTGAACTACATGCACATGCTCGAGTGCATATAAATTGGTCGAAAAATCAAATATGTGTCCTTGGGTGCATGCTTAGGTCCCATGCAAGAAATGGGAATGAATTTCAAACACCAGGGCACCGTTGATTGCCGGCAAAACACTAAGATGCCTGGTTTTTAAATTATAGTAAATCCAAAACTCGTCTGAAATTCATGAAACTTGGCATGGTATCATGGAGCGGCATCAACATGCCGTGGTACAAATTTTGTCCCATTTTGGGGCAGGTTTGGGTATATGCTTCTCACAAACCGGAGCTTCTCACAACAAGCATGATGGTTTTCGGTAGGGAACGTCCCACCTTTGGGGACGAAACGATATCCATTGCCTCTTATTGCTTTCAATTTTTTTTCTCATGTCAGCATAGAACAATAGGAGTGTTGTGTGAATTTTTCTGATTTTTTGGGGTTTGTTTGGACACTTTTATGCATTAACTAAGTTTTCAAGGCATTTATGTGCATAATTCAAATTTGAACTACATGCACATGCTCCAGTGCATATAAATTGGTTGAAAAATCAAATCTGTGTCCTTGGTTGCATGCTTAGGTCCGATGCAAGAAATGGGAATGAATTTCAAACACCAGGGCATCGTTGATTGCCGGTAAAACATCGAGATGCTTGGTTTTTAAATTCTAGTAAATCCAAAATTCTGTTAACCATTCACGTGACGCCATGTGTCTTGGTTTTAATGGTTGTAGGAGGTGTCGTGCGGACAGCTGCTTGACCATGACTGGACGGGAGGCATGCTAGCGCCGTCCAGTGCGTAGGCTGACCGAGAGGCGTGCAAGCGTCCTCGAGTGCGCAGGCTCACCGAGAAGCGTGCGAGCGGTACGCTACATAGGCTCACTAGGAAGCGAGCCCTTTGACTTCCATGGCCGCCCGCCTTGCTCGCATCCTCTCCATTAATGGTGCCCAAGCCGCGGTTTTTAATTCGCTTTTTAAATATAAAACACTCATCGCAAATGTTTTAGTTAGAACACCAGATGCAACCGACAGCTTCCCCAGAAGCCGTGGAGAAAATGTGCCGAGCAGGATTTTGCAGCTCTTGATCGCAAACATTTTAGATAGAACACCCGTATGCAAAGTGAGAGCAGCGCAGGATTTGTGCATCCCTTCAACGCAAACGGTTGTTTTGGATGACCCGTGTGCAACCACGTACTAACAATTTGGTAAGATTTGTTAATCCTTGTAACACTGCGATTTGTCAAAATATGAAGCTAAAAATCACTAGCAGTATCTATTTTTTGCAACTAAAATTTAGTAATTAAGCATAGATTTCATTCATAGATTAAGTAGTCGTTCTTAATTTATACAAATAGTTCAACTCGACAACTGAACCGACCAAACTTTTCCCCAATTGTTGCCAACCACGTACTGAAATAGCTAGTTCAACTATATATACTAACTAATTTTAAGTACGTTGTACAGTTCCACCACATCTATAGTTAGATGAACTGAACAAAATAGCCCCTAAATACTACTACTACTACTGCGGAGGGGCTTTGTACTACTTCGGGCTGCCTCTCCTCTGCCGAGCACGCTCAGTAAGAGGCGGAGGAGGAGGAGCCTACCGACGAGCTAGGCAACCACAATGCAGTGCTTGCCGCTAATGCAGCTTCAGCGACGCTCACCTCGAACGCCCTCCGCTGCTCCAGATGACCCCTCTCGAAGTGTTGGTTCTCCTTGTAGATCCCCTGATTCCTCGCCTCTGAGGCGGCGTGTGCCGTGGCCATGGCGGCGGTAAGGCTCTTTGAGTGCTCGACGAGGCGCTCCTCCTCCTCCCGCAGGAACTCGGTGTAGCGCGCAAGGTCGCTGACGCACGTGCGGGCATCCACCTCTGCCTCCCGCCTTCGGGCGGTGGTGGCGGAGCGGGTGATGACCCTGGCGGTCGACGGTGGGCTAGTGGCCACAGCGGCCGACGACGGGTTGGCGGCCACGACCACCACCTCCCACCTTCGGGCCGCGGTGGCGCAGCGGGTGATGGCCACAGTGACCGGTAGTGGGGTGGCGGCCACAACGTGCACCTCCCGCCTTCGAGGTGCGGCGGTGGAGCGGGCGGTAGCCCTGGCTTTCGACGGTGGTGTGGCGGCAACAGCGGCCGGCAACAGCTTCCGACGGGCACCGGCGACGGAACATGTGGTGGGTGTTCCGCGCACACCCAACAGGGACGCCACGCGCAGTACACTACGCCGGGGACTGCGCCGCCGCCGCGGTGTAGCCTCCCAGCTGGAGTTGTCCTCTGATGACGGCGGAGTGGCTGAGCGACGGCGATGGAGCGGTGCCATTGCCGATTGTGGGAGAAGTAGACGAGAGAAGCTAAAGGGATGGAGGGGAAAATGCGACGCAGGACTCGTCGGCCGTGAGGGTTTTTATAGAAGGCCGGTAAGCATTGGGATTTTGGGGGATTTCACCGAGTCGGGCGGGAAGTTTGCGTGGGAACCTGCGAGGTTGAGCGGGAACGGGCTCACCGACGATTCATTGGCGCCACTGTTTGTCAAAAAGAACGCCCCGCACGCTGCGCAAGCTTGGCTATAAGCCGTCTGCGGCAGCGGGGTGACAAGACGTGCGAGAGGAGGACGAAAGTCCACGTACACATACGGTTAAAATAAAAACGTTTGCGATTTAATTACCTACTATACCATCTTCCTGGTTTATAAGTATGATTTAACTAATAAAATATGAATGCATGTCGCCAAAGATTATATAGTTGGATTTGTATTTGAACATAGTTTCCAATTATATAATTTTAAAAACATGCATTAACATTTTGTTGGTTAAATTTGAGGGCAAAGTATGGCACGGAATATAAAGGAGACAATAGACTAGACGGAGGTGGTACCACACGGCCGCTCTCTATGCAGCAACGCATCTGTCGGCCGTCTTGTAGGCGACCATTTCCTGTGTGTTCAACTGCTCTATGTGTGTGGTTGCTTGCGGTTCAGGCGGCTGCGGTGTGCTCTGCTCGCATCCCGCCACACGCGCTCTGCTCTTGCGTCCCTCCGGGTGCTCTTCCCTCATCCCTCCATGAGCGCGGCCAGTTTTGGGGCCGGCGCACAATCACGCACATTCGTGTGCAAGCGATTCTTGCTGGCGCGCGCGCGGCGATCTGATTACCGCCGCAAAAACTGCCATGCGGACGCGCCGAGAATCCATGCTGCCCAGCCCCCTTTTATTCATGCGGCCATTTACCTTCATCTCTTGTCTCACACGACACAATAAGCACACCCACGAGGACACATACAGAGAGGACATCCAGCGGTTCCAATGGCGCTCCCCGTGGCTCCAATGGCGCTCCCAGCGGCCGTCGGCGACAACGGCGGGCAGTTCACCACGCATCACATAGTGGACACCCATGTGAGGGGGAAGTCCCTCTCGTTTGTGTACACGAATGATCCGATCTCGGTGGAGAGCTCCATCCAAACTATGGAGCAGTTCCTTGCCGAGCACAAGTACCGGGTGGCCGGCTTCGACCTCGAGTACACAATCGGTCGTGCCGGGCACGATCAGAAGGTTTTCGTCGCCCAGTTGTGCGTGCTACATGACGTCCTCGTCTACCACTTCCACCTTGCCACAAGGCCTTGTGATCGTTTCTCCAGGTTTATCAATAGCTCCGACTACAGTTTCGCTACGGTGGACACCACCAACGATCTAAAAGCGTTCAAGGTTTCGGACTTGAAATGCCTGAATCTTGTCAACATCCAGCACCACTACAAGGTATCGGGCAGCGACAAAAACAAACTGAACTCCCTGGTTGACCTCGCCTCGGCCATCATCGACCCCTAATACGCAAAGATGAAGGAAGAGAGCAATAAGGACAAGAACCCATGGCACAGTGTGTGGCATAAGAGACTGGATGAACAACATGTCAAGTACGCGGCCATGGACGCGTACACAAGCTGCGAGATGTACAGGCGGATCGTTGACATGATGAACTATCTTCTTCCTGACAAATACGTGGGATCGAGCCACATAGCAGTGGCGGGAGCGTCACAAGAAGTAGATGACTAGACGATGGTTTCTCCTACTTTAGAATGCATGCAATTGTTTATTGAGGTGTGTGCGAATGATCTATATAGTCACTTATGTAATTGGATGTTTATTTCAGTTATATATATACATGTTATTCTACTGTAGACAGAGCAATTCACACGGCTTATTAGCAGAAATCATATGTGTTATTATTGGACTTCGCACACATTTCAGATTACGGACCTGTTTGTCGTGTATCACACACATCTTATTCAGTTGAACCGTTTGCATTGTGTTGCCTAATCACACACAGTTCATCCCAGTGAACCGTATGTTGTATATCACACACGCCTTCATCTGGTTGCCTGTTTCTTTTGTGCCTCCTCATCCCAAACAGTTAATTGAGTTGAACCATATGCCGTGCATCGCGCACGCAACTAAATTCTGAACCGTGTTTGATGCATCTGTCATCGCAAACGTTTTGCACCTTTTTTGACGTTTTTTTACACCACCATTTGCAATTATGGCATCACACATAGTTTCATCGAAGGGTCTCTGATCGCAGTGTCGCGTTTGGACCATCCTGCAGTAGTGATTGCCTCTTATTGCTTTCAAAAAAATTCTCGTGTCAACATAGTACAACAGGAGTGTTGTGTCAATTTTTGTGATTTTTTGGGGTTCGTTTGGACATTTTTATGCATTAACCGAGTTTTCTATGCATTTACGTGCATAATTCAAATTTGAACTACATGCACATGCTCCAGTGCATATAAATTGGTTGAAAAATCAAATCTTTGTCCTTGGGTGCATGCTTAGGTCCAATGCAAGGAATGGGAATGAATTTCAAACATCAGGGCACCGTTGATTGCCGGCAAAACATTGGGATACTTTGTTTTTAAATTCTAGTAAATCCAAAACTCGTCTGAAATTCATGAAACTTGGCATGCTATCATGGAATGGCACCCGACATGTTCTGGTATTTTTCGTGTCCATTTTGAGAGAAGGCGCACTCGAATAACAGCCAACAAAGGCATTTTGAAAAAATAGCTGCCACTTTAATATCTCAAACGTTTGTATAATTCAAACCGTGTGCGTTGTGTTAACCATTCACGTGACGCCACATGTCTTGGTTTTAATGGCTATAAGTTTTAATGGCTCTTGATCGCAAACATTTTAGATAGAACACGCGTATGCAAAGTGAGAGCAGGATTTGTGCATCTCTTGAACTCAAACGGTTCATTTGGATGACCCGTGTGCAACCACTTACAAACAATTTGGTAAGATTTGCATATGTCATATTGGGTATGTTGCCATTTGTCAAACTGGAAAGATTGACATTTGTTGATCTAGTAACATTGCCATTTTTCAACCTTGTAACACTGCGATTTGTCAAAATATGAAGCTAAAAATCACTAGCAGTATCTAATTTTTGCAACTAAAATTCAGTAATTAAGCATAGATGGAGGCGAGGAGGCATGTTCAACCGGCGTGCAGCGAGCGGTGCAGTACTATTCGATCTGACAGCAGGCGGCATAGTTCCCGATACGGCTTTAATGCAGATGAGGGAGAGGGTAGCGGTTCTCGAAATGTTGAACGGCCAATGATGCATCCTCCTTCAGTTAGCATCGTGTGAATGCATGAGGGAAGTAATGGGTGGAGGACTGGAAAAAGAGGCAACATGATGTGAATGCAACGCAGTTTGCACTCATATAAAGGCGCCCCTCCATTCCAATGCATCTACCACATCGTGCGCTCCTAAGCATTTGCCTAAGCACCTACACTAATAAGCGCAAAAGTGCTCACTCCAGACCCATGGCGGTAATGCGCGCGAGCGGCCAGCAGCTGTGCCAGATGGTCCACGACGCCGGCCTGTGGCATGGCACCGAGGATCGTCTCTAGAGGTGTTGGCGACCGGCTGGTGGATGGCCGCCGTTGACGCCAGCTACGACTCTCAGTTGGAACAGATAATTTTTGCCACCACTAATAAGTTCACAGTCGTAAAGAAGCTCGCGGACGGCATCGCCGCACTCCTCCAGCCCACGCACCCGGGCTCCTCATTACCTGCCACCCTAATCGGCCTCCATGGTCGGAACCTCTTTCAAGCACTGGTGGCCCTGCGACTGCCCGCCGATGCCACGAAGAATGTCCACCTGTAGGTCGCGCTCTCCGCGAGGTGCCTCGCCCTGCAAGAACTCGTCGACCTACACATTACAAGGCCAGTGACGATGCTACGACGTTGGCATTCTTCAACTAGCTGGAAGCCTTGGATGCCTTTGCTGAGAAGCACCTTGACCTCGCCACATAAGCCGCCACTCCATAGCCGCCGGTCAGTCGCCGTAAGCACTGAGTTGAGGAGGAGGATATCGTACATTGATGGATGCATCTTTCTTCTTGCGTCTTGTAACCACCACTGCGATCGCATCATCGTGGCCTTAATTCTTATTGTGCTATTGCATTCCCGTTCCAGTCAATACAGACATGTGCGATCCCTTTGCTTAATTATATGCATCACTGTAACTAGTACTCCATCCGTCAATTTATAAGTTGTGCTGCCAGTGTTGGGGGCCGGCGCACGATCACACACGTTCGTGTGCATGCGGTTGCGCCGGGCGCGGTGCGATGATGCAGTTACTCGCTATCCAGGTGCAACAGTCGGCCATCCGGGTGCACAATAAAGGATGGAAAGAGGGATCCTACAGGAGCAAGGACCAGCTTCCCTACCGATAGCTCATCTAACAGAACTCCCAAGTTAACTATGCTGAGGCTTGAGTAGTCATCAGATGGGTGACCGGATGGGAAGTGGCCTCGATGTTAAATTAACTAATGTGATGGGTCATTGTAAACATTTAATTGTGTTGAATGTATATAGTGCTCCATCATATTAGTTGAATTAACCTCGAGGTCCTTGCTTTGTAATTTTTGACATTTTTTGTTTTTCGTACACATGTTGATTGGCTTGAACAAGGTCTAGCTCGTTACTTTTTGATAATTTTTGTTTTTTGAACACATGTTGATTGGCTTGAATGAAGGTCTATCCCGTTACTTTACGACATGTTTCCAAAATATGGACCTCGAGGTTAATTCAACTAATAGTACGGAGCACTATATACATTCAATGCAATTAAATGTTTTTCAAAAAAAGTGATATGATTTCTGTGAAAATTATCAGTCATGTATGTCAAATTAACCTATGTGTACTTGTTCTCGAATTAACCTCCGGGCCTTTTTGCCGCATATCACACACATCTTATTAAGTTGATCCATTTATGTTCTCTTCCCTAATCGAAAACAGTTCATTCAACTGAACCGTATGCCATATATCACACACACCTTGATCTGGCTGACCATTTCTGTTGCTTTCCCTAATAGCAAACATTTCATCGGAGTGAACTGTATGCCGTATATCGCACACACATTGATATGGCTGCCCATTTCTGTTGTTCTTTCTAATCGCAAACAGTTCTTCTGGATCAACTGTATGCCCTGCATCGCACATGCAACTAAAATCTGAACCGTGTTTGATGGATCTGCTATCGCAAACATTTTGCACCTTTTTGACGGTTCTTTTACACCACCATATGTGATTATTGCATCGCACACAGTTTCGCCGAAGGGTCTCTGATCGTAGTGTCGCATTGGCAGCATCCTGCAGTAGTGAATACTTGCCCCTCAATGTTAAGTTCTCGGGAATTGGCCATGCTCATGCTGAAAGGTAGGTCCATTGTTGTCAAAATAAGAAAATAATGGTTCGCGCACTAGTACACCATCTCTGTGCCCGTTGAATGGTAGGTCCATGCATGAAGCGAAAAAATATTCATTGCCAGTCGAATGGCTCATCCATTGCTTTGAATCATTCGAATCTAAATATTCATGCCATAAAATAAAAATTACATGATGAACATGTTAGGTAGCATTCCACATCAAACATTCTGTTTTTATCATTTACTTACTCGAGGATGAGAAGGAATTAAGATTGGGGATGCTTGATACGTCTCTAATGTATTTATATTTTTTGATTGTTCCAAGCTATTACAGTGTCAATCTTGTATGTTTTGTATATAATTATATGTCATTTTTGGGACTTACCTATCAACCTAGTGCCAAGTGTTAGTTGTTGTTTTTTGCTTGTTTTTGGTTTTTCAGGAAATCGGTACCAAACGAAGTCCAAACACTGCAAAACTTTTTGATGATTTTTTTCTGGACAAGAGAGTACCTAGGAGCTTGGGGACTGAAGGCAAACGAGGAGATGACAAGGCAACAAGGTGCGCCTAGGGGGGTAGGCATGCCCTGATGCCTTGTGGGCTCCTCGTGGCTCCGTTTGGCCTAATTCCACCTCTATAAATTCTCTAAAATCAGGAAACCAACAGAGAGACACCCAAAATACTTTTCCGCCGCCGCAAGTTTCTGTTCTTTCACGATCCCATCTAGATGCCTTTTCCGACACTCTGCCGGAGGGGGAATCGATCATGGAGGGCTTCTACATCAACCTTGCCGCCCTTCTGATGATGTGTGAGTAGTTTACCACAGACCTTCAGGTCCATAGCTAGTAGCTATATGGCTTCTTCTCTGTCTCTTTGATCTTCAATACAATGTTCTCCTCGATGTTCTTGGAGATCTATTCGATGTAATCTTCTTTCGTGGTGAGTTTGTTGAGATCCAATGAATTGTGGGTTTATGATCAGATTATTCATGAATATTAATTGAGTCTTCTATGAATTCTTTTATGCATGATTACTATAGCTTTTTATTTCTGTCTGATCTATCCGTTTGGTTTGGCCAATGAGATTGATTTATCTTGCAATGGGAGAGGTGCTTTCTAATGGGTTCAATTTGCGGTGCTCTATATCCTAGTGACAAAAGGGGACAAGACATGTATTTGTGTTGTGGCCATTAAGGAGAAAACGACGGGGTTTATTCATATCGGTTGGATTTACTTTGTCTACATCATGTCATCTTGGGCGTTACTCCATTTTTTATGAACTTAATACTCTATGCATGCTGGATAGCAGGCATGAGTCGATCTACTTGTCTTGGACATGATGCCTATATACATGATCATTGCCTTGAATATCGTCATAACTATGCGTTTTTCTATCAATTGTTCAACAGTAATTTGTTACCCACCGTATGATTTTTGTTCGAGAGAGAAGCCTCTAGTGAAAACTATGGCCCCTGGGTCTAATTTATTATATATAAAAACAAAAAATACCTTGCTGCAATTTATTTATCATTATTTTATTTTGTGTTTTGATTTATCTATCTATCACTACGAGATTTGCTCCTTGCAAATAATGGCCGAGGGGATTGACCCCCTTGATCGCGTTGGGTGCAAGTATTTGCTCTTTTGTGTGTAGGTGTTATTTAACGAGGTTTCGCGTGGTTATCCTACTAGATTGATAACCTTGATTCTTAACTAAGGGAAATACTTATCCCTGTTGCACTGCATCATCCTCTCATCTTCGAGGAAATTGATACGTCCATTTTGCATCATGCTTTTATATAAATATTTATTGCATTATGGGTTGTTACTACACATTATGTCACAATAATTATGCCTTTTCTCTCTTATTTTACAAGGTTTACATGAAGAGGGAGAATGTCGGCAGCTGGAATTCTGGGCAGAAAAAGGAGTAAATATTAGAGACCTATTCTGCACAGCTCCAAAAGTCCTGAAACTCCACGAAAGTCAGTTTTAGAATATATTAAAAATATTGGGCGAAGAAAGCACCAGAGGGGGGCCACCCACCGTCCATGAGGGTGGAGGGCGCTCCCCTCTGCCTCGTGGGCCACCTGGCAGCCCCCTGATGCCCATCTTCTGGTATAAGGTGTCTTTTGCCCTGGAAAAAATCAGAAGGAAGCTTTCGGGACGAAGCGCCGCCGTCTCGAGGCGGAACTTGGCAAGAACCAATCTAGGGCTCTAGCGGAGCTGTTCTGCCGGGGAAACATCCCTCCGGGAGGGGGGAAATCGTCACCATCGTCATCACCAGCGATTCTCTCATCGGGAGGGGGTCAATCTCCATCAACATCTTCACCAGTACCATCTCCTCTCAAACCCTAGTTCATCTCTTGTATCCAATCTTTGTCTCAAAACCTCAGATTGGTACCTGTGGGTTGCTAGTAGTGTTGATTACTCTTTGTAGTTGATGCTAGTTGGTTTATTCGGTGGAAGATCATATGTTCAGATCCTTTATGCACATTAATACCCCTATTATTATGAACATCAACATGATTTGTGACTAGTTACGTTTGTTCCTGAGGACATGGGAGAAGTCTTGTTATAAGTAGTCATGTGAATTTGGTATTCGTACGATATTTTGATGAGATGTATGTTGTCTTAAATCTAGTGGTGTTATGTGAACGTCGACTACATGACACTTCACCATTATTTGGGCCTATGGGAATGCATTGGGAAGTAATAAGTAGATGATGGGTTGCTAAAGTGACAGAAGCTTAAACCCTAGTTTATGTGTTGCTTCGTAAGGGGCTGATTTGGATCCACATGTTTCATGCTATGGTTAGGTTTACCTTAATTCTTCTTTCGTAGTTGCGGATGCTTGCGAGAGGGGTTAACCATAAGTGGGATGCTTGTCTGTCGGGGGTTGGGTGCGACATATGCCAAAGGATGGCTTATCATGGAGGGGGCGAGTAGAACGTCGCTGGTGCCAGGAAACGGGATGAGGCGAAGACATGCACGCCGCTAATCTTACCCAGCTTGTGGCTCTCCGAGGAGATAACACCCCCATCGCTGCTCATGGGTCTCCGCATGATCACTATGGCAAATGGGTACAAGAGGCTCCTTGAGCTGTTCGGGTGAGGAAGGAGAAGGGCTCGGCTTGCTCTTCTCTCCTCTATGTGTGTGTCTAAAACTACTAGCTTCCAACCCTTTGCATGGGTGCCCCGGGGTTTATATAGGCCTACCCGGGGTACAACGTAATCCGCTGGGTGTGGGTCCAAGCCGTCAGTCTCTAAGTCGCCGTCTTTCTCCGCGACTCCACGGGCCCGCCGACTAGTGGGCCTCGCCGACGGCCAAAGATGGGGCCGACAGTTCTTGTCCGCGGCGGCGTGGTCTTGCCGGCTGCAGATCATCAGAGCCGTGCTTCTAATGACACGAAGCTTGGTCGTGAGGTTATGGCAACAAGCCGCCACCGGCGGGATCACCGCTGCCATTCCTCGCCTTGTTCGTTAATGGCGCTGTGGATCCGCTGGAGGAGCCGGCCGACTTCGGAGGCCGACTCCATCAGGTCCGTCTTTTGGGTGCTCGCCGTCTTGGTACCCCCGCCGACAAGCGGGTCCCGCTGCCTTCGGTCGCATTGACAGCCAACGTGGGTACAGGAATCGCCCATGGTGCTGATGTCGACCGGCATGGCAATGTTGATGCGCCGCATGGAGATCTCCGTGCACGGGCGCTCAGTAGCCATACTCTGCCCTTTATGGATCAAGGGATGGGCCGCGAGGCGGCTTTTACCCCATAGTCGCCTGCATGAGGTGGTGGAGGTCGCGGGCGGCCTTGTAGCCGGCCTCACTGGAGGTCGCTGGCTTGAGTCGGCTTGTCTCAAGGCGGCCCCGGGACTCGGCCTGAGGGGTAGTCGGCGGCTCTATTGCCGACTATTTGAAGGCGGCTCTTCGTCTTGGGGTCTTGAGGGGCGCAGCCTGCCCCGATATTTTGAAAGGTTCAGGGGCTCAGGTCTGCCTACCCGTAGTCCATTACTCCGACAGTAGTCCCCAAGCCGGGAGGCGCCGAGGCAGCCTGTCGAGGAGCCTCGACGCTTCACCCTTTGATGGAAGAATCTGACTCGCCCGCCGCTCCATCTGGAATCGGCTTTGCAGAGGGCCGTCTTGCTCTTCAAAGGTTTCGAAGGTCGCAGCGAGACCCGGGCGGCGTGCCTGATAAGCTTCCCGGAAACCGCCTGTCATGGGCCCGCCACGCGGAGCCACGCGGCAGGGCCAGTCTGCCAGCCCACGCACGTGACAAGACAGGCTCGTCAGCGGGCCCGCCACTACCATGCCCGGCGCCGCAGCGGATCCGCCATGGTGGTTGGTTTCACACCGTTATCGCGCGCAGTAACGCTGTGGGTTAAATCGGGGCGCGAGGACGGGCGCGATTAATCCCACGCCCGCCCGGCTTGCAGAGCCCAAGCGCCTATAAGTAGGCGGGGAGGGAGGGCGACGACGACGCGCACTCTCTCATCCCCGCCTCCCTGCCCTGCCTTCTTCCTTGCTCCTCCGCACCGAGCCTCGCTTTTCCTCGCCATGAGATGAGCTCCTCATCAGCCGCCGCGCTCCCGCCAAGGCCCGGCGTGTGGGACGGCTCCATCATCGGCGACACGTGATCGAAGTTCCTTCGCCGACGCTACCGCATTCCCTGCAGCCACCTCGGCGAGCCCAAGCCCGCCGGAGGGCAAAATCACGCCGGGCCGGAGGAGGGCGAGCGGGTTATCTTCCGCCGCACTCACGCGCTGGTTGGGGCTGCCGCGAGCGGCTTCTTCCGCGCGTTCTTAGTGTTCTTCGGCTCCACCGCACCACCTTTCCCCAACACGGTGGTGTTGCTGGCCGCCTTCGCATCCTTGGCGCGGCGATTCTCGAGTTCTCCCCACCATCCAGCCGTGGGGAGTTCTTCAAGCGAAGCTCAGACCCACATCGCCGCAAGCTCGCCATCCTCGACGCTGGCGACAAGCGCCGCCCGCTGGGTGGGTGCGAGGAGGCGCACGGCCTCGCTGAACACGGCGCCCCGACGCCCAGTTAAGCTGCGTCAAGGCGCCGCCCTCCACAACCTCTCCATGGCGCACCTGGCATCGCGATCTGCCGTGCGGGTATGTTTTATTTCCGAATTTTTCTTTGATCTTTCTCGTAAGCGCGGCCACGCACTCCACGGGTGTAGTCCCCGAAGTCACGGGTCGGCTGCCGAGCAGCAGCCCTCGAACTTTATTTGCTTACTTAAGTCTTTATCGTGTCTCGAATCCTTGTTACAGAGTATCACAACCTCTCGCTACCGCCTTCAACCGCAACGCTGAAGAGCTGAACAAGCTGGCTGCCGACCGGCGGAGCCAAGGTGAGTTTTTTCTTGGGGCGACTTGCGCACCTGCTGGCTGTAGTCCCCGAGATTCAGGCCGACTGCTGCGCAGTTGGGCCGGATCTTCCTGGCGACCTTCTTATCTGACGACTTCGCGTCCTTCTTCCTTTATTCTTCAGAATCCAACGCCGCTCTGTGGGATCAGCTGGGTACGGCCGAGACGGCCCTGCGCGCCAAAGAGGAGGAGTGCGGCAAGCTCGCCGCAGAGCGCCGACCTGCCTGCCACGCAGCAGCTGGCGGAGCAGAGGAGTTGCTCTGGCGGCGCGGGCCGAGGCGAAGAAGAAAGAGGCCGCCTCTGCCGAATTCGAGAGCGAGCGCCCGCCGGACCGGCTGTGAGAGGCGCAAATGACCTCCGGCTTCCATGAGATCGAAGATATCGTTGATGGTAAGTTTGCTTTTACTTTATCTTTTGGGTTGCCGACTATGGGTTAAGCGGACTCCTGTTTTTTCTAACTTGCTTTTTCTTCTTCTTCGCAGACTTCTTCCCTGGTCATACGCAGGCCGCCAATCAGGCCATCGAGGCCAACGCGAGGCGCGGAGGGCGGTGGCGCGAGATTGCAGCTAACGCCCCGGACCCTTGACGAAGCTCCTCGAGCATTGAGGCTCGCCTCGCGCCGGCACATCGGATGCCGCGCCGCCTTCAGCGTGTCGGGCCCAGCGATTGCTGCCTGTGGCCGGACATGCCGATTTTCGCAGATTCCAGCCGGACCGCCGACCGGCCGGAGGTCGCGGGCTGGGCGCCTTGAGGCTTGAAGGCCCGTGGCTCGGGCTGGAGCCCGCCGAGCCCTGGAGTTCGTCAAGGCATGGTATCCAGGGCTCGACCTGGACCGGCTGGCCGTGTTCCGGTCAGAAGCCCAGGCGGAGCTGCAGGCCGCGGAGGGCGCCCTCGTCGAGCGTGCGGCGGCGATCGCCGACTACACGGACACCAGTGTCTTCGTCCCGGAGCGGGCTGAAGACGGTGGGGAGGCACCGCCGGAGTGGTTCGGGATGAACCCGGACTACGGCGAGGACTCGGCGGAGGTGATCGACTCCAGCACCGAGGATGAGGACGAGGCGGAGGACGGAGACGGCATGGAGGCGTCAGAAGACGGAGCGGGCGGCCAGCCTCAGCCGACCAAGGCCCAAGAACGAGCCGCGCCCCTCTGAGCCAGCCGCTGCCAGAGACGATCAAACTGAGACTGCCTTCGGCCTTCCAACCCCATCCGCTGCTTCTTAGGCCGCTGCCTTGGCTTTACTTTATCAGCTTGTTAGTCTTTCGAAGAACTTTGTTAATTCAAGACATTCCACCCAAGGTGTATTCTCGAACCTCGTTTCAAGACCTGCCAAGGGCCTAAGTTTGTGCAAATATTGTTCTAATTTCATGTTTCCTTGCTCAGTGCTCTTGTGGCTTTTCCCTTGCCGCCTTCCCTTAGATGCCGCCTTGCCCTTCGGGCAGCTGCTCTGCACATTGCCGTCTAGGTCAAGTGCTCGGCTACTTTGAGAAGGCAGGTACTTGGCCATTTTAGAGTCGTTTAAGCTACAATTTGGTAGAAACGGCAAGTCGGCTTTTAAGAGTCGGTTTCACGAAGGGGTTGACGCCGATCCGAACTATGTTTATGCTTTGGGTCCTTAGCTATTTTTTGTGTGGCGCTCGCTTACCTCACTCCCGCCCGCTAAACAGCCGCTTCATGAAAGCTGCGGCTTCTGACAGGAGACGGCTTGGGCACCGCACGCTACTTGTCTGACTTCAGGAAGCACTTCATAGTTCGAAGGCGGCGAGTCCCCGGGCCGACTAGTCGAGCCCGGTGCCAAACAACATAATCAAAGGGTAACATACTCAAAGGCATAATTCTTATCATACAGATAACAAAAGAGGGCAGTCCCCGAGCTCGTCTCTGGGGCCCGGAGTCTTGGTAGTTCAAACACAAAGGGTGGCGTGGTACATACTGCATCAATCGTAAAATCTTCGGAGGAGATTCAGATTCCATGGCCGCTCCGCTCTTTGCCGGAGTCGCCCTCTTGCGTGCTCGGGCTTCGAGCGCCGATCAGTAGTAGGAGTCGCTGCTCAAGCACTTTATCGATGATGAACGGTTCTTCCCAAAGGCGCCGATAGCTTGTGCTTGCCGGCTGTTCGCTGATCAGCCGGAGCACAAGGTCGCCTTCTAGGAACGATCTTGGCTTGACCTTCTTGTTGTAGTAGCGCGCAGCTCTGCTGGTAGATGCCGGACCGGCCGAGTGCCAAGAGTCGCCCTCTTCCAGCAGATCGACGCCGTCTTGGCGTGCTTCTTCTGCTTCCTCCTTGGTGTACATGGTGACTCGCGGGGAGTTGAACTCTATATCCGTTGGGATGACGGCTTCGGCATCGTAGACGAGGAAGAAGAGTGTGAAGCCAGTTGACTTGTTTGGAGTCGCACACGACTCGTGAGGACGGTGGCAACTCGTTGCCAAGCAGCCGCCGAACGCCCAATGGTTCGACCAGCGAGGCTTGATGCCGACAAGATGAGGCCGTTTCGCCGCTTCCACCTGGCCGCTTGATCGCAGATGGGCAACGGACGCTAAGTCCAGCCTGATGCCTGCGTCACGCAGAATGGGCTAGCGCCTTTGGCTAAATTTGTGCCATTGTCGGTAATGATGATGTGTGGTACGCCGCATCGAGTCGTGATGTCGGCTATAAAAGTCACCGCCAGAGGACCGCTCAACTTCTTGATGGGTTTTGCTTCTATCCACTTGGTGAACTTGTCCACCGCGACAAGTAGATGAGTTAGGCCACCTCGCGCCGCCTTGAATGGTCCCACCATGTCCAGGCCCCTGCACAACAAAGGGCAAAGCGATGGGGATAGTCTTCAGGCCGAAGCGCTGAAGCGGCTTGGAGCGAACACCGCACCCTTGCATTTTTGAACTAATTCCTTGGCTTCTTCTAGGGCAGTCGGCCAGAAGAAACCGTGTCGGAAGGCTTTGGCGACGAGTGCTCTGGAGGCTGCATGATGGCCGCACTCACCCTGATGGATGTCTTCGAGGATTGCTTGGCCTTGCTCTGATTCGACGCAGCGCTAGTAGACACCGGTGACGCTGCGCCTGACCAGCTCTCTATTGATTATAGTATAGGCTGCCGCTCGGCGTTGCACTTGCCGAGCCAAGCTTTCATCAGTTGGTAGCTCTCCGCCTACCAAAAACTTCAAGATGGGCTGGGCCCATGAGGGTGCCGCTATTTCTTCAACTGCCAGTACTGCTACTTGGACGAGGGCGGCTGGGCTGGGAGGCGGCGGGTTGGAGTCTACAGCAGCTTGCTGCGTTGAAGAAATCCCCGGGCCGATTGGCGCAGTCCCCGGGCCGAGTACTGGAGTCTTTGCAAAGGTCGCTGCAGTCCCCGGGCCGGGTTCCAAAGTCCCCGGCCGGCTTCAACCGCCGCTTTGGGGCGCTTTCAAGGACTCTTATGTCGTCTGCCGAGGCTCTGGAATCAGATCTGCCTTCTTCAGGGGGAGCCGGCCCAAAAATGGAGTCTGATTCTGGTGACGGTTTGACGGATGGCTTGAGAAGGCGCTCGAGGGCGACGCGGATGGTATTGCTGCTGGTGGAACCGATTCTTGCTGTGGCATCCGCTGGTCGTTGTCGCTTTTGGTACATGGAGGAATTCACATCCTCAAAATATCCACTCAGCTGCTGTACCGTAAAGCGGTAGCTCGCCATGTTTGCGCTTTTGGCGCCCCAACACCGGATGACTATTGGACCACCAAGTCGGAGTCGCCATAGCACAGATCCGCGAATGCCGAGTTCCTTGGCAAGCCGGAGCCGTGGATGAGCGCCAGATTCGGGCGACGTTGTTGGAGGCGGCGAAATGGATCTCAGAAGCGTGCATTTGAGCTTGTCGCCTTTAGGGAAGTGAGGACCACGCTGCTCCCAAGCCGGTGCGCATCTTGGAGCCATCAAAGTGCATCCGCTAATGGTGGAGTCGAGCGCTGGCGGCAGACATCGGGTCTCGCCCAATCGACGAGGAAGTCGGCCGGTGCTTGTGACTTGATGGGGTGCGGGGCTGGTAAAGATGGTGTAGGGGCCAACTCTATTGCCCACTTGGCCACCGGCTCAAGCATCTCGGCCCGATGATCTCTGCTAGTGGGGCCGTGCAAACCACGGTGATTGAATGCTCTTGAAAGTAAGGCTTCAACTTCTTGGCGGCAAAGTGCACGCCAGAAGACATCTTCCGGTAGTGGGGTAGTTCTGCTTGGAGGTCGACAGACTCGCCGTAATATACCGTCTCGACAGGTAGCGCCTTACCTTCCTCCTTGCGTTCAAGCACAATAACTACGCTGACTACCCTGCTGGTGGCGGCAATATACAGGAGCATGGGATCCTTTGGAGTCGGAGCCGCCAGCACTGGGGGAGTAGCCAGCATTCTTTTCAACTGGAGAAAAGTCATTCGCTTTGAGTTCCATTCAAGAAGGTGGTCTTCTTCATAAGCTGGTATAGAGGAAGGGCTTTCTCACCCAGCCGACTGATGAATCGACTGATAGACGCCAAGCAGCCGGTGAACTTCTGCACATCCAGTAGTCGGCGAGGCACTTCCATTCTCTCAATTGCCTTGATCTTCACGGGTTGCACTTATGCCGCGCTCGGATACCGTGAAGCCAAGGAGCTGGCGCCGGTATTCAAGACGATTTTTCGGGTTGAGCTTGATCTGAATCGGCGCAGGTTTTCAAAGGTCTCTTTGAGGTCTTCCAACAGCGTTCCTCGCTTCTCCGCCTTCACCACCACGCCGTCCATGTAAACGTATGCGTTTACGCCAAGCTGCTTGAGGAGGCACCTCGCATGGAACGCTGAAAGGTGGCGCCGCGCCTCAAGCGTAACGCCATGGTCGCAGCGTAAGGCTCCAAATGGCGTGATGAAGGCGGTCTTCAATCTGCTCTGCGGGTTCAGCTTGATCTCGATGATATCCTGAATACGCATCTAAGAAGCTCAACAGCTCGCATCCGGTGTGGAGTCTATCACCGATCAATTCGGGTAGGCGAACGGGTCCTTGGGGCAGGCTTTGTTGAGGCTTGTGTAGTCAATACACATCCGCCATGCTTGTTCTTCTTTAATACCAGGACCGGGTTCGCCAACCATTCGGAAAGAAAACTTCCATGATGAAACCGATCGCAAGGAGCCGGGCTATCTCTTCTCCAACAACTCTTCTTTTCTCTTCCGACAGCGGCGCAAGGGCTGCTCGACGGGCTTCACATCAGGTCGGACATGTAACTTGTGCTCGGCGAACTGGCTCGGCACACTGGCATGTCCTTGGGGACCATGCGAAGATGTCCCGATTCTCACGGAGGAAATCGACGAGCTCGCCTTCCTATTTGCTGTCGAGGTTCGCACCTATGACAACAGCACTTCTCCGGTGCTCCGGGTCCAAGGGTATCTTCTGGTCTCTTTGGTCGGCTTGAACGAGCCTCGGCTTCGACTCCTTGGGGTCGGACGACATCTCCGGCTGCTTGCCGCCATCGCCACGACCCGATCCAGAGCCGCTTCTCACTGCGATCACCAGGACTCGGCTAGCCGGCTGCTTGCCACACAGCGGATCGACTTTCGTAGTCGCCGGCTACGGTCGTAATCCTTGGAACTCGCATCTTCATCTTGAGGTAGGCGAGTGGGGATCACATGAACTTGGCCAAAGCAGGTCGGCCAAGCAAGGCATGGTAGGGGCTCTCGAGGTCCACCACTTCGAACCAGACTGGCTCTCGGCGAAAGTGATCCTTGTCCCCAAAGAGGACGCCTATCAGAATCTTGCCAATTGGTGAGCAGGAAAGGCCAGGTACAATTCCGTGGAACACAGTCCGACTATGTTGAAGCTGCCTCTGCTTGATTCCTAGCTTCTCCATCGTATCCTTGTACAGGATGTTGATGTTGCTGCCTCCGTCTATCAAGATCGCGAGAAGCGAGCGCCCGCCTATCCGCGGGCAAGGGTGGCTCCCAAGACCAGGCGAGGAGCCCGGATTCGCATCACCCGGGTGATCAGCACGACTCACTGATGGGCTTCTCGGACCAGTGCATGAATTCCGGGCGCTGACGCTATGGCATTCACTTCTTGCTTTGCCATCACGCTGCTTGGCGATCATCACCACGCTGGTAAACACGACATAGGCGCCGTGCTCTTCTGGGTAATCGTCTTGTACTGCGCCGACTGGCCGGACACCCGGCTGTGGGGGCGGTGGTGGAGGCAGCGGCCCCGCAGGCGGAGGAGGGGCAAGGCCATCTCCCTTGGCGATCCTGGTGAGCCAGTGGCACTTCCGGGTGGTGTGATTTGACGGCTTCGCGCCGCTGTGGAACTTGCAGGGTCCGTCCAGAGTCTGCTCTTAAGAGAAGGCCGGCAACTAGTTGGACTTGCCGCCTTTCGCCGCTTGGGTGAGGCTGCCCTCCGCTGCTGGTTCGACCGCCGCCACCGCCGGCTGTTGGAAGCGGTTGCGGGCCTTGCGCCAGGATCGTTTCTGCTGTTGCCGCCGGCTGGCATCGCCGGTGGAGTTCGGGAGCATGAGGAGCTACTTTGCGGCCGTGATTGACCTCGATCTCCGCCTTCATGGAAGAGTCGGTAGTGGCGCATTTGTTCGCTATGACTAGCAGCTCGTCGAGGGTCTCCGGCCATCGCAGCGAGCTTGTGCTTGAGGAGGGTGCCTTCCGCACCCGACGGTGAAGTACTCGATTGTCTGCACTCGTGCACTCCTTCGCAGGAGTTCCGGAGCTCGCCCAGCCACTGTGAGGTAGTCGCGAGTGGACTCGCTGGGGCCTTGCACGCACAAGGACAGCCGACGAGGCTTGGGAGGTCGCTGTATGTGCTCGTGAAGTTGCGGATGAAGGCCTCGTGAAATCGACCCAGCCGCTGATGCGGGGCCTCGCTGTTCAACCATGTTCGCCATGCCCGGAGCATGAGGGGAACGATTTTACGACAACGCGCTTTGTTGCCGTCGCTATGCCGACGGGCCGTGGAGTAGTCCACCAGCCAGTCCTCCGCTTCACGGAGCCGTGTATTTGGGTGTGTCTCGGGAGTGTGAATCTCGGGAAGGGCTGCTCGCAGATGCGAGGAACGAAACAAGGTGGGCCCAACTCATCTTCTTCTTCTAGCGCCAGGATCGGTGGAGTCGCTCGATCCGGTGGCGGGCGCCGTTTCTCCGACTCCCCTCGGCGGCCAAGGCGGCCGCCGAGTCGGATGCTCGACGGGTGGCGGGGAGACTCGCTTTTCTCGCGGGAGGCGGAGGCGATAGTCGCCCGCCGCTTCCACCGCTTCGGGCGGCCGTCTTCGCTGCGCTCGATGGAGATGTGAGTCCGGCTATGGCTGACAGCGGATCCGGTTCTTTCTTCCGCGGACGCCGCCACCGGCGTCCGAGATGTCGCGCTTGATCTCGGCGGCGAGGCAAGTCGCCGTGTTGTCGTCGTGGCGCCTCCGCGCGGCAGCCAGCTTTGTCTTGCGCGGCGGCCGCCGAGAGCTGCTGGACTCGCCCGTCATCAGCGCGCGCCTCGCCTCGGTTATCCAGCTCGTCCGCCGCTGCTCGGCAGCGCGAATGTTCTCGCTGGCGTGGCGTATACAGGCGACCAGCCCCAAACAGATCGGGCGAGGGCCACGCGTGCTGTGGGACCGCGCCTAGCGGCTAGGCCCGCCGGAGCCGGGCGTGCCGCCAAAGGCGATCCATCTCGCGCCGATAGGCTTCCGACAAGCGCCTCATGCTTGCTACCTTCAGGCCTCGAGGAGCTGAAGGCGCGCGCTTCAGCGTTTGGCGCTGGCGCCCTCCGGAATGGAGGCGGTCGGTCTTGCGTAACGATGTCGAGAGGTCACGAGCTCCCCGCCGGAGGGCTCGCCGTGACTGATGACGAGTACTTCGCGGACGGTGCTCCCGCCGCTCCGCGCGAGGGAGAGGTTCGCCGAGACCACCACGCAGGGGAACGCGTCGAGCGACGGTGTCGGAATCGACTAGCATCGGGTCGGTGGAGTTTACGGACTCCGTGTCGGCGCAGGCTCGCCGTCGACGTGGAGCTACTCGAGGAGGCCCGCGAGGAGGCTTTCGGGGCCGTCCGTGCCTGCGTTGAATGCAGGTTCGCTTGAGAGGCGAACTCGCCGACAAGTTCGGCGAGGCAACTCGCCGCCAGCAGCCTCAGCGCCATGCAACAGCGTCGGCACAAACTCCATCTGGCGCAGCCGCTGGCTGCGCCCGAGGGAGGAAGAGGGTTCCGCCCGAGCAGGTCTCTAGACGACGGTGCACCAGGCCCCACGGTGGGCGCCAAATCTCGGGGGTTGGGTGCGACATATGCCAAAGGATGGCTTATCATGGAGGGGACGAGTAGAACGTCGCTGGTGCCTCGAAACGGATGAGGCGAAGACATGCACGCCGTGAATCTTACCAGCTTGTGGCTCTCCGAGGAGATAACACCCATCGCTGCTCTGGGTCTCCGCATGATCACTATGGCAAATGGGTACAAGAGGCTCCTTGAGCTGTTCAGGTGAGGAAGGAGAAGGGCTCGGCTTGCTCTTCTCTCCCTCTATGTGTGTCTAAAACTACTAGCTTCCAACCCTTTGCATGGGTGCCCTGGGGTTTATATAGGCCTACCTCGGGGTACAACGATAATCCGGCTGGGTGTGGGTCCAAGCCGTCAGCCTCTAAGTCGCCGTCTTCTCGCTTGACTCACTGGGCCCACGACTAGTGGGCCTCTTGATGGCTCCAGCATGGGGCCGATTGTTTTGTCCGTTGGCAAGGTCTTGCCGGGCTGTAGATCATCAGAGCCGTGCTTCTAATGACGCGAAGC
Source organism: Aegilops longissima (assembly GCA_021605205.1). NCBI lineage: Eukaryota > Viridiplantae > Streptophyta > Magnoliopsida > Poales > Poaceae > Aegilops > Aegilops longissima. Next base: position 422,090,459 of record CM038677.1, on the reverse strand, counting down.
TTGGTCGTGAGGTTATGGCAACAAATGCCGCTGCTCGGCGGGCGATCACCGCTGCCATTCCTCGCCTTTGTCCAGTTAATGGCGTGTGGATCCAGCGGGAGGAGCCGGCCGACTCGGAGGCCGACTCCATCGGGTCCGTCTTTGGGGTGCTCGCCGTCTTGGTACCCCGCCGACAAGGGTCCCGCTGCCTTCGGTCGACAGACAGCCAACGTGGGTACAGGAATCGCCCACGGTGCCGATGTCAGACCGGCATGGCAACAAGGTTGCGCCGCACGGAGATCTCCGCTGGTACGGCGCTCAGAATATACCTGCCTTTATGGATCAAGGGATGGGATGGGCATGAGGCGGCTTTACCCATAGTCGCCCTGCATGAGGTGGTGGAGGTCGCGGTCGGCTCCTTGTAGCCGCCTCGCTGGAGGTCGCCCGGCTTGAGTCGGCTTGTCTCAAGGCGGCCCACGGGACTCGGCCCAGAGGGTAGTCGGCGGCTCTGTTGCCGACTATCTGAAGGCGGCTCTTCGTCTTGGGGTCTTGAGGGGCGCAGCCTGCCTAGATGTTTTGAAAGGTTCAGGGGCTCGGGTCTGCCTACCCGTAGTCCATTACTCCGACATTGTCCAAGGAAGGGCAGTACCCAAGCACCGGTCCACCCACATATCAAATTATCAAAGTAACGAACGTGAATTGTATGAGCATGATGAAAACTAGCTTGACGATAATTCCCATGTGTCCTCGGGAGCGCTTTCCTTTATATAAGAGTTTGTCCAGGCTTGTCCTTTGCTACAAAAAGGATTGGGCCACCTTGCTGCACCTTGTTTACTTCTGTTACTTGTTACCCGTTATGAATTACCTTATCATAAAACTATCTGTTACCAATAATTTCAGTGCTTGTAGAGAATACCTTACTGAAAACCGCTTGTCATTTCCTTACGCTCCTCGTTGGGTTCGACACTCTTACTTACCGAAGGACTACGATAGATCCCCTACACTTGTGGGTCATCAAGACTTTTTTCGGCACCGCTGTCTGGGAGTGAAGCACCTTTGGTAGGTGGAATTTGGTAAGGAAAAATTTAAATAGTGTGCTGAAACTTACCGTCACTTGTTACTATGGAAAATAATCCTTTGAGGGGCTTGTTCATGTATATTCACCCCGACCATTAGAGCAAAGAGTTTCTCCTCAACCTACTGAACCTACTGAAAATTTTTACTTTGAAATTCCTCCGGGTATGATAGAGAAAATGCTAGCTAATCCTTTTACAGGAGATTGAACATTACATCCCAATATGCACCTAATCTATGTGGATGAAGTTTGTGGATTATTTAAGCTTGCGCTATGCCCCGAGGATGTTATCAAGAAGAAGGTATTCCTTTATCTTTGAAGGAAAGGCATTGACATGGTTTAGGCTATGTGATGATATTGGATCATGGAACTACAACCGATTGAAATTGGAATTTCATCGTAAGTTTTATCCTATGCATCCGCTGGCCGTGTTCGGTCGAAGCCCAGCGGAGCTGCAGCCGCGGGGCGCCCTCGTCGGCGTCGCGGCGATCGCCGACTACACGGACACGATGTCTTCGTCCGGGCGGGCTGAAAGGCGGTGGGGAAACACCGCCGGAGTGGTTGAGATGAACCGGACTCTGGCGAGACTCGGCGGAGGTGATCGACTCGGCCACCGAGATGAGGGCGAGGCGGAGGGCGGAGGCAGCATGGGCGTCGGGAAGGCGGGGCGGGCGGCCAGCCTCGGCTCGACCGCGCCTCCAGCACGAGCCGCGCCCTCTGAGCCAGCCGCTGCAGAGGCGATCAAGCGAGGCGCCTTGGCCTTCCAACCCCATCCGCTGCTTCTTAGGCCGCTGCCTTGGCTTTACTTTATCAGCTTGTTAGTCTTTCGAAAGAACTTTGTTAATTCGCACAATTCCACCCGCGGGGTGTATTCTGAACCTCTGTTCGAAGACCCGGCCAAGGGCCTAAGTTTGTGCAAATATTGTTCTAATTTCATGTTTCCTTGCTCAGTGCTCTTGTGGCTTTTCCCTTGCCGCCTTCCCTTAGATGCCGCCTTGCCCTTGGACTTGCTTCTCTGCACATTGCCGTCTAGGTCAAGTGCTCGGCTACTTTGAAGGCAGGTGCTTGGCCATTTTAGAGTCGTTTAAGCAATTTGGGTAGAAAACGGCAAGCCGGCTTCTTAAGAGTCGGTTTCACGAAAGGGTTGGGCCTTGATCCCGAACTATGTTTATGCTTTGGGTCCTTAGCCATTTTTTTGTGTGGCGCCGCTCTACCTCCTCCTGCCCGTAAGCAATCGCTCTCATGAGCTGCTGACTTCTGACAGAGGCGGCTTGGGCACCGCACGCTACTTGTCGACTCAGGAAGCACTTCATAGTTCGAAGGCGAGTCCCGGGCCGACTAGTCGAGCCGGTGCCAAACAACATAATCAAAGGGTAACATACTCAAAGGCATAATTCTTATCATACAGATAACAAAGAGGGCAGTCCCCGAGCTGCGTCTCTGGGGGCTGGAGTCTTAGTAGTTCAAACACAAAGGGTGGCGTGGTACATACTGCATCAAGCTGTAAAATCTTGGAGGAGATTAGCATTCCATAGCGCTCCGTCTCTTTGCGGAGTCGTCCCTCTTGCGTGCTTTCGGGGCTTCGGCGTCGATCGGTAGTAGGAGTCGTTGCCCAGCACTTTCTCGATGATGAGCGGTCCTTCCCAAAGGCGCCGACAACTTGTGCTTGCCGGCTGTTATTTGGATCAGCCGAGCACAAGGTCGCCTTCTAAAACGATCTTGGCTTGACCTTCTTGTTGTAATAGCGGCGCGAGCTCTGCTGGTAGATCTTTGGACGGTGAGTGCGGCAACCGGCCCTCTTCAAGCGGTCGGCGCCGTCTTGGCGTGCTTCTTCTGCTTCCTCCTTGGTGTACATGGTGACTCGCGGGAGTTGAACTCTATATCCGTTGGGATGGCGGCCGGCATCGTGAGCGAGGAAGAAGAGTGTGAAGCCAGTTGACTTGTTTGGAGTCGTTACACAGACTCGGAGAGGCGGTGGCAACTTCGTCAAGCCAGCGGCGGCGAGCGCTCGATGGTTCGACCGGCGAGGCTTGATGCCGAACAAGATGAGGCGTTCGCTTTCGCTCCACTGGCGTTTGGCTGCAGATGGGCAGCGGACGCTAAGTCCAGCCGGATGCCCTGCGTCCGCAGAAATGGGCTAAGGCGCCCTTGGCGAAATTTGTGCCATTGTCGGTAATGATGATGTGTGGTACGTCGTACCGAGTCGTGATGTCGGCTATAAAAGTCACTGCCGTAGGACCGTTCAACTTCTTGATGGGTTTTGCTTCTATCCACTTGGTGAACTTGTCCACCGCGACAAGTAGATGAGTTAGGCCACCTCGTGCCGTCTTGAATGGTCCCACCATGTCCAGGCCCCGAACAGCAAAGGGCGAGCGATGGGGATAGTCTTCGGCGCTGAAGCTTTGAAGCGGCTTGAAGCGGAACACTGGCACCTTGCATTTTGAACTAATTCCTTGGCTTCTTCTAGGGCGTCGGCGGAAGAAACCGTGTCGGAAGAGCTTTGGCGGCGAGTGCTCTGGAGGCTGCATGATGGCGCTTTTCATACGATGGATGTCTTCGAGGATTGCTTGGCCTTGCTCGATTGACGTGGCGCTAGTAGACACCGGTGACGCTGCGCTGACCAGCTCTCTATTGATTATAGTATAGGCTGCCGCTCGGCGTTGCACTTGCCGAGCCAAGCTTTCATCGATTAGTAGCTCTCCGCCTACCAAAAACTTCAAGATAAATTTGGGCCCATGAGGGTGCCGCTATTTCTTCATTGCCGAAGATTGCTACTTGGGCGAGGCGGCTGGGCTGGGAGGCGGCGGGTTGGAGTCTCTGACAGCTTGCTGCGTTGAAGAAATCCCGGGCGATTAGCGCGATCCCGGGCAATCTTGGAGTCTTTGCAAAGGTCGCTGCAGTCCCCGGGCCGGGTTCCAAAGTCCCCGGGCCGGCTTCAACTGCCGCGTTCTTGGGGGCGTCTTCAAGGACTCTTATGTCGTCTGCCGAGGCTCTGGAATCAGATCTGCCTTCTTCAGGGGGAGCCGGCCCAAAATGGAGTCGATTACGGTAGCGGTTTGACGGATGGCTTGAGAAAGAGTATTTGGGCGGCGCGGATGGTATTACTGTTAGGTGGAACCGATTCTTGCGGGGCATCTGCTTGGTCGTTGTCGTTTCTTGGTACATGGAGGAATTCACATCCTCAAAATATCCACTCAGCTGCTGCATGTAAAGCGGTAGCTTCGCCATGTTTGCGTCTTTGGCGTCCCGATCACGGATGACTATTGGACCACCAAGTCGGATCGCCATAGCACAGGATCCGGCGAATGCCGAGTTCCTTAACAAGCGAACCCGTGGATGGCGCCTCGTATTCGGCGGCGTTGTTGGAGGCGGCGAAATGGATCTGTGGCTGCGTGCCAGAGCTTGTCGCCTTTAGGGAAGTGAGGACCACGCGGCTCCCAAGCGGTGCGCATCTTGGAGCCATCAAAGTGCATCCGCCAATGGGTGGAGTCGGCTGGCGGCGAATCTTTGGTCTCGGCCCAATCGGCGAGGAAGTCGGCGGTGCTTGTGACTTGATGGGGTGCGGGGCTGGTAAAAGATGGTGTAGGGGCCAACTCTATTGCCCACTTGGCGGTCGGCTGAAGCATCTCGGCTTCGATGATCTCTCGCTAGTGGGGCCGTGCAAACCACGGTGATTGAATGCTCTTGAAAGTAAGGCTTCAACTTCTTGGCGGCAAAGTGCGCGCCGTAAGACATCTTACGGTAGTGGGGTAGTTACTGCGGAGGTCGGCGATTACCTCGCTCGGGTAATATACGGTCTCGGACAGTGGCGCCTTACCTTCCTCCTTGCGTTCAAGCACAATAACTCTGGCCGACTACCCCTTTGGTGGCGGCAATATACAGGAGCATGGGATCCTTTGGAGTCGAGCCGCCAGCACTGGGGGAGTAGCCAGCATTCTTTTCAACCTGGAGAAAAGCTTCGTCCGCCTTGGAGTTCCATTGAAGAAGGTGGTCTTCTTCATAAGCTGGTATAGAGGAAGGGCTTTCTCACCCGGCCGGTGATGAATCGTGATAGGCGTAAGCAGCGGTGAACTTCTGCACATCCAGTAGTCGGCGAGGCACTTCCATTCTCTCAATTGCCTTGATCTTCACGGGGTTGCACTCTATGCCGCGTTCGGATACCAGGAAGCCAAGGAGCTGGCCGGCCGGTACTCCGAAGACGCATTTTTCTGGGTTGAGCTTGATCTGGAATCGGCGCAGGTTTTCAAAGGTCTCTTTGAGGTCTTCCAACAGCGTTCCTCGCTTCTCCGTCTTCACCACCACGTCGTCCATGTAAACGTGGGCGTTTCTGCCAAGCTGCTTGAGGAGGCACCTCTGCATGGAACGCTGAAAGGTGGCGCCGGCGTTCCTCAAGCCGAACGTCATGGTCAGGTAGCAGAAGGCTCCAAATGGCGTGATGAAGGCGGTCTTCAATCTGTCTGCCGGGTTCAGCTTGATCTGATGATATCTGAATACGCATCTAAGAAGCTCAACAGCTCGCATCCGGTGTGGAGTCTATCACTGATCAATTCTGGGTAGGCGAGCGGGTCCTTGGGGCAGGCTTTGTTGAGGCTTGTGTAGTCAATACACATCCGCCCTTTGCTTGTTCTTCTTTAATACCAGGACGGGTTAGCCAACCATTCGGAAAGAAAACTTCCATGATGAAACCATTGCAAGGGCGGGCTATCTCTTCTCCAACAACTCTTCTTTTCTCTTGACGACAGCGGCGCAAGGGCTGCTGGCAGGCTTCACATCAGGTCGGACATGTAACTTGTGCTCGGCGAAATCCGTCGGCACACAGCATGTCCTTGGGGACCATCACGAAGATGTCGATTCTCACGGAGAAATCGGCGAGCTCGCCTTCCTATTTCTTTGTCGAGGTTCGCACCTATGACAGCGTACTTCTCCGGGTGCTCCGGGTCCAAGGGTATCTTCTTGGTCTCTTTGGCCGGCTTGAACGAGCCCTCAGCTTCTGACTCCTTGGGGTCGGACGACATCTCCGGCTGCTTGCCGCCATCGTCCTGACCGATCCAGGGCCGCTTCTCACTGCGATCACCGGGGACTCGGCTAGCCGGCTGCTTTCGGCTACAGGCGGACGACTTTACTGTAGTCGCCCGGCACGGTCGAATCCCTTGGAACTCGGCATCTTCATCTTGAGGTAGGCGTGGTGGGGACCGCCATGAACTTGGCCAAAGCAGGTCGGCCAAGCAAGGCATGGTAGGGGCTCTCGAGGTCCACCACTTGAACAGACCGGCTCTCGTGAAAGTGATCCTTGTCCCCAAAGAGGACGTCTATCAGAATCTTGCCAATTGGTGAGCAGGAAAGGCCAGGTACAATTCCGTGGAACACAGTCCGACTATGTTGAAGCTGCCTCTGCTTGATTCCTAGCTTCTCCATCGTATCCTTGTACAGGATGTTGATGTTGCTGCCTCCGTCTATCAGTACTCGCGAGAAGCGAGCGGCCCGCCTATCCGTGGCAAGGTGGCTCCCAAGACCGGGCGTAGGAGCCGGATTGACATCACCTCTGGGTGATCGGCACGACTCGGTGATGGGCTTCTCGGACGATGCATGAATTTCAGGGCGCTTGGCGCTATGGCATTCACCTCTTCTTTGCTGCTGCCGCTTCTGCGGCGATCATCAACCACGTTGGTAAACACGACATAGGCGCCGTGCTCTTACGGGTGTCGTCTTGTCTTCGCCCGACTGGCGGACACCCGGCTGTGGGGGCGGTGGTGGAGGCAGCGGCCCCTTGAGCGGAGGAGGGCAAGGCCATCTCCTTGGCGATCTGGTGAGCGATGGCACTTCCGGGTGGTGTGATTTGGCGGCCGCGCGCTGTGGAACTGCGAGGTCCGTCCAGTCGCTCTTAAGAAGGCCGGCAACTAGTTGGACTTGCCGCCTTTCTGCCGCTTGGCAGGAGGCTGCCCCTCTGGCTGCTGGTCTTCGACTGTCGCCACCTGCCGGCTGTTGGAAGCCGGTTGCGGGGCCTTGCGCTTGTGATCGTTCTGCTGCTGTCGCCGGCTGGCATCGCCAGCTGGAGTTCTGGGAGCATGAGGAGCTACTTTGCCAGTCGCATTGACCTCGATCTCCGTCTTCATGGAAGAGTCGGTAGTGGCGTACTTGTCTGCTATGACTAGCAGCTCGTCGAGGGTCTCCGGCTCATCGCAAAGGAGCTTGTGCTTGAGGAGGGTGCCTTCTCTGCACCCGACGGTGAAATACTCGATTGCTGCACCTCGTGCACTCCTTCGCAGGAGTTCGGGCTTCGCCCAGTAGCGTGAGGTAGTCGCGAGTGGACTCGTTGGGGCCTTGCACGCACAAGGACAGCCGAGCGAGGCTTGGGAGGTCGCTTGTATGTGCTCGTGAAGTTGCGGATGAAGGCCTCGGTGAAATCGACCCAGCCGTTGATGCTGCGGGGCCTCAAGCTGTTCAACCATGTTGGGCCATGCCACAGAGCATGAGGAGCGTGCTACGACAACGCGCTTGTTGCCGCTTCGCTATCTTTGGCGGCCGTGGAGTAGTCCACCAGCCAGTCCTCCGGCTTCACGGGCGGTGTATTTGGGTGTGTCTCGGAAGTGTGAATCCTCGGGAAGGGCTCGTCGCAGATGCGAGGAACGAAACAAGGTGGGCCCAACTCATCTTCTTCTTCTAGCGCCAGGGATCGGTGGAGTCGTTCGATCCGGTGGCGGGCGTCGTTCTCTCCGACTCCCCTCGGCGGCCAAAGCGGCCGAGAGTCGGATGCTCGGCAGGTGGCGGGAGACTCGCCTTTCTCTGCGGGAGGCGGAGGCGATAGTCGTCCCGCCGCTCCACCGCCTGAGGCGGCCGTCTTCGTCGCGTTCGATGGAGATGTGAGTCGGCTATGGCTGACAGCGGATCACAGTTCTTTCTTCCGCGGACGCCGCCAGTCGGCGTCCGAGATGTCGCGCCTTGATCTCGGCGAGGAGGCAAGTCGCCGTGTTGTCGTCGTGGCGCCTCCGTGCGGCAGCCAGCTTTGTCTTGCGCGGCGGCCGCGTCGAGGAGCTGCTGGACTCGCTCCGTCATCAGGCGGCGCTCCTCGCCCTCGAAGTTATCCAGCTCGTCCGCCGCTGCCTGGGCAGCGCGAATGTTCTCCGCTGGCGTGGCGTACACAGGGCGACCAGCCCCAAACAGACTGGCGAGGCCCACGCCGTCTTGTGGGACCGCGCCTGGCGGCTAGGCGGTCGGAGCGGCGTGCCGCCTACGTCGCGATCCATCTCGCCGATAGGCTTCCGACAAGCGTCTCATGCTTGCCGGCTTCATGCGCCCTCGAGCTGAAGGCGGCGCTTCCAGCGTTGGCGTTGGCGTCCTCCGGAATGGGCGGTCAGTCTTGCGAGCGATGTCGAGAGGTCACGAGCTCCCCGGAGGGCTCGCCGTGGCGATAGCGAGTACTTACGTGGCGGTGCTCCGCCGCTCTCAGCGAGAGAGGTTCGTCGTGAACCACCACGTTGGTGGGGAGCGCGTCGGCGGCGGTGTCGGAATCGACTAACATCGGGTCGGTGGAGCCTCACGGACTCCGTGTCGGCGGCAGGCTCGCCGTCGGCGTGGAGCTACTCGAGGAGGCCCGCGAGGAGGCTTCCGGGGCCGTCCGTTACTGCGTTGAATGCAGGCTCGTCGGGCGAACCTCGCCCGACAAGTTCGGGCGAGGCAACTTCGCGCGCGAGCAACCTCAGCGCCATGCTGTAGCGTCGGCGCAAACTCCATCTGGCGTGCGGGCTGGCTTCGCCGCTGTGGAGGAAGAGGGTTCCGTCGAGCAGGTCTCTAGGCGGCGGTGCACCAGGCCCCACGGTGGGCGCCAAATCTCGGGGTTGGGTGCGACATATGCCAAAGGATGGCTTATCATGGAGGGGCGAGTAGAACGTCGCTGGTGCACAGAAGCGGGATGGGCGAAGACATGCGCGCCGGTGAATCTTACCCGGCTTGAGGGCTCTCGAGGAGATAACACCCCTCTTCTGCTCTGCTGGGTCTCCGCATGATCACTATGGCAAAATGGGTACAAGAGGCTCCTTGAGCTGTTACAGGTGAGGAAGGAGAAGGGCTCGGCTTGCTCTTCTCTCCCTCTATGTGTGTGTCTAAAACTACTAGCTTCAACCCTTTGCATGGGTGCCCGGGGGTTATATAGGCCTACCCCGGGGTCTGCGATAATCCGGTGGGTGTGGGTCCAAGCCGTCGATCTCTAAGTCGCCGTCTTCTCCGCCGACTCACAGGGCCCGCCGACTAGTGGGCCCTTGATGGCTCAACATGGGGCCGACTGCCCTTGTCCTTGTTGGCAAGAGTCTTGCCACTGTAGATCACTGAGCCGTGCTTCTAATGTGAGCTTGGTCGTGAGGTTATGGCAGCAGTGCTTGGCTGCTGGCGGGCGATCACTGTTGCCATTCCTGTCTTGTGCGGTTAATGGCGTGTGGATCCAGCGGGAGGGCGGCCGACTCGAGGCCGACTCCATCGGGTCCGTCTTTGGGGTGCTCTCGCCGTCTTGGTACCCCGCCGGCGGTAATCCCGCCGTCTTGGTCGTCAGACAGGCCAGCGTGGAGTGCAGGAATCTGCCCACGGTCGCGATGTCGAGACCGGCATGGCTTGATCTTTGCGCCGACGGAGATCTCCGTTGATGCGGCGCCTGTAGCCATACCTGCCCTTTATGGACTGGGCGGGGATGGGCCGCGAGGCGGCTTTACCCCATAGTCGCCCAGGCATGAGGTGGTGGAGGTCGCGGGCCGGCTCCTTGTAGCCGGCCTCGCTGGAGGTCGCTGGCTTGGAGTCGGCTTGTCCTGAAGGCGGCCCCTGGGACTCGGCCCAGAGGGGTAGTCGGCCGGCTCTGTTGCCGACTATCTGAAGGCGGCTCTTCGTCTTGGGGTCTTGAGGGGCGCAGCCTGCCTAGATGTTTTGAAAGGTTCAGGGGCTCGGGTCTGCCTACCCGTAGTCCATTACTCCGACATTGTCCAAGGAAGGGCAGTACCCAAGCACCGGTCCACCCACATATCAAATTATCAAAGTGTGAACGTGAATTGTATGAGCATGATGAAAACTAAGCAGCGATAATTCCCATGTGTCCTCGGGGCGCTTTCCTTTATATAAGAGTTTGTCGGGCTTGTCCTTTGCTACAAAAAGGATTGGGCCACCTTGCTGCACCTTGTTTACTACATTACTTGTTACCCGTTATGAATTACCTTATCATAAAACTATCTCATTACCAATAATTTCAGTGCTTGTAGAGAATACCTTCTGAAACCGCTTGTCATTTCATACGCTCCTCGTTGGGTTCGACACTCTTACTTACCGAAAGGACTACGATAGATCCCCTACACTTGTGGGTCATCAAGACTCTTTTCTGGCACCGTTGCCGGGGAGTGAAGCACCTTTGGTAGGTGGAATTTGGTAAGGAAAAATTTAAATAGTGTGCTGAAACTTACTGTCACTTGTTACTATGGAAAATAATCCTTTGAGGGGCTTGTTCGCGGTATATTCACCCCGACCATTAGAGCAAAGAGTTTCTCCTCAACCTACTGAACCTACTGAAAATTTTTACTTTGAAATTCCTCCGGGTATGATAGAGAAAATGCTAGCTAATCCTTTTACAGGAGATTGAACATTACATCCCAATATGCACCTAATCTATGTGGATGAAGTTTGTGGATTATTTAAGCTTGCAGTTATGCCTGAGGATGTTATCAAGAAGAAGGTATTCCCTTTATCTTTGAAGGGAAAGGCATTGACATGGTTTAGGCTATGTGATGATATTGGATCATGGAACTACAACCGATTGAAATTGGAATTTCATCAGAAGTTTTATCCTATGCATCTGGTTCATCGTGATCGTAATTATATATATAATTTTTGGCCTCGTGAAGGAGAAAGTATCGCTCAAGCTTGGGGGAGGCTTAAGTCAATGTTATATTCATGCCCCAATCATGAGCTCCCAAGAGAAATTATTATTCAAAAAAATTATGCTCGGCTTTCTTTCAGTAATCGCTCCATGCTCGATACTTCTTGTACTGGTTCTTTTATGATGAAGAATATTGAATTCATATGGGATTTATTGGAAAGAATTAAATGCAACACTGAAGATTTGGAACTCGACGAAGGTAAGGAGTCAGGTATAACACATAAGTTTGATTGTGTTAAATTTTTTATGGATACACTACAAAAAAAGACACATCCGTGACATTTTGGGCCGAATGAAAAAAAATTCCGTCATACTTATGACACTTCTATGACGATAATTGTGAAAAAACCAGGTATCATCATAGATGTGGTGGGCTCCTACTCCTATGACAAAAAATCATGACAGAAAATGGGCTTTTCGTCTTGGGCGGGCCGGAGACGCGGCTACATGACATTCTTTGGGTCGTCCATGATGGAGAAAACCGTAGTAGAAGCGAAGGTGAGGAAAATATCAAGGGAGTTCCCGGTTACGGTGGGTGGTCGGGGGCCGAGCGATGCGTGTTTCTCTCATACGTACGCGCGTGTGTGCGAGGCGTTGCGCTCTAACTGAACCCGAGCGAGGCATTGGGCTCTAACTGAACCCGAGCGATTGCACTGCAGGCTACGCGTTCTTGAACCGAGAGATCGATCGATCCCTTGTCGTTAATCGAACCCGACTGATTCGCCGCTCTCTGCTGCTAACTGAAGCCGATCGAACACTGCTGCCTCCTTCCCTTGATGAACAGTGAGAGTTGTTGGGGGGGTTTGGATGAACCATTCCTGGTGGGGGTTGGATGAACATGACCCCGTGGTAGTAGAGGCCGTTGCCGCTGGATGAACAGTACCCCGATCGATGGAGCCGGTGGATGAACAGGACCTCGTGGAGGGCTGGATGAATAGGACCCCGTGGAGGGCTGGATGAACAGGACCCCGTGGAGGGCTGGTTGAGCGATGGCGGTGGAGGGTTGGTTGAGCGATGGCCGATGGAGGCTGGATGAACAGTAGCCCATGGAGGGGTGGTTGAGCAGGACCCCCGTGGAGAGGGCTGGTTGAACAGTAGCCGGTGGAGGAGCGCGCGGTAGAGGCTGGATGAACAGGAGCCCGTGGATGAACAGTCATAGGTGGAGGCTGGAGGAGGTCGACGGTGGATGAATAGTCATAGGTGGAGGTTGGAGGAGGTCGATGGTGCATGAACAGGAGCCCATGGAGGCTGGAGGAGGTCGACGGTGGAAATGAACAGTATCTCATGGAGTCCCATTTTGCGGTACGCCACATCCCTCCCGATGAATAGGACCCCCGTTTTGACCGTAGCGCTCCAACACAAGTCCGTTTCCTCCGTTTTACGGTACGCCACACCCCTCTGTGACGCCTGGATAATTAAGCTACAGTAATCCCAAGTTAATGGTGCCACATCACCACTCTTACTGTTGCGAATCCTTGGTTTATACAAATCGCAATCCAAATTCAAGTTCAAACTAAAGTCCAAAATTCAAATTTCTCAAACATGCAAACTAAAATGTTCAAAGGGTGGAAAATAATCCCTGGATATTTGTCATGTTGGAAACAACCTCTTTTGAATTCCCAAAATGCCCCTAGGGATCAATTTTTGGTCCAGCGGCAATTAAATTGGCCTTTTTAGTTTCTAAAAATGGTTAGACAACTCCTTTTGACCCCATACTTTTTGTTCCATCTCAATATATTGTGTTAGATTTATGTGCCAAGTTTTGTTCAAAACAAAACTCATTTGGTACCAAAAAGAAAATGCAAAAAAAAAAGAAAATGGAAAAGAGAAAAAGAAAAATTTCCCCTGCCCCCCTGGACCTCGGCCCACCAGGGACAGGCCCAGCTGGTCTGGCCCAGCCCCTCCCCGGGTCACCTTCTCCCCCTGTTCCTCCGACCTGGGTTGCAACAGGGGCGAACCCCGCCAGACCGCCTGGACGGCGACTCCCCGGAGAGGATAAGGTCGACTGCTACCTCTTGAGCACTGCGTTGGATTTCCCCGAAGAGGAGAGGATGATGCAGCAGAGTATTTCCCTCAGTTTTTGAGAACCAAGGTATCAATCTAGTAGGAGGCCACGCGCGAGTCCCTCGTACCTACACAAAACGAATAGCTCAACGCAACCAACGCGATTAGGGGTTGTCAATCCCTTCACGGTCACTTACGGGAGTGAGATCTGATAGAGATGATAGATAATATTTTTGGTATTTTTGATATAAAGATGCAAGGTAATATAAAAGGCAAAAGTAAAAGAAAAGAAATAATAAAGTGATTGGAGATTGATATGATGAGAATAGACCCGGGGGCCATAGATTTCACTAGTGGATTCTCTCAAGAGCATAAGTATTTCTACGGTGGGTGAACAAATTACTGTTGAGCAATTGACAGAATTGAGCATAGTTATGAGAATATCTAGGTATGATCATGTATATAGGCATCACGTCCGAGACAAGTAGACCGACTCCTGCCTGCATCTACTACTATTACTCCACTCATCGACCGCTATCCAGCATGCATCTAGAGTATTAAGTTCAAGAAAACAGAGTAACGCATTAAGCAACATGACATGATGTAGAGGATAAATTCATGCAATATGATATAAACCCCATCTTGTTATCCTCGATGGCAACAATACAATACGTGCCTTGCTGCCCCTCATCAAGAATCGGGAAAGGACACGCAAGATTGAACCCAAAGCTAAGCACTTCTCCCATTGCAAGAAGAACCAATCTAGTAGGCCAAACCAAACTGATAATTGAAGAGACTTGCAAAGATAACCAATCATACATAAAAGAATTCAGAGAAGATTCAAATATTTTTCATAGATAAACTTGGTCATAAACCCACAATTCATCGGTCTCAACAAACACACCGCAAAAAGAAGATTACATCGAATAGATCTCCACGAGAGAGGGGGAGAACATTGTATTGAGATCCAAAAAGAGAGAAGAAGCCATCTAGCTACTAACTATGGACCCGAAGGTCTGAGGTAAACTACTCACACTTCATCGGAGGGGCTATGGTGTTGATGTAAAAGCCCTTTGTGGTGAGTTCCCCTTCCGGCGGAGCTCCGAAACATGCCTCAAGATGGGATCTTGTGGATACAGAAAGTTGCGGCGGTGGAATTAGGTTTTTGGCTCCGTATCTGATCGTTTGGGGGTGCGTAGGTATATATAGGAGGAAGAATGCGTCGGTGGAGCTTGAGGGCCCAATGAGGCAGGGCGCGCCTAGGGCGCCCTCCACCCTCGTGGCCGCCTCGTGGCTTTCTTGACGGAGGGTCCAAGTCTCCTGGATCTTATCTGATGAGCAAATCACGTTCCCGAAGGTTTCATTCCGTTTGGACTCCGTTTGATATTCCGTTTCTTCGAAACACTGAAATAGGCAAAAATAATAATTCTGGGCTGGGCCTCCGGTTAATAGGTTAGTCCCAAAAGTAATATAAAAGTGGAAAATAAAGCCCGATATGGTCCAAAACAGTAGATAATATAGCATGGAGCAATCAAAAATTATAGATACGTTGGAGACGTATCAGGCATCCCCAAGCTTAATTCCTGCTCGTCCTCGAGTAGGTAAATGATAAAAAGAGAATTTTTGATGCGGAGTGCTACTTGGCATAATTTCAATGTAACTCTTCTTAATTGTGGTATGAATATTCAGATCCGAAAGATTCAAGACAAAAGTTCATATTGATATAAAAATAATAATACTTCAAGCATACTAACAAAGCAATTATGTCATCTCAAAATAACATGGCCAAAGAAAGTTCATCCCTACAAAATCATATAGTCTGGCTATGCTCTATCTTCACCACACAAAGTATTTAAATCATGCACAACCCTGATGACAAGCCAAGCAATTGTTTCATACTTTTGACATTTTCAGAACTTTTTCAAGCTTCACGCAATACATGAGCGTGAGCCATGGATATAGCACTATATGTGGAATAGAATGGTGATTGTGGAGAAGACAAAAGGAGGGGAAGATAGTCTCACATCAACTAGGCGTATCAACGGGCTATGGAGATGCCCATCAATAGATACCAATGTGAGTGAGTAGGGATTGCCATGCAATGGATGCACTAGAGCTATAAGTATATGAAAGCTCAACAAATGAAACTAAGTGGGTGTGCATCCAACTCGCTTGCTCACGAATACCTAGGGCATTTTGAGGAAGCCCATCATTGGAATATACAAGCCAAGTTCTATAATGTAAAATTCCCACTAGTATATGAAAGTGACAAAATGAGAGACTCTCTATTATGAAGATCATGGTGCTACTTTGAATTACAAGTGTGGTAAAAGGATAGTAACATTGTCCCTTCTCTCTTTTTCTCTCATTTTTTTATTTGGGCCTTTTCTCTTTTTTTATGGCCTCTTTTTTTCTTTCTTTTTTTTATTTTTCGTCCGGAGTCTCATCCCGACTTGTGGGGGAATCATAGTCTCCATCATCCTTTCCTCACTTGGGACAATGCTCTAAAAATGATGATCATCACACTTTTATTTTTCTTACAACTCAACAATTACAACTCGATACTTAGAACAAAATATGACTCTATGTGAATGCATGCGGCGGTGTACCGGGATATGCAATGAATCAAGAGTGACATGTATGAAAGAATTATGAACGGTGGCTTTGCCACAAATACGATGTCAACTACATGATCATGCTAAGCAATATGACAATGATGGAGCGTGTCATAATAAACGGAACGGTGGAAAGTTGCATGGCAATATATCTCGGAATGGCTATGGAAATGCCATGATAGGTAGGTATGGTGGCTGTTTTGAGGAAGGTATATGGTGGGTGTATGATACCGGCGAAAGGTGCACGGTATTAGAGAGGCTAGCAATGGTGGAAGGATGGGAAAAGTGTGTATAATCCATGGACTCAACATTAGTCATAAAGAACTCATATATATATTGCAAAAATCTAGAAGTTATCAAAGCAAAGTATTACGCGCATGCTCCTAGGGGGATAGATTGGTAAGAAAAGACCATCGCTCGTCCCCGACCGCCACTCATAAGGAAGACAATCAATAAATAAATCATGCTCCGACTTCATCACATAACGGTTCACCATATGTGCATGCTACGGGAATCACAAACTTTAACATAAGTATTTCTCAAATTCACAACTACTCAACTAGCATGTCTCTAATGTCACCATCTTCATATCTCAAAACAATTATCAAGCATCAAACTTTTCTTAGTATTCAACGCACTCAAAAGAAAGTTTTACAAATCTTGAATACCAAGCATATTATTATTATTAAGAAAATCCCATGCTATTTAAGACTCTCAAAATAATCTAAGTGAAGCATGAGAGATCAATAGTTCTTTAAAACAAATCCACCACCGTGCTCTAAAAGATATAAGTGAAGCACTGGAGCAAAACTATAAAGCTCAAAAGATATAAGTGAAGCACATAGAGTATTTTAACAAATTCCCATTCATGTATGGCTCTCTCAAAAGGTGTGTACAGCAAGGATGATTGTGGTAAACTAAAAAATCAAAGACTCAAATCATACAAGACGCTCCAAGCAAAACACATATCATGTGGTGAATAAAATATAGCTCAAGTAAAGTTACCGATGGAAGTAGGCGAAAGAGGGGATGCCTTCCGGGGCATCCCTAAGCTTTGAATTTTTGGTGTCCTTGGATTATCTTGGGGGTGCCATGGGCATCCCCAAGCTTAGGCTCTGGCCACTCCTTGTTCCATAATCCATCAAAAGATTTCACCCAAAACTTGAAAACTTCACACAACAAAACTCAACAGAAATCTCGTGAGCTCCGTTAGCGAAAGAAAACAAAAGACCAATTCAAGGTACTGTAATTAACTCATTCTTTATTTATATTGGTGTTAAAACTACTGTATTCCAACTTCTCTATGGATTATAAACTATTTTACTAGCCATAGATTCATCAAAATAAGCAAACAACACACGAAAAACAGAATCTGCCAAAAACAGAACAGTCTGTAGTAATCTGTAACTAACGAAAACTTCTGGAACTCCAAAAAATCTTCCAAAATAGGACGACCTAGACAATTTGTTTATTGATCATAAGCAGTTGGAATCACTATTTTATCACGTTCTGGTGATTTTTAATAATTGTTTTCGTGAACAAAAAGTTTCTGGAAATTACAGCAAGATCAAATAACTATCATCCAAGAAGATCCTATAGGTTTAACTTGGCACAAACACTAATTAAAACATAAAACCCACATCTAAACAGAAGGTAGATGGATTATTTATTCCTAAATAGAAACAAAAGAAAAAAAACTAAAATAAAATTGTGTTGCCTCCCAACAAGCCCTATCGTTTAACGCCCCTAGCTAGGCATAAAAGCAAGAATAGATCTAGGTATTGCCATCTTTGGTAGGAAATCCATAAGTGGCTCTCATAATAGATTCATATGGTAGTTTTATTTTCTTCCTAGGTAAGTGTTCCATGCCCTTCTTTAATGGAAATTGGAATCTAATATTCCCTTCCTTCATATCAATAATAGCACCAATCGTTCTAAGAAAAGGTCTACCAAGAATAATAGGGCAAAAAGGATTGCAATCAATATCAAGAACGATAAAATCTACATGCACATAATTCCTATTTGCAACAATAAGAACATCATTAATTCTTCCCATAGGTTTCTTAATAGTGGAATCCGCAAGGTGCAAGTTTAGAGAGCAATCATCAAAATCACGGAAATCTAGCAAATCACACAAAGTTTTGGGGATAGTGGAAACACTAGCACCCAAATCACATAAAGCATAAAATTCATGATCCTTAATCTTAATTTTAATAGTTGGTTCCCACTCATCATAAAGTTTTTGAGGGATAGAAACTTCCAACTCAAGTTTTTCTTCATAAGATTGCATCAAGGCATCAACAATACGTTTAGTAAACGCTTTATTTTGACTATAAGCATGAGGAGAATTTAGCACGGATTGCAACAAGGAAATACAATCAATTAAAGAGCAAATTTCATAATTAAATTCCTTGAAATCCATTATAGTGGGTTTAACAACATCTAGGGTTTTATTCTTTTCAATCCCACTTTTATCAATTTCATCATCAAGATCTAAATACTCCGAATTTTTGGAACGCCTTCTAGGTAAAGGTGGATCATATTCAGTTTCATAAAGATTCATATTGCAAAACAAAGATTTAATAGGGGACACATCAATAACTTTTAGATCTTCATCTTGATTTTCATAGGAATTGGAAGAACACGCTTTATAAAGGCATCTTTTGTAGCACGCATCCTAGCGGTTCTTTCCTTGCACTCTTCAATGGAAATTCTCATAGCTTTGAGAGACTCATTGATATCATGCTTAGGAGGAATAGATCTAAGCTTTAAAGAATCAACATCAAGAGAAATTCTATCAATGTTCCTAGCCAATTCATCAACTTTAAGCAATTTCTCTTCAAGAAAAGTATTGAAATTCTTTTGCGAATTCATAAACTCTTTAACACTAGTCTCAAATTCAGAGGGCATCTTATTAAATTTCCATAATTATTAGAAGGATTACTAGGATAAGGCCTAGGATTAAAATTCCCTCTATACGCGTTGTTACCAAAATTATTCCTACCAACAAAATTCACATCCATAGATTCATTATTATTCTCAATCAAAGTAGACAAAGGCATATCATTAGGATCAGAAGAAACACTGTTAGTAGCAAATAATTTCATAAGTTCATCCATCTTTCCACTCAAATCATTAATTTCTTCTATCGCATGCACTTTTTATTAGTAGATCTTTCGATTGTGCCATTGAGAATAATTAACCATAATATTATCTAGGAGTTTAGTAGCATCTCCTAAAGTGATTTCCATAAAAGTGCCTCCATGGCGAATCTAAAAGATTTCTAGAAGCAAAATTCAATCCGGCATAAAATTGTGTATAATCATCCACAAATTCAAACCATGAGTAGGACAATTACGTATCATTAATTTCATTCTCTCCCAAGCTTGTGCAACATGTTCATGATCAATTTGCTTAAATTCATAATATCGTTTCTAAGAGAGATGATCTTAGCGGGAGGAAAATACTAGAGATAAAAGCATCTTTGCAGAATCAATACTATTTTTAGGCAAAGACGAAAACCAAGCTTTAGCACGACCTCTAAGCGAAAAAGGAAATAGCTTCAATTTAAAAATATCATTATCAACATCTTTCTTCTTTTGCATATCACATAAATCAATGAAGCTATTCAGATGAGTAGCGGCATCTTCACTAGGAAGGCCGGCAAATTGATCTTTCATAACAAGATTCAACAAAGCAATATTGATTTCACAAGATTCAGTATTGGTAAGAGGAGCAATCGGAGTGCTAAGGAAATCATTATTGTTGGTATTGGTAAAGTCACACAATTTGGTATTATCTTGAGCCATTGTGACAAGCAAGCAAACCAACATACGAGCAAACAAAAAGGCAAGCGAGAAAAAGGCAAACGGAAAAGAGAGGGCGAATAAAACGGCAAGGGTGAAGTGGGGGAGAGGAAAATGAGAGGCAAATGGCAAATAATGTAATGCGAGAGATAAGGAATTGTGATGGGTACTTGGTATGTTGACTTCTGCGTAGACTCCCCGGAAATGGCACCAGAAATTCTTCTTGCTACCTCTTGAGCACTGCGTTGGATTTCCCCGAAGAGGAGAGGATGATGCAGCAAAGTAGCGTAAGTATTTCCCTCAGTTTTTGAGAACCAAGGTATCAATCCAAGAGGAGGCCACGCATGAGTCCCTCATACCTACACAAAGCGAATAGCTCAACACAACCAACGCGATTAGGGGTTGTCAATCCCTTCACGGTCACTTACGGGAGTGAGATCTGATAGAGATGATAGATAATATTTTTGGTATTTTTGATATAAAGATGCAAGGTAAAATAAAAGGCAAAAGTAAAAGCAAAGCAATAATAAAGTGATTGGAGATTGATATGATGAGAATAGACCCGGGGGCCATAGATTTCACTAGTGGCTTCTCTCAAGAGCATAAGTATTTCTACGGTGGGTGAACAAATTACTGTTGAGCAATTGACTGAATTGAGCATAGTTATGAGAATATCTAGGTATGATCATGTATATAGGCATCATGTCCGAGACAAGTAGACCGACTCCTGCCTGCGTCTACTACTATTACTCCACTCATCGACCGCTATCCAGCATGCATCTAGAGTATTAAGTTCAATAAAACAGAGTAACGCCTTAAGCAAGATGACATGATGTAGAGGGATAAATTCATGCAATATGATATAAACCCCATCTTGTTATCCTCGATGGCAACAATACAATACGTGCCTTGCTGCCCCTCATCCTTTGGGAAAGGACACGCAAGATTGAACCCAAAGCTAAGCACTTCTCCCATTGCAAGAAGAACCAATCTAGTAGGCCAAACCAAACTGATAATTCGAAGAGACTTGCAAAGATAACCAATCATACATAAAAGAATTCAAAGAAGATTCAAATATTGTTCATAGATAAACTTGATCATAAACCCACAATTCATCGGTCTCAACAAACACACCGCAAAAAGAAGATCACATCGAATAGATCTCCACGAGAGTTGGGGGAACATTGTATTGAGATCCAAAAAGAGAGAAGAAGCCATCTATCTACTAACTATGAACCAGAAGGTCTGAGGTAAACTACTCACACTTCATCGGAGGGGCTATGGTGTTCATGTAGAAGCCCTGCGTGGTGGATTCCCCTTCCGGCGGAGCTCCGGAACAGGCCCCAAGATGGGATCTCGTGGATACAGAAAGTTGCGGTGGAATTAGGTTTTTGGCTCCGTATCTGATCGTTTGGGGGTACGTAGGTATATATAGGAGGAAGGAGTACGTCGGTGGAGCTTCGAGGGGCCCACGAGGCAGGGGGCGCGCCCTCCACCCTCGTTACCGCCTCGTGGCTTTCTTGACGGAGGGTCCAAGTCTCCTGGATCTTATCTGATGAGCAAATCACGTTCCCGAAGTTTTCATTCCGTTTGGACTCCGTTTGTTATTCCGTTTCTTCGAAACACTAAAATTGGCAAAAAAACAGCAATTCTGGGCTGGGCCTCCGGTTAATAGGTTAGTCCCAAAAGTAATATAATAGTGGAAAATAAAGCCTAATATGGTCCAAAATAGTAGATAATATAGCATGGAGCAATCAAAAATTATAGATACGTTGGAGACGTATCATCGACCACCACCCCCCTCGACGCCTCGGCCTCCTCCCCACCTACCTCCACCCACTTCCCCCCTTGGCATCTCCTCCTCATTCTCAGCCATTCCCCCCTCCTATCCACTTCTCTGTCACTCGCGCCCGAGCGCTACCATGGCCTCGCCGCCGTAGAACGCGTGGCCACAGCCACGACCTCGCCTCACCGCCATGTCCCTCGTCTCCGTCGTCGTCCTCTTCCTCGTCCCCGTCAATGAGCGCGAGCCGGGAACCACCGCAGCAAGCCCGACGAGCTCGTCTTCTTCCCTAGATCGCAGGATGCCGCCGCCGTCGATTCGTCGTAACTGCTGCTACTAAGCTCTCGAAGGCTTTTCTTAGCCGCTCGGTGAGCTCCTCTACCTCCTACTCCGCCCCGGTTGCTCTCTCGCGCGCCCTAACTAGCTGCCGCCGACGCGCCCGAGCGCGCCGCCTCCTGCGCTCGTCGCCGGCATGTTTCCAATGACCAAATGGTCACGGACTCGCGACCGCTGGCCTCACCGCGTCACGTACACCTCACCTAGCCCATCAGCTCGACCGCTAGCGCACTGCATCGACGCCGTCGCCCGTGCCCGCAACCCACCGCCCGCACCCTCACGCGCTCTCCACGCCCTTACTCCTTCTCCCTGGCGCCCGGCCGCATTCGCGCCTCATGCGCCCGTCCTAGCCGCGCTACCCGCTCCACCTCCGCTAGCTCCGGCCGTCGCTGCCGCCACGCTTCCCGCCAGCCTTACGTGTCGCTGCTGACGCCGCTCGTCTGCTGCTGCTGCTGCTGCCCGCTTCATCCCCACGGCCTTCTCCCTGCAGCCCCGTGTCGCGCCTCACCACCCCCCCCCCTCGGCTGCAGCCACCTGCGTTGCCGGCCCGCGCCCTGCGGCTCCCCTCCCATGTCGTTCCTAGCGCGCGCCCTGCCCACGCCCGTCACCCCTTCCCACCGCGCTCGCTCCCTCCTTTGCCCCGCTGCTGGACCTGCTACAGCCGCCACCGTGCATGCGCCGCCCTCCTGGCCTCGCCGGCCGGTGCTCTCCGTCGCCTCCGTGCGGATGCACGGGCACCCCCACCCACGCGCCCCGTAAACCCGCCCCGTTAGGCCAGGTGGGCCAGCGATGTTGACCTCCCATAAAAAATAATATTAAATATATATATATATATATATATAATTAACTTAATTAGAGTTTTCTTAATTAACTTAACCTGCTAATTAACTACCTAATCTATAATTAGTTAGATGTGTGCATGACAGGGGGGCCCAACGCCCTGTTGACTAGTCAAATGTTGACTGGTCAACTGGACCCCTTGGCCCACCTGTCAGCCACTGGGTGAACTTTTGTGTACCCTGTGCAGGGTGCCCCTAGCATTTTAACAATTAATTTTGAATTAATATTAATTTCAGAATATTGTTAGAACTTTAGAAATTCATAGAAATTAATCTGTAACTCGTATGAAAAAATTTTACACATGAAAGTTGCTCAGAACGACGAGACGAATCCGAGTATGCTCTCCGTTCATCTGTCACATGCCCCTATCATAGCGAACATGGAACTTTCCCCCTCCGTTTCATCTATCGGAAAATGCCAAACTTCGGGAAAGCATTCTCGGATGTTATCCCCTTCACCGGTAACATGTAGCACCGTGTTAGAACACGTCTAGCTCTGCCCGTTGTCCAGTTATGCACTTGCTTGCTTGTATTTACTGTTTCTTCCCCGTCTTCTCTCCGGTAGACCCCGAGACCGCTGCTGATGCTACCCCTGTGATCAACTACGTCGACGACGACTCCTTCTTCCCTTTCAGCGAAGCTTCCAGGCAATCCCCCCCCTTTCATCATTCCGATATCGCCCATTCCATTCTCTCATGCTTGCATTAGATTTTGCTACTGTAATTGATTGCTCCTATTCTGATGCATAGCCTGCTTTTGTAACCTGCTTATTGTTACCTACCTGCTTATCCTAAACTGCTTAGTATAGGTTGGTTAGTGATCCATCAGTGACCCCCACCTTGTCCTTGTTGCCCCTGCTTCATCATTGATGCCTCGATCAACGTGATCGACGACCAGAGCCCGACAGCTCACATCACATCACGCCCCTTTTGTTGCTCGACTCTGCAGAGCTACTGTCGAGTGCCGAGGGTGATCCCTCAGAACGCGCTCCTGATGATAATTCTGTAGTGTAGCTATTCGGTCGTGGTCATCGAGGGTGATTTCCTCTTTCACCATTCCCGATACGGCTCTGTCGTGCAACACCTCAAGTGTGAACCTCGAGGGTGGTCCCTCTTACGTTCACCTTGATGATTACATTGAGTGGAATCCTCCGGGGGTGATTCCTCGGGTTTTCCCCTTGATGTTTGGGCATATGGTTTCCTTGACTTTACTTCAGACATTGGTG
Organism: Aegilops longissima; assembly: GCA_021605205.1. Lineage (NCBI taxonomy): Eukaryota > Viridiplantae > Streptophyta > Magnoliopsida > Poales > Poaceae > Aegilops > Aegilops longissima. The sequence goes on along the minus strand of CM038677.1, from coordinate 422,066,890 downwards.
AAAGTCGGGCGGGCCCGGAGAGCACCCGAGGAGTTACGGTGGCGGCTGGCTGTTTAGCGATATCACTCGGGAGGGGGTGATAGCTCCATACTTGTCCCGACAGCCGTCATTTCTTTTTAATAATGCACTAACAGATTTGGGTATTTGTTCTGAATTGGCCTTTGGCCTTTACGCACTAACCACCATGCGAGAATAGTTATGGGCCTCGACGTCATGGTATCAGCCGAAGCTTTGTCAGACGTCCAGTTCAGCATTGCGGCATGGCCTGGTCGGCGCCCCACTGGAGGTGGTCTGTATCGCCCTCCGCGCAACGATCCGGAGTGCAACGGGCGATGCGCCCAGACCCCGGAGTGCTTAGGATGTAGACCGGCGGGGACCTCTCTGCTGAGCCTAGGTAGGACTACGATGTGTTGATCTTCCGAGTCCGGGCATGACCCAGGAAAATGTATCCGGCCTGAGTGATCAAGCATGTTGGAAAACGTGGTGCACCCCTGCAGGGAAGACATATATTCGAATACCATGTATATGGTAATGGACGTTCAGACTTATATCCTGATCTTATATAACTAGAAATGGATACTTGAGATATGCGTTGGATATGTGGCTCCGGGATTGCTTTCTCGCTGGGAGTCGAGGAAGGATCTCTGGGCTTTGTTACTACAACATGCTTGTTAATATTAAAATGCTATTCTTTACTCTTCTACATGCTGTAAGATGCTTGGAGCTGCTTGAAGATGCTAGTCTTCGATAGGCTAGGCCTCCCCCCCTATTCTGGCATTCTGCAGTTCAGTCCACAAACACAACCCTTCCATTTGATACCAATGCATACTTAGTTTAGATCTGATGCTTGCGAGTACTTTGGATGAGTACTCACGGTTGCTTTTCTCCCCCTTTCCCCCCTTCTTTCTTCTTTCTGGTTATTGCAACCAGATGGTGGATCCCAGGAGCTAGATGCCACCCCAGTTGACTACTACTACCATCCCGGGGGTGCCTACTACTACGTGGGGCCCGCCGCCGACCAGGAGTAGTTAGGAGGTCCCAGGCAGGAGGCCTTGCCTCTTCGATCGTTGATGTTTGTGCTAGCCTTCTTAAGGCAGTCATGTCTAACTTTATGTCTGTACTCAGATATTGTTGCTTCCGCTGACTCTCTTGTGTATCGAGCTATGTAATCGAGCCCTCGAGGCCCCTGGCTTGTAATATAAAGCTTGTCTTATTTTATCTGTGTCTAGAGTTGTGTTGTGATATCTTTCCGTGAGTCCCTGATCTTGATCGTACACATTTGAATTGGCCTTTGGCCTTTACGCACTAACCACCACGCGAGAATAATTATGGGCCTCGACGTCGTGGTATCAGCCGAAGCTTTGTCAGACGTCCAGTTCAGCATTACGGCACAGCCTGGTCGGCGCCCCAGTGGAGGTGGCCTGTATCGCCCTGCGTGCAACGATCGGGAGTGCAACGGGCGATGGGCCCAGACTCCGGAGTGCTTAGGATGTAGACCGGCGGGGACCTCTCTGCTGAGCCTAGGTAGGACTACGACGTGTTGATCTTCCGAGGCCGGGCATGACCCAGGAAAGTGTGTCCGGCCAGAGTGATCGAGTGTGTTGGAAAACGTGGTGCACCCTTGCAGGGAAGACATATATTCGAATACGGCTATCCATGGTAATGGACGTTCATACTTATATCCTGATCTTATATAACTAGAAATGGATACTTGAGATATGTGTTGGATATGTGGCTCCGGGATTGCTTTCTCGCAGGGAGTCGAGGAAGGATCTCTGGGCTTTGTTACTAAAACATGCTTGTTAATATTAAAATGCTATTCTTTACTCTTCTATATGCTGTAAGATGCTTGGAGCTTCTTGAAGATGCTAGTCTTCGATAGGCTAGGCCTTCCCCCCTATTCTGGCATTCTGTAGTTCAGTCCACAGACACAACCCTTCCATTTGATACCATTGCATACTTAGTTTAGATCTGATGCTTGCGAGTACTTTGGATGAGTACTCACGGTTGCTTTGCTCCCTTTTCCCCCTTCTTTCTTCTTTTCGGTTATTGCAACAGATGGTGGATCCAGGGCAGATGCCACCCAGATTGACTACTACTACCACCCCGGGGGTGCCTACTACTACGTGGAGCCCGCCGCCGACCATGAGTAGATAGGAGGTCCTAGGCAGGAGGCCTTGCCTCTTCTATCCTTGATGTTTGTGCTAGCCTTCTTAAGGCAGTCATGTCTAACTTTATGTCTATACTCAAATATTGTTGCTTCCGCTGACTCTCTTGTGTATCGAGATATGTATTCGAGCCCTCGAGGCCCCTGGCTTGTAATATGAAGCTTGTATTATTTTATTTGTGTCTAGAGTTGTGTTGTAATATCTTCCCGTGAGTCCCTGATCTTGATCGTACACATTTGCGTGTATGATTAGTGTACGGTCGAATTGGGGGCGTCACAAGTTGGTATCAGAGCCGACAACCTGTAGGAACCCCCTTTCCAACTCCTTGGCCGAAGTTGAGTCTATTCTTTGAAAAACTGTTTTACTAACATGGCTGTGTGGCTTACGGGCCCACGTCGCCATTGGGTGGTATTAGGATCTTTTATTCCTCGTCTATATTCTGGGATTCTGATCTTTCTCCTATTCGGGTTAAATGATTTTGCTAACTCTATCCTAGGTTCTCGTGATCACATCCATCCGGAGTTTGGTAATATGCCTTTCTTGAATTGAGAGCCAAGTTCCGCTTCATAATATTCACTGACCGTAGGATCCTCCTATCGAGGGCACCCTACGTCGTCAGTTGCTAATCCCTCGCTTCAGAGGTTTTCACCGACGCTGATGTGGCCTTTGCTATGTCCCGCTATTGTATCCCTCCCTCGCGTGCATACGTGCTGCCTAGTATGTCTAGGATGATTCTCTTGTCCGAACTCATACTAACAACGTGCAAATGGCTCTGTATATGTATATGTATGTCTTTAATGACTACTGTTTTGTACATACCGTGCCTTTGCTCATGTTCAAGTTACATCATGAATGACTCCATACACTTGCTCCACCCTTTGCTAAACTACATCCTGTTGCATCTAAGCAGGATAGTTAGACCCGCTGATCGTGGCCATGGTGGGGCAATCTACCACCTCCCGAATACATGGCCAGTATGATACAACAGTTTGATGTTGAATCACCAATTAATGGATGAAGTCACGGCTCAGTTTCCGCACCCCAATATGAATCGGCAACCAGCCTCAGTGACTCTGCAAGACCTTGCGCGTCTCAACCCTGTCATCTACCGCAGTTCATCTCTGCCCCTTGATGCTGATGACTGGCTCCGTGACATCACATTGAGTTGGAGTCTACTGATATAACCCCTTCCAACTATGTCACCTTCGTGGCTTATTATCTGAAAGGTCCTGCTGCCCAATGGTGGGACAACCACATGCAGTCCTTACCTGTTGAAACCACCATCACTTGGCCGGAATTCCAAACTGCATTCCGCAGGCCAATGTCGAACCACCATGGTTAGTCACAACGTCCCAACTAAAATTGAATGGCTGGAATTCCATGTTTTCTCCATTGATTCGAAGTCTTTCAGATATCAACCTCATTTCGGGAATAGAATGGTTGAAAACACAAACCGCTTCGATCATTCGCGCCACAAAAACCGTTCATCTACTACATCCTTCGAGTGAGATAGTATGCTACCATGCTCATCTCATTCGAAATGACGAAGCACGGATTTCTTTCTTGAAGGCGTTAAACGCTTCTCCTCTAGTGAGAATTGAAAACGCTACAGTCGTTTGGGGATTTCAAGATGTCTTTCCAGATGAACTACCCAGTCCATGACCTTGAAATTGCTGCACTTAAATTTGCACTGAAGTTGTGGCGGCATTTCCCTTTTGTACTCATTGCGAGATCTTCACTGATCATCAAAGTCTGAAGTATTTGTTTACTCAGCTAGATATGGATCTTCGAAAGCAACGATGTATGGAAGCAATGACCGACTTTGACTATGATATTTCTTATACCCCTGGCAAGGCTAATGTCATGACCGATGCCCCGAGTCGCAAGTCTTACTGCAAAAACCCAATGGCTTATGAAGCACAACCCCTGTAAGATGATATCACTTACAGAGAGCACCCGATCTGCATTCTCGTTCAAGCGGAACATCGCACTGTCTGAGGGCTATCAAATTTCTAAAAGTTCAGTGGTCAAATCATTCTGAAGATGAAGCCACTGGGGAACTCGAGGATCGCCTTCGAGATGAATACCCTGCTTTTGTTTCAGTCTACCTTCTAAAAATCTCGGGACGAGATTTCTTGTAGTGGAGGAGAATTGTGATGCCCGGATAATTAAGCTACAGTAATCCCAAGTTAATGGTGCCACATCACCACTCTTACTGTTGCTAATCCTTGGTTTGTCCAAATAGAAATCCAAATTCAAATTCAAACTGAAGTCCAAAATTCAAATTTCTCAAACATGCAAACTAAAATGTTCAAAGGGTGTAAAATAATCCCTGGATATTTGTCATGTTGGAACCAACCTCTTTTGAATTCCCAAAATGCCCCTGGGGATTAATTTTTGGTCTAGCAACAATTACATTGGCCTTTTTAGTTTCTAAAAATGGTTAGACAACTCCTTTTGACCCCATACTTTTTGTTCCATCTCAATATATTGTGTTAGATTTATGTGCCAAGTTTTGTTCAAAACAAAACTCATTTGCTACAAAAAAGAAAATGCAAAAAAAGAGAAAATGGAAAACAGAAAAAGAAAAAATTCCCCTGCCCCCCTGGACCTCGGCCCACCAGGGACAGGCCCAGCTGGTCCGGCCTAGCCCCTCCCCGGGTCCCCTTCTCCCCCTGTTCCCCCGACCAGGGTCTCAACAGGGGCGAACCCCGCCAGACCGCCTCGACGGCGACTCCCTGGAGAGGATAAGGTCGACCACCACCCCCCTCGATGCCTCGGCCTCCTCCCCACCTATCTCCACCCACTTCCCCCCTCGGCATCTCCTCCTCATCCTCATTAATTCCCCCATCCTCTCCACTGCTCTCTCGCTCGCGCCCGAGCGCTACCATGGCCTCGCCGCCGTAGAACGCGCGGCCACAGCCACCACCTCGCCTCACCGCCGTGTCCCTCATCTCCGTCGTCGTCCTCCTCCTCGTCCCCGTCAACGAGCGCGAGCCGGGAACCACTACAGCAAGCCCGACGAGCTCGTCTTCTTCCCTAGATCGTAGGACGCCGCCGCCATCGATTCGCCATCACTGCTGCTACTAAGCTCTCGAAGGCTTTTCTTAGCCGCTCGGTGAGCTCCTCTACCTCCTACTCCTCCCCGGTTGCTCTCCCGCGCGCCCTAACTACCTGCCGCCGACGCGCTCGAGCGCGCCGCCTCCTGCGCTCGTCGTCGGCATGTTTCCGATGACCAAATGGTCACGGACTCGCGACCGCTGGCCTCACCGCGTCACGTACACCTCACCTAGACCATCACCTCGACCGCTAGTGCACTGCATCGACGCCGTCGCCCGTGCCCGCAACCCACCGCCCGCGACCTCATGCGCTCTCCACGCCCGTACTGCTTCTCCCCGGAGCCTGGCCGCCTTCGCGCCTCATGCGCCCGTCCTAGCCGCGCAGCCCGCTCCACCTCCGCTAGCTCCGGCCGTCGCTGCCGCCGCGCTTCCTGCCAGCCCACACGCGTACTGCTGCCGCGCGCTCATCCTGCGTTGCGCCGCTGCCCCGCTTCTATCTCGCGCCGGCCTTCGCCCTGCACCCCCGTGTCACGCATCACCACACCCGCCCTGAGGGAGTCCTGGATTAGGGGATCCTCAGACAGCCGGACTATACCCTTTGGCCGGACTGTTGGACTATGAAGATACAAGATTGAAGACTTCGTCCCGTGTCCGGATGGGACTCTCCTTGGCATGGAAGGCAAGCTTGGCAATACGGATATGTAGATCTCCTCCCTTGTAACCGACTCTGTGTAACCCTAGCCCCCTCCGTGTCTATATAAACCGGAGGGTTTAGTCCGTAGGACAAGAACAATCAGAATCATAGGCTAGCTTCTAGGGTTTAGCCTCTACGATCTCGTGGTAGATCAACCCTTGTAATACTCATATCATCAATATCAATCAAGCAGGAAGTAGGGTATTACCTCCATCGAGAGGGCCTGAACCTGGGTAAACATTGTGACCCCCGCCTCCTGTTACCATCCGCCTTAGACGCACAGTTCAGGACCCCCTACCCGAGATCCGTCAGTTTTGACACCGACATTGGTGCTTTTATTGAGAGTTCCACTGTGCCATCATCATAAGGCTGGATGGCTTGTCTCGTTGTCAAGGACAACATCACCTCTGGGGGAGCCCTGGCTGTAGGCCAAACTCTCTGACTAGGCGGTTTCGTCATGACCGCCCGTTCGGCCGTTGCGCCGACGATGACTTCTCGGGTCATCAAAAACAGCCTCCACGTCGGCTCGAATTATTGGCGGTTGGATCAATGGAGCTCTCTTCCTTGAACGAGCTCTTGGATCGCATCGCCGCCTTTGGGAGTCGCTATGGACTATAATCAGATCGGGATTAAACCCGACCAAAGGGAGATTAACTCTCTGCCGGTCACCCAATTAGATAGCGGTGGTGGAGGAGCAACGCAGCGATTCTTCCTCTAGCTTGAGGACAAACTATGTCCGGATTCCCGAGCTCTCCAAGCCGGATACCCATCTACGGGAGGACATGGCCCAAGCCTTGAACCTAGAATCAGGCAGCGGGCCAGACCTATTGGGCAACATCCCGGAGCCCGAACTGCCAAGCTCGGAAACTCCTCCGCCCTTGGGTCTCAGATCGGGTCAGGGTTCGGACCTAAGTCCACCCACCCACCTAGATATAAGTGATCTTTCCCACATTAGACAAGAGCCCCAAGAGACAGTACACCACTATTGGGCCAGATTCCTCCTTGTAATGAGCAAGGTTAAGGACTGTCGCGAGGAAGACGCAATTTCATTCTTTTGCAAAAATTGCACGGACAGGGGAATCCTCAACGCCATAAGTCGCCATGACATAGCACACTTCGCTGACTTGGCGGCCATAGTACGGAAGTACTGTGTGATGGAAAGCGCCTGGAAAACCCAAAATTTTTTTGGGATCCTCCGGATCTCACAAAACCCCCCGTCCGAACTAAAAGGGTGTACTCTCGTAAGTCACCTGATCCAATTACAAAGAAACAAAAGCCCACTACAGGGCGTGGAACCGTATTGGAGGGATGTCTTAATGGGCCATGCAAAACTCACAGTAGAGCGGATACCATGCCAACACACAACCTTAGAGCATGTTGGGTACTCCGGCAGGTGGCCAAGAGCGGTGAGGATCTCCTCATCACCAATACCGCAGAGCACCATCCCGTGGAAAACAACAATACAGTATTGACAGTCTTCGAGACCTTCGCCTCAAAATAGGCGTAAGCAAGCACTCCGCAGCCTTGCCGAAGTCTGCCACGTGGCAGCAATAAATCCATGGAGCGATACGGCTATCACTTTCAATGCCAGTAACGAACCTAAATTCCGAACAGCCCAAGCACCAGCCGCCTTGGTCCTTAGTCCAATTGTGGACGGCTTCTGGCTCACTAATTGTGGACGGCGGCAATGGATTAAACCTCATCTATGAGGAGACTCTTCGAAAATGGAAATAGACAAAATCCGCATTGAGCAAAGAAGCACGACCTTCAGATGAATCATCCCTAGTCGGGAGGCACGATGTGCTGGGAAAATCACACTAGATGTGGTATTCGGCACGCCGGAGAATTATAGGTTTGAAGAAATCACATTCCAAGTGGCCCCGTTCAATAGCGGATACCACGCCCTTCTAGGGCGGGAGGCATTCACGATCTTCCAAGCTATACCCCATTACGGGTACATGAAGCTCAAAATGCCTGGGCCCAATGGAATCATCACTCTAGCTAGTGATCCAGACATAGCACTCCGCACCAAAAATAAAACAGCCGCACTGGCCCTCGAGGCATTATCCGAAGCCCTCACAGCCGAAGAATTAACTGCGCTATGCTCCACAGTGGACAGGGACAACGTGATACTTGACAAAAGATCCAAGTCCACCTCTTTTAAACCAGCGGATGAAATAGTCAAATTACAAGTCCATCCAATGGACCCTACAAAAACAGCATCCATCGGGGTACAGTTAAACCCCACAGTAGACGCCGCGCTATGGGAGTTCTTGCGCGCGAATTGGGACATCTTCACCTGGCATCCTTCAGACATGCCAGGAATCCCACATAGGCTGGCTGAGCATAGCCTTAACATTCTAAAGGTATTCAAGCCGATCAAGCAAACTCTTCGGTGCTTCTCTGAGCCTAAGCGACAAGCCATGGGAGAGGAGCTAGCCAAGTTACTGGAGGCCGGATTCATTCGAGAAATAAAACATCCGGACTGGCTAGCAAACCTGGTGATGGTACCAAAGAAGGACAAATCCTGGCGCCTATGTGTCGACTTCAAGGACCTTAACAAGGCTTGCCCCAAGGATCCCTTCCCCCTCCCTCGCATCGATCAAATTATCGACACTACCACAGGACACGACTCATTGTGTTTCCTCGACGCATACTCCGGATACCATCAAATTAAGATGGCGGAGTCTGATCAAGCCGCAACATCATTTATTACTCCATACATCCCCTTCTGTTTTAACACCATGCCTTTCGGGCTCAAAAACACCGGTGCAACCTATCAATGCATGATTCAGACATGCTTGGAGACACAGATCGGCAAAACAGTGGAGGCATACGTAGACGATGTGGTCATTAAAACCAGACACGTCGAATCCTTAATAGACGACTTGAGGCTCACGTTCGATAATCTCCAAACATACGACATTAAACTCAATCCGGAAAAATGCGTCTTCGGCGTGCCCGCCAGAAAGCTCTTAGGCTTCATCATCTCCAACAGAGGAATCGAAGCAAATCCGACTAAAATTCAAGATCTGTCACAGTTGGCTATCCTAACAGACCTCAAGCAAATCCAGAAACTAACTGGATGCGTGGCTGCCTTAAGCCGCTTCATCTCCCAATTAGGAGAAAAGGCACTGCCTCTTTATCGCCTTCTTTGACGCACCGAACACCTCGAGTGGATGGATGCGGCCACGGCCGGATTAGAAGAAATAAAAGCCGTTTGGGCCACAAACCCAATCTTGGCCGCGCCAAATGTCGGCGAACCAATGTTGTTATATATAGCGGCAACACACCAAGTTGTAAGCGCAGCGCTCGTCGTCGAACGAGAGTCGGACGGACATAAGTTCCCGCTTCAAAAGCCGGTATACTATGTATCCACTGTCCTCACTCCATGCAAATCACGGTACCCACATTATCAAAAGATAGCATATGCGGTCTTCATGGCATCCCGGAAACTACGACACTACTTTCAAGAGTGTTCAGTTACGGTGGCCTCTGAAGTACCACTCAACGACATAATAAACAACTGCGAGGCCACGGGCCGGATTGCTAAATGGGCTATTGAGCTCCTCCCATTCGACATAATATACAAACCACGGTGAGCCATTAAGTCACAAGTACTGGCTAATTTCGTTGCCGAATGGACAGAAGCCGAACTCCCTAAAGAGTACGACGCGTACTCCAATTGGATCATGCACTTTGACGGCTCTAAAATGCTGGCTGGTCTGGGGGCTGGTGTCGTCCCCACATCCCCCATCGGAGATACAGTCCAATACGTACTCCAAATACTATACACAGACTGCAACAACGCAGCAGAATATGAGGCCCTGTTACATGGTCTCCGGATGGCAGTCTCCATGGGCATTCAACGCCTGAAGGTGCGTGGGGACTCGAACATCGCAATATCTCAAATAAATGGAGACTTCTACGCCAAGGATCCAAAAATGGCGGCTTATCGCAACGCCGTCCTCAAAATGTCAGCTCGGTTCGAGGGGCTTGAATTCCACCATGTGGTCCGGGAAAACAATCAGGCGGCAGATATCCTCGCCCACATCAGCACTAAGCGCGACCCTGTCCCACCTAATATCTTCTTGGAAAGGCTGTTTAAGCCATCCGTGGTATGGGAAGGAGAGACCGGTAACAATAGTCCGGACCCGGCCACAACACCAGACACCGAACACTCTGACGTAATCGGAGGCTCTGCCATCGAAATAATACCTTCGACCCACGTGATTATGGCCATCATCGCCCCATGGACAGAACCCTTCTTGGCTTACCTAACTAGGCAGGAACTACCTGAGGACCCAAAAGAGACACTTTGCATTGTGCGACGGTCTAAAGCCTACAAGGTCAACGAGGGAGAGCTTTATAAGAAAAGCGCTACCGGAGTTCTTCAGAGGTGCATCTCCGAAGAGGAAGGACGGAAACTTTTGGCAGAAATTCATGCTGGACTTGGCGGCCACCACGCCGCAGCTCGGGCCCTTGTAAGCAAGGCCTTCAGACAGGTTTTATTGGCCGACAGCCCGGCGGGACGACGGGACCTCGTTCAACATTGCGTCAGTTGCCAGCTTTTCGCAAACCAAAGCCATATGCCACCTACCACTCTCCAAACAATCCCCATAACTTGGCCCTTTGCGGTCTGGGGGCTTGATATGGTCGGACCCCTTAAAGGGGGAAGCCATAAGAAAAAATACCTATTGGTCATGGTGGACAAATTCACCAAATGGATAGAAGCCAAACCAGTTAAAACGGCCGAATCCGGACCAGTGACAGACTTCATATCCGGGGTTGTACACCGTTATGGCGTTCCCCACAGCATCATCACCGATAATGGCTCGAACTTTACAGCTGACGAGGTAAAACTTTGGTGCAGCAACATGGGCATCAAGCTCGATTATGCTTCTGTCTATCACCCGCAAACTAACGGTCAAGTCGAGCGAGCAAATGATCTTATCATGAGCGGCATTAAACCCAGATTAGTGCGATCCTTGAAGGAATCCGATACGCACTGGGTAGAGGAGCTCGACTCCGTACTATGGGGGCTGCGGACCACACCTAATTGCACTACCGGATACACACCGTTTTTTATGGTGTACGGCGCAGAGGCGGTACTGCCCTGCGACATAATTCATGACTCACCTAGAGTGCACATGTATGAAGAGAAAGAAGCCGAGCTTGATCGGCTGGACAGTTTGGGCATACGGAGGAGGAGTGTGGCGTGGCAAAAGCATCGTTCCGCATTCTATCGACAACAGGCTCGAAGGTATCAAAGCGAGAAGCACGGGCCAAAACTTATAACGTTGGTGAACTCGCTCTCGCCCTCTTTGGAGAAGAAAAGAACAAGCTCAAGCCCAAATGGGAAGGTCCTTCGTTATTGACCAAGTTCGACCGTGGAGCGCGTCTGCGGGATGCATCGGACAATCGACTCGAGCCAAACCCATGGAACGCAGCCAGACTCCGAAGGTTCTACGCCTAGTACCGGACTCTATGTTCGTCTCCTTACCTCTGTCAATTATTTATATATTCGTTATCTGTCTTTTCTTTCTTTCTTTCTTCCCTTTTTTCTTCAAGGCCTTAAAAGGCTAAAATGTGTCTTGACTAAACAATCTTGAAGCGCTAGCCGTGCTCATGATACCTGGGGGCTTCTTATTCAGAAGCTTAATATAGCTACATTCCGGGCTCTAGGCCCCACACATGTGTTACTTTTCACATGTACCTTATTTCGCCATTATATGCATCAATATGACTTAAGTTTTGGCCTAGATGGGTTCCCTGGCTCTTGTGTTTATGCCCTACGTTCTCGTTAATTCGGCTAGGGCATAAGGGGAGCACCTCTGCGATTGTTACTGCCGGGTCAGCCGGATGTGTACCTCAGACTGGATGAAGCCGAAAGCTAGCTTTCTTAAGGGAATATTCGGTCGGTGAACAAAAGACGATTTTTATATATTGTACTACATGCCCCCAGATGTTTATATCCTGCGTCTCTTTTCGCAGTTCAGACATGCACATTAATGCATGCGTACACAGGGAAAGGAACCCTTAACGGAACTATTCTCCCTAGAAGATGTTTCTTACTATCCATGTAACATAAAATAGCTAGTTGGGTACTTGTATGTTCAAGCACTTATGACCCCTAGCCTGGTTTCCACGCGTACCCTGGTTTTCACATAACTAAGCGGGTATTCGGATACACTCCGGACTGTCGAGTCCGGAGGTCGAAGCGAAAAGGTCCGCCATGACAAATGATTTACAATCCAGCTAGGTACAATACATGTCACTTGAAGTACACAGTCACTTAGACTGACTAAATTCTTCTTCTATACCATCAACAGGTTGTCTAGCCTACAATCCTGTTGGGAATACCTTTCGGCTAATTCTACCTGGTCATACACCAAACTGACGGGGATCTCTTTCTCATCAGACCCCATAGGTCCGACCTCGGCCATGTGGTTCGGGTCAGCCTTGGTATATCGCGTATTCACCATGGCACAGGCTTCCCTTGCACCTTGTCGGCAGGCTGATATCTTCCATAATCGGAGGCGCTACCGCGCTCCCTTGAACTTTTCTACAAGCTCCTCCATTTCTCCTAGCAGGGAGGCGGATGTCCACAAGGCTTGGGAAATGCCTTGCATCACCTGCCGAACTTGTTCATGCAGTTGGGAGAGCTCTGGCAGAAGATCACCTGCAGACCCGGGCATTTCCTTGGCGGGACGACCCGTCAGCATACCTTCAGATATAACTCTGTCAGCCGGTTTCTTCGCTGAACTCTTTAAAAGTTCGTTCAAGCACTTACTGAAAATGCTGCGTCGAAGCCTCTTATTCTCCTTTACGGAGTCAGCAAGCTGGGCTCGAACATCTTTCAGTTCAACTCCCAGCCGGGTATTGGCGTCTTGGAGATCGTTTTTCTCTCGCCTAACCCGTGTAAGAACACGCTCGCCAGCCTTTAGCTGTCGGTTAGCATGTTGCTCATCCCCTCGCACGACCTCCGGATTCACTCTAGAGTCATCTGCAGAATCAATTGTTAGATTTGCACGCATGCCGCATACTACCTGGTACATGACATTCTTTGCAACGGAAACAAGTGTTACCAGATGGGGCCTTCTCGGACTCCTTCACTGCGGCAACTGCGGCCTGAAGCTGGGCTTTGAACTCCTCCAGCTCTTGAGACAATTGGGTATTCTTCTCCGTAAGAACCTATGCAAACAATGATCCTTAAATTAGTTGTGCCAACTGTTTCAAGTCTCAGGGGCTACTGATATACATAATTATTAGATTTTCTTACCCGTATATCCTTTACATACTGGTCCGTGGCTCTGGCAAGACCATTTTGAGCAGCTCGGATGTACGCGTCTCCTGAGTTGAAGGCATCAAACGCCTCTTGGGAGAAACAAGCATCGCGGAGTACGGCCCGACGACGCCTGTGATTCATGGCGCTCTCCACTTTGAAATTCGTAGCGGACAGCCTATCCGCATCCTCTGTAGGAGGAACATCTGGCGTTGGCCCCATGTTAGCGTCCGCCTCTAAGTCCGGCTCTGGAGCCCGACTGGTGGAGGCGTGGCCGACAACCTCTCCGGATATTGTCTGGCGAGCGTTTTTCCTACTAGGAAACATGGGCGTTATTATATTTTAAAAGATGACAACCACGGAGCGGGGTTCTTTTTCATACCTCTGCGACGGCATCTTAGTCCTGACCGCCTTCCTTTTAAGCCTACCCGGCTTCGGTGCCCCTTGTTGGTGAGTCACTGCGGGTTCGGCATGGCATCCAGAGGGCCTTCCCTGTAAGACACCATATGTGTGCGGTAGGTGAAGTGCAGAAAAAGGGATCCTTCTTGGAAGTTAGGACTCCGGTTTTACTTACATGCGATGCAGGGAGTAGTCCCGGATAATCGACTATGTTAGCCACCATGGCACCGTCGCAGCTTAATTGATAGAACTTCCTGTCAATAAGCTCCACAAATGTGTCCGGATCTTCTTCGAATCTAGGGTCGAGGGCCCGGTCAGGGTCCTCCGGTTGTGGAGGCGGGCTGTGGACCTCCCTTACATCTTTTCACTGTTCCTGCTATGAAATGGCAAGGTAAATACTTATGACGAAGAATTCGGGAAGGTTTGGAGTAAAAAGTAGCAGCTCACCCAGCTTGGGGGTTGTACATGGAGAATCCATCCCGTGGCTTAATGCAGATGAACTCCTCTTCCTCTCCTTTGTACAAAGCGGACAGAATTTTCGCTAGAGCAGCGACTGAGTCCGGTCCCTTACGACCGCAGCGGGTGGCATCATCTTCTCCATTGAAGTGCCACATGGGTTGCCCCCAATATTGAAGTGGCTGCACCCCCAGCATTATACATATTGACATAACCTCGGTTACTGTCAATCCTAACTTGGCCAGCGTCTGTATCCGGCCCATCAGGTAAAGGACTTCTTTGTTATCTTCCTCCTGGGGAGCGTCGTCGAACTCAGGAAGGCCCATCCGAATAGGGTCCGGAAGGGGGACGCCCTCCATATAAAACCACTCCGAAGGCCAGTCTTCGGATGTCTTCTTCGAAGTACCGGACAGGTATCCGGTCCCGGCGATATGCCATATATCGGCTCCGCCCATTGATATATTGACCCCTCCTGTGTACGGGGTACGAGGCATAATAGCCTCTTCCATAGCTCGAAATGAGCTTCCCAGCCCAAAAACAGCTCACAAAGGGCAACGTAGCCAGCGATGTGTAATATGGAGGCGGGAGTAAAGTTATGCAGCTGGAGGCTGTAGAACTCCAGGAGCCCGCGGAGGAACGGATGGATTGGAAATCCGAGCCCCCTTAATAAGTAAGGGACAAGGCATACCCGCTCCCCCATGGATGGGTTGGGAAAGCTCTCCGCTTGCTGCCCGCCGTTGTAGGTGGCGAGTCCGGCTCGAACGGGGACCATATACGCTGGAGGGAGGAATCCCTGGGTCTATAACTCTACTAATTGGCTGTGAGGGATGGAACACTTCTTCCAATTGCCTGGCTTAGGGCTACGGGAGCGAGAGGAGGAGCTGTGATGGCCGGCCATGATGGGATGGACTTTTCCGGGCACGCTCTGATGGATACTCGCTGTCGGAGGATGGTGTGATCTGGATCTGAGGATCCTCATCTCTTTAAATAGGCGATTTACTTACATGGTAGGGTGACAAGTGTAAAAATGCCCCGACTTCTCGCATTCGCTCGACACGTGGAGGATAGCCATTATTGGGCGCAGAAGCCAAAGAATGCAACATTTATGGGAAGTCGGACACTACTCGACAGGTACTCAGAATTTGGAGAAGAACCCGCCTTGCAATCTCGAAGACAATCTGCATGCCGGACTCATCGTCGTTGAAGCCTGGTTCGGGGGCTACTGAGGGAGTCCTGGATTAGGGGGTCCTCGGATAGCCGGACTATATCCTTTGGCCGGACTGTTGGACTATGAAGATACAAGATTGAAGACTTTGTCCCGTGTCCGGATGGGACTCTCCTTGGCGTGGAAGGCAAGCTTGGAAATACAGATATGTAGATCTCCTCCCTTGTAACCGACTCTGTGTAACCCTAGCCCCCTCCTGTGTCTATATAAACCGGAGGGTTTAGTCCGTAGGACAAGAACAATCAGAATCATAGGCTAGCTTCTAGGGTTTAGCCTCTACAATCTCGTGGTAGATCAACTCTTGTAATACTCATATCATCAAGATCAATCAAGAAGGAAGTAGGGTATTACCTCCCTTGAGAGGGCCCGAACCTGGGTAAACATTGTATCCCCCGCCTCCTATTACCATCCGCCTTAAACGCACAGTTCGGGACCCCCTACCTGAGATCCGCTGGTTTTGACACCGACACCCCCCCCCGCTGCAGCCACCTGCGTTGCCGGCCCGTTCCCTACGGCCCCCCACCCATGCCGTTCCTAGCGCCTGCCCTGGCCGCGTTCGTCGCCCCTTCCCACCGCGCTTGTTCCCTCCTATGCCCCGCCGCTGGACCTCCTACGGCTGCCACCGCGCGCGCCGCCCTCCTAGCCTCGCTGGCCAACGCCCTCCCTTGGCCGCGTCGTGGCCACGGCCCGCCAGCACCCTTCGTCGCCTCCGTGCGGATGCACGGGCACCCCCACCCACGCGCCCCGTAAACCCGCCCCGTTAGGCCCGAGTGGGCCACTGACAGTGGCCCAGCCTCCCACTTAAAAATAATATATAAACTATATATAATTAATTAATTAACTTAATTAGAGTTTTCTTAATTAACTTAACTTGCTAATTAACTACCTTATCTATAATTAGTTAGATGTGTGCATGACAGGGGGCCCCACACCCTGTTGACTAGTCAAATGTTGACTGGTCAACTGGGACCCCCTGGCCCACCTGTCGGCCACTTGGTGAACTTTTGTGTACCCTGTGCTGGGGGCCCCTAGCATTTTAACAATTAATTTTGAATTAATATTAATTTCAGAATATTGTTAGAACTTTAGAAATTCATAGAAATTAAACCGTAACTCGGATGAAAAAGTTTTATACATGAAAGTTGCTCAAAACGACGAGACGTATCCGAATACGCTCTCCGTTCATCTCTCACGTGCCCCTATCATAGCGAACATGGAACTTTCCCCCTCCGTTTCGTCTGTCCAAAAATGCCAAACTTCGGGAAAGCATTCTCGGATGTTATCCCCTTCACTGGTAACATGTAGCACCGCGTTAGAACACGTCTAGCTCGGCCCGTTGTTCTATTATGCACTTGCTTGCTTGTATTTACTGTTTCTTCCCCCTCTTCTCTCCGGTAGACCCCAAGACCACTGCTGATGCTACCCCTGTGATCGACTACGTCGACGACGACCCCTTCTTCCCTTTCAGTGAAGCTTCCAGGCAAGCCCCCCCCCCTTTGATCATCCCGATATCGCCCATTCCGTTCTCTCATGCTTGCATTAGATTTTGCTACTGTAATTGATTGCTCCTATTCTAATGCATAGCCTGCTTTTGTAACCTGCTTATTGTTACCTACCTGCTTATCCTAAACTGCTTAGTATAGGTTGGTTAGTGATCCATCAGTGACCCCCACCTTGTCCTTGTTGCCCCTGCTTCATCAACGACGCCTCGATCAACGTGATCGACGACCAGAGCCCGACACCTCACATCACATCACGCCCCTTTTGTTGCTCGACTCTGCAGAGCTACTGTCGAGTGCCTAGGGTGATCCCTTAGAACGCACTCCTGATGATATTTCTGTAGTGTAGCTATTCGATCGTGGTCATCGAGGGTGATTTCCTCTTTCACCATTCCCGATACGGCTCTATCGTGCAACACCTCAAGTGTGAACCTCGAGGGTGGTCCCTCTTACGTTCACCTTGATGATTACATTGAGTGGAATCCTCCGGGGGTGATTCCTCGGGTTTTCCCTTGATGTTTGGACACACGGTTACCTTGACTTTACTTGAGACATTGGTGAAAGTCGGACGGGCTCGGAGAGCACCCGAGGAGTTACGGTGGCGGCTGGCTGTTTAGCGTATCACTCGGGAGGGGGTGATAGGTCCGGACTTGTCTCGACAGCCGTCACTTCTTTTTAATAATGCACTAACAGGTTTGGGTATTTGTTCTGAATTGGCCTTTGGCCTTTACGCACTAACCACCACGCGAGAATAGTTATGGGCCTCGATGTCGTGGTATTAGTCGAAGCTTTTGTCAGACGTCCAGTTCAGCATTGCTGCACGGCCTGGTCGGCGCCCCAGTGGAGGTGGCCTGTATCGCGCTGCGCGCAATGATTCGGAGTGCAACGTGCGATGGGCCGAGACCCCGGAGTGCTTAGGATGTAGACCGGCGGGGACCTCTTTGCTGAGCCAAGGTAGGACTACGACGTGTTGATCTTCCGAGGTCGGGCATGACCCAGGAAAGTGTGTCCGGCCAGAGTGATCGAGCGTGTTGGAAAACGTGGTGCACCCCTGTAGGGAAGACATATATTTGAATACCGTGTCCACGGTAATGGACGTTCAGACTTATATCCAGATCTTATATAACTAGAAATCGATACTTGAGATATGTGTTGGATATGTGGCTCCGGGATTGCTTTCTCGCAGGGAGTCGAGGAAGGATCTCTGGGCTTTGTTACTACAACATGCTTGTGAATTTAAAAATGCTATTCTTTACTCTTCTACATGCTGTAAGATGCTTGGAGCTGCTTGAAGATGCTAGTCTTCGATAGGCTAGGCCTCCTCCCCTATTCTGGCATTCTGCAGTTCAGTCCACAGACACAACCCTTCCATTTGATACCAATGCATACTTAGTTTAGATCTGATGCTTGCGAGTACTTTGGATGAGTACTCACGGTTGCTTTGCTCCCCCTTTCCCCCCTTCTTTCTGGTTATTGCAAATAGATGGTGGATCCCAGGAGCCAGATGCCACCCCAGTTGACTACTACTACCACCCCGGGGGTGCCTACTACTACGTGGAGCCCGCCACCGACCAGGAGTAGTTAGGAGGTCCTAGGCAGGAGGCCTTGCCTCTTCGATCGTTGGTGTTTGTGCTAGCCTTCTTAAGGCAGTCCTATCTAACTTTATGTCTGTACTCAGATATTGTTGCTTCCGCTGACTCTCTTGTGTATCGAGCCATGTATTCGAGCCCTCGAGTCCCCTGGCTTGTAATATAAAGCTTGTATTATTTTATTTGTGTCTAGAGTTGTGTTGTGATATCTTCCCATGAGTCCCTGATCTTGATCATACACATTTGCGTGTATGATTACACTACAAAAAAAGACACATCCGTGACATTTTGGGCCGAACGAATTTTTTGCCTGTCATACATATGACACTTCTATGACAAAACCCGGTATCATCATAGATGTGGTGGGCTCATACTTCTAAGCCAAAAAATCATGA
Source organism: Aegilops longissima (assembly GCA_021605205.1). NCBI lineage: Eukaryota > Viridiplantae > Streptophyta > Magnoliopsida > Poales > Poaceae > Aegilops > Aegilops longissima. The sequence goes on along the minus strand of CM038677.1, from coordinate 422,048,121 downwards.
CAGAAAATGGGATTTTCGTCCTGGGCGGGCCGGAGACGCAGCTGCATGACATTCTTTGGGCCCTCCATGACGGAATAAATCGTGGTAGAAGCAAGGGGGAGGAAAATTTCGGGGAGTTGCCGGTTACGGTGGGAGGTCGGGGCGGCGATGCGCTGCTTTCTCTCATACTGGTATCTTGGCGTGTGTGCGAGGCGTTGGCTCTAACTGAACCCGAGCGAGGCGTTGGGCTCTAACTGAACCCGAGCGATTGCACTGCAGGCTACGCGGTACTAAACCCGGGGGATCGATTGATGGCTATTAACTGAACCCGATGGAGCGATTCCTTCGCTACTTCTGCTAACTAAAGCCGGTCGATTGGATGAACAGTGAGCGTTGCGGGGCATTTGGATGAACAGTGAGCGGTGGCATTGCCTCTGGATGAACAGGACCCCGTGGGGTGGAGGGCTGGATGAACAGTAGACGATGGAGGGGTGGCCGTGGAGGGTGGTTGAACAGGACCCGTGGTGTGGAGGGCTGGATGAGCAGAGAGCGGTGGAGGGTGCCCGTGGAGGGTGGTTGAACAAGCCGGTGGAGTAGCACATGGTGGAGGCTGGATGAACAGGAGCCCGTGGAGGCTGGAGGAGGTCGACGGTAGCCCGTGGAGGCTGGAGGAGGTCGACGGTCGAGATGAACAGTATCCCGTGGAGTCCCGTTTTGCGGTATGCCACACCCCTCCCGATGAACAGGACCCCCGTTTCGACCGTAGCGCTCCAACACAAGTCCGTTTCGTCCGTTTTGCGGTACGCCACACCCCTCCCTATCAACAGGACCCCCATTTCGACCGTAGGAGGTCCGCTTCGTCCGTTTTGCGGTACGCCACACCCCTCCCGATCAACAGGACCCCCGTTTCAACCGTAGGAGGTCCGTTTCCTCCGTTTTGTGGTACGCCACACCCCTCCCGATCAACAGGACCCCGTTCCGAACGTAGGAGGTCCGTTTCCTCCGTTCTGCGGTACACCAGGCCTCGTTTCCATCGCCTGTTCCGTCCAAGCCCTCCCGATCAACACGACCACCCATTCCGTTCTGACCCAGCCGGTTGGCTCCCCATGAACACGACGATGACGCTGTTTCTCCGTTCCGACCCAGCCATGTACATATACGTGAGTAGGCGTTCGAGACCCTGCCTGTATGTACGTATGTGGCCGTATTTTATTTCTTGCACCCTCGCCGCTGTACGTACGTGTACATGCTACGTGCGCGCCTCTACTACGACACGTGCGCGCCTCTACTACGACACGTGCGAGCCTCTACAACGACCAGTATGTACGTACGCGTTCGCGACCAAAATGACAACGCTACGTACGCTTCGACCAGGTGGGTCCCGACTGTCAGGCACTTCCTTGCCTACAAAGATGTAGCTGGTGGGTCCCAGCAGTCAGGGGGGCGAATCGTTTTTTTTTCGGATGCACTTCCTTGCGTGCGAAGATGTAGCTGGTGGGTCCCAGCAGTCAGGGGGGCGAATCATTCTTTTTTTTTGCCCGGACGCACTTCCTTGCGTGCGAAGGTGTCGCTGGTGGGTCCCAGCGGTCAGGGGGGGCGAATCGTTCTGTTTTTTTGCCCGGACGCACTTCCTTGCGTGCGAAGATGTAGCTGGTGGGTCCCAGTAGTTAGGGGGAAACGTTTTTTTCGTGAAATACAGTGGCCCGTCCGGTGGGTCCCATCTGTCAGGTGGAGGAATCATTATTTTCCGCGTAATAAGGAGGCACTTCCTTGCTGCGGCCGTGGACCCAGCTGTCAGCCTCTCCACGTACAGTCCAACCGTCCGATGGAAGTCGTTCCTTGACGACGTTGACCACGCCGCGCCGAGAGCACCAGGGCGGTGGACAACGGCGAGGCCTAGGAAGGGGAAGACGGGGAGCCGGGGAAGAGGCGACAGTGGAAGCCCGCACGGAGAGGAGTACGAGGGTTCACTGGTTCGGCTGCGGTGTGAGGCTGCCGTCGCCGCAGGGTCTGGCCAACGTGGGAATAGTAGGGAGCAGTGAGGCCTCCGCGGCAGCACAGCCGGCCACGGGAGGCAGGAGCATGCGGCACGACCGGCGCTGCTTTGGGCGGCTGGAGCAAGAAAACCAGAGGTTGAAGAAGCACTACAGCCGTTGGATGGACATCGTACGATCACTGGAGCTAGAATCGTTCATATTGACTAAAGTTGACAAAGGCCCCCATCCCAGTCAACTTAGTAGGCCAACAAGTCAGCCTCCCATCATGGTGGGTCCCAGCTAGCAAGAGGAGTATTCATTTTTTTGGGCCTAATAAGGAGGCACTTCCGGTGGGTCCGAGCTGAAAGCGCGGGGAACGTTTTTTTCGTGAAATACGCTGGCCCGTCTGGTGGGTCCCAGCAGTCAGGGGGAAACGTTTTTTCACGAAATAAGGTGGCCCGTACGGTGGGTCCCTGCTGTCAGGTGGAGGAATAACTATTTTGCGCGTAATAAGGAGGCATTTCCTTGCGGCCGCCTGGACCTAGCTGTCAGCCTCTCCACGTACAGTACTCTTCCGATGGAAGTCGGTCGTTGACCACGTTGACCACGGTGTGCCGAGATCACCAGGGCGGTGGTCTGGACGACGGCGAGGCCTAGGAAGGGGACGACGCGGAGTCGGGGAAGACGCAGCAGTTGTAGCCCGCACGGAGAGGAGTACGAGGGTTCACTGGTTCGGCTGCAGCGTGAGGCTGCCCTCGCCGCAGAATAACAGGGGGTGTGGGTGAGTAGAGGGATACCCTGGGCCAGCGGTGGGAGTAGTAGGGGGCGGTGAGGCCTCCGCGGCATCACAACCGGCCACGAGAGGCAGGAGCACACGGCACGACCGGCGCTGCTTTGGGCGGCTGGAGCAAGAAGACTAGAGGTTGAAGAAGCACTATGGTCGTTGGATGGACATTGTACGGTCACTGGGGCTAGAATCGTTCATATTGACTAAGTTGACAAAGCCCTCCGTCCCCGTCAACTTAGTTGGCCCACAAGTCATCCTCCCACTATGGTGGGTCCCATCTAGTAGGGTGGGTATTCATTTTTTGTGCGTAATAAGGAGGCACTTCATTGCGTGCGAAGATATAGCTGGTGGGTCTGACATGTCAGCGGGGGGAACGTTTTTTCGCGAAATACAGAGGCCCTTCCAATGGGTCCCAGCTGTCAGGTAGAGGAATCATTATTTTGCGCATACAGTCCACGGCCGATGGATGTCGTTCGTTGACCACGTTGACCAGGCCGCGCCGAGAGCACCATGGCGGTGGACGACGGCGAGGCCTAGGAAGGGAACGACACAGAGCCGGGGAAGAATCGGCAATGGTTGCCCATGCGGTGGAGATGTCTATGATGAGTGAACTCAAATTATTTCTTGGTTAGCAAATCAAGCAAACTAAGGAAGGTACTTTTGTCTCGCAAACACAGTACACCAAGGACTTATTCAAGAAGTTCAATATGCAAGAATGCAAAGGTATGACTACACCCATGCCTACTAGTGGACATCTTGACTTAACCAAAGATGGTGAACCGGTTGATCAAAAGGTTTATCGCTCTATGATTGGTTCATTGTTATATCTATGTGCTTCACGTCCCGATATTATGCTAAGTGTGTGCATGTGTGCACGATATCAAGATGCCCCTAAAGAATGTCATCTTAAGGCCGTGAAAAGGATAGTGAGATACTTAATCCATACACCAAACTTTGGCATTTGGTATCCTAAGAGGGCCTCTTTCGATCTTGTTGGCTATTCCGACTCGGACTATGCCGGAGACAAGGTTAATAGAAAGTCCACTTCGGCTACTTGTCAATTTCTTGGTAGATCTCTTGTGTCTTGGTCCTCCAAGAAACAAAACTCGGTATCCTTATCCACCACCGAAGCTGAATATATTGCCGCTGGTTCATGTTGTGCTCAATTACTTTGGATGACCCAAACTCTTAAAGATTATGGGATATATGTGAGACATGTTCCATTGCTTTGTGATAATGAAAGTGCTATTAAAATTGGTCATAATCCTGTGCAACATTCTCGAACTAAGCATATTGAAGTTCGTCATCATTTCATTCGAGATCATGTTGCTAAGGGTGACATTGATGTTAAGCATGTTCGCACCGAAAAGCAATTAGTGGATATATTCACTAAACCTCTTGATGAGAAAGTGTTTTGCAGGTTAAGAGGAGAATTGAACATCATTGATTCTTCAAACTTGGAGTAGAAACTCCATTGGATACATGCAAGACATGAGCTTATGACTAATCCTTGATATTTCTCTTATGATGAAAAACTTATGTCTTGGATATATTTGTATCTTGCATGTTATCTAACCCATGTAGGTACTTGGTTGAATCAAATTCCATGAGGTTGAAAACCTACTCATATCTTGAGCAATCTCTACATCACCAAGTCTCTACACAAGGTGGATGAAGACAAGCAAGCACGAAACCATTCAAACATATCCTTTGACAAATTCTATGTTGAGTTCAATGATTGTCATTTTTGGATATACAAGTGCTCTTCCTTGCAAGAACTAACCCATGAAGGTAGATGGACTCAAATTCCAAGTGGTGCTCCAAATTCTTGATGAGCTACATCAACCTTGAGCAACCCACGCAAGTTCAACTACATTGACAAAACCACCAACCAAGGTATGTTATTCCATCTTAGAGAAGCTTTACTCCGAGTCATGAGTTAAAGCAACTCGACAAGATATGAATACATCAAGATGCTTAAACAAAAAATGGCAACCCCATTTTGAGCTTAAACGATGAGTATGGCCTATGATCAAGTGATCTCACTTGACTCCTAAGTCAATATACTCTAACATAGGTGACTTTGTCGCCGACCATCTCTAGATGAAGTTCTCTTGTGTTCTTTTCTGAGTTTTTGCATTTGTCTCATGCATTTGTGTTTCCCCTTTCAAAAAAAACTTCATCTAGATTTCTTTCTGTTTTCTCTGCATTTTCTACATCTAATTCCTTGCATATCTTTCAGTTAATTCCTTGCAAATCTTTGTGAGATCTTACTAGTCTAGTGAGCTGAGGTGACAAGTGTTCTCACTGCAATGAACTCGGTTACACCGATTTGTTATTTCCGGACCAACCGAATCTTTTCGGTACGACCGAAGCATACCACTCGGTGACACCGACTTCATAACAGGAAAAACTCTTTGCCACATATTCTATGTTTCTTCTGAACCAGCTCCACTCAATGAATCTTGTCCTCTACAAGCATCACATTTTTATCATTGCTTTATGTTGTGACTCAAGGATCAAACCCATTCACAACAAATTCCAGAGGGGAGAGAGAGATTCCATCTTTATCAAGCCCTTCTTGGAAATTGATGTCAAAGGGGGAGAGAGAGCTCACATCGAAGATTATCATTTAGCGAGAGAAATCACATCAGAGAAGGAGAGAGAGATCCTTCAGGAGGAGAGAGAGATCCTTCAGGAGGAGAGAGAGATCTCCAGGGGGAGAGGATAATTAAGTAGAAAGTATTTCTCAAGGATCCCAGATGCTTGGTGTTCAAGAGGAGAGATGTCCACATGTCTTCTTGAGGGGAGAGACATGTTCATATGATCTATTGTGCTAAATTTTGCATTAGCATTCATTTGCTTTGAACTTTAGCTCTGATCATCATTCATATCTTTCAGCTCTGTTTTCCTTCAGCTCTGATTTTCTGTTCCCTATCTTCTCCCAGTATCCCATGTTAGATTCAGGGGGAGCAAGACATCTAAGGGAAAGAGATCATTTAAATTCATTGCATATCTTTACTTTTGGGGACATGTCTAATCCAATGTGGTACTCAGTACTCACTCTCTACATGTCATCCCAGTCTTGGAATTCTTGTGGTTTCTTCTGTTTGCTCTGGCTAGTAGATGTATCTGTGTTATCTAACCTTGTTTGTGCAGGTTCATTCCATCCTAAGCCAACTCAAGACCACAAGGTAAGTATATGCATCACTATCATGTGTATGAGAAATTCTTGATGTTGTACATATTGTTTGCAAGAAGGACTCATGGGCACGAAGGTATTCTCTTTAATACTTTTTTCTCTGATGCATATAGCCAAGATACATGTAACACATTGCCTGCTCTATCATGGTTATGCTATCACATGCTTCTATATTTCATATTCACATGATTGCATACATGTCGGGGGAGCCTATGCTTGTTACATGTCTTTCCAAAGCTTTACTTGCTATTCTTTATATCTTTATCTAAAGCTTTGATGTATGTTGCCATCAATTACCAAAAAGGGGGAGATTGAAAGCACAAGTGCTCCCTAGGTGGTTTTGGTAATTAATGACAACATATCTCTTGTTGGACTAACACTTTTATCTAGTATGTTTCAGATAAGTTCAACAATGGAGTGGCATGGACTAAAGGATGTGGGAACTCCTTCAAGATGCTAAGGACAAAGGATTGGCTAAAGCTTCAAGCTCAAGACTCTTCATTTTACATTTTAGTGATCCAAGATCACATTGAGTCTATAGGAAAAGCCAATACTATCAAGGAGGGATGAGGTGTTGCTTAATGAGCCTCTTGCTTCATGTGCTTAGTGATATGCTCCAAATACCCTCAACTACTTTCCCACTTCCACACAAATGTCCTAAACCTAAAAGTCAAACTCGGCCCCACTGATTCTTTCTATCCGGCGCCACCGAGTTTGGATGTCTTAGCCACTGCCACAAACCCTAAGCAAATCGGTCTCACCGATAGGGATCTCGGTCTCACCGAGATGGGATTGTAATCTCTCTGTGTATGTCCATTATCAAAATCGGTCTCACCGAGTTTGAGCAATTGGTACTACCGAGATTACAATGCAAACTCTCTGGTTAACTTATTATCAAAATCGGTCACACCGAGTTTGATAATCGGTCAAACCGAGTTTGCCTAACAAACTCTGTGGAAAGCTTATTACCAAAATCGGTCCCACCGAGTTTGTGTAATCGGTCTTACCGAGATTACATTATGCCCTAACCCTAACCGAATCGGTCCCACCGAGTTGCATTTCGGTCCCACCGAAAACCCTAACGGTCACATTATTTGCTAAATCGGTCTGACCGAGTTCAATGATTCGGTCCCACCGAGTTTGGTAGATTGTGTGTAACGGTTTGATTTTGTGTGGAGGCTATATATACCCCTCCACCTCCTCTTCATTCGTGGAGAGAGCCATCGACTGAACCTACACTTCCAAACATCCTATTTTCGAGAGAGAACTACCTACTCATGTGTTGAGGCCAAGATATTCCATTCCTACCATATGAATCTTGATCTCTAGCCTTCCCCAAGTTGCTTTCCACTCAAACCCTCTTTCCACCAGATCCATATCCTATGAGAGAGAGTTGAGTGTTGGGGAGACTATCATTTTAAGCACAAGAGCAAGGAGTTCATCATCAACACACCATCTGTTACTTCTTGGAGAGTGGTGTCTCCTAGATTGGCTAGGTGTCACTTGGGAGCCTCCGACAAGATTGTGGAGTTGAACCAAGGAGTTTGTAAGGGCAAGGAGATCGCCTACTTCGTAAAGATCTACCGCTAGTGAGGCAAGTCCTTCGTGGGCGACGGCCATGGTGGGATAGACAAGGTTGCTTCTTCGTGGACCCTTCGGGGGTGGAGCCCTCCGTGGACTCGTGCAACGTTACCCTTCGTGGGTTGAAGTCTCCACCAACGTGGAAGTACGATAGCACCACCTATCGGAACCACGCCAAAAACATCCATGTCTCCAAATTGCGTTTGAGTCCTCCAATCCCTTCCCTTTACATTCTCGCAAGTTGCATGCTTTTTTTTCCGCTGCTCATATACTCTTTGCATGCTTGCTTGCTATATGTTGTGAATGTTAAACTTGTGCCTAAACTCCACTCAATTAAAGAAACTTAAAAACTGCAACTTTGGTACTTAGTGTCTAATCACCCCCCTCTAGACACCTCTTCTCAAGGTCCTACAAGTGGTATCAGAGCATTGGTCTCCATTGCCTTGGTTTAATCACCATTGGAGGAAGATGGATGAGTCTACTTTGGGGAGTCTTAGACATAGAGTGCCTATTCTTGATGGAGAGTATTTTCGTGAGTGGAAAAATGAGATGCTTGTTATTTTCAATCAATATCATTTTAACAAGTACATTGCTAGCCCTTGTGCACCTTATGTTGATCCTATGCATCCTACCCTTGATGAAGCTATTGACATGACTAGAAATCTTAGAACTGTTAATCTTATCACTAGAGGCTTGCCTAGAAACTTGATTAGAATCTTGCCTACTTTTGAGGTGCCTACACTATATGGAAATTTCTTGAGGAACGATTTCCAAATTATTCCTTGAAAAATCTAGATGAAATTCTCTATAAGTCTATTGCTTTGAGCAAAATGAATACTAGTGATCCTATGCTTGGTGATCGTCTATTTGAGCTTACAAACCTTATGCGTGCCAAAGGAAATGTTGGTATTATTAGTGACATTATTTCCGAAGCTATAAGAATTCATAAGCAAGATCTGTGTCAAACTCATTCTAATGAATCATCCTCTCTAGGATTTGATCCACCACATGACGATGTTGAACATGGATACTATGACGAGGATGACGATAGTGACTTTGATCTTGATGATGCAATGAGACATTTTGGTCTTATGGAAAATCTTCATGGATATATGTCAGGAGGAAAGGAATGGGTTCTTGATAGTGGATGTACCGATCACATGATCGGAGATAAAGACATGTTCCGTGAGCTTGCTGAAAATGGTGGTCCTCGAAAGTTTGTCACTTTTGGTGACAACTCAAAGGGTAAGGTGGTTGGCCTCGGTAAGGTGGCCATATCACATGATAGCTCCATACAAAATGTTATGCTCGTTGAATCTCTTGGTTACAACTTACTTTCAGTATCTAGACTTGCTGATTTCGGTTTCAATGTTCTATTTACTGAAGTAGATTGCCAAGTGTTTCGTTGAGATAATCATAAAATGGTCTTTACTTGTGTGCGTAGAGGTGATCTATAAATTGTTGATTTCACAAAAAAAAAGCTCAACCTAAAACTTGCTTCATTGCTAAATCCTCAAAAGGCTGGTTATGGCATAGACGATTAGGTCATGTTGGTATGCGAAACCTTGACAAGCTTATTAAAGGGAATCATATCCTTGGAGTTAATGATGTCATATTTGATAAGGATAGACTTTGCAGTGCTTGTCAAGCAGGTAAACAGGTTGGAGGAAGGCATCCCGTGAAGAACATCATGACCACGAAGAGGCCACTCGAGCTACTTCACATGGATCTCTTTGGTCCCAACTCTTACAAGAGTCTCGGTGGAAATTCTTTTGGTCTAGTTATAGTTGATGATTTTTCCAGATTTACGTGGGTGTTCTTTCTCGATGATAAATCGCAGGTCCAAAAGATCTTCAAAAACTTCGCTAGGAAGGCCCAAAACCAATTTGAAGTGAAGATCAAGAAGGTTCGCAGCGACAATGGAACGGAGTTCAAGAACGCAAATGTGGACACCTTTCTTGACGAAGAAGGGATTTCACACGAGTTCTCGGCTACGTACACACCTCAACAAAATGGAGTTGTTGAGAGGAAGAACCGGACGCTCATCGAAATGGCGAGAACGATGCTTGATGAGTACAAGACGCCGAAGCACTTTTGGGCAGAAGCGGTTGAGACAGCTTGTCATGCAACAAATCGCTTGTATCTTCACAAGCTACTCGGCAAGACGGCATACGAGCTACTCACTGGTAACAAACCCCAAGTTGGATACTTTCGAGTATTCGGCTCAAAGTGCTACATTCTTGATAAGCATCGTCGTTCTAAATTTGCTCCTAAGTCTCATGAACGTTTCCTACTAGGTTATGGCTCAAACTCTCACACTTACCATGTCTACAACAATTTCACCCGAAAGGTTGAAGAGACGGTAGATGTGAAGTTTGATGAATCTAACGGCTCGCAAGTAGAGCAATTGCCAATTGATGTAGGAGACAAAGATCTTTCGGAAGCAATCCAAGACTTGTCTATTGGCAAGGTCCGTCCAACGGAGGTGAAGGAGAGTACCTCATCCATCCAAGTGGAAGCTTCTACTTCACGACAAGGTGAACCAAGAGTTGATACGGAAGCATCCACAACTGGGACACACCAAGATGAAGAAAACGAGGAAGTGCATCAAGATGAACGTCAACAACCTCCTTCTCCACCTCGACAAGAGAACGACAACGCCAACAATGAAGAAGGCCAAGAAGAAGAACAAGATGAAGAAGATGTTCAATGAAGACCCAAGCAAAAGCTTTCACGAGTTCGAGCAAGAATTGCTAAAGACCATTCCGTCGAGCAAATCTACAATGATATTCAAACCGGGAGAATCACTCGCTCTAAAACTCGTTTAGCTAACTTTTGTTAAAACTATTCTTTCATCTCTAGCATTGAACCTATGAAGGTTGAAGAAGCATTGGAAGATCCGGATTGGATAAATGCTATGCATGAAGAGCTACACAACTTTGAGAGGAACCAAGTTTGGACATTGGTGGAGAAGCCCGACAACAACCACAACATCATCGGTACCAAATGGGTGTTTCACAACAAGCAAGACGAAGATGGACAATTAGTTTGCAACAAAGCACGTCTCGTCGCCCAAGGCTACACACAAGTCGAAGGTATGGACTATGGTGAGACTTACACCCCCGTTGCTAGACTTGAGTCCATTCGCATCTTACTTGCCTATGCTAATCACCATGATATCACCTTGTACCAAATGGACATTAAAAGTGCTTTTCTAAATGGTGAAATAGAGGAGGAAGTTTATGTTAAACAACCTCCCGGCTTTGTTAATCCTAAGAAACCCAATCATGTTTACAAACTTCACAAAGCTCTTTATGGACTTAAACAAGCTCCTAGAGCATGGTATAAATGCTTGACCAAGTTCCTTATTGAAAAATGCTTTGAAATTGGGAAAATTGATTCTACTCTTTTTACCAAAAGGGTTAATGGTGAACTCTTTGTGTGCCAAATTTATGTTGATGATATTATATTTGGTTCAACTAACCCTCATTTTAGTGAAAAGTTTGGCAAGCTAATGTCGGAGAAGTTTAAGATGTCTATGATGAGTGAACTCAAATTCTTTCTTGGTTTGCAAATCAAGCAAACTAAGAAAGGTACTTTTGTCTCGCAAACAAAGTACACCAAGGACTTATTCAAGAAGTTCAATATGCAAGAATGCAAAGGTATGACTACACCCATGCCTACTAGTGGACATCTTGACTTAACCAAAGATGGTGAACCGGTTGATCAAAAGGTTTATCGCTCTATGATTGGTTCATTGTTATATCTATGTGCTTCACGTCCAGATATTATGCTAAGTGTGTGCATGTGTGCACGATATCAAGATGCCCCTAAAGAATGTCATCTTAAGGCCGTGAAAAGGATAGTGAGATACTTAATCCATACACCAAACTTTGGCATTTGGTATCCTAAGAGGGCCTCTTTCGATCTTGTTGGCTATTCCGACTCGGACTATGCCGGAGACAAGGTTGATAGAAAGTCCACTTCGGGTACTTGTCAATTTCTTGGTAGATCTCTTGTGTCTTGGTCCTCCAAGAAACAAAACTCGGTATCCTTATCCACCGCCGAAGCTGAATATATTGTTGCTGGTTCATGTTGTGCTCAATTACTTTGGATGACCCAAACTCTTAAAGATTATGGGATATATGTGAGACATGTTCCATTGCTTTTGTGATAATGAAAGTGCTATCAAAATTGGTCATAATCCTGTGCAACATTCTCGAACTAAGCATATTGAAGTTCGTCATCATTTCATTCGAGATCATGTTGCTAAGGGTGACATTGATCTTAAGCATGTTCGCACCGAAAAGCAATTAGCGGATATATTCACTAAACCTCTTGATGAGAAAGTGTTTTGCAGGTTAAGAGGAGAATTGAACATCATTGATGCTTCAAACTTGGAGTAGAAACTCCATTGGATACATGCAAGACATGAGCTTATGACTAATCCTTGATATTTCTCTTATGATGAAAAACTTATGTCTTGGATATATTTGTATCTTGCATGTTATCTAACCCATGTAGGTACTTGGTTGAATCAAATTCCATGAGGTTGAAAACCTACTCATATCTTGAGCAATCTCTACATCACCAAGTCTCTACACAAGGTGGATGAAGACAAGGAAGCACGAAACCATTGAAACATATCCTTTGACAAATTCTATGTTGAGTTTCATGATTGTCATTTTTGGATATACAAGTGCTCTTCCTTGCAAGAACTAACCCATGAAGGTAGATGGACTCAAATTCCAAGTGGTGCTCCAAATTCTTGATGAGCTACATCAACCTTGAGCAACCCACGCAAGTTCAACTACATGGACAACACCACCAACCAAGGTATGTTATTCCATCTTAGAGAAGCTTTACTCCGAGTCATGAGTTAAAGCAACTCGACAAGATGTGAATACATCAAGATGCTTAAACGAAAAATGGCAACCCCATTTTGAGCTTAAACGATGAGTATGGCCTATGATCAAGTGATCTCACTTGACTCCTAAGTCAATATACTCTAACATAGGTGACTTTGTCGCCGACCATCTCTAGATGAAGTTCTCCTGTGTTCTTTTCTGAGTTTTTGCATTTGTCTCATGCATTTGTGTTTCCCTTTCAAAAAAACTTCATCTAGATTTCTTTCTGTTTTCTCTGCATTTTCTGCATCTAATTCCTTGCATATCTTTCAGTTAATTCCTTGCAAATCTTTGTGAGATCTTACTAGTCTAGTGAGCTGAGGTGACAAGTGTTCTCACTGCAATGAACTCGGTTACACCGATTTGTTATTTTCGGACCAACCGAATCTTTTCGGTACGACCGAAGCATACCACTCGGTGACACCGACTTCATAACAGGAAAAACTCTTTGCCACATATTCTGTGTTTCTTCTGAACCAGCTCCACTCAATGAATCTTGTCCTCTACAAGCATCACATTTTTATCATTGCTTTATGTTGTGACTCAAGGATCAAACCCATTCACAACAAATTCCAGAGGGGAGAGAGAGATTCCATCTTTATCAAGCCCTTCTTGGAAATTGATGTCAAAGGGGGAGAGAGAGCTCACATCAAAGCTTATCATTTAGAGAGAGAGATCACATCAGAGAAGGAGAGAGAGATCCTTCAGGAGGAGAGATAGATCTCCAGGGGGAGAGGATACTTAAGTAGAAAGTATTTCTCAAGGATCCCAGATGCTTGGTGTTCAAGAGGAGAGATGTCCACATGTCTTCCTGAGGGGACAGACATGTTCATATGATCCGTTGTGCTAAATTCTGCATTAGCATACATTTGCTCTGAACTTTAGCTCTGATCATCATTCATATCTTTCAGCTCTGTTTTCCTTCAGCTCTGATTTTCTGTTCCCTATCTTCTCCTAGTATCCCATGTTAGATTCAGGGGGAGCAAGACATCTAAGGGAAAGAGATCATTTAAATTCATTGCATATCTTTACTTTTGGGGACATGTATAATCCAATGTGGTACTCAGTACTCACTCTCTACATGTCATCCCAGTCTTGGAATTCTTGTGGTTTCTTCTGTTTGCTCTGGCTAGTAGATGTATCTGTGTTATCTAACCTTGTTTGTGCAGGTTCATTCCATCCTAAGCCAACTCAAGACCACAAGGTAAGTATATCCATCACAATCATGTGTATGAGGAATTCTTGCTGATGTACATATTGTTTGCAAGAAGGACTCATGGGCATGAAGGTATTCTCTTTAATACTTTTTGCTCTGATGCATATAGCCAAGATACATGTAACACATTGCTTGCTCTATCATGGTTATGCTATCACATGCTTCTATATTTCATATTCACATGATTGCATACATGTAGGAGGAGCCTATGCTTGTTACATGTCTTTCCAAAGCTTTACTTGCTATTCTTTATATCTTTATCTAAAGCTTTGATGTATGTTGCCATCAATTACCAAAAAGGGGGAGATTGAAAGCACAAGTGCTCCTTAGGGGGTTTTGGTAATTAATGACAACATATCTCTTGTTGGACTAACACTTTTATCTAGTATGTTTCAGATAAGTTCAAAAATGGAGTGGCATGGACTAAAGGATGTGGGAACTCCTTCAAGATGCTAAGGACAAAGGATTGGCTAAAGCTTCAAGCTCAAGACTCTTCATTTTACATTTTAGTGATCCAAGATCACATTGAGTCTATAGGAAAAGCCAATACAATCAAGGAGGGATGAGGTGTTGCTTAATGAGCCTCTTGCTTCATGTGCTTAGTGATATGCTCCAAATACCCTCAACTACTTTCCCACTTCCACACAAATGTCCTAAACCTAAAAGTCAAACTCGGCCCCACTGATTCTTTCTATCCGGAGCCACCGAGTTTGGATGTCTTAGCCACTGCCACAAACCCTAAGCAAATCGGTCTCACCGATAGGGATCTCGGTCTCACCGAGATGGGATTGTAATCTCTCTGTGTATGTCCATTATCAAAATCGGTCTCACCGAGTTTGAGCAATCGGTACTACCGAGATTACAATGCAAACTCCTGTTAACTTATTATCAAAATCGGTCACACCGAAGTTTGATAATCAGTCAAACCGAGTTTGCTCGACCAACTCTCCGAAAGCTTATTACCAAAATCGGTCCCACCGAGTTTGTGTAATCGGTCTTACCGAGATTACGTTATGCCCTAACCCTAACCGAATCGGTCCCACCGAGTTGCATTTCGGTCCCACCGAAAACCCTAACGGTCACATTATTTGCTAAATCGGTCTGACCGAGTTTAATGATTCGGTCCCACCGAGTTTGGTAGATTGTGTGTAACGGTTAGATTTTGTGTGGAGGCTATATATACCCCTCCACCTCCTCTTCATTCGTGGAGAGAGCCATCGGTGAACCTACACTTCCAGCATCCTATTTACGAGAGAGAACTACCTACTCTTGTGTTGAGGCCAAGATATTCCATTCCTACCATATGAATCTTGATCTCTAGCCTTCCCCAAGTTGCTTTCCACTCAAACCCTCTTTCCACCAGATCCATATCCTATGAGAGAGAGTTGAGTGTTGGGGAGACTATCATTTGAAGCACAAGAGCAAGGAGTTCATCATCAACATACCATTTGTTACTTCTTGGAGAGTGGTGTCTCCTAGATTGGCTAGGTGTCACTTGGGAGCCTCCGACAAGATTGTGGAGTTGAACCAAGGAGTTTGTAAGGGCCAGGAGATCGCCTACTTCGTGAAGATCTACCGCTAGTGAGGCAAGTCCTTCATGGGCGACGGCCATGGTGGGATAGACAAGGTTGCTTCTTCGTTGACCCTTCGTGGGTGGAGCCCTCCCTGGACTCGCGCAACCGTTACCCTTCGTGGTTTGAAGTCTCCACCAACGTGGAAGTACACGATTGCACCACCTATCGGAACCACGCCAAAAACATCCGTGTCTCCAAATTGCGTTTGAATCCTCCAATCCCTTCCCTTTACATTCTCACAAGTTGCATGCTTTATTTTCCGCTGCTCATATACTCTTTGCATGCTTGCTTGCTATATGTTGTGAATGTTAAACTTGTGCCTAAACTCCACTCAAACTTTAAAGAAACTTAAAAACTGCAACTTTGGTACTTAGTGTATAATCAACCCCCCCCCCTCTAGACACCTCTTCTCAAGGTCCTACAGTTGGTTATTCTGCAAAACAAAATAGCTGGCTAGCCATTTTTCAGAAAGGAAAAAAACAAACTGGGCTGGTCATGTGCTAAACATATGAAATAAAAGCATGGGCTAGACGGGCCACGGGTCCCGCACAACCCAGTTGATACCCTTCTCCGTCCCGAAAAAACAAAATTATTTATGCTGCCATTGGGTCCCTCTCGTCATCCTCACCATGTACAGTCATCTCCTTATTCCTCTCGGTTGTTGACCATGTTGACAACACCGAGGCGGCCTTGTGGCGAAGCGAACCAAGGCGGAGGACAATGGTGAGGCCTCGGACGGAACGAACAGGAGCAGGGAAGATCACAGCTAGCCGTGGGAGGCGGGAGGAAGCGGTCCCTTGGCGCTGGTTTGGCTTTGGCGGCTCGAGGAAGAAGAGACTGAAGAAACGCGACAGACGTTGAATGTCAATCGAGCGGTCAAGGTTGGCACAATCGTTTTTTGACTAAGCGGACACCAAGTAGCATACTTTTTTATATATAGGAAGAAAATTGCGAGGAAAATGCGTTCGTCTGTCGTCCTCCTCACAGGGAACGTTCGCCACATAAGTGACTAGCACCCTTAGTTTTCAACCGAGAGGTCTTGGATTTGAGTCCGAGGAACTCTCAATTTTGTCCTCCTTCCTTCCTCGCAAAAAAAAGGAAAGAAAATCAAAGATTTGGGAAGGCGTACAGAACAAGTTAGTGTACCAGTAAAGAGACGTTGCCGAGTTTTAGAAAAAAGAAAGACGTGCTCCTGTAGCTGGTTCGAATCCAAACCTAGACATTGACTATATATGGTGCTATGCTACTCTGCAAGTAATGAAACTGACATATCCAACGTTCGCTTCTCCTCTTCTCTACTTACTCTGCCTAGCATCAAAAGCTCTGGCTGCAGCAACCATGTCCGCTGGCTGCTCGCCCACCTGCTCTTCAGCACGCAACAACCAGATATGCGCCAAGTCGCCACCCATACCATCGCCTGTGGGTCTCATCACACCCCCGCCGGCACACGCACCGTAGCCGATTGCTCATCGCAACCCGCTGCCGTTGGTGTGGTGCCACTACTGCAAATCACGCAGAGTCATCCGTCGCGTCTCAACCAAAATCCGCAACCCTGGCCGAGTCTTCTACAAATGCCCGAATCATGGGGTAATAATATGTTTAAGTGTTGTTCTGCTGCTTTCGGTTGCTGATTTTTTAATAGTTTGGTTGATGATCTTCCAATTTGATTCGTGCGTAAAAGGGAAGATTCGTGTGATTTGTATATCCGGGAAGTTCTTGATGTGGGGAATGCAACTACGCTGATTATTTGGTTAGCCGAGGAATCCCAATACCAGCAGGTTGGGGTGTTGGACAAGTTCTTGAAGGAGCGCGAGAAGAGGAAGATGCGAGCGAAGGTTAAAGATGCAGTTCCTCTGATCATGGCCAAGAAACAGCTGCTGAACGGCCTTGACAGCAATGAGGAGATGAAAGAGCTTGTGAAGATAATGGGAAAAATCAATGTGTTCTGTAGGATGATTGTCTCTTTATTTACAGTGTATGTAGCGCTCGTGATGTATTCAGTGGCTACGGCATGAGAACTTTGCTGAAACTAGTAATGAATGAAACCTGTGTAGCAGGCTGGGCGTAGTGTTGTGAACATCTAATGATTTCTATTAATGGAAATCAGGGGGTATCCCCTTTCGCTCATATAAATAAATAAATAGCAGAGGCCCTGTCGGGCCAGCTTTGTTCTCATTCGAAGACGTCGAGCAAATTACAGTCCAACAGCAAACTATGTCATCAAATTCAAGTTTCACAGCCAAATATGAGTACAACTAAACAACAATGTCATCATGTTTTAGTTGTGATACAATCACCAAACACAAATCAGCATACATAACAAGTGATGTTCTCAATGCAAAATACTAAACAACATGTTCATCAGGTTTCAGTTGTCATAGCAAACACAATTTCACATAGTAGATAAAAAACGTCTTCTGACAGGCAAATATGACAAAAGCAATGTAATCATCATCCGCAGCAGAAGCGTCAACATCTTCGCCATGTGTATCAGTCTGAATCGTAATTCCCCACGGTGTCATCTTCTTCTTCGTCCTCAACGGCCTCGAACATTGGCTTCTTCTTGATCAACTCTTGTATGTCCACAACACGACAGGCAATCTTTTCGCCGGCGTCATTGACGTGATGGTTCTCAAAGATATTAGGAACATTTGTGTTATCTTGTACATCGGGGAGCATGTAAGCATCATCTTGTTGTGCCACTTCATTAAACGAATTCCTCTGCTCAAACCTTTGCAATACTCTCCAGTCATCGCTACGTGCAAATGTGTCTTCCAAGAAAAATATCTGTGTTGCTTGATTTGCCAAAATAAAAGGCTCGTTGGTCTGGTACGCCGCCTTGACATTGATGGATTTGAAATAATCATCAGCTCTGGGTTTTGCGATCCTGGAAAACAGGTTATACCAACGACAACACAACAGAAGCACACACCGATGATCCTCGAAACTGGAGATATACTGCAACTGAACAATGCATGTTATGTTAGCATATATTTTAGTTGTCTCTTTGTCATACGTATTCGTGCTCATCTCATACCAATGACACTGTTTTGTTACTTCCTGCCTTCGTCTCGTGCAAGGGTGTTGTAGCGCACATCTCCAACAACGCAAGATTCATAATGTCTTACCCGAGTATCAGGACCCATTGCTAGTGAGTAAAGGGCATCACCAACTGCCTGCCCATCCTCCCGCATCTTCTTAACCTATGGTTAGAAAATAGACAAGCTGATCATCTTATGTACTCAATATATTAAAAAAGCGACGATTGCACTTCAAAAGCTTACATGGTTCTTGAACCATTTCGCAAATCCTGCCATAACCAGTTTGTCAATGTTTCTTGGATTTTGGGGCAGTAACTCCTCTTTGTAGATGCTGCACAACATAGTGATCGCGTCAAACATCTAAATATATAAGAATGTGCTGCAATTTTAGTAGATTACGATGTATAAGCTGCAGTACTGCACTTACTTGATATAAGGTAGTATCTCAGGACAGTTATTCAACACATACCAAACCATTTTATCCAAATCTTTAGGTTTGTCCTCTTGTCGATTCTTCCCTATAACTCGAACAGAATAATCAAAAACATTGAGCCCGGGATTGTCTTCACCCACCTCTTTGCTAAGCTGATCAGCTGTTTCAATGTATTTTGAGCAGAATGTCAACGCTTCTGTAGCAATGTAGGCCTCTGCAATGGAACCCTCGGGTCTAGCTACGTTCCTAACATAGCCCTTGAAAGTGCCTAGCCGCCTTTAAATAGGGTACATCCAGCCATCTTGTCTTGGACCTCTAAGTAGTGCCTCATCGGTAGATGAACAACCAAATGCACCATCACATCAAAGAAGGCTGGAGGATATATCTTCTCAAGGTCGCATAGGATAGTTGGTATCTTGTCTCTAAGGCGCTCCAAAGCATCTATCCCGATATTTCTCTGCAGAGTTCCTCGAAGAATCGTCCCAACTCTGCAATCGCTCAGTATAAGTCGTAGGCGGCCCAATCCTCTAAGGATAACAGGTAAAACCCTTGAAGTAGGACGTGGCAGTCATGAGTTTTCAACCCTTGTACCTTGTTTCCATCTGCACCGACTCTCCTTTCGGGGTTGGAAGCAAATCCATGTGGGAATCTCACACGTGTGAGGACCTCACAGAATTCTTTTCTTTTACCTTGTCCAAGACGCATACAACTGGTGCCATATCCCGTGGTTTACCTTCATCTTGCACTGCAAATCCTTTACGATACCGGTGTGTCAAATCAATCCTAGATTTTAAGGTATCTTTCATCTTGCCTTCAATGTTAAGAAGTGTGCCGATAATGCTGTCACATATATTTTTCTCGATGTGCATCACATCAAGATTATGCCACAGATCCAAATCTTTCCAATACTCCAAGTCCCACAAAGTGGACCTGCGGGTAAACAATAATCTCTCTTCTACCGTGCCAAGCTTCCTTTTCCCGCTACCATTACCACGATGGTTTCCTGGTGTAATATGCCTGACCTTCTCTAATTCCACTTGCAACTCATCGGCGGTGAGCCTCTTTGGCGCATCACGGTTTTCATGCTTTGCATTGAACACATGTCTTTGGTATTTTCTAGGATGCGGCTTGTCCTTGGCAAGGAAACGGCGGCGTCAATGTAACAGATCTTGCTAAGTATTGCGTGATGACATGATTCTGTCACAGCGAACACATGCATTGTAACCATGTGTCGTTCATACGACATAGTGCCCAAAGCCGGATAATCATGGATGCACCAAATTACAACAGCACGCAGAAAGAAATCAGCTGGTGGGCTGCTATATAGGTCTCGAGTGAGAACACCCTTCCATAGCTATTGAAGTTCCTCCACAAGAGGCTCCATGAACAAATCAAAATCCTTTCCGGGACTTTTTGGACTGGGATGAGCAAGGCCATCATGTAGTTTGATTCTTTGGTGCAGACATTTGGAGGCATGTTCTAAGGATAACAAGCATCGCCACATGCTATATGTGGCGCTCTAGTGGCCAAATGGGTTAAATTCATCCGAAGCTAAGCCAAGTCTAATGTTTCTCGGTCAGCAGCAAACTCTTTGTGTTTATCATTGAAGCTTTTCCACTCACTACCATGAGATGGATGGCTCATTACATTTTGATCTCTGTACTCCCGGTTCCTAGAATGCCACAGTACATCCTCTGTTGTTTCAGCATCATGAAACAACCTCTGCAATCTTGGTGTAATTGGAAAATGTCTCAAAACATTATGAGGAACCCTCTTCACAGCATCACCATCTTTCCATCTTGATGATTTGCATTTCGGGCATTCACTTAAGTTGGCATAATCCTTCCGGAACAGAACACAATTATTCTTACAAACATGGATCATATAATATCCAATTCCAACTGCACGAAGGAAATTCTTCATTTTACTGTAGGTGTGTGGCAGCTCAGACGCATCTGGGAAAGATTTGCGGAAAGCAGCCAACATCGCATCGAATGATTTGTTGGTCATCCGCTCAGATGTCTTCACCTGAAGAAAGGTGACCATAGCTGAGAATCTTGACAGCTTATTTCACGGGGGGTGACAACAACGTTGCATTGTTCCAACATGCGGGCCCACCATTTTTCTTCTGCAGGTGAAAGTTCACGGAATGCACGAGTATTTCGTAGCATTGTTTCAATGTTGGTCAAACTCAATGGCTCCGCCACCACCACCTCCTCCTCCTCTTCCACCTGAGCATCAGGCAGATCAAGATGGTGATCTGCTGCTTCCACGTAGTCAATAACATTGACGTTCACAGCTTCACCATGATGAACCCACCTAGTATATGTGACCGACATCCCATACAAGTGTAGATGATTTTGCACAGTTGATGGGGTCTTGTAACTGAATTCATACAACTGCTACAGGCAGAGCACATATGATTTGGACCACCGTACTCAGCTCGATAAAGTTCATGAAGTTTTCAACCCCTCGACATATGCAGCGGAGAATCTTGAGCAGAAGTTATCAAGTCCTGTCCATCATTAGACATACAAATTAGTTCTTCTACTAGATATTACAGGAAAAACACATATGCTTTTTTATGAAGTCCAGAAAAAAAATACCTAGGTCGATGTCTAAAGCTATGGCAAGATATTTGGACGAGCAGATCTAAGTAACGAAATATATGTAAAGCTAATTCAACAAACATATTTGAGTGATAAATTATGGCAGGCTGTTTCAGCAGTCAATGAGGCCGAGCACACAGCCATCAAACTATCGAAGGCCATCGCAGCAACAAAGATCGAGTATAAAATGGTGTAGAGCTATTTGACCTAATAGATTGGCTACTAGACCATGGCAATCTACGTCACAATAAAGATATGGCTGGATATTTTAGCAACTAATCGGCCTTGGCATGCCATCTCAGCTAAGCAGATTGAGTGCAGAACAGGGCAAGGAGGCTTCTTAAGCAGAGCATATTGACAGTAAACTACTTCGGCAAACAGTGAGATTAACAGCGTCTATCAGCTAACATTCAGCGCTACACCGACATGAACGGGGCCTCAGTCTAGAATGTGCGTACCGTGGGAGAAGCTGACCGCCGTGCGTCTCCACACGAACGTCGCCAGCGGTGGCGGTGCTGACCGCCGTGCGCCTCCACAAGAATGTAGCCAGAGGTAGTGGCGCGGCTAGAGGACGGCAGTCTATGAGAGCGTACTATGGGAGCGAGAGGATCGCCGTGCGTCCCCTCGATGAACCGCGGCGCCGACGTATCGGCGCGGCGGGGAGGGCGGCTTTGGCGGAGCGAATGGAGTGGAGGGATGGGGAGTGGGGTTTGGGGAATATTTGGCAAGGGCGGTTGAATCAATTTGGGGGATTTTTGTGTGTGGGGGCGGGGAGGGAGGATTTTCACGCGGTGGGCGGGGAGTTTGGCGCATGGTCGGTTTCAAGTGCAGTCCCACGTGTCGGTGAAGAGGCAAGCGAAGCACGC
Organism: Aegilops longissima; assembly: GCA_021605205.1. Classification (NCBI taxonomy): domain Eukaryota; kingdom Viridiplantae; phylum Streptophyta; class Magnoliopsida; order Poales; family Poaceae; genus Aegilops; species Aegilops longissima. The sequence continues at coordinate 422,025,950 of CM038677.1, read as the reverse complement.
CCGTTTGCGTGAGCCGTGTGCAGGACCAAGCGTGTGTGGGGTGCAATGCGACCGCGACGAAGTCTTTGTGGGTGTACCGCCTTTTTCCTTTTAAACTAGGTGCTTCGCCCCCTCAAAAAAAATGTTGCTTCGCGCGATCCATCGATACTACTACTAGTAATCCAGTAATCCCGACTAAAACGGCGCGACCGGGTCTTTTCCCGCACGATATGCTGGGAGGTTAGCTTAGTTGGGTTTTTTAGATTTGTCTCGGTTCAATAAAAAGAAGAGTTGGTGATGATGGTGTGCCTGTCATCCTGCAATATAGGCCATCCGATCTATATCTAACGGATAGGAAGGAAACTATGACAATTTACCCGCACTCCTCTACACATTTGCAGATAAGGCTTTCCCTCGTTCATCCTTTTCTCCCACAAGATCTTGATCTTCCGTGCAACGCACGGGCATCTTGCTAGTACTCCTACAATATGTATATTATTGTGAAAGTTCATATACACCGACCGAGATTAATGCAAACACGGCAGATTTTCATTACATTTCGTACTTTTATAGGACAGAAAAATAAGAGAAACCCGACCCTAAACCTATTCTACGGCGGCGGCAGACGTCCATGTACAGGGGCGGGGTTCAAGACCCATGAAGTGAAGGTGCGGTCTCCGGCGAGGAAGAGTAGAACACGGGATACGGACCGGTCAGTTGGCACACCATGCCCTGCCGCCTCCCATGCCCTACTCATCCTCGGAGGAGTCCCCGACCTCGGCGGTGCCGGACGTTGGACGGTGGCAAGCAGGACGTGTGGCTGACGGTGCTCCCATCGTCGGCTGCCAGCATGGCCACCGCTTGTGCGGTCGCGTCCGCGTCCGGCTACACCGCTATTGCGTCGCGAGAGGCGACTTGAGCGAGGGCGGCGACCTCGAGCTTCATCCCCGAAGACAAGCCCTCCCAAAGAGCGTTCGCACTTGCGGTCATGGCGGATGTGGTGCCAGGTAGGAGGATGATGCACTATGGTGTGCAGGATAGCTGGGCGTTGCCGCTTTAAGTAGCGCATTCCGGTGAGGCCAAGCGTCCGGGTGCGTCATTAAGTCAACGGAGTTGGCTCCTCGGGCACCGAGCCTCTTAACGACGACATACGAACAGAGGGCATGAATGCGGGTAGCTGGCGCCGGCTGGGAACGCACCACGTGACGGCGCGAGGGATGAGGGCTTTGGTGTGCCAGGGTAGTCAGCTGCGGTCGTGGCAACGTTGGAGATGCCCTTTGCTCAATTTCGATCCCCGCATGTCATTGAAAAAGCAAGACGACCCGTCATGGTCTCAGGTCCAGAGGATGCAGTTGGCCGCGCTACACCACTCTGCGGACGTGTCGCGGCGCCCCGTGCATCCTCGGACGAGCCGGTGTTGGGGTGTGTTTGGATTGTGGCCAAAGTGCACCTTACCAAAATTTTGGTCATGACCCAAAGATTGGTCTTTGTTTGGATGGTTGCCATTTCTTTGGCATGCCAATGAACTCTAGCCAACTCTAGTTCATTTTTCTTGCCAATGTCGGCCAAATCATGGGCAACCAATACCTCAACCAAAATTTTGGCTACCCAATGCTTTGATGGGACAACCTTGGGCACAAACCAAACATACCGTTGGTCGTGCCACAACACTAACGCCACCCTCGGCACACTGAAACGGACCGTGTCTATCGACGATATGAGTGTGTCGCTCACCGCTGATCGCCGTGTCGAGGCGGTGCTGGAGCTGCGCATACGTTGTTGGCCCCAACGACCCACATGAACGGTTGTCGGTGGCGAGGAGGTCGTGGGCCAGCTCCTCCATTGGACTAGTCTGCGCTATGTCGGTTTCCCTGTTTTCCCGGCCATATTCGAGCATCAGTGCTCCGCGTAGCGCATTAGGCCTTTCACTATATAGGCCAAGCGAGACAACTTATTGTTTATTTGAGCCGTTCAAGTGTAATCATGTGGCGTTTGCTTATGTCTCATTCCTCTCCAACCCTCTTCTCCATCGATCATGTCGCCCTCCAGTCGAGTCCATCCTCCCGCATGCCTCATTTGAACATTCCGCCGAGTATCATTCGCATGTACCCACCTAGTCCTCTTTCAATAGATCTCCGGACCCGAGATGAAATCGAGAGGAGCGAGTGGGGCACGTGATACCTAAGGCGGATTCAAAATTTGGAACCGGTGATAATAGCATCCGCAAATCATATATAAAGGGTATTCAATGTTTGTTTCGTTTTTGAACATACAATATACTCCCTCCTATCCTTTCTACTTTACATACTATGATAGGAGTATAAGTTTTATGTGTAGTCAAAGTATCTCTACTATGATAAAAAAGGTATCAACATTCAACAACGCCCAATCAATATTGTTAGATTCGTACGTACTCCTAGATTTGTACTCGAGATGGTTTCCAATTTGACTATTGACATGATTAGTAGTACTCCTTTCACATAGGTGAGTAAGTCATCTTAGGCTGTGCACCGTGACCAAGGAGGAGGGGAAAATGAGAGACATTAATGTTTATTTGCCAATTAATAGTATTGCATGCAATGAACTAACCACTGCATGTCATGTTTGATAGTCTCAGGTCATTAAAAGCATGCACACCCTCATCTCTTATTGGTTCATATGTGAAGAAACAAGAAACGAGGTAGAAGTTAATGCACCGTGCCTACGTGTTTTGGGATTATTTGGTTTTCGTAAGATGACTTACACACCTAGACGGAGGGAGTACATGAGATGTATAATGTGAAAATTATATCATTGGAAACTCCTTTCACATACAAAATTGACCATATGCATTGTGTAAGCTGCATGTCATATATTATTACTCTAACATTTGGTCAAAGTTAGCCTCGAAAAACGCATTAGACCATGTAGCTTTGTGTAAGTTGCATGTCATATATTATTACTCTAACATTTGTGTAAGTTGCATGCCATATATTATTACTCTAACATTTGGTCAAAGTAGTATAGTGGAAGTGGATCCTCTGACGTAGGTATCCCTGCCTTACCCTCCCTTTCGGTCACTTACTGGCGGAACCCATGCTTGCTAGGACCCGCATGTCAGTTACGCAATGGGTTCGGCCACGTCAGGGGATCCTCATCCGTAGTATACTCCCTCTATTTTTATTTACTCCGCATAAAACGGAGGGAGTGGTGGTATAATAAATGACGCGTGCGGGGGAGGGGGAGGGACGTCGGTTTGCTCTCAACTGCGGTCCCACAAGCGAGCGAAAACGCAAGACGAAGCGCGTTCCATTCGGTGAGCGACGTGGAGGGTCCAGCATGCCGGGCTGCAACGCGAACGCGACAAGAGCGATGTCTGATCAAAACCGATTGGTGGTCGTCACCGAACCACTATTCACACGGAACCTTCGTTGATCGGCCACGCCAGCCACTGCCCTAAAACCACACCAAATCTCCAGCCCATTCCCCCACCTTTCGATCCCCTAGCCCGCATCAAGCGTCCCCTAGTTCGCCGGAAAGCCATGGTGTGCTGCAAGATCACTTACTACAAGATGCTGACACCGGAGCGCCGCGCAGAAATCGCGGCGGTGGTCGGTGCCATAGACCTCCGTTCCCAAGCTCGCTTTGCGGCGGGCCAATCCCCGAGTTCTCTGGAGCCAAGCTACGAGGAGGAGGTGGGTGGACCGGTGCTTGGGTGCTGTCCTTACTTGGACAAGCATCCCACTTATGATTAACTCCTATTGCAAGCATCCTGAACTACAAAAGAAGTATTAAGGTAAACCTAACCATATCATTAAACATATGGATCCAAATCAGCCCCTTATGAAGCAACGCATAAACTAGGGTTTAAGCTTCTGTCACTCTAGCAACCCATCATCTACTTATTACTTCCCAATGCCTTCCTCTAGGCCCAAATAATGGTGAAATGTCATGTAGTCGACGTTCACATAACACCACTAGAGGATAGACAACATACATCTATCAAAATATCGAATGAATACCAAATTCACATGACTACTAATAGCAAGACTTCTCCCATGTCCCTAGGAACAAACGTAACTACTGACAAAGCATATTCATATTCATAATCAAAGGGGTATTAATATGCATATATGATATGAACATATGATCTTCCACCAAATAAACCAACTAGCATCAACTACAAGGAGTAATCAACACTACTAGCAACCTACAAGTACCAATGCCAGACTTAGAGACAAGAATTGGATACAAGAGATGAACTAGGGTTTGAGAGGAGATGGTGCTGGTGAAGATGTTGATGGATATTGGGCCCCTCCCGATGAGAGGAGCGTTGGTGATGACGAAGGCGATGATTTCCCCCTCCCGGAGGGAAGTTTCCCCGGCAGAACAGCTCTGCCGGAGCCCTAGATTGGTTCCGCCAAGGTTCCGCCTCGTGGCGGGGGAGTCTCGTCCCGAAAGCTTGCTTGTCATTTTTCTTCGGACGAAAGACTTCATATAGCAGAAGATGGGCACCGGAGGGCCAACAGGGGCCCACGAGGCAGGGGGCGCGCCCAGGGGGGTAGGGCGCGCCCCCCACCCTTGTGTCCAGGGTGTGAGCCCCCTCTGATATTTCTTCCGCTCAGTATTTTTTATTATTTCCAAAAACAACTTCCGTGGAGTTTCAGGACTTTTGGAGTTGTGCAGAATAGGTCTCTAATATTTGCTCCTTTTCCAGCCCAGAATTCCAGCTGCCGGCATTCTCTCTCCTTATGTCAACCTTGTAAAATAAGAGAGAATAGGCATAAGTATTGTGACATAATGTGTAATAACAACCCATAATGCAATAAATATTGATATAAAAGCATGATACAAAAATGGACGTATCAACTCCCCCAAGCTTAGACCTCGCTTGTCCTCAAGCGGAAGCCGATAACGATAAATATGTCCACATGTTTAGAGGTAGAGGTGTCGGTAAAATAAAATACGGACATGAGGGCATCATGATTATTCTCATAACAACAACATATATGGATAATGTCATATGATTTCTTATGCTCAAGTAATAATCTATTCACAATGCAAAGTATGAATCAGAAACTTTATTGAGAACTAACAAACTATAATCTCAGTCATTGAAGCAATTGCAATTTATCATAACATCGGAAAGAGTCTATGTCAGGGCCTTTTAGCAAGTCCACATACTCAACTATCATTTAGTCTTTCACAATTGCTAACACTCACGCAATACTTGTGGTTATGTAATTTTAATCGGACACAGATAAAGATAGGGCTTATAGTTTCGCCTCCCAACCTTTTACCTCAAGGCTAATGTCAACAATAATAGTTCATGCTAACTTACATCCAATTAGATATATATGTCTGGATCTTTCGAACATACTGTGCTTGCTAAAGGATAAAATGTAAAAAGGAAATGTGAAGGTCACCATGACTCTTGCATAAGGTAGAAGATAAAAGTAAAAGATAGGCCCTTCGCAGAGGGAAGCATAGGTTGCCATGCGCTTTCAGGGTTGGATGCACAAAATCGTAATGCGAAAGAATGTCACTTTATATTGCCACTTGTGATATGGACCTTTATTATGCAGTCTGTCGCTTTTATTTCTTCCACATCACAAGATCGTATGAAGTTTATTTCCTCCACACCAATCAATCATACATATTTACAGAGCAATTTTTATTGCTTGCACCGATGACAACTTACTTGAAGGATCTTACTCAATCCATAGGTAGATATGGTGGACTCTCATGGCAAAACTGGGTTTAAGGGTATTTGGAAGCACAAGTAGTATCTCTACTTGGTGCAAAGAATTTGGCTAGCATGAGAGGGAAAGGTAAGCTCAACATGTTGGATGATCCATAACAATATACTTTATTTCAGATATAAGAGAACATAAGCCATTACGTTGTCTTCCTTGTCCAAAATCAACTCTTTAGCATGCCATATTTTAATGAGTGCTCACAATCATAAAAAATGTCCAAGATAGTATATTTATATGTGAAACCTCTCTTTCTTTATTACTTCCTATTAATTGCAATGATGACCAAAACTATGTTTGTCAACTCTCAACAACTTTCAATCATCATACTCTTTCTATGTGAAGTCATTACTCTCCATAAGATCAATATGATCTCTTTGTTTCTTTTTATTCTTTCATTTTTCTTTTATTCCCTCAAGATCATAGCAAGATAATCAAGCCCATGACTCAACACTAATCTTTATTATATATAGCTCACGGACTCGATTACATAGAGGGATCACAAAGCAAAACTCAAAACTAGATCATACTAAAACATTATTCTACTAGATCTAGATATTACTGAAAGGATCGAACTAAGAAAAATGGTAAAGATAGAGATGTGATGGTGATACGATACCGGGGCACCTCTCCCAAGCTTGGCGGTTGCCAAGGGGAGTGCCCATACCCATGTGGTTAGTTCTCTTTTGTTGGTGAAGAAGATGGAGGTGATGATGGATAGTCGCACATCGAGCGTAAGAGGTCCTCCAACTTGTGGATAATACCCTTGAGTGCGGTGATATGCTCCTTCAACAAAATATTTTCACGTGTGAGATACTTGTTCTGTATATGAGATAACTCAATCATCTTGAAAGCTTCGATCTCAGTTGGGGTAAGAAGATTGTGATCAAGTTGAAGGATGTCTTCTGCTGCCGGAGCTTGCTCCTCCGTGGCCTTCTTGATCCCTTCATCCTTGTTGATCTCCATGGATTCCTCCCCCTTCAGCTCTATCTTCATTAGCCAAGCAACGTTGTCACCATTGTTGGAGGAGGGGGACGACATGATGCCTGGCCTTGACAACCCTGACAGAAAATAGCTCGAAACAAGAACAAAGGACAATTGCGTGAGACGGTGATCAAAACCTTCGGGAGATTATATAACGAATTTTAACCGACCGAAAGAAGTAACGTGCAATAAAACAGGGTCCGGAGAGCACACGAGGTGCCCACGAGGCAGGGGCGCGCCCTCCACCCTCGTAGAGCCCTCATGTCCTTCCCGGAGTACTTCTTATTTTTCTATTTTTCTAAATATTCCAAAACGGAGAAAATTTGCCATTAGAACTGTTTTGGAGTCAGTTTACTTACCGTACCACGTACCTATTCCTTTTCGGAGTCTGAAACGTTTCGGAAAGTGTCCCTTATGTATTCCTCCGGGGTTACGATTTCACTAACATTGGTTTCAACACCTATGATTACCTGAGATATAATGTTTGATTCTTTGACCGTTCACCACCTTTGGATTTGTGCCATCGAAGTTGTTGATTTTTATGGCACCGGAATGATAGACCTCCTCGATAACGTAAGGACCTTCCCATTTAGAGAGAAGTTTTCCTGCAAAAAATCTTAAACGAGAGTTGTATAGCAATACATGATCACCTACATTAAACTCACGCTTTTGTATTCTTTTGTCATGCCATCTTTTAACTTTTTCTTTAAACAATTTGGCATCCTCATAGGCTTGGGTTCTCCATTCATAAAGTGAGCTAATGTCAAATAACCTCTTCTCACCAGTAAGTTTGAAATCATAATTGAGCTCTTTAATAGCCCAATAAGGCCCAGTTCTTTTGCCAGAATCTGGGGATTCTCCCAGAATCCGACCCCTACCTAGCTTCTCCCAGAATCTTTGAGCCCCATTTGTTTTACAATCCTATGTAATTAGGATTTAATTAGATAAGATTGTAAAAGAAACGAGTCTTAAAGATTCTGGGAGAAGCTGGGTAGGGGTCGGATTCTGGGAGAATCCCGAGGTTCTGGCAAAAGAACTGGGCCTAAGCCTTATGTTCTAGTTCGAGAGGTAAGTGACATGCTTTTCCATAAACCATTTTATATGGAGACATACCCATAGGATTTTTGTATGCAGTTCTATAGGCCCATAATGCATCATCAAGTTTCTTGGACCAATTCTTTCTAGATCAATTAACAGTCTTTTGCAAAATTAATTTGAGTTCTCTATTACTCAATTCTACTTGACCACTAGACTGTGGGTGATATGGGGATGCAATTCTATGATTAACATCATACTTAGCAAGCATTTTACAGAAAGCTCCATGAATAAAATGTGAACCACCATCAGCCATTAAATATCTAGGGACTCCAAACCTCGGAAAAATAACTTCTTTAAGCATCTTAATGGAAGTGTTATGATCAGCACTACTAGTTGGAATAGCTTCTACCCACTTAGTAACGTAATCAACATCAACTAAAATATGTGTATACCCGTTAGAGGCAGGAAAAGGTCCCATATAATCAAAGCCCCAAACATCAAATGGTTCAATAACAAGTGAATAATTCATAGGAATTTCTTGACGTCTACTAATATTACCAATTCTTTGACATTCATCACAAGATAAGACAAACTTACGGGCATCGTTGAAGAGAGTAGGTCAATAAAAACCGGATTGCAATACCTTATGTGCAGTTCTATCTCCAGCGTGGTGTCCTCCATAAGCTTCAGAGTGACACTTGCGTAGGATCTATTCCTGTTCATGCTCAGGTACACAACGTCTAATAACACCATCTAGTCCTTCTTTATAAAGATGTGGGTCATCCCAAAAGTAATGTCTCAAATCATAGAAAAACTTTTTCTTTTGCTGGTATGTGAAAATAGGTGGTATGAACTTAGCAACAATGTAATTAGCATAATCATCATACCATGGAGTAGTACGAGAAGCATTTATGACATTTAGTTGTTCATCGGGAAAGCGGAAAGCTATCATCAATAGGTAGTGGGTCATCAAGAACATTTTCTAACCTAGAAAAGTTGTCTGCAACGGGGTTCTCAGCTCCCTTTCTATCAATAATATGCAAATCAAATTCTTGTAGAAAGAGAACCCATCTAATAAGTCTAGGTTTAGCATCTTTCTTTTCCATAAGATATTTAATAGCAGCGTGATCCGTGTGAATAGTTACTTTAGAATCAACAATATAAGGTCTGAACTTATCACAAGCAAATACAACTGCTAGAAATTCTTTTTCAGTAGTGGCATAATTTCTCTGGGCATTGTCTAGAGTTTTACTAGCATATTGAATAACATTTAATTTCTTATCAACTCTTTGCCCTAGAACAGCACCTACATAATCACTAGCATCACACATAATTTCAAAGGCTAAATTCCAATCAGGTGGCTGAACAATAGGTGCAGAAATCAATGCTTTCTTAAGTATTTCAAATGCTTCTACACAATCATCATCAAAGACAAATGGTATATCTTTTTGTAACATATTAGTCAGAGGCCGAGAAATTTTTGAGAAGTCCTTAATGAACCTCCTATAAAAACCGGCATGACCAAGAAAACTTCTTATACCTTTAATGTCTTTGGGACATGACATCTTTTCAATAGCATCAACTTTAGCTTTATCAACTTCAATGCCCCTTTCGGAAATTTTATGCCCCAAGACAATACCTTCATTAACCATAAAGTGGCACTTCTCCCAATTCAAGACAAGGTTAGTTTCTTCACATCTCTGCAAAACTCGATCAAGGTTTCTCAAGCAATCATCAAAAGAGGATCCATAAACGGAGAAATCGTCCATGAAAACCTCACAAATCTTTTCACAAAAGTCAGAGAATATAGCCATCATGCATCTTTGAAAGGTTGTAGGTGCATTACATAAACCAAAAGGCATACGTCTATAAGCAGAAGTACCGAAAGGGCAAGTAAAAGTGGTCTTAGCTTGATCATGAGCTGACACAGGTATTTGAGAGAAACCAGAATAACCATCTAGAAAGCAAAAGTGTGTATGTTTGGATAATCTTTCTAGCATTTGATCAATGAAAGGTAAGGGGTAATGATCTTTTTTAGTAGCTTTATTTAATTTGCGGAAATCAATTACCATCCTATAACCTATAATAATTCTTTGCGGAATCAATTCATCTTTATCATTAGGAACGACAGTAATACCTCCCTTCTTAGGGACACAATGGACAGGACTTACCCACTGACTATCAGCAACGGAATAGATTATACCTGCCTCAAGGAGCTTTAGTATTTCCTTTCTTACCACTTCTTTCATTTTAGGATTGAACCGTCGTTGATGATCAATAACTGGTTTGGCGTCTTTCTCCAAGTTTATTTTGTGTTTACATAGAGTGGGACTAATGCCCTTAAGATCATCAAGAGTATATCCAATAGCAGCACGGTGCTTCTTCAGAGTTTTCAATAATTTTTGTTCCTCCTTCTCTGGAAGGTTAGCACTAATAATAACATGATATATCTTCTTTTCATCAAGATAAGCATATTTAAGAGTATCAGGCAATGGTTTAAGCTCAAACACGGGATCACCCTTGGGTGGAGGAGGATCCCCTAAGATTTCAACAGGCAAGTTGTGTTTAAGAATAGGTCCCTGTTTAAAGAACACTTCATCTATTTCCCTTCTTTCATTCATAAACATATCATTTTCATGGTCTAGCAAATATTGTTCTAAAGGATCACTAGGAGGCACGGCAATAGAAGCAAGACCAATAATTTCATCTTTACTAGGCAATTACTCTTCACGGTGTTGTCTACGAAATTTAGAGAAATTAAACTCATGAGACATATCACCTAGACCAATAGTAACAACATCCTTTTCGCAGTCTATCTTAGCATTAACAGTGTTTAAGAAGGGTCTACCAAATATAATGGGACAAAAGCTATCTTGTGGGGAACTAAGAACAAGAAAATCAGTAGGATATTTAGTTTTCCCACACAAGACTTCAACTTCTCTAACAATTCCAATTGGTGATATAGTATCTCTATTGGCAAGCTTAATTGTGACATCAATATCTTCTAACTCAGCAGGTGCAATATCATGCATAATTTCTTTGTATAAGTCAATAGTTATTGCACTAGCACTAGCACCCATATCACACAAGCCATGATAACAACGGTCTCCTATTTTAACAGAAATAACAGGCATGCCTACCACAGGTCTATGTTTATCTTTAGCACAAGGTATAGCAATTCTAGCAGTTTCATCACGGAAATAAATAACATGCCCATCAATATTATCAGCCAAGAGATCTTTAACAATAGCAATATTAGGTTCAACTTTAACTTGCTCAGGAGGTGTATAAGTTCTAATATTGCTTTTACTTAACCTGATTGAAGCTTTAGCATGATCTTTTATCCTAACAGGAAAAGGTGGTTTCTCAACATAAGCAGTAGGAACAATAGGATCATTATAAGTGATAGTCTTTTCTTCAACTTTAATAGGTGCAACTACTTTTACTTCTATGGGAGGATGATATTTAAACCACTTCTCCTTAGGGAGATCAACATGAGGAGCAAAAGATTCACAGAAAGAAGCTACTATCTCAGAGTCAAGTCCATATTTAGTGCTAAAATTACGGAAAACATCGGTATCCATAAAAGATTTAACACAATCAAACTTAGGTGTCATACCTGACTCCTTACCTTTGTCGAGGTCCCAGTCTTCAGAGTTGCATTTAATTCTTTCCAATAAATCCCATTTGAATTCAATAGTCTTCATCATAAAAGAGCCAGCACAAGAAGTATCGAGCATGGTGCGACTGTTGTCAGAAAGCCGAGCATAAAATTTTTGAATAATCATTTCTCTTGAGAGATCATGATTGGGGCATGAATATAACATTGACTTAAGTCTCCCCCAAGCTTGAGCGATGCTTTCTCCTTCGCGAGGCCAAAAATTATATATATAATTGCGATCACGATGAACAAGATGCATACGATAAAATTTCTGATGAAATTCCAATTTCAATCGTTTGTAGTTCCATGACCCCATATCATCACATAGCCTATACCATGTCAATGCATCTCCCTTCAAAGATAAAGGGAAGACCTTCTTCTTGATAACATCATCGGGCATACCTGCAAGCTTAAATAATCCACAAACCTCATCCACATAAATTAGGTGCTCATCAGGATGTAATGTTCCATCTCCTGCAAAAGGATTAGCTAGCAGTTTTTCTATCATACCCGAAGGAATTTCAAAGTAGACATTTTCATTTTCAGTAGGTTCAATAGGTTCAGTAGGTTGAGGAGCAACTCTTTGCTCTACTGGTCAGGGTGAAGATACCCCGAACAAGCCCCTCAGAGGATTATTTTCCATAGTAACAAGTGATAGTAAATTTCAGCACACTATATAAATTTTTCCTTACCAAATTCCACCTACCAAAGGCGCTTCACTCCCCAGCAACGGTGCCAGAAAAGAGTCTTGATGACCTTCAGCACACTATATAAATTTTTCCTTACCAAATTCCACCTACCAAAGGCGCTTCACTCCCCGGCAACGGTGCCAGAAAAGAGTCTTGATGACCCACAAGTATAGGGGATCTATCGTAGTCCTTTCGATAAGAAAGAGTGTCGAACCCAACGAGGAGTAGAAGGAAATGATAAGCAGTTTTCAGCAAGGTATTCTCTGCAAGCACTGAAATAATAGGTAACAGATAGTTTTGTGATAAGATAATTTGTAACGAGCAACAAGTAACAAAAGTAACTAAAGTGCAGCAAGGTGGCCCAATCCTTTTTGTAGCAAAGGACAAGCCTGGACAAACTCTTATATAGAGAAAAGCGCTCCCGAGGACACATGGGAATTATCGTCAAGCTAGTTTTCATCAAGTTCATATGATTCGCGTTCGGTACTTTGATAATTTGATATGTGGGTGGACCGGTGGTTGGGTGCTGTCCTTACTTGGACAAGCATCCCACTTATGATTAACCCCTATTGCAAGCATACGCAACTACAAAAGAAGTATTAAGGTAAACGTAACCATAGCATGAAACATATGGATCCAAATCAGCCCCTTACGAAGCAACGCATAAACTAGGGTTTAAGCTTCTGTCACTCTAGCAACCCATCATCTACTAATTACTTCCCAATGCCTTCCTCTAGGACCAAATAATGGTGAAGTGTCATGTAGTCGACGTTCACATAACACCACTAGAGGATAGACAACATACATCTATCAAAATATCGAATGAATACCAAATTCACATGACTACTAATAGCAAGACTTCTCCCATGTCCCTAGGAACAAACGTAACTACTGACAAAGCATATTCATGTTCATAATCAAAGGGGTATTAATATGCATATATGATATGAACATATGATCTTCCACCAAATAAACCAACTAGCATCAACTACAAGGAGTAATCAACACTACTAGCAACCTACAAGTACCAATCCCAGACTTAGAGACAAGAATTGGATACAAGAGATGAACTAGGGTTTGAGAGGAGATGGTGCTGGTGAAGATGTTGATGGAGATTGGCCCCCTCCCGATGAGAGGAGCGTTGGTGATGACGATGGTGATGATTTCCCCCTCCCGGAGGGAAGTTTCCCCGGCAGAACAGCTCTGCCGGAGCCCTAAATTGGTTCCGCCAAGGTTCCGCCTCGTGGCGGCGGAGTCTCGTCCTGAAAGCATGCTTATCATTTTTCTTCGAACGAAAGACTTCATATAGTATAAGATGGGCACCGGAGGGCCAACAGGGGGCCCATGAGGCAGGGGGGCGCGCCTAGGGGGTAGGCGCGCCCCACCGCTGCTGTGGTGTGGGCCCCCTCATTATTTCTTCCGCTTAGTATTTTTATTATTTCCAAAACAACTTCCGTGGAGTTTGGGGCTTTTGGAGTTGTGCGAATAGGTCTCTAATATTTGCTCCTTTTCCAACCTGAATTCCAAATGCCGGCATTCTCCTCCTTATGTAAACCTTGTAAAATAAGAGAGAATAGGCATAAGTATTGTGACATAATGTGTAATAACAACCCATAATGCAATAAATATCGATATAAAAGCATGATGCAAAATGGACCTATCAGTTGCCCACGCGGTGGGGAGTACGAGGGTTTACTGGTCCGGCTGCCGTCGCCGGAAAATAACAGGAGGTTTGGGTGAGTAGAGGAATGGCCTCGCCTGCAATGGAGTAGGGTGGGGCGGTGCGGCCTGTGCGGCAGCACAGCCGGCCACGGGAGGTGGGAGCAGGCAGTCCCACCGACGCTGGTTTGGGCGGCTGGAGCAAGAAGATCAGATATTGAAGAAGCAGTACGGCCGTCCAACGGTCACTTCTGCTAGAATCGTTTGTGGACTAACTTGACAAAGCCTTCCGTACACATCAACCTAGTAGACCCACAAGCCAGCCTCCAAATCTGTCCCAAATAGCATACGGCCCAAAATTTCTAGCCAGATTCAAATTAATTTAAAAACTAAACATACCTTAATTTAAAACCAATGAAATTTTACCCGCACAAAAACAATGAAATTTAAAATAACAAAATCCAAAAGAAAGAAGTATTTTGGAACTAATTGCCTGTTTGCCGTATTTTTTCATTTTACAGCCCATTTGTTATTACCTATAGCCCATTTCTTATTACTTATAGGCCATTTTCTGGGCAAAATGCATCCCTCCTCGTCTTGAAAGATTTCCGGCCCAGCAGGGCGTAGAAAAGAAAGTAGGCCTACATTGGTTATTCTACAAAAAACAAAATAGCTGGGCTAGCCATTTTCAGAAAAGAAAAAAACAAACTGGGTCCCTACTGTCATCCTCACAACCCAGCTCCCTTCTCCATCCCGAAAAAACAAAATTACTGCACGCGCTGCTGGGTCCCTACTGTCATCCTCACCATGCACAGTCATATCCTTATTCCTCTCAGTTGTTGACCATGTTGACAACACCGAAGGGCGGCGCCGCAGCGAGCGAACCAAGGCGAAGGATGATGGTGAGGCCTCGGACGGGAATGAATAGGAGTCGGGGAAGATGCGCAGAGTTTTAGGGTGCGATGTGGCCACGATGCGTGTGCGGCAGCACAGCCAGCCGTGGGAGGGGGGAGCAGGCGTCCCGAAGGCGCTGGTTTGGCTTTGGCGGCTGGAGGAAGAAGAGACTGAAGAAACACGACAGACATTAAATGTCAATCCAACGGTCAAGGTTGGCACAATCGTTTGTTGACTAAACCGACACCAAGTAGCATACTTCTTTATATATAGGAAGAAAAGAAAAACTGGGCTTGTTCGCCTGGTAACATTCCCGAAACTGCGACCGTTCGATCTTGCGTCGCAACTAAAACTGCGAGGAAAATGTGTTCGTCCTCCTCCCAGGGAACGTTCGCCACATAAGTGACTAGCACCCTTGGTATTCAACTGAGAGGCCTTGGGTTCGAGTCCCAGGAACTCTCAATTTTTTCCTCCGTCCTTCCTTGCAGAAAAAAGAAAGAAAATCAAAGAGTTGAGAAGGCGTACAGAACAAGCTAGTGTACCAGTAGAGAGACGTTGCTGAGTTTTAGAAAAAAGAGAGACGTGCTCCTATAGCTGGTTCGAATCCAAACCTATACTATGACTATATATGGTGCTATGCTACTGTGCAAGTAATGAAACGGGCATATCCAACGTTCGGTTCTCCTCTTCTTTACTTACTCTGCCTAGCATCAGAAGCTCTGGCCGCAGCAACCATGTCCGATGGCTGCTCGTGCACTTGCTCTTCAGCAGGCAACAACTAGGTATGCGCCAAGTCGCCACTCGTACCATCGCCTTTGGGTCTCATCACACCCCCGTCGGCACACGCACCGCAGCAAGTTGCTCATCGCGACCCGCTGCAGTTGGTGTGGTGCCACTGCTGCAAATCACGCAGAGTCATCCGTCGTGTCTCAACCACAATTCTCAACCATGGCCGAGTCTTCTACAAATGCCCGAATCATGGGGTAATAATATGTTTAAGTGTTGTTCGCTGCTTTCGGTTGCTGATTTTTTAATAGTTTGGTTGATGATCTTCCAATTTGATTCATGCGAGAAAAGGGAAGACTCGTGTGATTTGTATTTTTGGGAAGTTCTTGATGTGGGGAATGCAACTACGCTGATTATTTGGTTAGTGAGGAATCCCAATACCAGCAGGTTGGGGTGTTGGACAAGTAATCAAGGAACAATGAAGAGGAAGATGCGAATGAAGGTTACAGATGCAGTTCCTCTTATCATGGCCAAACAACACTGCTGAACGGCCTTGACAAAGAATGAGGAGATGAAAGAGCTTGTGAAGATAATGGGCAAAATTGATGTGTTCTGTAGGATGATTGTCTCTTTATTTGCAGTGTATGTAGCACTCGTGATGTATTCAGTGGCTATGACATGAGCACTTTGCTGAAACTAGTAATGAATGAAACATGTGTAGCAAGCTAGGCATAGTGTTGTGAACATCTAATGATTTCTATTAACGGAAATCGGGGGTATCCCCTTTTGCTCATAAATAAATAAATAGCATAGGCCCTTTTGGTAATAAATAAATAAATTAGCAGAGGCCCTGTCGGGGTCATATTTGTTCCCATTCGAAGACGTCGAGCAAATTGCAGTCCAACAGCAAACTATGTCATCAAATTCAAGTTTCACAGCCAAATATGAGTACAACTAAACAACAATGTCATCATGTTTTACTCGTCATACAATCATCAAACACAAATCAACATACATAACAAGTGATGTTCTCACAGCAAAATACTAAACAACACGTTCATCAGGTTTCAGTTGTCATAGCAAGCAGAATTTCACATAGTAGATAAAAAACGTCTTCTGACAGGCAAATACGACAAAAGCAATCTAATCATCATCCGCAGCAGCAGCCTCAACATCTTCGCCATGTGTATCAGTCTGAATCGTAATTCCCCAGAGTGTCATCTTCTTCTTCATCCTCAATGTCCTCGAACGTTGGCTTCTTCTTGATCAACTCTTGTATGTCCACAGCACGACAGGCAATCTTTTCGCCGGCATCATTGACGTGATGGTTCTCAAAGATATTAGGAACATCTCTAGAATCTTGTACATCAGGAGCGGTGTAAGAATCATCTTGTTGTACAACTTCATTAAACGAATTACTCTACTAAAACCTTTGCAATACTCTCCAGTCATCGCTACGTGCAAATGTGTCTTCCAAGAAAAATATATATGTTGCTTGATTTGCCAAAATAAAAGGCTCGTTGGTCTGGTACGCCGCCTTGACATTGATGGATTTAAAATAATCATCAGCTCTGGGTTTTGCGATCCTGGAAAACAGGTTATACCAACGACATCACAATGTAACCACACACCGATGATCCTCAAAATCGAGATATCTCGCAATCGAACAATGTACATTATGTTAGCATACATTTCAGTTGTCTCTCTACCATACGTATCCGTGCTCATGATGGCACTATTTTGTGTCTTCCTGCCTTCATCGCGTGCAAGGGTGTTGTAGCGCACATCTCCAACAATGCAAGATTCATAATGTGTTACTCGAGTATCGGGACCCATTGCTAGTGCGTAAAGGGCATCATTAACTGCCTGCCCATCCTCCCGCATCTTCTTAACCTATGTTTAGAAAATAGACAAGTTGATCATCTTATGTACTCAATATATTTAAAAACTGACAGTGCAATTCAATAGCTTACATGGCTCTTGAACCATTCGCAAATCCTGCCATAACCAGTTTGTCAATGTTTCTTGGATTTCGCGGCAGTAACTCGTTTTGGTAGATGCTGCACAACATAGTGATCGTGTCAAACATCTAAATATATAAGAATGTGCTGCAAGTTTAGTAGATTACGATGTATAAGCTACAGTACTTAGCACTTACTTGATATAAGGTAGTATCTCAAGACAGTTATTCAACACATACCAAACCATTTTGTCCAAATATTTCGGTTTGTCCTCTTGTCAACTCTTCCCTGTAACTCGAACAGAATAATCGAAAACATTGAGCCCGGGATTGTCTTCACCCACCTCTTTGCTAAGCCGATCAGCTGTTTCGATGTATTTTGAGCAGAATGTCAATGCTTTTGTAGCAATGTAGGCCTCTGCAATGGTACCCTCAGGTCTAGCTCTGTTCCTGACATAGCCCTTGAAAGTGCCTAGCCGCCTTTTAATAGGGTACATCCAGCCATACTGTACTGGACCTCTAAGTAGTGCCTCATCACGTAGATGAACATCCAAATGCACCATCACATCACAGAAGGCTGGAGGATATATCTTCTCAAGGTCGCATAGCATAGTTGGTATCTTGTTTGTAAGACGCTCCAAAGCATCTATCCTGATATTTCTACTGCAGAGTTCCCTGAAGAATTGTCCCAACTCTGCAACTGCTCTGTATAAGTCAGGGCAGCCCAATCCTCTAAGGATAACAGGTAAAACCCATTGAAGTAGGATGTGGCAGTCATAAGATTTCAACCCTTGTACCTTGTTACCATCTGCACTGACTCTCCTTTCAGGGTTGGAAGCAAATCCATGTGGGAATTTCACACATGACAGGACCTCGCAGAATTCTTTTCTTTTTACCTTGTCCAAGACGTACACATCTGCTGCCATATCCCGTTTTTCTTGCACCTGCAAATCCTTTCTGATACCCAGATGTGTCAAATCAATCCTAGATTTTAAGGTATCTATCGTCTTGCCTTCAATATTAAGAAGTGTGCCGACAATGTTGTCACATATATTTTTCTCGACGTGCATCACATCAAGATTATGCTGCAGATCCAAATCTTTCCAATACTCCAAGTCCCACAAAGTGGACCTGCGGATAAACAATAATCTCTCTTCTGCCTTGCCAAGCTTCCTTTTCCCGCTACCATTACCAGGTGGTTTCCTGGTGTAATATGTCTGACCTTCTCTAATTCCACTTGCAACTCATTGGCGGTGAGCCTCTTTGGCGCATCACAGTTTTCATGCTTTGCATTGAACACATGTTTTCGGTATTTTGTAGGACGCGGCTTGTCCTTGGCAAGGAAATGGCGGTGTCCAATGTAACATATCTTGCTAAGTATTGTGTATAACAGCGGATTCCTGTCACAGCGAACACATGCATTGTAACCATGTGTCGTTCGCCCTGACATAGTGCCCAAAGCCGGATAATCATGGATGCTCCAAATTATAACAGCACACAGAAAGAAAATCAGCTGGTGGGCTGCTATATAGGTCTCGAGTGAGAACACCCTTCCATAGCTGTTGAAGTTCCTCCACAAGAGGCTCCATGAATAAATCAAAATCCTTTCCAGGACTTTTTGGACTGGGATGAGCAAGGCCATCATGTAGTTTGATTCTTTGGTGCAGACATTTGGAGGCATGTTCTAAGGATAACAAGCAATCGCCACATGCTATATGTGGCGCCTGTGGCCAAATGGGTTAAATCCATCCGAAGCTAAGCTAAGTCTAATGTTTCTCGGTCATGACAAACTTTTGTGTTTCGATTGAAGCTTTGTTACTCACTACCATGAGATGGATGGCTCATTACATTCTCGATCTCTGTACTCTGGTTCCTAGAATGCTAAAGTACATCCTCTCTTGTTTCAAAGATCATGAAACAACCTCTACAATCTTGGTGTACTTGGAAAATGTCTCGTAACATTATGAGGAACCCTCTTCACAAAGATCGCCATCTTTCCATCTTGATGATTTGCATTTCGGGAATTCACTTAAGTTTGCATAATCCTTAGGAACATAACACAATTATTCTTACAAACATGGATCATATCATATCCAATTCCAACTGCACGAAGGAAATTCTTCATTTTACTGTAGGTGTGTGGCAGCTCAGACGCATCTGGGAAAGATTTGCGGAAAGCAGCCAACATTGCATCGAATGATTTGTTGGTCATCCGCTCAGATGTATTCACCTGAAGAAAGGTGACCATAGATGAGAATACTGACAACTTATTTCCCGGGGTGTCAGTCATGTTGCATTGTTCCAACATGCGGGCCCACTGTTTTTCTTCTGCAGGTGAAAGTTCACGAAATGCACGAGCATTTCGTAGCATTCTTTCAATGTTGGTCAAAATCACTGCCTCCGCCACCACCACCTCCTCCTCCTCCTCTTCCACCTGAGCATCAGGCAGATCAAGATGGTGATCTGCTACTTCCATGTAGTCAGTAACATTGACGGTCATAGCTTCACCATGATGAACCCACCTAGTATATGTGACCGACATCCCATACAAGTGTAGATGATTTTGCATAGTTGACTGGGCTCTTGTAACTGAATTCATACAACTGCTAAACGCGTAGAGAACATCTGATTTCGGACCACCGTACTCAGCTCTGATAAAGTTCATGAAGTTTTCAACCCCCTCGACATATGCAGCGGAAAATCTTTGAGCAGAAGTTATCCAAGTCCTGTCCATCTGTTAGACATACAAATTAGTTCTTCTACTAGATATTATAGGAAAAACATATATGCTTTTTTATGAAGTCCAGAAAAAAATACCTAGGTCGATGTCTAAAGCTATGGAAAGACATTTGGACGAGCAGATCTAAGTAACGAGATATATGTAAAGCTAATTCAGTAAACTGATTTGAGTGCTAAATTATGGCAGGCTGTTTTAGCAGTCAATGAGGCCGAGCACACAGCCATCGAACAATCGAAGGCCATCGCAGCAACAAATATCGAGTATAAAACGGTGTACAACTATTTCACCTAACAGATTGGTTACCAGACCATGGCAATCTACGTCACAATAAATATATGGCAGGATATTTTATCAACTAATCGGGCTTGGCATGCCATCTCAGCTAAGCAGATTGAGTGCAGAACAGGGCAAGGAAGCTTCTTAAGAAGAGCATATTGACTGTAAACTATTCAGCATACAGTGAGATTAACAGCGTCTATCAGCTAACATTCAGCGCTACAACGACATGCACGGGGCCTCAGTCTAGAATGTGCGTACCATGGGAGAAGCTGGCCGCCGTGCGTCTCCACACGAACGTCGCCAGCGGTAGCGGCGCTGACCACCATGCGCCTCCAAAAGAACGTCGCCACCGGTGGCGGCGCAACTAGAGGACGGCAGTCTACAAGAGCGTACTATGGGAGCGAGAGGATCGCCGCACGTCCCCTCGACGAACCGCGGCACCAACGTATCAACGCGACGGGGAGGGCGGCTTTGGCGGGGCGAATGGAGTGGAAGGGGACGGGGGGTAGGGGGTTTGGGGAATATTATTGGCTAGTTGGCCGAAGGCCGGTTGAATTTGGGATTTGGGGGGAATTTAGGGGGGGGGGCGGGGGGATTTTCGAGTGGTGGGCTGGGGGGAGTTTGGCGCATGGTCGGTTTCTCCAAGTACAGTCCCACGTGTCAGTGAAGAGGCAAGCCGAAGCGCGTTCCTCTTGCGTGAGCCGTGTGCAGGACCGAATGTGTGTGGGGTGCAATGCGACCGCAACAGGGGTGTTGTTAGTGTACCACCTTTTTTCCTTTTAATAAACTAGGTGCTTCGCCCCCTAAAGAAAAAAAAAACTTAGTGCTTCGCGCGATCCATCGATACTACTACTAGTAATCCGGTAATCCCGACTAAAACAGCGCGGCCGGGTCTTTTTCCCGCGCGATATGCTAGGAGGTTGGCTTAGTTGGGTTTTTTAGGACGAGTAATACTACACCTACGTAATCCCAGTTACGTAATTAACATAATGTGAAACGTGTGAGCTGTTGATTGTAGATTGGGGGGAGGGAGGGCCCACCACCATGAAAATCAAGGAGGAGAGAGAGAAGCAATTTACGTAAACCCTTTTGTAGGTTTCCGTAGATGTAGAAAGATGTGAAATGCGTGAATGTGTAGTGTACGTACTATTGGAGTGCCTAAGATAAATTGTGTATGTAGACTATATGTTTATTTACTTCGCATGTTCGCTTTGTCTCGGTTCAATAAAAAGCCGAGTTGGTGATGATGGTGTGCCTGCCATCCTGCAACATAGGCCGTCCGATCTATATCTAACGGATAGGAAGGAAACTATGACAATTTACCTGCACTCCTCTCCACATTTGCAGATAAGGCCTTTCCTCGTTCATCCTTTTCTCCCACAAGATCTTGATGTTCCATGCAACGCATGGGCATCTTGCTAGTACACCTACAATATACTATATTATTGTGAAAGTTCATATACACCAACCGAGATTAATTCAAACATGGCAGATTTTCATTACATTTCGAACTTTTATAGGACAGAAAAATAAAAGAAACCCGACCCTAAACCTATTCTACGGCAGCGACCGACGTCCTCCATCTGCGATCTCCATGTACGGGGGCAGGGTTCAAGACCCATGAAGTGAAGGTGTGGTCTCCCGCGAGGAAGAGTAGAACACGGGAGACGGACCGGCCAGTTGGCACACCATGCCCTGCCGCCTCCCATGCCCTACTCATCCTCGGAGGAGTCCCTGACCTCGGCAGTTCCGGACGTTGGACGGCGGCAAGTAGGACACGTGGCTGACGGTGCTTCCGTCGTTGGCCGCCAGTGTGGCCACCGCTTGGGCGGCGACTTGAGCGAGGGTGGCGACCTCGAGCTTCATCCCCGAAGTCAAGCTCTCCCGCAGAGCGTTCGCGCTCGCGGTCATGGCGGATGTGGTATCAGGTAGCAGGACGATGCGCTATGGTGTGGAGGTTAGCTAGGCGTTGCCGCTTTAAGTAGTGCATTCCGGTGAGGCCAAGCGTCCAGGTGCGTTGTTAAGTCGCCGGAGTTGGTCTCTCGGGCACCGAGCCTCTTAACGACGGCATACGGACGGACGGCACGAGTGCGGGCCGCTGGCGCCGGCTGGGAACGCACCGCGCGATGGTGCGAGGGATGAGGGTTTTTGGTGTGCCAGGGTAGTCACCTGCAGTCGTGGCAATGTTGGATATGCCCTTTGCTCACATGCGACCCCACATGTCATCGAAAAAGCAAGACGACCCGCATGGTCTCAAGTCCTGGGGATGCAGTTGGCCGCGCTACACCACTCCACGCACACGTCACGGCGCGCGCGCACTTTGGCGCCCGTGCATCCTCGACGAGCCGGGTGTTGATCTGCTGGTCGTGCCACAGCACTAACGCCACCCTCGGCACACTGAAACCCACCGTGTAAAGCGAGGATGAGCGTGTCACTCCCGCATGCCTCATTTGAACATTCCGCCAAGTATCATTCGCATGTGGTCCTAGACCATGCTTGTATTTCCAATGTTGTAATTTGTCTTGACATGCATACAAACAAATGGTTCATTTAAAGTTTCACTTTGCCTCCACTACGTGTAGCTTCCCGTCTTAGTTTTGACATCCCATTCGGTTCATGCCCCGACACATCTTGACGAGATCGATTGATGTTGAGAGATCAATTCGCGTGTCGTGCAAGGAGATAAAGGTTTGGTCTATTTCTATGATAGAAATGACTGGCGGAAGTGCGTGGGGATCGAGGGAGTATATTGTACGTTCATAAGCGAAACGAACGTATTGTACCCACGCTAGTCCTCTTACAATCGATCTCCGGACCCCGAGATGAAATCGAGACAAAACGAGTGGGTGCATGTGTGATACGTAAAGCGGATTCATAATTTTGAACCGGTGATCATAGCATCCACAAATCATATATAAAGGGTATTCAATGTTCGTTTCACTCTTGAACGTACAATATACTCCCTCTGATCCTTTCTAGTAGTTTACATATAAGTTCTATGTGTAGTCAAAGTATCTCTACTTTGATCAAACTTACAGAAAAAAGTATCAACATTCAACAACACCCAATCAATATTGTTAGATTCATACGTTCTCCTAGATTTGTATTCAAACAGACATGGTTTCCAATTTGTTTTCAACCACGTGAATGTGCTTGTTCTCGGGCATGCTCTTCCTACTAGGATTTCGCCACATATAGCCAGTCCTATAGTAACTTTTTTTAAGCTCCCTGTCTGGCGAGTATCTTTGGACCCCAAAGAGTTGTATAAGTTGGAAAATGGAGATTTGCCTGTGGCTGGCCGTTGGGCAGCTAGCTATTGCATTTGAAGGCTCCACAAAAAGAACCCGCAGGTACTACTATGACAGGTGGCTTCGAATCCAGTTTGTTAGTCGTTTACATCTCGATTAACAAAAATAAGCTTGAATCCCTCCATTCGTAGATCAATCAGCTAAAGTTGTTAAAACAATAGTACTAGTGGAGTACTGACAACATCTATAGTAGAGTATGCAGTGCTCATAGTACTCCCTCCTTCCATTATATAGGGCCTATGTGGAGGAGAGAGATGTGAAAAAGTAAAGGGAGTGAGCTCTCATGCAAGAGCTTAGTTATATACGCATTCCTAGTTAAATACAATAAATATGAAGAAAGAGATAGAGAGGAGATGGAAAAAAAGTACTAATACAATAGCCAACCTTATAATTTTTTTTGCGGGAAATAGCCCACACTACTGTATGAGTGCATATAGATGATGGCTATAGATGACATGGCAGTTCCTTATAGCCATCGGCTGGCTATATTATTAACCATGCTCTAATGCGTTTTTCAAAACCGCCTTTGACTATCGACAAGATTAATAGTACATGAGATGTATAATGTGAAAATTATATCATTGGAAGCTCATTTCACATACGAATTTGACCGTATGCTTTGTGTAAGTTGCATGTCATATATTATTACTCTAACATTTGGTCAAAGTTAGCCTCGAAAAACGCATTAGGCCATGTAGATGGAAGGAGGGAGTAGTAGTGGAAGTCGATCCTCTGACGTAGGTATCCCTGCCTTACCCTCCCTTTCGTTCACTTACTGGCGGACCCCATGCTTGCTAGGCCCCGCATGTCAGTTACTCAATGGTTTCGGCCACGTCAGGGGATCCTCATCCGTAGTATACTCCCTCTGTTTTTATTTACTCCCACTACAAAAAAAAGACACATTCGTGACATTTTGGGCCGAACGAAAAAAAATTATGTCATACATATGACACTTCTATGACGATAATTGTGACAAAACCCGGTATCATCATAGATGTGGTGGGCTCCTACTTCTATGACAAAAAAACATGACAAAAAATGGGCTTTTCATCCTGGGCGGGCTGGAGACGCAGCTGCATGACATTCTTTGGGCCGTCCGTGATGGAAAAAACCATGGTAGAAGCAAGGGCGAGGAAAATTTCGGGGAGTTGCCGGTTACGGTGGGAGGTCGGGGGCCGAGCGATGCGCATTTCTCTCGTACACATACGTGCGTGTGTGCAAGGCGTTGGCTTTAACTGAACCCGAGCGAGGCGTTGGGCTCTAACTGAACCCGAGCGATTGCACTGCAGGCTACGCATTAGTGAACCCGAGCGATCGATCGATGGCTGTTAACTGAACCCGATCGAGCGATTCGTTCGCATCGCTGCTGCTAGCGAAGCCGATCGATCTGCCTGAGGATGAGCGGTGGCGTTGCGGGGGGTTGGATGAGCGGTGGCGGTGGCGTTGCCTCGGATGAACAGGACCCGTGGTGTGGTGGAGGGATGGATGAGCGATGAGCGGTGGAGGGGTGCCCGTGGAGGGTGGTTGAACAGGACCCGTGGTGTGGAGGGCTGGATGAGCGATGAGCGGTGGAGGGTGGTTGAGCAATGGCGGTGGAGTAAGCGCACGGTGGAGGCTGGATGAACAGGAGCCCGTGGAGGCTGGAGGAGGTCGATGGTGGAGATGAACAGTATCCCGTGGATTCCTATTTTGCGGTACGCCACACCCCTCCTGATGAACAGGACCCCCGTTTCGACCGTAGGAGGTCTGTTTCATCCGTTTTGCGGTACGCCACACCCCTCCCGATCAACAGGACCCCCGTTTCGACCGTAGGAGGTCCGTTTCATCCGTTTTGCGGTACGCCACACCCCTCCCGATCAACAGGACCCCCGTTTCGACCGTAGGAGGTCTGTTTCCTCCGTTTTGCGGTACACCACACCCCTCCCAATCAACAGGACCCCGTTCCGAACGTAGGAGGTCCGTTTCCTTCGTTTTGCGAAACGCCAGGCCTTGTTTCCATTGCCAGTTCCGTCCAAGCCCTCCCTGTTGGGAACGTAGTAATTTCAAAAAAATTCCTACGCATACGCAAGATCATGGTGATGGCATAGCAACGAGAGGGGAGAGTGTGTCCACGTACCCTCGTAGACCGAAAGCGGAAGCGTTATAACAACACGGTTGTTGTAGTCGTACGTCTTCACGATCCGACTGATCCAAGTACCGAACGTACGGCACCTCCGTGTTCAGCAAACGTTCAGCTCGATGACGATCCCCGGACTCCGATCCAGCAGGGTGTCGGGATGAGTTCCGTCAAGACGACGGCGTGGCAGGCGATGATGATGCTCTCATCGGCGCAGGCTTCGCCTAAACTCCGCGACGATATGACCGAGGTGGAATATGGCGGAGGGGGGCACCGCACACGGCTAAGGAACGATCCGTAGATCAACTTGTTTGTCCATGGGGTGCCCCCTGCCCCCGTATATAAAGGAGGGAGGGAGGAGGAGGCCGGCCCTAGAGGGGCGCGCCATGGGGAGTCCTACTCTCACCGGGAGTAGGATTCCCCCTTTCCTAGTCCAACTAGGAGTCCTTCCATGTATTAGGAGTAGGAGACAAGGAAGGGGAAGAGAGAAGGGAAGGAAGGAGGGGTTGCGGCCCCTCCCCTAGTCCAATTCGGACTAGGCCATGGGGGGGCGCGCGGCCTGCCCTAGGCAGCCCCTCTCTCTTTCCCGCAGGGCCCAATAAGGCCCAATACTTCTCCCGGCGAATTCCGTAACTCTCCGGTACTCGAAAATACCGAATCATTGGAACCTTTCCGAACTCTGAATATAGTCGTCCAATATATCGATCTTTACGTATCGACCATTTCGAGACTCCTCGTCATGTCCCCGATCTCATCCGGGACTCCAAACTCCTTCGGTACATCAAAACTCATAAACTCATAATATAACTGTCATCGAAACCTTAAGCGTGCGGACCCTACGGGTTCGAGAACTATGTAGACATGACCTAGAACTATTCTTGGTCAATAAACAATAGCGGAACCTGGATGTTCATATTGGCTCCTACATATTCTACGAAGATCTTTATCGGTCAAACCGCATAACAACATCGTTGTTCCCTTTGTCATCGGTATGTTACTTGCCCGAGATTAGATCGTCGGTATCAATACCTAGTTCAATCTCGTTACGGCAAGTCTCTTTACTCGTTCCGTAATACATCATCTCGCAACTAACTTATTAGTTGCAATGCTTGCAAGGCTTATATGATGTGTATTACCGAGAAGGCCCAGAGATACCTCTCCGACAATCGAGTGACAAAACCTAATCTCGAAATCGCCAACCCAACATGTACCTTTGGAGACACCTGTAGTACTCCTTTATAATCACCTAGTTACGTTGTGACGTTTGGTAGTACCAAAGTGTTCCTCCGTAAGCGGAGTTGCATAATCTCATAGTTACAGGAACATGTATAAGTCATGAAGAAAGCAATAGCAACATACTAAGCGATCAAGTGCTAGGCTAACGGAATGGGTCATGTCAATCAGATCATTCTCCTAATGATGTGATCCCGTTAATCAAATGACAACTCATGTCTATGGTTAGGAAACATAACCATCTTTGATTAACGAGCTAGTCAAGTAGAGGCATACTAGTGACACTCTGTTTGTCTATGTATTCACACATGTATTATGTTTCCGGTTAATACAATTCTAGCATGAATAATAAACATTTATCATGATATAAGGAAATAAATAATAACTTTATTATTGCCTCTAGGGCATATTTCCTTGAGTCTCCCACTTGCACTAGAGTCAATAATCTAGTTCACATCGCCATGTGATTTAACATCAATAGTTCACATCTATATGTGGTTAACACCCATAGTTCACATCGACATGTGACCAACACCCAAAGGGTTTACTAGAGTCGATAATCTAGTTCACATCGCTATGTGATTAACACCCAAAGAGTACTAAGGTGTGATCATGTTTTGCTTGTGAGATAATTTTAGTAAGCAGTCATCACATTCAGAGCCGTATGTATTTTGCAAATTTCTATGTCTACAATGCTCTGCACGGAGCTACTCTAGCTAATTGCTCCCACTTTCAATATGTATCCAGATTGAGACTCAGAGTCATTTAGATCAGTGTTAAAACTTGCATCGACGTAACCCTTTACGACGAACCCTTTTTTTTCACTTCCATAATCGAGAAACATATCCTTATTCCACTAAGGATAATTTTGACCGCTGTCCATTGATCTACTCCTAGATCACTATTGCACTCCCTTGTCAAACTTAGTGCTAGGGTATGCAATAGTTCTGGTACACAGCATGACATACTTTATAGAACCTATGGCAGATGCATAAGGAATGACTTTCATTCTCTTTCTATCTTCTGCCGTGGTCGGGTTTTGAGTCTTACTCAATCTCACACCTTGTAACACAGGCAAGAACTCTTTCTTTGACTGTTCCATTTTGAACTACTTCAAAAACTTGTCAAGGTATGTATTCATTGAAAAACTTATCAAGTGTCTTGATCTATCTCTATAGATCTTGATGCTCAATATGTAAGCAGCTTCACCGAGGTCTTTCTTTGAAAAAACTCCTTTCAAACACTCCTTTATGCTTTGCAGAATAATTCTACATTATTTCCGATCAACAATATGTCATTCACATATACTTATCAGAAAGGCTGTAGTGCTCCAACTCACTTTCTTGTATATACAGGCCTTTCCAAAAGTCTCAGATAAAACCATATGCTTTGATCAACACATCAAAGCGTATATTCCAACTCGAGATGCTTGCACCAGTCCATTGATGGATCATTGGAGCTTGCACATTTTGTTAGCACCTTTAGGATTGACAAAATCTTCGGTTGCATCATATACAACTCTTCTTTAAGAAAACCATTAAGGAATGCAGTTTTGACATCCATTTGCCGATTTCATAAAATGTGGCAATTGCTAACATGATTCGACAGACTTTTAAGCATCGATACGAGTGAGAAAATCTCATTGTATTCAACATCTTGAACTTTGTCAAAACCTTTTTCGACAAGTCTAGCTTTGTAGATAGTAACACTACTATCAGCATCATCTTCTTCTTGAAGATCCATTTATTTAACATGGCTTGCTGATCATCGAGCAAGTCAATCAAAGTCCATACTTTGTTCTCATACATGGATCATATCTCAGATTTTATGGCCTCAAGCCATTTCATGAATCTGGGCTCATCATCGCTTCCTCATAGTTCGTAGGTTTATCATGGTCTAGTACATGACTTCTAGAATAGGATTACCGTACCACTCAGTGCGGATCTTACTCTGGTTGACCCACGAGGTTTTGGTAGTAACTTGATCTTGAAGTTTCATGATCATCATCATTAGCTTCCTCACTAATTGGTGTAGGCATCACTAGAACTGATTTCAGTGATGAACTAGTTTCAATTCGGGAGAAGGTACAAATTACCTTATTAAGCTCTACTTTCCTCCCACTCACTTCTTTCGAGAGAAACTCCTTCTCTAGAAAGGATCCATTCTTAGCAACGAATGTTTTGCCTTTGGATCTGTGATAGAAGGAGTACCCAACAATTTCCTTTGGGTATTCTATGAAGACGCACTTTTCCGATTTGGGTTCGAGCTTATCAGGTTGAAAACCTTTTTCACATAAGCATCGCAACTCCAAACTTTAAGAAACGACGGCTTAGGTTTACTGCTAAACCATAGTTCATACGGTGTCATCTCAACGGATTTAGATGGTGCCCTATTAAACGTGAATGCAGCTGTCTCTAATGCATAACCCCAAAACGATAGTGGTAAACCGATAAGAGACATCATAGACCGCACCATATCTAATAAAGTACGGTTATGACGTTTGGACACACCATTACATTGTGGTGTTCCAGGTGGCGTGAGTAGTGAAACTATTTCACATTGTTTTAACTGAAGACCAAACTCGTAACTCAAATATTTGTCTCCGTGATCAGATCACAGAAACTTTATTTTCTTGTTATGATGATTTTTCCACTTCACTCTAAAATTCTTTGAACCTTTCAATTATTTCAGACTTATGTTTCATCAAGTAGATATACCCATATCTGCTCAAATCATCTTGTGAAGGTCAGAAAATAACGATACTTGCCACGAGCATCAACTCTCATTGGATCGCATACATCGGCATGTATTATTTCCAATAAGTCAAGTAGCTTGTTCCATTGTTAGGAGAACGGAGTTTTAGTCATCTTGCCCAAAAGGCACGGTTCGCAAGCATCAAATGATTCATAATCAAGTGATTCGAAAATCCATCTTTATGGAGTTTCTTCATGCGCTTTACATCGATATGACCCAAACAGCGAGTGCCACAAATAAATTGCACTATCATTATTAACTTTGCATCTTTTGGCATCAATATTTTGAATATGTGTATCACTACGATCGAGATCCAACAAACTGTTTTATTGGGTGTATGACCATGAAGGTTTTATTCATGAAAACAGAACAGCAATTATTCTTTGACTTTAAATGAATAACCGTACGCAATAAACATGATCAAATCATATTCATGTTCAGCAAACGCCAAATAACATTTATTTAGGTTTAACACTAATCCCGAAGGTATAGGGAGTGTGCGATGATGATCATATCAATCTTGGAACTACTTCCAACACTCATCGTCACTTCCCTTCAACTAGTTTCTGTTTATCTCGTAACTCCTGTTTGAGTTACTAATCTTAGCAACCGAACAAGTATCAAATACTCGGGGCTACTATAAACATTAATCCCGATAGTATAGGGGTGTGCGATGATGATCATATCAATCTTGGAACTACTTACAATACTCATCGTCACTTCCCTTCAACTAGTCTCTGTTTATTACGTAACTCCTGTTTGAGTTACTAATCTTAGCAACCGAACAAGTATCAAATACTCAGGGGCTACTATAAACACTAGTAAAGCACACATCAATAACATGTATATAAAATATACCCTTGTTTACTTTGCCATCCTTCTTATCCACCAAATATTTGGGGTATTTCCATTTCCAGTGGCCATTTCCTATGCAGTGTAAGCACTCAGTTTCAGGCTTTGGTTCAGCTTTGGGTTTCTTCGTGGGAGTGACAACTTGCTTGTCATTCTACTTGAAGTTCCCCTTTCTTTCCCTTTGCCCTTTTCTTGAAACTAGTGGTCTTGTCAATCATCAACACTTGATGCTCTTTCTTGATTTCTACCTTCGTCGATTTCAACATCACGAAGAGCTCGGGAATCGTTTTCGTCATCCCTTGCATACCATAGTTCATCACGAAGTTCTAGTAACTTGGTGATGGTGACTAGAGAATTCTATCAATCACTATCTTATCTGGAAGATTAACTCCCACTTGATTCAAGCGATTGAAGTACCCAGAAAATTTGAGCACATGCTCACTAGTTGAGCGATTCTCCTCCATCTTTTAGCTATAGAACTTGTTGGAGACTTCATATCTCTCAACTCGGGTATTTTCTTGAAATATTAACTTCAATTCCTGGAACATCTCATATGGTCCGTGACGTTCAAAACGTCTTTGAAGTCCCGATTCTAAGCCGTTAAGCATGGTGCACTAAACTATCAAGTAGTCATCATATTGAGCTAGCCAAACGTTCATAACGTCGCATCCGCTCCTGCAATAGGTCCATCACCTAGCGGTGCATCAAGGACATAATTCTTACGTGCAGCAATGAGGATAAACCTCGGATCACGGATCCAATCCGCATCATTGCTACTAACATCTTTCAACACAGTTTCTCTAGGAACATATCAAAACAAACATATGAAGCAACAACGCGAGCTATTGATCTACAACATAATTTGCAAAATACTACCAGGACTAAGTTCATTATAAATTTAAATTCAATTAATCATATTACTTAAGAACTCCCACTTAGACAGACATCTCTCTAGTCATCTAAGTGATCACGTGATCCAAATCAACTAAACCATAACCGATCATAACGTGAGATGGAGTAGTTTTCAATGGTGAACATCACTATGTTGATCATATCTACTATATGATTCACGCTCGACCTTTCGGTCTCCGTGTTCCGAGGCCATATCTGCATATGCTAGGCTCGTCAAGTTTAACTGAGTATTCGCGTGTGCAAAACTGGCTTGCACCGTTGTAGATGGACGAGCTTATCACACCCGATCATCACGTGGTGTCCGGGCACTCTGAACTTTTAGCAACGGTGCATACTCGGGAGAACACTTCTTGATAATTTTAGTGAGAGATCATCTTATAATGCTACCGTCAATCAAAGCAAGATAAGATGCATAAAGGATAAACATCACATGCAATCAATATAAGTGATATGATATGGCCATCATCATCTTGTGCTTGTGATCTCCATCTCAAGCACCGTCATGATCACCATTATCACCGCACGACACCTTGATCTCCATCGTAGCATCGTTGTCGTCTCGCCAACTATTGCTTCTCGACTATCGCCATCGCTTAGTGATAAAGTAAAGCAATTACATGGCTTTTGCATTTCATACAATAAGCGACAACCATATGGCTCCTGCCGATTGCCGATAACCGGTTACAAAACATGATCATCTCATACAATAAAATATAGCATCACGTCTTGACCATATCACATCACAACATGCCCTGCAAAAACAAGTTAGACGTCCTCTACTTTGTTGTTGCAAGTTTTACGTGGTTGCTACGGGCTGAGCAAGAACCGTTCTTACCTACGCATCAAAACCACAACGATAGTTTGTCAAGTTGGTGCTGTTTTAACCTTCGCAAGGACCGGGCATAGCCACACTCGGTTCAACTAAAGTGAGAGAAACATACACCCGCCGGTCACCTTTAAGCAACGAGTGCTCGAAGCGGTGAAACCAGTCTCGCGTAAGCGTACGCGTAATGTCGGTCCGGGCCGCTTCATCTCACAATACCGCCGAACCAAAGTATGACATGCTGATAAGCAGTATGACTTATATTGCCCACAACTCACTTGTGTTCTACTCGTGCATATGACATCAACGCATAAAACCTGGCTCTGATACCACTGTTGGGAACGTAGTAATTTCAAAAAATTTCCTACGCACACGCAAGATCATGGTGATGGCATAGCAACGAGAGGGGAGAGTGTGTCCACGTACCCTCGTAGACCGAAAGCGGAAGCGTTATAACAACGCGGTTGATGTAGTCGTGCGTCTTCACGATCCGACCGATCCAAGTACCGAATGTACGGCACCTCCGTGTTCAGCACACGTTCAGCTCGATGACGATCCCCGGACTCCGATCCAGCAGGGTGTCGGGGATGAGTTCCGTCAGCACGACGGCGTGGTGACGATGATGATGCTCTACCGGCGCAGGGCTTCGCCTAAACTCCATGACGATATGACCGAGGTGGAATATGGTGGAGGGGCACCGCACACGGCTAAGGAACGATCCGTAGATCAACTTGTGTGTCCATGGGGTGCCCCTGCCCCGTATATAAAGGAGGAGGGAGGAGGAGGCCGGCCCTAGGAGGGGCGCCATGGGGAGTCCTACTCTCATCGGGAGTAGGATTCCCCTTTCCTAGTCCAACTAGGAGTCCTTCCATGTATTAGGAGTAGGAGACAAGGAAGGGAAGAGAGAAGGAAGGAAGGAGGGTTGCGGCCCTCCCTAGTCAATTCGGACTAGGCCATGGGCGCGCGGCCTGCCCTAGGCAGCCCTCTCTCTTTCCCAGGGCCCAATAAGGCCCAATACTTCTCCCGGCGAATTCCCGTAACTCTCGGTACTCGAAAAATACCGAATCATTCGAACCTTTCCGAACTCCGAATATAGTCGTCCAATATATCAATCTTTACGTCTCGACCATTTCGAGACTCCTCGTCATGTCCCCGATCTCATCCGGGACTCCAAACTCCTTGGTACATCAAAACTCATAAACTCATAATATAAGCATCATCGAAACCTTAAGCGTGTGGACCCTACGGGTTCGAGAACTATGTAGACATGACCTAGAACTATTCTTGGTCAATAACCAATAGCGGAACCTGGATGTTCATATTGGCTCCTACATATTCTCGAAGATCTTTATCGGTCAAACCGCATAACAACATAAGTTGTTCCCTTTGTCATCGGTATGTTACTTGCCCGAGATTCGATCGTCGGTATCCAATACCTAGTTCAATCTCGTTACGGCAAGTCTCTTTACTCGTTCCGTAATACATCATCTCGCAACTAACTTATTAGTTGCAATGCTTGCAAGGCTTATATGATGTGTATTACCGAGAAGGCCAGAGATACCTCTCCGACAATCGGAGTGACAAAACCTAATCTCAAATCGCCAACCCAACATGTACCTTTGGAGACACCTGTAGTACTCCTTTATAATCACCCGTTACGTTGTGACGTTTGGTAGTACCAAAGTGTTCCTCCGTAAGCGGAGTTGCATAATCTCATAGTTACAGGAACATGTATAAGTCATGAAGAAAGCAATAGCAACATACTAAGCGATCAAGTGCTAGGCTAACGGAATGGGTCATGTCAATCAGATCATTCTCCTAATGATGTGATCCCGTTAATCAAATGACAACTCATGTCTATGGTTAGGAAACATAACCATCTTCGATTAACGAGCTAGTCAAGTAGAGGCATACTAGTGACACTCTGTTTGTCTATGTATTCACACATGTATTATGTTTCCGGTTAATACAATTCTAGCATGAATAATAAACATTTATCATGATATAAGGAAATAAATAATAACTTTATTATTGCCTCTAGGGCATATTTCCTTCACTCCCGATGAACACAACCACGCATTCCGTTCCGACCCAGCCGGTTTGCTCCCACGCGTTCCGTTGCCTCCCGTTGAACACTACGCATTCCGTTGCCTCCCCATGAACATGACGCTTCCGTTGCCTCCCCATGAACACGATGACAAGGCTGTTTCTCCGTTCCAACCCAACTATGTACACGAGCCCTGGCCGTACGTATGCGCGAGTAGGCGTTCGAGACCCCGCCCGTATGTACACATACGTGGCCGTATTTTCTTTCTTGCACCCTGGCCGCTATACGTACGTGTACATGCTACGTGCGCGCCTCTACTACGACACATACACGCCTCTACTACGACACGTGCGCGCCTCTACATCCACCAGTATATATGTACGTACACGTTCGCGACCAGAATGACAACGGTACGTACGCTTCGACCAGGTGGGTCCCGACTGTCAGGCACTTCCTTGCCTGCGAATATGTAGCTGGTGGGTCCCAGCAGTCAGGGGGTGAATCGTTTGTTTTTTGCCCGGACGCACTTCCTTGCGTGCGAAGATGTAGCAGGTGGGTCCCAGCAGTCAGGGGCAAACGTTTCTTTCGCGAAATACGGTGGCCCGTCCGGTCGGTCCTCGCTGTCAGGTGGAGGAATAATTATTTTTCACGAAATAAGGAGGCACTTCCTTGCTGCGGCCGTGGACCCAGCTGTCAGCCTCTCCACTTGCAGTCCACGTCCGATGGAAGCCGTTCCTTGACCACGTTGACCACGCCGCGCCGAGAGCACCAGGGCGGTGGACGACGGCGAGGCCTAGGAAGGGGACGACGCGGAGCCGGGGAAGACGCGGCAGTGGATGCCCACGCGTAGAGGAGTACGAGGGTTCACTGGTTCGCTGCGGTGTGAGGCTGCGTCGCCATGAGAATAACAGGTGTGGGTGAGTAGAGGATGGCCGGCCAGCGGTGGGAGTAGTAGAGGCGGTGAGGCCTCCGCCGCATCACAGCCGCCATGGGAGGCAGGAGCACGAGGCACGACCGGCGCTGGTTTGGTAATTTGGAGCAAGAATTCAGAGGTTGAAGAAGCACTACGGCCGTTGGATGGACATCGACGGTCCTTTGGAGCTAGAATCGTGCATATTGACTAAGTTGACAAAGCCCTCCGTCCCGTCAACTTAGTAGGCCCATAAGTCAGCCTGCCACTATACTAGGTCCCAGCTAACGGGGAGTATTCATTTTTTGTGCGTAATAAGGAGGCACTTCCTTGCGTGCGAAGATATAGCTGGTGGGTCCGAGCTGTCGGTAGTGATAACGTTTTTTCGCGAAATCTGAGAGGCCCTTCGGTGGGTCCCGATGTCAGGTGGAGGAATCATTATTTTGCGGGTAATAAGGAGGCATTTCCTTGCGTGCGGCCGTGGACCCAGCTGTCGGCCTCTCCACGTACAATCCACTTCAGATACATGTCGGTCGTTGACCATGTTGACCAGGCCGCGCCGAGAGCACCAGGGCGGTGGACGACGGCGAGGCCTAGGAAGGGAAAGACACAGAGGCAGGGAAGACTCGGTAATTGTTTCCCACGCGGAGGGGAGTACGACTGTACGAGGATTTACTGGTTCATCTGCCATTGCCGGAGAATAACAGCAAGTGTGGGTGAGTAGAGGGATGGCTAGGCCAGCGATGGGAGTACGGTGGGGCGGTGAGGACTGCGCGGCAGCAGAGCCGACCGCGGGGAGGAGGGAGCAGGCAGTCCCGCCGGTGCTTGCTTGAGCGGCTAGAGTAGGAAGACCAGAGATTGAAGAAGCACGACGGCCGTTGGATGGCCATCCAACAGTCACTGCTTGTGCGTCAACCTTTTTTTTAGGAAAGCCTCAAATCTGTGGAAAACAGCATACAGCCCATCTGATATTATTTCTAATAATTTATAGCCCATTTGCTAATTATTAAGGGTTTTTTGGGAGCCCATATTATTTTTGTTAGCATTACAGCCCATATTGTATGACGGTTAAAAATTATACTTAAATTTTGCATATTTGGTGCGGTCCGAACTGTTTTAATCCCGAAATTTGAATCACATTCAAACTGATTTTAAAATAAATGTATATCAATATAAAAGCCAACAAATTCTCCAAGCATAAAAATTAATGTAATTTAAAATCTCGAAATGAAAAAAAAAGATATTTGAAACTAATTGCGGTTTGATGTGTTCTAAAATGTACAGCCCATTTCTCATTCTTGATGGGCCATTTTCTCGCCACCGAATGAAAGCTCTCCTCGTCTTGAAAGATTTGCAGCCCAACAGCTCGACAAAGCGACTTACTTGGCAAATCACAAAAAAACTGTGCTGTGGCCATGGACCCAGTTGTCAGCCTCTCCACGTACAGTACTCTTTCGATGGAAGTCGTTCCTTGACCACGTTGACCACACCGCGCAGAGAGCACCACGGCGGTGGACGACGGCGAGGACTAGGAAGGGGACGACACGGAGCCGGGGAGGACGCGGCAGTGGAAGCCCGCACTGAGAGGAGTACGAGGGTTCACTGGTTCGGCTGCGGTGTGAGGCTGCCGTCACCGCAGGGCCTGGCCAGCGGTGGGAATAGTAGGGGGCGGTGAGGCCTCCAGCGGCAGACAGACCCGCCACGGGAGGCAGGAGCATGCGGCACGACCGGCGCTGCTTTGGGCGGCTGGAGCAAGAAGACCAGAGGTTGAAGAAGCACTATGGCCGTTGGATGGACATCGTACGGTCACTGGAGCTAGAATCGTTCATATTGACTAAAGTTGACAAAGGCCCCCATCCGAATCAACTTAGTAGGCCCACAAGTCAGCCTCCCACCATGGTGGGTCCAAGCTAGCAGGGGGAGTATTCATTTTTTTTGTGCGTAATAAGGAGGCACTTCCGGTGGGTCCGAGCTGACAGCGGGTGGAACATTTTTTTCGCGAAATACGCTGGCCCGTCCGGTGGGTCCTAGTAGTCAGGGGGAAACGTTTTTTTCATGAAATAAGGTGGCCCGTCTGGTGGGTCCCTACTGTCAGGTGGAGGAATAATTATTTTGCGCGTAATAAGGAGGCACTTCCTTGCGGCCGCCTGGACCCAGCTGCCACCCTCTCCACGTACAGTACTCTTCCAATGGAAGTCGGTCGTTGACCACGTTGACCACGCCGCGCCGAGAGCACCAGGGCGGTAGTCTGGACGACGGCGAGGCCTAGGAAGGGGAGGACGCAGAGCCGGGGAAGATGCAGCAATGGAAGCCCGCGCGGAGAGGAGTACGAGGGTTCACTGGTACGGCTGCGGTGTGAGGCTGCCATCACCGCAGAATAACAGGGGGTGTGGGTGAGTAGAGGGATGGCCTGGCCAGCGGTGGGAGTAGTATGGGGCGGTGAGGCCTCCGCGGCATCACAGCCGGCCACGGGAGGCAGGAGCACGCGACACGACCAGCGCTGCTTTGGGCGGCTGGAGCAAGAAGACCAGAGGTTGAAGAAGCACTACGGCCGTTGGATGGACATCGCACGATCAATGCAGCTAGAATCGTTTATATTGACTAAGTTGACAAAGCCCTTGGTACGCGTCAACTTAGTAGGCCCACAACTCGGATTTGGCAGAGAACATGTAGCCCATTTGCGATTTGTAAGAATGTACAGCCCATTTTTTAATTCTAATGGAATTTACTGCAGCCCATTTACAGTTTGTTAAAAGTACAGCCCAACTTCTAACTAGGACAACGATTAATAATTTCAAACAACCGCTCAAAACAGAATTCAAAAAAAAAATCCCACATTTTGATGGGATCTGAAATATTTTTATCCGAAATTTCTATTCAGGTTAAATATAATTTCAAAATAAAGTTGTATTAAGTTAAAATCCAACAAAATATTGCGCGCGCAACAAGTAATGAAATTGAAATTTGGAAATTCCAAAAATAATATATTTTTCAAACTAATTACGTGTTTGGTGCATAGTAACTGTCCAGTTATTATAATTACATCCCATTTATTATTTCTTAAAGTCCATTTTCTTGTTAAGCCTAATGCATACCTCCTAGGAAAGTTTGCAGCCAGTGGGCGGAGAATAACAAGTTGACCGGATATTGTGTACAACTGTCGGCCCGCTTGCATTGCTGATGTTAAAAAAAGGCACTGTAGTACAATACAACCTAACATGGTTACTCAGCCCACATTCAGTGACGCCGGAAAGGCCCAAATAAGGCTTCTGTACAACTTTTTGAAGTCACTGAGCTCAAATAATAACTTAAGAAAAAAGTTAGATTACAATGGAACCTAATTAAAAACTGTCACGAGCAAATAAATAATTCAACGGGTCCCACTTGTGCGTGTGCGCGTGTGTGTGCATGTGTGTGTGTGAGAGAGAGAGAGATAGAGAGAGAGACCCATCGGACGATGCTCGTAAATACATCTTTCAGCCATATGCATTGCTGATGCTCAGTAAAGACTTATATAGTTGACACAATCATATAGAACATCATAGCACACTGAACTTGCATACATTTCACGCAGGCGGCACAATCAGGATGGAAGCAGTGGATCGCTACGGGAAGGGCTATGTTGAAACCAACGAAGTCGTACGTAACGGTTCATCGTCTTTATCAATGACGGGAAATATCTTGAATGTTGTGCAAAGAAAAGCAGATGACAACACAATAAGTTACGCTAGCACATTAAGTTGACGTACAGCCCTTTCTAAAAAAGTTCAGGTACAAAATTAGAACAGGTCACAATCAAATGTCTTGGCATATCGCTGCTTCACACCCATAGCTCGGATTTAACTAGTATCGACAAGATTTAGTTGTTACCTCAAATTAGAGCACATCCAGCAGCCAGCCCCTGCCTCTTCTCCCAAAGAAGCAATGGCCTCCTCCGCCGCGATGGAGTAGGCCCTGTGCCATCCATCGCTCCGAGCAACATGGGGAAAGTCCGACATTGACTCTGTAATGGACGCCGCCGACGGACCGCATCAGCGGGCGGCGGCAGGACTTCGATTGATGGATTGACCACTTCTTCGACATGCACGAACACTCGATACAGGTACATCCCTAACGTGGTCCGCGGCGGCCTTGGTGGCGACGAATAGTACAACCCCGGTTCCTGCACCGGTATCTCAACACCAATCACCTTCAGTATGGTGGACGGCTTCTTCATCCATGCCATAACCATCAGAGCCCAGCTGTCTACAGGAACAAACATGCTTACGAGCTCACCTCCAAGGTCGTTGATAAGCTCGTTCATGGACTCGCTGTTCCAAGCACGTCGAGGCATGCCGTGGAAGGTAAGCTTTGTTAAAAAATCAAGCTCAAAGGGCACCGAGCCCCATCCTGGGTGCCATCGATCAAAGCACCAGTGCGCCATCGCAGAACAAACACCGGGAAGATTCGAATACACGACTGCAGTCGAAAGTTGTCCGGAACCTGACGAAGAAATCAGCAAGTGGCGGATAGACTTCGACGAGCAAGTCACTTATTTGGATGCCGTGCGCAATGCCAAGAGCTTTGACAAGGTCATCCAGCGAGACGGGAGGCCGGTCGCTATTGATGGTTACCATCAGCACTTTGCCGGCAAACTGGTCGTCAAGCGCCGCCATGCCACTGTTGAGCGACAGCATGCAGCGACCGAAGGCAGGACGGACCTCAGGATCTCCAGCTCGGAGATCCGTGTTGACCGGCGACATGATAGTGCGCTTGAGTACAAGGAGTACAGGAGGGCGATTTGGGGGAACTGGAGTAGGAATCAAGATTCCAGAGGTGGGGGGGGCGGAGACGGGGATGAAAAGGTAGCATGAATTTGAGCACGCGCTAATATGCTCTCGGCGCAAGCAAGCACACGAAAACACCGGTGGCGCCCACATGTCGGCCTATGAGTCCTTATTCTTTCTTTTTTTGGAGAGCTCGGGCTTTTTTTTAGGATCTTTTGAGAGCCCGGCCTGAGAGTCATAATTGACCTGTTTGGCATTGCGTTACTACTCGGCCCATATTCAACGACACCTCACCGCCCAAACAAGTGTACATCATCGAAAAGACACTGAGCTCAAATTATATAACTTGAAAAAGGAGATATACTCAACATCGGAGAATGGTGATGCCCTCATTTAGCCCACCAAGAGTTCGAGACAATAAACAGTTGAAACCATGATATATACAACAT
The DNA here is from genome assembly GCA_021605205.1 of Aegilops longissima. Lineage (NCBI taxonomy): Eukaryota > Viridiplantae > Streptophyta > Magnoliopsida > Poales > Poaceae > Aegilops > Aegilops longissima. The sequence goes on along the minus strand of CM038677.1, from coordinate 421,985,436 downwards.
TCAAACACCGACTAGTGACTACTATCGACATAAACAACAAGACATGATAGTTCATAAGAAGTCTTGCTACACCACCAAAACGCACCCATCTCATAGCTTTCCGACTCTCGTGATCCGCATTTAGAATGACATTCTAAATGTAGCAACTATTACATAGTAAGAGTGACATAGACGAGGATGACCAAATGACAAGGAATATGCATAACAAAAGAAAGAACTACCCATCCGTAACCAGCAGCAAAGACAACAAAGTCATTCAAAGAGATGATCCAACACCATCATTATTTGCAGCCCCGCTCAACGACCAAAGGATCCGGAGACACCAAGACTCCACCCTTTTGATGCAACAACCCAATTACCTATCAACTCAAGGCTTGAACCACATCATCGTCTGTCATAATTGAGACATCCAAGGATCAAAGTTAATCCGGATGCCTTTGTCATTCTCACCTTCTTTTGGCTGCAGGCTGTATCGTTGACAATCGGGGAGATTGCTCCCAAACTCCTAGGGCTCGCCGTAGACACAGATTTTCCATAGCAAACAGAGCCTCTCTCGCCATCAAGGTCCTTGCCAACGGTGATCTCCTCGTTAATCGGATAATTGAGTCCGAGAAATGAGAGTGTGAACCAAGGCTGTTTACCCGCCCCAACTAAAAAATCCTAAAGGCCCCAACGAGCTGGTATCCTGCTCATAGACGTAACAGCCACTGTCCGGATACTCACATATTACACGGTGCTTGTATACAGTGGGGTTTTAGCAATATAACTTTTCCGGCTCATGTGTCCGAATGATCATCAATCTTTTGCCGTCGTCTGATCGAGCGAGGAACCACTTGTGCTTCCCTGTTTTTGGCAAAGGTGGTGTGATTACAAAGGGCAGTAACTGTAGGGACACTGCATCATATCAAAAAGGACATGCATTATTAATGTAAGATCAGCATTGTTCAGAGTATGAGTAGGATAATGCAAGAAACAGCATTGATATGTCCCTCCTGGAACCGGGAGGAAAATACAGGGAAATGTATACTGGGTTCGAAAATATAGAAGTGCCATGCATGGTTATACTCATGTTATCTCGCAATCGATTCTTCACAGGAAACTACCATGTCATGCATGTTATGTACTCCCTCCGTTCCCAAATATTTGTCTTTCTAGGCATTTCAAATAGACACAACATACGGATGTATGTAGACATATTTTAGAGTGTAGATTCACTCATTTTGCTCCGTATGTAGTCACTTGTTAAAATCTCTAGAAAGAAAAATATTTGGGAACGGAGGGAGTAATCATGTTCTGTCCTCACAAACAAATTCTTCAAGGTAACTAACAGACCATGCATTGTTATATACTCGTGTTCTATGGGCAAAATGTTTGTGAGGATATTATTCTAGCCATTGATTGCTGAAGGGCGAATATAGGTATGTACACATGGTAAGCATTGCAGGATTTCACTACTTCCAAATATAGAGTTCTCCATATGCACATTTACTTCCCTAATGTATGGTTAGATGAAACCAACAGTGTGGTGCATGTTTCTACATTATGAAAATGAGGAAACTAACATGGCCATTGATACACACTCATATTTAGTAGCAGTATATAGATTAATGTAAAATAAGGATAATATCCATATATTCCTAACCGTTTGATTATTCAGGGTACAAATTGGTTGTAATGACATGGTCACAATCGCATGAATTAACTCATTCCAAATATAGCTGATTTACGGCGTCTCTATTACATTGCCATAGTTCTACTCAAATTCTGCTCAAACAGGGATATGCCAATCATCACAAAAAGTTCAAACAATGTCATGGCGTCATCATTAACATGAGACGAAAATAACTTACACGCGCCGTCCCAGCAATACGTGGTGCCATCTGCTTTGTCGATCGCGTAGGTGATGCCATTGTGTTCAATAGCATCACAGAAGTGTGTATCAGCTTTGACGATGATCCACTGCGAGCCGAGTTGTCTCCAGCTAAAGAAGGCACCGGCGTAAAGATAGGCGAGTCCACGGTCGAACAAGGCAATTAGCTTGAAGTCTGCGTAATTCGCATGTCGTGTGGGCACTTGGTAGATTACAATCTTCTACAAAACAAGGTCCGTCCAACTGACGTAGTAATCTAGATGACTTGGACCGTGATGGTAATACTCTATATAATCCAACGGAGGAAGGATAATCTCATGGAGGTCCGGAAGTTCACGAGCACCAACTTTTACCATCTTCTCTCAAGGCAGCCATCCAAAGGGGAGTTCATGCCGACCCAGTACATACCTGCCAAGAAGTTTCGGGCGATGGTGATCGGATTGATGTCGAGGGAAATGATGTACGGCAACCCACTACATACCTGCAAAGAAGTTTCGGCTAATGGAGATCGGATTGAAGTCGAGGGGCATCATGCACGCCTCCGTATCAAGGTGAGCCAATCTTGCAAGACCAGATAGCAGCAAGCAGGGTGTCTTGAAAAGCTTAGGCCTCGCTTCGACGATGGCCGTGTGCATGTCCCTCGAGCATGCAGCCAGCCGCAGGGCGCTCAACATATCCATACACGAACAACAGAGGTCGAGGATGTCACTGGGGAGATTGCTCTAATCGCAGCTCATATGGATGCTGCGCGGTTCGTGTTCGGCCATGGTGGACTTTGTAAGGGGGCTTGATTTACGGGGGAGAAGGATGTCGGTGCTGGAGCGGTTAGCGAGGGAATAGTGGTACTGGGGGAGGCGAGTGAGGCGACGGTACACGGGGGCACAGTGAGATGGAGACGGAGACGGAGAAGGAGATGGAGATGGGGTGGTGCTATGGGAGCAGAGAGGGAGACTCGGCGAGGCGCCAATGTGCTCAGACAATGGTGGTGACAGATCGCCTGACAAAGGCATGTGGTGAGGCTGACTTTGGTAACCCAAACACGCCGCCTGGACTAGTGTCAGGCGCACGGTGTTGTCACTTCACTGTGAGGACCGGATGAATAGTATTCTGACCATCAAGTGTACCACAGTTGTAGTAGTAGTACTACTACTAGTAGTAGGAACATGAGTACTCCAGTATTGTATAGCGGAAATAGGTCTCCCATGCTAGCATGCCTGTTCACTTCATCGTTCAGGTATCATCCATATTGAAGCAGCAGAACCAAATTCTCGTGCATGCCCAATCAACGCCCTACCGTGATGCATGCAAAGGGTCGCTCGGTGCATCAAGGACGGCATGCGATCGCTCCACACTTGAGAAGAGGAAAATGGAAAGGTAGAACGCGCAGCAGAGGAAGAGAACACTGGCTAACGAGGCTGGGAGGGATCGAGCAGGAAGTTAATGCTCCACGCCTAAAGGTTTTGGGAAAACCTGATTTTCATAAGGTGACTTATACTCACCTAAGCGGAGGGAGTATTCCTTAACCGAGAGAATGTTGTGTCTCCCACTCACGCTCAAAAAACTACAACACATTTTTTATCTATTTGCATAGGTCCCACCTATCGTGAAGGATGGGCACGACACTAACAGGTACGACTCATCGTCTACCCGATAGCCTTTTTGTTTAGTCTACCTAGCCGCCTAATCAACTGCTCGCACGCCACTTCTCCCATTTACTTCTCCATCGGAACCGATTCTCCTCGGCTTCTTCACCTCCCCTTCGTCATCATTTGCATCCAAACCCCACCTGTTCACATTGTTTTAACCTCTTTAAATAATCATCTACTACTTCAGTTAGACTAGCCATCTAATCCTAATTCTCCAAACCATAGCCCTCCATTCCAGCGGTTCCAAATGGCGAAAGAGATCGAGATGCAGGTTTTTAGCGTCCAACATGTCCTCATCGAAGGCTCGATGCGCATAGTTGCCACCATCACTGTCCACCCAAGGGTTGTTCGTCAGCGGATCAACAATGTATCCAACTCCGTCGAAAAGGTAGAGACGAGGGTCATCGGTCTCGACGCAGAGTACACGGAGCGTGCCCCTGGGAAGATCTAGCGCGCCGCCGTCCTTCAGTTGTGCCTCGAAGATGATGTTTTGGTGTACCACATCATACACTCGCCCGCCATACCAGGTAAGCTTCATGATTTCTTATCTCGGGAGGACGTATACTTCTGTGGGGCAGCCATCGAAGGGGACAAACAGAAGCTGGAGCCGTACAACCTTGATTTGAAAAGCATCGCTGACCTACAAACTGGAATCAAAATTCCTGTAGAAGATTGTAATAAACAGACACCATCCCTATTCGACGTAGCAAATTTTGTGCTCGGTACAAATCTTTAGAAGGGTGACGAGACAGTGGCATTAAGGTCTGGATGGGAGAATTATCCCTTGACGTACGAGCAGATAAAATATGCTGCCCTCGATGCCCGTGTGAGTTTCGAGATAGCTGCAAGGTCCAAAGAGCTTGTTGGGAAGCCGTCTCCCACAGAGAAGAAGAAGAAGAAGAAGAAGAAGAAGAAGAAGAAGAAGAAGAAGAAGAAGAAGAAGAAGAAGAAGAAGAAGAAAAGGCTGCACCAGCAGGAGGGCATTATGGATGGATGAACTATTTCCTCTCTTGTAAAAAAAATTATTCCCTCTCGGTGTATATTGATATAGATGGACTATTTAGATGGTGTGCATGTCTTAGAACAGAGTAGTAGCGTGGGTCCGCTTGACTATAAGGAACTATTTATCCGCATATATAGCTTTCTCTGCTACTCCTTCCAGTGATCGTATGCAGTGCATGTGTCCGTAGACATGACAGCTTGTCCATGGAAGTTCAAATACGGCGACCATCACGTTTCATCTCGCGATTCCCATGACGCCTCTCCAACCAATGGCACCACGCCCCCGACGTGCGCCTCACCCCTCTCGGCTGCACTGCCCCTCTGCCTTTGTGTGCATGACATGTGGGCCACCTAAAATGCGGCGAGCATCAAGTTTCTACCACAGCCACCCGCGATTCCCACGACGCCGCTCGAACCCATGAAACCACACATCCCCCGACCTGCGGGTCACCCCTCTTGGCCCCACTGCCCCTCTGCCTATGGAAGCATTACATGTGGACCAGTCACCTATCGGGTCCACATGTTATTGACTCAAAGGTAGGTGTAGTATAGCTCAAGCTCAGTCCCAACGGCCCCGAGAGGGAAATGTAACTCTGCGCCAGGCTTGTGGTGCTCAAGAGCACGAACTCGTGCCAAACTCGAGATTTGTTTCTTTACTATACATGCATGCAATAATTTAATGGACATTGTAATCTCAACATGTGATGGGGAGCTCTAAATTTGAATTTGAAACTTATAAAACGAAAAGATTCAAAAAAAATAAACTGGGAAAGAGGGAGTATATCGTAGGATGTGTCCCATACAAAATAAGTCCCCTGGTTTGTCACCGCGAAGATGCGGTTAGGAAGGAGCACAATGTCTTCCTACTCGTACGGCAACAAATCGGCCGCAGACATCATGGTCCTCCTTTGACCGCCATGTGCAAGGTTCGTGCTATCTTATTCAACCTCACCGTGGTTCCATCGTACCAATTCATGTGGTGGCCCATTGTATGGCTGATCCCAATGTTGGACAAAGGTTCTACAGGAACGGTGTCACCGTTGTAAATGTTGTGCAAATTGATGTTGGTACCCTTCCGTACATATGCAAGCCAATCTCCACTCGCACCGAGCCTAACCTGTGAAACAGTGGGCAGGGGGAGAATTAGGAAATGGACACGAAAGTAGTCTTTAGAATGCATTTACTACGTGATCAAACTCATCTTACCTGCTCATCGGAGGAAATCCGAGTGCCCCTCAACATCGGCATCTCAAGGGGCGTCAACTTGCAACTACGGCCACGCTGCGCTGGAGAGACCCCCAAGGAAACATCCTCGTGCGTTCCATGGAACATCAAGATGCATTTGTATGAGTAGTTTATCTTGTGAGAGAAAAGGATGAACGAGGGAAGGCCTCTAGAGATAGAGATGGACTACTACTACCAATGTGCTGGCCCGTGCGTTGCAATGGATCCAAAGTAGTAGAATAATACTTGTTCACGTGCTTGAAATATAAACACTCTAGTTCTGATATACATGTGTCAGCAGACATGACAGCTTGTCCATGGAAGTTGAACCACGGCGACCATCACGTTTCTTGTTTATACCACTGCCACACCCACACGCGATTCCCACGACGCCGCTCCAACCCACGACACGACGTCCCCCGACGTGGACATGGATCCTCTGACGTGGCTATCACTGCCTTGCCCTGCCTTTCCTCCGCTGACAGGTGGGACCCACGCTTATGGGTCCCACATGTCGATGATGTAATGGTAGGATTGTTCGCGTCGAGGATCCTCATCCCTCGACGTGCCCCTCATCCTCTCGCCCCATCGCCTCCCTCGCCTTTGTGTGCATGACATGCGGGCCAGCTGAACTGCGGCGACCATCAACTTTCTACCACAGACACACCCGATAGGACGCGGTTTGCCAGCTCCGCTGCTGTGTTCCGATCCGTACTCCCGCACCATCGAATTTTCATCCAGCGGCTATGACACATTTCGTCCCGGGCATCAATCCTCAGCTGGAGTACTTATGTACTACAGGTAGTACCCGCTGGTGTGGCCATCTACGCCTCGTAACGCCCCGATGCCCAGCTGTGGCACCCTCGCCACGACCACGCCACCACCGGCCGGTTCATCTCGAACGAGTGAGTCACGAACCACGCCACCACCATGAGAATGACATGTGGGCCAGCCGCATTTAAGGTCCGCATGTCATTGACTCATAGGCCGGGCACTAAGCCATTGAAGTTCGGTCCCGTGGGCCCCGAGAGGGAAATGTAACTCCTGCGGCAGGCCTTGTGGTGCTCCCCGATCTGAGCTCGTGCCAAAACTGGAATTTGTTTCTTACTACTACCAACTAGTACGTACTAGTAAGGTACACGTGCATTGCACGCATGAGATTCTGGTGGTTTGTGCATTATGCTTCTACATGTGGAGCTTTCTGGATTCTAACATGTGGCAAAATCTGGTGGAATGTAAGGTTAGGCAAGTTTGATTAACTTAGGTGAGTGTTTGGTTCAAGCCACACCTTAGGCAAGCCACACTAAGGCCCCACATGACATACACACAAAAAATATGGCAAGATTCCCTTAGGCTTGCCAACTTGTGGATCTCATTTTGAAGAACTAATAACTTTGCCTAAGCTTAGTTGTGGCAAAGTTAGTCATGAATTAAGTTCAACCATGGAGTCTTCTAGATTATACATGTGGCAGAATCTGGTGGATGATATCCAACGACCAACTTTCAAAGTTTTTCACACACTATATAGGGGGTATAGATGTAGATGTGTTGGTCCGTTGCAATGGATCCAAAGTATATCTATTTAGTGGAGTGCACTCTAAACACATTATCTATTTATTTTTCTCTAACCTTCGGTAGCCATGCAACCAAGCCACATAAGCTTCATGGGTGCCCCCCACATCATATTATTCATACTACTTTGATTGAGAAAAAGATAAATCACCCAAAACAAGATCTTCCCATTTTTTGTTCCTAAGATGTTGTGCCGTGCACATACCTACTAGTTGTATAGTGGTAGTACTAGTAATATAGTATTAGGAGTACAAACTTGGTACTAATAGGAGTAGTACTAGTACGGAATGCTCCTACTCTATCAACGAGCCCCGTCTGACACCAAATTTCTTGGCTTCCGTGCTACAGCTAGATCTTCCCCTCGTTTCTGTTTTCCAACCCGGCGGCGGGCTGGGTGTCGGTTTGCTCAACAGCGGTCCCACATGAAAGTGAAAATTCTAGGCAACACACCTTCCCTAAGCTATGTGTCGTGCTGGACGGGCCGTGTTGTACTCCCAATTCCCGGGCGTGTGGGGGTGCGACGCGAACGCGGCAGGCCTTTTCCTTTTACCAGCAATGTGCCCGTGCGTTGCGATGGATCCAAAGTAGTAGAATAGTAGTATTTGTTCACAAACTTGAAATAAATCACTATTATTTTGATATACTCCTAATATATTACTCCCTCCGTACCTAAATATTTGTCTTTTTTGAGATTTCAAATGGACTACCAGATACAGATTATATAGACATATTCTAGTGTTTCTAGCAACATGCCCGCGCGTTGCACGAAGTTGATGGAAAAGGTAAGCACAACTTATAAATTGACGGATGGAGTACTAGTTACAGTGATGCATATAATTAAGCAAAGGGATCGGACATGTCGGTATTGACTAGAACGAGAATGCAACAGCACAATAACAATTAAGGCCATGATGATGCGATCGCAGTGGTGGTTACAGAAGGCAAGAAGAAAGATGGATCCACGAACGTACGACCTCCTCCTCCTCAAATTAGTGCATCGGGCCACCGACCGGCGGCTAAGGAGCGGCGGCTTTTGTGGCGAGGTCAAGGTGCTTCTCAGCAAAGGCATCCAAGGCTTCCAGCCGGTTGAGGAAGGCCAACGTCATAGCATCCTCACTGGCCTTGTAGATACCTATGTACACGATTTGCTCGTACATGTGGATGTGTAGGTCGACGAATTCTTGCAGGGCGAGGTGCCTCGCGGCGAGCGCGACCTCCAGGTGGACATTCTTCGTGGCATAGGCGGGCAGTCGCAGGGCCACCAATGCTTGAAAGAGGTTCCGGCCATGGATGCCGATTAGGGTGGCAAGCAATGAGGAGCCCGGGCGCGCGGGCTGGACGAGTACAGCAATGTCGTCCGCGAGCTTCTTGAGGACAGTGAACTTGTTGCTGGTGGCAACGATCATCTGGTCCAACTGAGAGTCGTAGTTGGCATCGACGGCGGCCATCCACCAGCTGGTCTCCAACACCGTCTGGAGACGATCCTCGGTGCCATGCTGCAGGATGGCGTCGTGGACCATCTGGCGGAGCCGCTGGCCGCTCACGCGCATCGCCACCATGGGTCTGGAGTGAGCTCTTTTGCGCTTAGTGTAGGTGCTTAGGCAAATGCTTAGGTGCGTACGATGTGGTAGATGCATTGGAATGGAGGGGCGCCTTTATATGAGGGTAATGAGGGCAAACTGCGTTGCATTCACATCGTGCGGCCTCTCTTCCCGGATCTCCTCCCATTACTTCCCTCATGCATTAATTGAAGGAGGATGCATTGGTCGTTCAACATATCAGGAACCACTACTCCCTCCCTCGTCTGCATTAAAGCCGTATCGGGAACTGCGCCGCCATTGTCAAATCAAATACTCCTCCGTCTAGGTGAGTATTAAGTCATCTTACGAAAACCAAATAGTAAACACATAGGTGTGGTGCATTAACTCTCACGTTGTTTCTTATTTTTTGACATAAATAGAGGAATCGACCAAGAAGAGATGTGGGGCTTGTATGCTTTTAATGACTTGAGACTATCAAACATGACATGCAGTGGTCAGGTCGTTGCATTAGAACAAATACAACCCACGTCAGCACACACGCATCTTATATAACATCACATCCAATGGCTATAAAAGATGAATGAGACCAAATTATATCTCATCTAGATGAGTTCTAGCAAAACTGTATTAATAATACTTAGTACTCCTGTGCCATGTACATATATTAGTATCATGTAGTACTTTATTTATTGCCATGTATGACACATAGTACTCAACTCTCTCTCTCTCTTTCTTCATTTAATTCTATGACACCTCATCAAAATTGCTAAGGCTAGTACCATTACAACCAGCCTTAGCAAATACACTAAACATTAAGTTCTCTTGTTTTCCTCTCCACCTTGGTCACCTAGACGGAGGGAGTATACTGCACGGGCTTTTCCTGCGCGGTAGGCGGGGTAGTTCCGCCTAGTCGGTTCGACAGAGACGCGAGAAGACGAGGGAGTAGGCTGCTGCAAACGTAGGGCTGTGTGATTTGACAATGAGTTATCTGGACAGGTGGGGCCCCGTGATTTGACTTGCCATTATCATTTTAAGCTCATGCACCACGACCGGCGTGAGTCTCCGATTCTGACCACCTCCATACAGGTGCCTCTCCCAATGCTCCACCATGTAGTAGAGGCTGGCTCTTGCATGAGAGCCCACTTCTCCACTTTTTCCTTGCCTCTCTTTCCTCCACATATGCAAAAATGCCATGTAAAGCGCACTATTGTACTCCACTTACTTTTACTTGCTCCTACAGGTGCTTAAGCTTGCCACATAGGCATAAAGTCTGATGTGGCAAGTTAATCAAGAAGAGAGAGACTAGTTTGGTGACCCAAGGAAGAAACGGTGCTAAGCGCGTGTACCTAGGTGAAAAGACAATTTTGAGTCTATAGCTAATTAAATGAAGCAAACTTAGCAACACCACTTCATTGGAAGAGGTCACTCCTTGGCAAATGCAATAAATACTAGTACTCCCAGTGTCCCATAATATAAGAACATTTTTGGCACTACACTAGTGTCAAAAACATTCTTATATTATGGGACGGAGGGAGTACGAAGAAAGAGATAGAGAGGAGTAAAATAATACACTTATAGCCAACCTTATAGCCAACCTTGTTGTAGTATGAGTGACTAAGTGATGACTATGTATGACATGCCAACATCAGATAGCCTAACGCACCGTGTTAAATCTCCAAGGGCGCGACCCAGCGAGCGACGCTGACGGTCGTGGTAGGCGCGACCATGATACGGCTTTGGAAGCCCTTGGATCTGAGATCAAACGGTCGCATGCTAAGTTGCTGAAAATTTGCGAATAACCCTCCAGGATAGGATATTCACCCATAGGTCTAGAATCACGCCATGCAACCGTTCGATCTCAGATCCAAGGGCTCTCAGAAGCCCGTATCATGGGAGAATGTAAAGCCACTGCCTTGCCATTCGCACGCTGGCAGCTCGCTCCTACTCGTCCCCGCACTTCCTTCAATACTACGGCGGTTCGCTCCTAGTCGTCCCATCCATTCACATTACGGCAGTTCCACTAATCCTAACCCTCCTCCCAAATCCATGGCGTCCCAAATCTCCACGATCGGCGGTGAGTACAAGGTTAGAACCATCACCGGCGATGAGTTCGACGTCATCTACACCAGTTCTTCCGCGACGGTGAAAGGATGCCTTTCTCGCTTCAGACGCATGTTCGAAGACTCAGATGATGAGTGGGTCGCTGGGCTAGATGTTGAGTACACCACAGTCCTGGGATGAGAGAAGGATCTAAAGGACGAAGAGAGGAAGAAGCCCGTCGTGATCCAGGTTAGCGTGCATGACTTATGCTTGGTCTACCACATATGCCATGCCGATGTTGATTGCCAGGATTTTAAGGACTTCCTCGAGAGCAACCTAGTCAAATTCATTACTGTAGACTTTGGTAATGACAAAGAAGTCCTGCTTCGGATAGGCCTCGTTGTAGGCAACACCTTCGACCTCCGTAAGAATCATTTGGTGTCATCTTGTCACCTTCACGCCGACCTGGCAGAGCCATGGTTCATCCTTCAGACGTAAACCGGAGAAACCTCCATACATGTTTCATCGTCATGCATGGCAGCGGAATGTACTAGATATAGACCACATCCACTACGCTGCAATGGATGGCTACCTTTGCTTCAATATCTACAATGGTTGGATGAAGAGCAACAGCCAAGTGTGCGGTTCAAGCAAAGAAGTATCGTCCAAGAGGAAGAGGGACAAGGACAAAGTCGAGGACGTGGACGAGGACTCCGAGTAAGGTGGCAGTGTCGTTGCTCATGGTGGTTCTAATGCAGTGTCTACCGGAATAGTTGCAAATTTTAATTTCAGGTGTGCTTAATTTAATTTGAGGGGTGTGTTGTGCTGAGCCCCCAGCAGAACTATGTTATGTTTCTTCTTGTTACTTTAACTCTTCAGTACGTACATACTAGTATTTCTTACATTTGAACTTTTAGTTGGTATAGTACTAGCACTCGTTTCTTCACATTATATACGTACAATATATATGGCCAACATCATATAGCCAGCAGTTTAGTTGTCAAAGAATTTTAGGGTGCTTAGTTTTGTCAAAGAATTGCAGGGTGCTTAGTTTTATTTGAGGGGTGGGTTGTGCACTTGTGCTGGACACCATTATTGTGACAAGCCTTTTTAATAGTACTATATGCATAATTTGGCGACGAGCGCTCTCTATATGTACCACCTTTTTTTTAATTTCAAGTTTTGCTCCATGGCGCAATCCATCTATACTACTACTGTACAAAAGTGGGGTATATACATTTTTTTAAAGGCTAGAGGGCGGGGCAGTCTAGCTCGGTCGGTTTCACGAGAAGCGAGGGCCTTTGAGATTTGACGGCTCATTACTGCTGTCAAATCAAATAGTACTGCGCCGCCCGCTGCACGCCCGGCGCCTCCATTAAACACCTCCGTTACACCCGCATGCAAACCGAGAATCCTACTCCTGCCACACGTCCGTTCATGAGCGGGCCGGAATTAAACGCAACACCGGCCGAGCTCCTCCCGTCCGCCCTTAGTTTAAACGAGGCCAGACGCCGGCCAAGCTCCTACCGTCCGCCCTCTATTTACACGAGACCAGACAGACAGCGGGCAAGAATCGCACCCCTCCGCTGCTCCCCCATATCCTCCTTCACCATTTTCTCCACTCTTCCGATGAGCCGTTCTCCGGCATATTACCCGGCTGGGTGGCCCGCCGAGCCCTCCGGATACAGGCGAGGCCGCTCGGTGCTTCACCAACCTCGCTTGGCCCGACGGAGCGGTTGCCACCCCAAGCAAAGTAGCGTGGTTCAGCAACTCGCCACTCTAGTTCAGCTTGATGAGGAGTGGCGAGTTGCTCCACGCCGCATGGCGGCGCAGCACGCCTGACGGGCGCTCATCGCTGTTGCGCTGCATGCGCGCCACCAGTGTCTGCGGTGACCGCGCCTCCCGTGTCTGTGGGCGCGCCTCCCGTGCCTGCGGTAGCGCCATGCAGGAAGAGACAGAAGCCGGGTGCGTCGAGAGCGACGAGTCGGTGGCCAGCTTCTCCGTGTCCGCCGCCATCATCGAGGAGAAGTAGAACACGGGAGGCCGCCGCCACTTGGGACCCATGAAGGCCACCGCCGAGGCGACAACCGCGGATTCAGGTGGTTTCTTTGCTGCTTCGTCTCTTCCGAGGACCTTCGTCGACCCCGCAAGTGTCTGACGGACATGAGGAAGACAAAGGGATCGGGGTGCCATTTAGAACTAAAATAAGTCTAGATACATCCATTTCTAGGACAAGTATTTCCGGACGGAGGGAGTATTAATTATACAAGAGAGCCGGATTGGCACCTCTTAGTTCATGTAAATGTAATGAAATCCATCATGTTTATATGAAGATCCGGCTTTTTTATACGAAATCCTTCATGCTTATATGAAATTAGTCTGTGTTTGCACGAATTTCATCTGGTTGGTTAGAGTTGTAAAAATGTATGCCGCTGGCGTTTGATGTCGTCCTCCGCTTAAGGAAGCGGGAGGAAATTTGCCGGCTGCCGTTGGAGATGCTCTTTATGCTGGAAATAATAGAGTGACATCCAATCCATTTGAGTTAATTGCCTGTATGATTGTCCCTCTATAAAAAGTTAATTGCATGTACAGTATACACGTGACTTGCAGTGGTGGCTACAACTTCAGATGTAAAGTTAAAAAGAAACAAGTCCATCCTTAATCTTGTATTCTAAGTACTCTGTGGGTTCCTTGTCGTCAAGAAGAGCTTAAAAAAGTATATATTAAATAAGTAGAGTAATATATAATATAAAAATATAAAGTTAAAAGACAGAACTCGAACTCATGTCATCGCGTTGCGAGCATCCGGCGCTAACCAGCCTAGCACATTGTTGTTGTGGACCATGCTAGAGATATATCTCCATGTCTACTCTTATATATACTCCATTCGTTCCTAAATATTTGTCTTTTTCAGATTTCAAATGGACTACCACATATGGATGTGTATGTAGACATATTTTAGAGTGTAGATTCACTCATTTTGCTCCGTATGTCTTTTTAGGAAGGGGTCAGATTTGTCCTTGATTTATTTATGAGGTATCCAGATGGCACTGCACCGCCAAGAAAAGAGGGTAACATCAAAATTATGGACTACTTTTTTGCGTATGTTGGTAAGGTCCGGTCATAGTCACTTGTTGAAATCTCTAAAAAGACAAATACTCCCTCCGTCTGGAAATACATGTAATCAAAATGGATAAAAGGAAATGTATCTAGACGTATTTTAGTTTTAGATACATCTCTTTTTATCCATTTTGATGACAAGTATTTTCGGACGGAGGGAGTAGAAAACAGAGTTGGTGATGATGGTGTGCGTGCCATCCTGCAATATAGGCCGTCGGATTTATATCTAACGGATAGGAAAGAAACTATGGCAATTTTGCGAAAATATACCCACACGTCTCTCCACGTTTGCAAATAAGGCCTTCCCTTGTTCAACCGTTTCTCTCACAAGATAAACTACTCATACAAATGCATCTTGATGTTCCGTGCAACGCACGGGCAGCTAGCTAATTTCTTTTAAAATAGTTGCTGCGATAATTGGGTTGAAGTGATATATTTTATGTCCGCTTGAATGAGTTCAGATTCACTAGTAGTAACAAAGAAAAGGTTGCCTTGTTAATTAACAGAAAACAGGGTGAAAACTATCACATGAGGCCGGTAAAAACAAGGCACATTGGGTTCAGCGTCATCGTCACTACAGCTGTGCGCGCGTGAGAAGTCTACATATCGAGGGGGCTACCGAGCGAGGCACCGAGACACAATGTTTGAGAGAGAAACCAATTGACAGATTATGATCAGATCGAGTTGTCACCCTTCTGCTGTCATTGTTGGGGGGGGGGGAGGGAGAGAAAGACGTATCGAGAGTGTGCGCGGTAGGCACAGAGGCACAACTAGCGAGTGTGTGTGTATGTGTGTGTGTTTGAAAGAGGAGTACATAGATTATTATCAAGATCGATGTGCCACCCTACTCCTTCGGTGTCGGGTAGTGTGTGTGTGTATGTTTGAGAGAGAAGCCAGTCGATAGATTAGTATCAAGATCGAGGTGTCACCCTACTCCTTCGGTGTTGGGAAGTGTGGGTGTGTGTGGGGGGCAGTGACACTCACATATCTCTACTCTTATAAAAAAACAGAGTTGGTGATGATGGTGTTCCTGCCATCCTGCAATATAGGCCATCTGATTTCTATCCGACAGACAGGAAGGAAACGATGGCAATTTTGCAAAAAGATACCCACACCCTCTCCGCATTTGAAAATAAGGCATTCCCTCGTTCATCCTTTTCTCCCACAAGATAAACTTCTCATACAAATGCATCTTGATGTTTCGTGCAACGCATGGGCATCTTGCTAGTAGGGAGGAGGAGTTTGTGTGACACATATCTAGCTATATTAAGGGATAGGTAGATAGCATATGTGTGAGAGACATTATTATACTTTGATACATTAGTGGCTGTGGGTGGGCGGAATTAAAGGGGTGGGCATGATAGTCATAGAGGCGTGTGTGTTTCTATGTGAGAGACTTGTGGGGGACGGGTAGAAAGATTTAATTTAACCTCGACGGAGGAGAGAAATACACGAAGTGCGCATGTGTGATTCCGATGCCCACAGGGAAATGAGATATGTATGCCTGTGAGAGAGATTGCACAATTCATTCACGTATCACTATCTAGTGATCGTGGACGTGCACCGCTTGAACATAAGTCAATATCTACTTCGTATCGTGGCCAAAGGTACAATATCGATTCAACGCTATAAAGATTGGACACTCACATATCACATTTTTTCTATTTAAATAAACCTTTTCAGTTGTTGTCGTGGTTTTGTCACGACAGATGTCCTCATGAAAGGACTTAGTCGTGGAGCCATCGCTACGGGTTAACTTGAAGGGGTTAAAGCGGACGCAAAGACACAAGAGTTTATACTAGTTCGGCCCCTTCGATGAAGGTAAAAGCCTACGTCTAGTTGTGATGGGATTGATGTGGTCTCGATGGCTAGGGAGCAAATAAGCTTCGCCTAGGCCTCGAGTTGTTGTCGTCTCTCCCTTGAACCGTCCCGGGTTGTCCCCTTATATACATGGGTGACGCCCGTCGGTTCAGAGAGTCCCAATCTCCGGTTCATACTCGTATCCGGGTTGGTCTCTCTCTATTCCTAACTTACAATACAAGTTTACGTACCAGGCCGGTTTACGGCTACAGGTTCTAAACCGACTACAGGCCTTGGGCCCTTACTTTCATGCTTGGGCTTTTACACCGTTGGACTACTGATGAAGTTAACCCGGCCCAGATAGGCCGGTTTACGCCCAGTAGTAATATCCCCAACAGTTGTGCATGCCAAAGTTACAGTGATGTTTCTTCAAACAACCAATGTAGCTATCATGTACATGCACCATTGTTACTCTTGCATTCAAATTCATTAGTCTTGGATGATTTAAGTTTCCATTTTGAAGTAATATATGTAATATTCATATATGAATTCAACGGTACATAATTTATGAAATGGAGGCTATGTAATCATATGAGGTAACACTTTTAAGTAGCTGGCTACAATATCCATTTCTTTTTGTGCGCCTCTACACTAACACGTCAATGCATTATGTTTAAAGTAAATAACCAATGGCACCAAATTATCTATTTACACGAAATACATAGGCTGAGCGTTTGATCCTTTTTTGTGAACGCGCCACTACACCCGACGATTGGCGCGCGCGTGTGAACGCCCAAGTTATCGGCGCATCATTCCGAGTTATTGTCTTTTTTTCTGGGTGGACTTCACACCAGTTATTAATCACGACGCGTGCCCCGTGTACGATCTAGCATGACCTTCCGCTAGCACGGTCCAAAATTAGTTGAAACTGGATACGAACGATCTCGCGGGCGGCAAAACCTCCCGCCTCCTTCTAAAATTTCCGCCAGCTTAGTCTTTAGCATGCGAAATCCACCTTTTGTCCTTGGTGCACGGAGACCAACAGTTACAATACCGCCCTCATCTACATGATAGATCGGGGCTGCTTTGGTAACTTCCGGTTCCCCACTACACGGCACCCCATTTCTCTCCCCTCCCGCAAAAGCGACTAACTCCACAAAGACCAGAGCATCTTACATCACGCCGTCCGCATTTCATCGCCCTTTCTCCCTCCCTCTCGAAACCCTAGACTGCTCATCCACCGCGCACCATAGCCCATTCATCGCCGTGGCGCCCACCTTGCCGGATCTGCTTCTGCGGCCGATCTACCCTCCCACCTCCCTAGAAACAAGTAGACTGCTCATCCACCACTATACCACAGCCCATTCAGTGTCGGCCTTGTCCACGGTGCCGGATCTGCTTCGCCGGTACTCTCGTCAACCGCCGCGCATCTGCAGCGGCTCATTCGTACTCCCCATCGGAGACGCTTCGTCCACACCCCCCGGAGCCACCCCACCGACGCCCCCGTCAACGTCCTCTGATCCTCTTCGCCGACACCTTCCTCAACCCTACCGGAGCCGCTTCGCCGACACCTTCCTCAACCCTATCGGAGCCGCCACGACACCATCGTCAACCCTACCGAGTAGCCGCCTTATACCATTCTCAACCCTACCGGGGCCGCTTTGCCAACTCACAAGTCCACGGCCTCAGATCCGCTTCCTCGCACCCTCACCCAACCTACCAGAGCAGCTTCTGACGCCCCGTCCACGGCCGCAGATCCGCATCATCGACACCACCCTTAACCCAACCACCGGAGCAGCTTCTGACACCCCATCCACGGTCGCAGATCCGCATCATCGACACCATCCTTAACCCAACCACCGGAGCAGCTTCTGACGCCCCGTCCACGGCCGCAGATCCGCGTCGTCGACACCATCCTTAACCCAACCACTGGAGCAACTTCACCACGCCCTCGCCCACGGCCACAGATCCGCCGCCCCACCGTAGTCCACCCTCTGGAGCCGCTCCACAAACACCCTACTCGACGGTTCTAGATCTCCTTACCGGACCCGACAGCCAGCGCAGCGTCATCACCCTCGACGTTTCTAACCTGATTCTCACCGTCATGAGAGATGCCAATCATCCGCCACGGCCTAGGTACTTGTCACCTTCAAACCCGTCCAGCATCACCCGCCCGATGTACTTCAAATATACTAACCAGTCGCTATTACCTGTTATGCAGCTGGCAAAAACTACAAGGACGATGTTTCTGCTGGATCTAACAGCTTGGCCAACCAAGATCCTGGACTGATGCATTGCTATGATCTTGTAAGCGCGTCTCTCTCTCTCTTGTATTGTTACGTGCTCGCCGGCGTGCTTTGCTAGGATTTTCGACCAAGAATCCCTTTGTGCGCACAATGATTTCTACTCTTGGCTGCTAAATTAGATATGTAGATGTCATACATGATACTACCTCGTACCTCCGTTCCTAAATATAAGTCTTTCTAGAGATTCCACTATAGGCTACATACGGAGCAAAATGAGTGAATCTACATTTGAAAATGCATCTATATACATCTATATGTGGTCCATCTTGGAATCTCTACAAAGACATATATTTAGGAACAGGGCAGTACATTACACAAAATCGTAGGTGGCATGTAGGAATTCCGATTGCACTACATTAGGCTCCCTTAGAGTGCTGCTAGTCCAAAGACATCTGAGTCATGGCTAGTTTATGGTACGCACACAATCGTTAATTGGTGGTTTAAATATGCGCAAGGGATATGCAATGTAGTATCATGTAGAGATGTCTGAAATTAGCCGTGTCAACTTGCAGATAGGGTTACACAATGAAAAAGTACAAGATGTATGTGGCAATTTCATGGAACATCGCAAAAAAAGGAGAGGCAGCGTGAGGCCTTACAAGTGTGCTATGGTACGTCACTCCTCCATTGCAATCATCGTGACATGTTATTTGTATGCCAGTTCTATTAGCCAAGTTTCTTAGGGACAGTTATTACGAGTTATCCTAAGAAAATAAGCACCTATGAATATAAGCTCCATGTAATAAGCCAACCAGTTCTTTTCATTGCATTTTCATCTTATCTTTGGTATGATCAGTGGAAAGTCTAGATTGCATTATATTTTTTTCATTTTTCTTCCCATATGGAAATTAATTTGACTTGCAAACATCACAAATTGAACCCAGTGCAGTAATTAATATGATAGGAAAACAGACCATCACTATTTGCTCAAAATGCAAATACAAAGATACCATCTACTTGGCACAATCTACTTTGGTCAATGTTTTCCATAGAGATCCCATTTCCTAATTTAAACGAAGAACGCATGACCCACATTTAAATGAAGAACAATTATTTATTGAAAATCGATGGTCCAAGTGGCTGGTTATTATTGTATAGCAGCACCACCTGAAAGCATCATATAGCAGCAGCAGCTCATAGCAACTCATCATACAGCAGCAGTAGTCTGCAATTCATCATATACCAGCAGCAGCTCATAGCAATTCATCATATAGCAGCAGCAGGAGCAGCTCATAGCAATTCATTATATAGCAGCAGCAGGAGCAGCTCATAGCAATTCATCATATAGCAGCAGCAGGAGAAGCTTGTAGCAACTCATCATATAGCAGCAGCAGCAGCTCATAGCAATTCATCATATAGCAGCAGCAGCTCATAGCAATTCATCATATAGCAGCAGCAACAACTCATAGCAACTCATCATACAGCAGTAGCAGCTCATAGCAATTCATCATATAGCAGCAGCAGGAGCAGCTCATAGCAATGCATCATATAGCAGCAGCAGAAGCAGCTCATAGCAATTCATCGTATAGTGGATCAGAATGAAAATTTGGCAAATCGGAGGAGATCCTCACCTTGTTGGATGAGCTCATCCTTCAACAGCACCTCAAGGCCATGGCCTGGGAGGAGGGGAGGGGGAATAATGTGCCTTCTGCCGCAGTGTGGCATCAGCCGTAGTTGTGCAGCGCCCGCCGGAGTAGTGCGTTGGATGAACCATAGTGGAGCAGCTACTAGAGACCATGAGAATGAGGGGCGGCGCCAGAGGGAGGAGCAGCCAGGTAGATTTGCCCCTACCAGCCGGCCATGTAGCCTAGCTGGACATAGCATCATCGAGGACCAGGCCAGATGGTACTAGTGGCGACGGCTCGCTGGAGGAACCCTAGTGCTGCAGGCAGGGGATCGAGGTAGAGGGAAAGGGTAGAGGAGATGCAAGCTGGCAGGGCAATGAATGCTTGCGTGTTTGTTTTTACTTGAGGGTCAGGTGTGACACGGGCGTCAGTAGTTGCATTTTGAGTGTAATATAGGCAGACAACAGAGTCATTTCACTATTCCCCATCCCTTCAATTTTTAGTGAGGTTCTACCGAAACACCCCCTCCAAAGCGAAATTAGTTAAGCCCAAGCCCATAACTAAAAAATGACTTCTTTACATCTTTTATGGCTTATTTTGACAATATGCCCTGAAAAGGCGGAATAGAACTGGCCCTTAACCTGCAATTCAATTTTGCGTGCAATGATGAATCACTCCTGCCAGCTATCTGTACATTTAGGCATCATCATACATGGCATAACCTAATACATGTGCATTCCATTCTAGAATCTGGAATATGCAATGTTTATGTTAGTTCATACGTTGCACATGATGTTTAAATGCCCCTTAAATCTGGTCAGTCAAGTGATGGTCTTTAAGCCTCCTTCTTTGCTTCTTTTCTTGATATGTAAGATTTGTTCGCACATATGTTCAATTGCTTATTTGCATCAACCAGCCATACTAGGACTATTTGCTTTGATTACTTGCTGTTCTTGACCTAACACTCTAACAGAGCTTGTCAACGATTTAAACACTAAGGGCTGCTGTAGTGGGGCCTTTTCTAACTCATAGGTGACATAAAGGTTTGGCTGTACACTACAGTAGGCTCTCCAAGAGTACCTGGAGATCCAGTTCGAAGGTATGCCTAGTTTTTACATAGTCTGAGACATAGTAAATGCTCATTTCATTGTGTGCAAGTGCAAGAGATGCGGCATGTTTCATTATGTGGTGTTGTTTTGTTATAATTTCATCCTTTTGTGTTCATAGACTGGAAAGTATGCATATTTATCTTCCAAGGAGACGAGTAACTAGTTTGTGTCACCTTGCAGAGGGGGTGCAATGAAGATAAGATTGAGGATTTCCAAGTACAAGATGTTAGGAAGGAGCCTTGCAAGATAAGTCGGAGTTGCGCTGAGCCTCTTCAACCTGCTAAGCTAAATCACTGTATGCAACTCAACAGTTCAATTCGTTGTTTGTTTCAGGCATAGTTAATTTTCTCTTTTCAATTGCTTTATTTGTCCTCAGTTAATAAGATGCCCAAATAATCATGCCTGATGTTCAGTACTTGTATCACTATTAGTTGACATAATTAAAGGCCTTACCATTTAATTACTCTGCTGAAGTGTGCCTGAAGCTTTGAAGTCTATTAACCAACTATTATTGCATGAGGCTCACAATCTAGTTTATACTACGCTAATGATTGCATAGTTTTGCCTACTGTAGTATGTTTGTATGAAACCCTCTACTGTTCATTATGCTCCCTAAGACTTTAATTGAGGCACGTAATGGCCAGCTGCTTTCTTACTTATACGCAACGTCTGTCTAAATTTGTAACTTGTCGTGTTTTCGATTGGGCCCCAACATCATGCTCTCTCCGGTGAGCTAAGAGGATTTTTGTATGCAGGCTGCATGACTATCTTTTATAATTTTTAAAATATCACCGCTTATGCTCCATGACGTGTAACATTTTTTTAAAGTGACGTGTAACATTATTGTTAGTCCTGTTTTGCCATGTAGTACAAAATAGTGTCTTGTTCGCTTCACTGTTGTAACTATATTTTTTCCCTAGTCATGTGTACTTACAGAAACATTTCAGGATGAAGTAACATCAACACAAAGATCTGCAAGCAGTGCGGCATGGCCGTTACCGAATGATTATGGATTGGAATTGGAATGTGCTGATGTTCTCGAGCATCAACTAGAGGTGGCAAGACAATGTGTACATGATTGTCAACGTATAATCAACAAGTTGAGACTGGACAT
Source organism: Aegilops longissima (assembly GCA_021605205.1). Lineage (NCBI taxonomy): Eukaryota > Viridiplantae > Streptophyta > Magnoliopsida > Poales > Poaceae > Aegilops > Aegilops longissima. The sequence continues at coordinate 421,963,527 of CM038677.1, read as the reverse complement.
GCAGGTATTAGATGCAGGAGTCAAAAAAATGAAACAAGACACTGAGGTAACCATGAAGGAATTGGAGATTTTGCAGACTAAAAGTTGTGCTATCTGAATCCGGCCAATCCTATTTTCTGAAGAGATTATAGTTCAAATGGAGTTAAGTTGATGCGCGTCCATGATGTATGAGCTGTATTTGCCCAGTGTATGTAATTTTATGTTTGTGTATACTTTATTATCACCTGTGTCGAACCATAATGCCTAGTGGGTATAATTGTAGCGACCGACCTCGACGGTCAAGCCTACGTGTTCTTTGTGCCATCCACGGATCGGTATCTTTGGCACACACAGTACATCAATGTATATATCAAAATGCAATCACATGTATAAATAACGTAAAATGATATATACCTTATATTACTCAGCGGAAACAATCAAACGGGTGTGGGGTCCCATCAACGCCATCGGCAGGTTGAGTGTAGACCGTAACCTCTGATCGTAACTCTTACTCGTCGAGGAAAGTATACGCAACATGATACGTTGCAGCCGTGTAGGTCGATTACATTGAATGTACCGCAAGATCACAATATGAGAAAACAGATGATAAACTATACTATATGCGGTATGGCTTTATGGCTCAGATATCGAGTTTTGTTTGCATAAAAGCTGATTTTATTTTACCTACATCAAAGGCATAAATGGAGTCTGTACTATGGAGTTTTCTATCATGACATGGTTCCGCCAACCGATGTCTCATAGCCCAAAATCATCATAAGTTGCCCACAGTTAAGTTATCAATCCGGTGTTGAGAGTTCGAAATAGATCCAAGTCGAGGCTCAAAATTGTCCGTGAATCGGGACACGGCTAATCGATTAGGTTATAACCCTCTGCAGAGGTTTGTACACTTTACCCGCAAGATTCGATCTCTCTCTTTACGTTCGCACTTCTTGAGTGTTTGAGAACAAGATGACCAAACATGGTCTTCCAAAGAGTTCCTCGACCACCGTCGGTACTCCATCCAATCCTACCGCCCTTCTACATCTGCTAGTACCGCCCCAGCCAGAGTCACCACTATGGTCAACCAAGCGAGCCCATAATGACTTGCGGTTGCGGGTAAGCTTCCGGCGTGAAGTATTCTTCCGTCTCTTTGAGTCTGGGTGAAGCTTTCGCGAGATGTCATGGCGCTTCTCCATGCATCCCGGCCAACCACTGGTTTCTCCAGGGCTGCCCGTCAACCGTCCTTCACCCAGTAGTGTGTATTGCCATCCTGTCTCGAGTCTTGAAGTCTTGAGGTCTTGAAGATGCAGTCCTTGCAGATTCCATCATGGAGTTGTCGTCATTGACGTAGAATCCTCCATTCTCACACCACTCCCGAGCACTCATACCAAACCCCGTCTACTATAGCGTAGCATTAAAATAAATAACGTCCCGGGCTTGGTAACAGGGTGGTGGGTTCCTACCTCATGCTTACTACTCAACTATAAGAATTTCAATAACACTACTGAGGGGTGGTTGCAAAGGTGCCACTACATGCAATAAAACATAGGTAAGAAAAGCATGGTCAAAGTGAACTTGCCTGGTTGACGATCTTCGAAAGAACTAGGGTTTCGTAGTAGTAATCTTCGCACTCCGGAAATTCTACCGAGGCAAACAATAACTATAATAAGCTCATAGCAATAGGATCACAAAACACAACATAACAAAAGTAATATACCACAACAAAACAATCAAAACCAAATCCAAAAAGAAAACTCAAGGAAAGGCCACTCAAAGTTTTCCCTACTTCAAACAATAACAAAAATAGTAGTTTTATATAACAAAATTTTTCTTAACATAACCTAATCATGATTTTAGGTTAATTTAACAGAAAAGGTTCCACTAAGCAACTAGGAGCAAAAAGAATTAATTAAAAGCTATTATAAAACTCATTTTAGGCCTAATCCAATTTCTATTAAGAAAATAATTTAAAACTTTTATTAATTATAAATAAAAGTTCATCTAATGGAATGACAGAAACTAACCTAGAATAACTAATCACAAGTTAAAAATAAATTAATTTACTAATTAATTAATTTGGAAAACAGGAACTAATCAATTAATTAGGATTAATAGGATTCTGCCTAGAATTAATTATTTATTAACCCTAAAATACCAAAGTTAATTTCTAGGGTTTGGCAATATCAAAATAAAGTGGTGACAAAAGAATCATGCAAAATAATTTTCTAACTAAAATTATAGCAGATTTACTATTCTGACTAAAATAATATTAAAGCATTTTTAATTATTTTTAACATAGCTAAATATATGTTTTTCAGAAACTACATAAAATTTGCAATCCAACAAAAAAAGAATCACTCAAAAATATTAAACAGAATAAAAGATATGAATTTTTGAAAACAGAAACTATTCTGCTAAAACAGAAAAATAAAAATAAAAGAAAAAGCCTAATGGGCCTATACTGTGCACTAGGCGTAGTTTAGTCTAAACGGGCCTCGGGCTAAAACTAAAAGCAGGCGGCTAATTGACTAAAACCTAATAAATAAACCGGACGAACCGCCGGTTCTTTTAATAAATCATACCCCTTGGGGTTCTAATCGTGGCCGTTGATCTAGATCGGACGGGAGGTGGTTTCCGGCGACGCATCGAGTCCGGGCGACGGCGGCGGCGGGCGGCGGAGTCGTCGAGGCTTCAAGGCGTCGGTGAGCTCGAGGAGTCGCCGTCGGGTGCGGGGAGGCCGTGAGGAGTTCGGTGGGGTCGGGGAGCTCGGGAGGCTAGGCGTTGTCGTGGCGACAATGGCGCGGGAGATGCTCGGGTCTCCGTGGCATAAGCGGGAAGGAGAGGAGGTCCGCGAGGGGTGAGGGGGAAGGGGTGCGGGAGGGGCTTTATAGAAAGGGGGCCTCGTCGGGAAGGAAGGGATCGGGAAGCGATCGGGATCCGGATCTTCGGGATCCGCGATCTCCCATGAGGTCGGCGTGGGCGTGGGGGGAAGAAGAGGGCGGGCCCACGGGTCGGGAGAGAGAGAGAGAGGCGAGGGGCGGTCGACCGATCGGGAGAGGGTTCGGGCGCGAGGGGGGAGAGGGGGGGGCTGGGCGGTCATTGGGCCAGTGGGTGGCAGTGGGCTGGCGATGGGGGTTCAAGGCTGGCTGGGCAGGTGCTTTGGCTGGCGCCTTGGGGGTTTTTTTTTTTTAATTAAAACAAAACAAAAATAAAACCTAAACTATAAATAATTTATATAGGGTATATATATACCAAAATGATCAGGGAATATTCCTTTCATTTGAACATTTTCCAAAGGCAAAATCCAAACTTCATAAAAATCTATTTTTTCAAATTCAAATAAATTTCAGATTTGAATCCAAATCTTTTGGCATTGTTTTCTCTGATATTTTTGGAGTGTCATGTTTGCTCCTCTCATACTTTTGATCAAGTATTTATCAGGCTTAGTTTTTGAAATGTTTCCCACATGCCAAAGTTTGAAATTCAAATTAAAAACTCAAAATTTGAAAGAGGGTTTCAAAGCACTTTCAAATGATTTTCAACTTGATTCATTATAACTTCCAACTCCTATTTCATATAATTGAAGAAGTCATTTTATCTTCCCTCATGAAAATCATTGAGTTGCATAAAGCTTTGAACTTGAAATCTTCCCAAATGAAATTCAAATCTTTTTCCAAAACCCTATTCATTTAAAAATGGAAGAAGTCATGTCATCCTCACTCTAGGCTTTGGTGTTGGTATGAATTTGAATTCATTGGGATCCAAAAGGCAAAGGGGAAAGTTTTGGGAAAGTCATTTCATTCCCTCTCATTCAACTTTCAAAAGTTTCAAATTTCAATCAGTTTCACTCAATCCATCAAACCAACAATCAGACAATCAAGCATAGTTATTTATTTAATATAACATTCCAAAATTTAGAATTTTGGGATGTTACAAACCTACCACACTTAAAATGAATCTCGTCCTCGAGATTCGAAGAGGCTAGCAAGAAAAGGTTAGGGGTTGGGGGTCTTCTAGCAAATGTTCTGTCGAGAAAGGTCAGGTGGGCTACCACACTTAAAATCAAGGTTACGGTTCCAATAAACTCAGATACTTCCTCCGAGTCTTGACAATGTATGTCTCTTCACATATCTTACAATAACTCCTTCATTAACGCTCTTACGTTAGGAGCGTAAAGTTTTCTTCAAACCTTGGGTCGGTTCTTCAAAGTTGTGGTTAAATCGAGACCGGATCTTCTTAGCTGATAGGTCCGTGTCCATTCTAAATAACTATCGAAACACTCGTGGTGGTCTACAATTTATGGTTTCTCCTGCAGAAAACGGTGCAGGTTGAACCTCACCGTATAACCTACGTTTGGCAACAGCTGCCATGTACATGGGCCTATCATCCTACCACTCTAGGGCTTAAGCAAGGCTTCAACGAGCGTCGTCACTTTACTATGGTTAAGTCTCTCAGATTTACCATTCCAAATAGCAAGAGCGAAAGATACGAGTAAGTCGGTATGGTGATCAATCCATTCCGCACCCAGATCATTACCCTGTATAAGGTTTAGCGAATCTCATATTCTAACACTCGGTCATTCTCACAAGCATTGCAGAATTTCTCTTGTTCACGAACTGGGTTCGAGTAAATCCACGGGTTCTGCAAGCCAAACAAAACGTCTATCGTTTTCTTCACCACTCTTAGGTTTTTGCGTAACCTACGAAACGTATGCTGATTGGATCACTGATTCTTCCAAATATACTCCTTTATCAAGGGTACATCTGTTCCTTTCAAAATCCACGGGCACGTGGGTTATGGCCCACTTCAATACTAGTGCAGTTTTAACTCATCTTTGGAGTAATTCTCTTGTTACACCTTCTTTAATTCCAATAGTACTCTGTTACTTCATACCATCATATCAAGAACAAAACTCCAACTTATTTTGTCCAGCTTCCTCCTATGGACCGTCATGAATAACACATTTCTTTCTTCATTGATCCTGTGGTTTTACAGAGTACTATGACCAAAATAAATGCACATAACATCTCATTATTCTCATATCAATCTTTCATTACATCCTTAACCATTTTCGTAAATTCAAATTCCAAAGAGTACTTTGTTACAAATGCTGCCACCCACATGATTTGGTATGGTCAGGCATTATTTCCAACTCTATTCATTTATCCTCCTCGAGGATTTTTCAGTCCCACTGGAATTGTGCGACATGTGCCTTGAATTCTTCAATCTTCTGGTTCATTGTGGTGGCCTTGAGCTTCACCTCCATCATCTCCGTATGCACTTCACTTAGGTATTCCTGAGTATGACGGAGTCTTGCTTCAAGTATTTCTCCGACGTATGGCTTCCATGGCTGCTTCACGACTGACATCGAAGAAAGTTGCTTGTGGCACACTTGAAATGAAGAAGTACTGCCCCATCATTTTTGGGCAAACTCCTTTCAAATGGTGGAGGTGTACCTCCACATACCAAAGTTCCACTCCCTTATGCATGAAGGGGTAGCCTTTGTATACTGCATCTCCTTCAAGGTGAATATGCTTCATCATGTCCTTCAGGATCTTCGGGTAATCATGATCACTTGTCAGGGTCATGATCGTTTCAGGACCTTTAAGGAAAGACTCGTAAAGGGTCGTCATCTGCAGTTGTGAAACAGAATTGATGCTCAGAATAAGGTACTTATCTCCTGGGGCACAATTCATATCATCCAAACAAAAACTTCAAACTCAAATCCAATTTCCTGTTTATGCATCACAACTCACTTTCTTCCATGTTCATCCAGAATATTAATTTCCAAGATAAAATATGACAACTCCTTAAGGCTTGTCAGCACGTGACATTACAACTTTATTGGGTCATGAGCTATTACAATCTCAGGGTAATCTATTACATAACTCAACTCATTGAGCTCATGAAAATGAAATTGCTTTCTACTACTCTTATTATCCATAATCAAAATTCCAACTACTCAGCTCCAGCTTTCGTCTTGTCGGAACATTTAGTAGCATAATGTCCTGCTTCCTTGCAGCGAAAACAGATGACTTTCGATAAGTCTTTGGGCTTCTTGGAGATGGTGCCTGCTCCTTGAGTTCCTTGCTTCCTTTCGGGACAATGATTGGCATAATGCCCTACGTCCTTACATTCAAAACAGGTAATATGACTCTTGTCCCTATTTGCAGAAATTGGGTTGTTCTGAGGGTGTCTTTGTTTTCTCTTCCTGGGTTTCCTCGTTCTGATCAATCCTTCTATTCTCTGTGGATCAAACTCTATTGCTTCCGTCGGGAAGTATCCCGGATACTCTTTTCTTTCCTTGGTGCAATACTGTGAAAAATGTCCTTCTTCTCCACATGAATAGCAGGCATTGGAGTAAAATCTGTTGAGACCTTCTCCATTCAGGTCTTCAACACTATCAGTCATTACTGGTTCTTCTAGATCTTCCTTGAGGGTTTCTTTCATTCCATCTTCCTGCTTCGGAATGGTTTGTTGCACCGTGGGGTAAATGTGACTTCGCACGGGTAGTGGGTGGTTCCTTCACACAGGAAGCAAGTCACCTGGCTAGTTGGGCATTCCTCAGCTGGGTGTTTCTCCTCACAATGAGGGCATCCATCCTTGTGTTCCTCCTGGGTGTGTCCTATTTCTCCGCAAATCTTGCAGGCACAAGGTTTCTTCTCCGGGTTATCATAGTGCCTCCGGATGAGACGTGATCTCATCAGGGTCTTCTTGAATTCCCCCCAAGTTCTTGCTCCATTAAATCCCTGTATGGCTTGATGCATTTTCCACCAGATTGCAGCACTTTCTGTAAAGTACTGAAGAGCATATTGGACTTCATACTTCCTTGAAACCAAATTGCTCCCGAAGTGATTTTCCATGTTCTGCATCCATAGCTCTGCCTCGGGCTGAGTCTTCGGTCCAGAGAATATCAGTCTAACTTCATTCATCATCTATGGGGTTCAAGGGTTTTTAGGGTGAGATGAGAGAGAGATGGGGAGGGATATACACACAATACAAACAATAGTTTTTTGAAGAAACAAGTTTTACTTTGTGGCTGTCAGAAAACATCAAACAAATGACAGCTCACAAATCGTCGCATCTAACGTAAGTATGTAACAGGGGTTTGGTCTTCTAAAGGTCAAATATTTCTTCAGGAACTTCAAATCTTCGGAGTCTTCAACTGTTGTAGCTTCAATTCTTCTAATACATGGTGAAATCCTCTTTACTCTGAAGTGGTCATCAGTTCTCCGATATCTAATCCTTCTTGGAGCGTCTTGATTGATCCTTCATGTGGTCAAAAGGAAAAGGGTATATTCTAACTATTTGAGGTGAGAGTGTCTATTTGATAAAATCTGAAAAGATGAGAAGTAAGAGTCTTTTGAAAATAAAGTTTTGAGATATCCTGTCCTAGGGGCTTTCCGATTTCTAGGGTCACGTCCTACTGTCAACATGTGCTCGATACCATCTCTCAGAGCGACCCGACCTCAGACGGTCAAGCCTACGTGTTGTTGTGCCATCCTCGGATCAATATCTCGGCACACACAAGACATCAATGTATATATCAAAATGCAATCACATGTATAAATAACGTAAAATGATATATACCTTATATTACTCAATGAAACAATCAAGCGGGTGTGGGGTCCCATCAACGCCATCGGCGGGTTGAGTGTAGACCGTAACCTCAGATCGTAACTCTTACTCGTCGAGGAAAGTATACGCAACATGATACGTTGCAGCCGTGTAGGTCATTACATTGAATGTACCGCAAGATCACAATATGAGAAAGCAGATGATAAACTATACTATATGCAGTATGGCTTTATGGCTCAGATCTGAGTTTTGTTTGCATAAAAGCTGATTTTATTTTACCTACATCAAAGGCATAAATGGAGTCTGTACTATGGAGTTTTCTATCATGACATGGTTCCGCCAACCGATGTCTCATAGCCCAAAATCATCATAAGTTGCCCACAATTAAGTTATCAATCCGGTGTTGAGAGTTCCGAAATAGATCCAAGTCCAGAGGCTCAAAATTGTCCGTAACCGGGGACACGGCTAATCGATTAGGTTATAACCCTCTGCAGAGGTTTGTACACTTTACCCGCAAGATTCGATCTCTCTCTTTACGTTCTCGCACTTTGAGTGTTTGAGAACAAGATGACCAAAACATGGTCTTCCAAAGAGTTCCTCGACCACCGTCCGGCACCCATCCAATCCTACCGTCCTTCTACATCTGCTAGTACCGCCCCAGCCAGAGTCACCACTATGGTCAACCAAGCGAGCCCATAATGACTTGCGGTTGCAGGTAAGCTTCCGGCGTGAAGTATTCTTCCGTCTCTTTGAGTCTGGGTGAAGCTTTCGCGAGATGTCATGGCGCTTCTCCATGCATCCCGCCAACCTTTGGTTTCTCCAGGGCTGCCCGTCAACCGTCCTTCACCCAAGAGTGTGTATTGCCATCCTGTCTCGAGTCTTGAAGTCTTGAGGTCTTGAAGATGCAGTCCTTGCAGATTCCATCATGGAGTTGTCGTCATTGACGAGAATCCTCCATTCTCACACCACTCCCGAGCACTCATACCAAACCCGCCTACTATAGCGTAGCATTAAAATAAATAACGCCCGGGCTTGGTAACAGGTGGTGGGTTCCTACCTCATGCTTACTACTCAACTATAAGAATTTCAATAACACTACTTGAGGGGTGGTTGCAAAGGTGCCACTACATGCAATAAAACATAGGTAAGAAAAGCATGGTCAAAGTGAACTTGCACGGTTGACGATCTTGAAAGAACTAGGGTTTCAGTAGTAGTAATCTTAGCACTCCGGAAATTCTACCGAGGCAAACAATAACTATAATAAGCTCATAGCAATAGGATCACAAAACACAACATAACAAAAGTAATATACCACAACAAAACAATCAAAACCAAATCCAAAAGAAAACTCAAGGAAAGGCCACTCAAAGTTTTCCCTACTTCAAACAATAACAAAAATAGTAGTTTTATATAACAAAATTTTTCTTAACATAACCTAATCATGATTTTAGGTTAATTTAACAGAAAAGGTTCCACTAAGCAACTAGGAGCAAAAAGAATTAATTAAAAGCTATTATAAAACTCATTTTAGGCCTAATCCAATTTCTATTAAGAAAAATAATTTAAAACTTTTATTAATTATAAATAAAAGTTCATCTAATGGAATGACAGAAACTAACCTAGAATAACTAATCACAAGTTAAAAATAAATTAATTTACTAATTAATTAATTTGGAAAACAGAACTAATCAATTAATTAGGATTAATAGGATTCTGCCTAGAATTAATTATTTATTAACCCTAAAATACCAAAGTTAATTTCTAGGGTTTGGCAATATCAAAATAAAGTGGTGACAAAAGAATCATGCAAAAATAATTTTTCTAACTAAAATTATAGCAGATTTACTATTCTGACTAAAATAATATTAAAGCATTTTTAATTATTTTTAACATAGCTAAATATATGTTTTTCAGAAACTACATAAAATTTGCAATCCAACAAAAAAGAATCACTCAAAATATTAAACAGAATAAAAGATATGAATTTTTGAAAACAGAAACTATTCTGCTAAAACAGAAAAATAAAAATAAAAGAAAAAGCCTAATGGGCCTATACTGTGCACTAGGCGTAGTTTAGTCTAAACGGGCCTCGGGCTAAAACTAAAAACGGGCCGGCTAATTGACTAAAACCCTAATAAATAAACCGGACGAACCGGCCGGTTCTTTTAATAAAATCATACCCCTTCGGGGGTTCTAATCGTGGCCGTTGATCTAGATCGGACGGGGGAGGTGGTTTCATGACGCATCGAGTCCGGCTGGCGGCGGCGCGCAAGCGGAGCGTCGAGGCTTCAAGCGTCAGTGAGCTCGAGGGAGTCGCCGTGCGGGTGCGGGGGAGGCCGGTGAGGAGTTCGGTGGGGTCGGGGGAGCTCGGGGAGGGCTAGGGCGTTGTCGGCGGTGACAATGGCGGCGGGGAGATGCTTGGGTCTCCATGAGCATAAACGGGAAGGAGAGGAGGTCCGGCGAGGGGGTGAGGGGGGGAACGGGGTGCGGGGAGGGGGCTTTATAGTGCGGGGGCCTCGTGGGGAAGGAAGGGATCGGGAAGCGATCGGGGATCCCGGATCTTTCGGGATCCGCGATCTCCATGAGGTCGGCGTGGCGTGGGCGGGGGAAGAAGAGGGCGGGCCCACGGTCAGTGAGAGAGAGAGAGGGGCGAGGGGAGCGGTCGACCGATCGGGAGAGGGTTCGGGCGCGAGGGGGGGGAGAGGGGGAGCTGGGCCGGCTCGCTGGCGCTGGTGGGCTGGCGCTGGTGGGCACAGCGCTGGGGGTTATTGTGGCTGGGCAGGTGGCTGGTGGCGCCGGGTTTTTTTTTTTAATTAAAACAAAACAAAATAAAACCTAAACTATAAATAATTTATATAGGGTATATATATACCAAAATGATCAGGGAATATTCCTTTCATTTGAACATTTTTCCAAAGGCAAAATCCAAACTTCATAAAAATCTATTTTTTCAAATTCAAATAAATTTCAGATTTGAATCCAAATCTTTTGGCATTGTTTCCTCTGATATTTTTGGAGTGTCATGTTTGCTCCTCTCATACTTTTGATCAAGTATTTATCAGGCTTAGTTTTTGAAATGTTTCCCACATGCCAAAGTTTGAAATTCAAATTAAAACTCAAAATTTGAAAGAGGGTTTCAAAGCACTTTCAAATGATTTTCAACTTGATTCATTATAACTTCCAACTCCTATTTCATATAATTGAAGAAGTCATTTTATCTTCCCTCATGAAAATCATTGAGTTGCATAAAGCTTTGAACTTGAAAACTTCCCAAATGAAATTCAAATCTTTTCCAAAACCCTATTCATTTAAAAATGGAAGAAGTCATGTCATCCTCACTCTAGGCTTTGGTGTTGGTATGAATTTGAATTCATTGGGATCCAAAAGGCAAAGGAAAGTTTTGGGAAAGTCATTTCATTCCTCTCATTCAACTTTCAAAAGTTTCAAATTTCAATCAGTTTCACTCAATCCATCAAACCAACAATCGACAATCAAGCATAGTTATTTATTTAATATAACATTCCAAAATTTAGAATTTTGGGATGTTACAATAATCGGCTGTAATTTCTTTATTGTATAGTGTAGGATTATTCTACCTTTCTATGCCTTGATCTCTTTGTTGTATACTGTATGCTTTTTAGAGGTGATAGTATTGAGTAGGATAATTCTTTGAATATGCTATATCGCTCAAACGGGGCCAACTTCATGACCATGGCCCTTCACGGGTCGTCGGATCCATGGGCCTTCTACGTCTCGTCGGATCCATGGGCCTTCTACGTCTCGTAGGATCCATGGGCCTTCTACGTCTCGTAGGATCCATGGGCCTTCTACGTCTCGTAGGATCCATGGGCCTAGTACGTCTCGTAGGATCCATGGGCCTTCTACGTCTCATAGGATCCATGGGCCTTCTACGTCTCGTAGGATCCATGGGCCGCCGACTCATTTATGGGTCTTGTACGGGCCTTTAATGGGTCGTAGACGGGCCTTTAATGGAAATCGTACGTTTTATGGGCTGACCATAACGGGCCGTTAATAGGCCGTATTTGGTGATGCTATGAAAATGGCCCAACAGACTAACGGTCCACAAACGGGCCGACTGTAACGACAGGCTGAATTTGGCCCCAAGCAGAAAATGACAGTAACGGGTCGTAAGTGACCGAATGCTGCAATGAGCCCAAGAATAAATGGGCCCTCAGAAGGCCGAAAGTTAACTTGGGCTGGAAGCGGCCCAACGGAATAACGGGCCGTTAATGGGTATAAAGTGATACACTGTTCATTACGGGCCAGTTTCACCACAGGCCGTTAATGGGTGTAAAGTAATACCTTTATTCATTACAGGCCGGTTCAAAGACGGGCCGCTAATGGGCCAAGAGTTACAAAGGGCCTCATATGGGCCGAAAGACGTCATGGGCTATACATGGGCTAGAAGTGAAAATGGGATGGAATCATATCGGGTGGCCCAGATGACGCTACTGGGCCTAATTCAGATAGGGCGTAACGGGCCTTGGGTTATCGGGCTGTAAATGGGCTATATGCAAACAGTCCGTTAACAGGCTTTCCATGTGCCGGCCCGCCAGCTTTTGACCAAGTCAAACGGGCCGGCCTTTTCATAGGAATGGGCCATTGTTGGGCGTGCCACTGTCGACGTATCATAGGCGCCTTACATCCAAAGGAGTGGATGACATCTATCCCAACGATGAGCCGACACGTGTTTCCTCTAGCCAATGATGATTTTACACGTGGAAAATCCCCATTGGTCGGGGCGGTTAATGGGTTATCGGATCCAAAACCCGACCCGATAGCTTAACGGCGTTCCGTTACGGTGGATGCCACGTGTCGGTCACCCTTGACGAAAGCACTTACGTGACGCGCGATTTATCGTCATGGAATTGGACACTCCGTGATGATAATTTTGGTAATGTCATGGAACACTTCACGACAAAGACAGTATGACTATCTTGATTCTGTCATAAATTTGTCATGGATGTACATGCATGACAAAAAACGCGACCTACTGTGACAAACACGTATCACCACGGAAGTGTATTTTTTTGTAGTGTCCGCATAAAACGGAGGGAGTGGTAGTATAAATGACGCGGGCAGGGGAGGGGGTGGGACGTCGGTTATCTCTCAACTATGGCCCCACAAGCGAGCGAAAATACAAGACGAAGCGCGTTGCATTCGATGAGCGACATGGAGGGTCCAGCGTGCCGGGGGCAACGCGAACGTGACAAGAGCGATGTACAATCAAAACCGATTGACCAGTCGTCACTGGAACCACTATTCACACCAGAACCTTCGCTGCTCGGCATACGCCAGCCACTGCCCCAAAACCACACCTCCTCTCCAGCCCATCCCCCCACCTTTCGATCCCCTAGCCCGCATCAAGCGTCCCCTAGTTCGCCGGAAAGCCATAGTGCGCCGCAAGATCACGTACTACAAGATGCTGACGCCGGAGCGCCGCGCTGAAATCACGGCGGCGGTCGGCGCCGCAGACCTCCGTTCCCAAGCTCGCTTTGCGGCGGGCCAATCCCCAAGTTCTCTGGAGCCAAGCTACGAGGAGGAGGAAGCCGATCCAATGTTCATGGCGGAGGTCACGGCGTAGAAGGCCCCTGATGGGTATGAGACGATGGACGTTGGCTTTGTGCCGGCGTCCGGGTCCCCCATGGTGCAAGCGGACCAGCGTTTCAACCTGGCGATACTAAAGGAGGACCGGGAGGCAGAGGCTCAACTCGACATCGAGTGCGCGCATGCCGCTGCCATCGAGGCTCTTCTACAGGCGGAACTGGATGTCGTGGATGTGAACTGAGCGGCGGAGGCTCAACTTGAGGCGGAGCGCGCGGATGCCGCTGCCATCGAGGCCCTCCTGCAGGCGGAACCGGACGTCCTCGACTTGAACCGGGTGGCGGAGGCTCAACTCGACGCGGAGCGCGCGGATGCCGCTGCCATCGAGGCCCTTCTGCAGGCGGAATTGGACGTCCTCGACTTGAACCGGGCGGCGGAGGCTCAACTCGATACGGAGCGCGCGAATGCCGCTACCATCCAGGCCCTCCTGCAAGCGGAACCAGACGTCCTCGACTTGAACCGGGCAGTGCTCTCATCCGTGAAGAGCGCCCGCACGCTCCGCGTGAATGAGTAGCTGGAGACCGAGGACAACCATGGTGCAGAGACACACGTCGGCAGCTACTGCTGGTTCGTGACGCCAGCCGAAGACGACGAGGCCATGTCGTTTCGCGAGCAGTGATAGTTTTTCTTTATGTTGTTGTTTTTAGGGATCTCTTGTTGTGTAAAAACATATATTGTTATGCAAGTCGCCTGACTTTCATCATTTGGGTCAGTCTACCATTTCAGGCTGTTGGATGAATATCCTACATCTCCTAACCCTTCTTCCTCACCTCTTCTTCTTCCCCAACAGACCACCGCACGGGCCGTACGAATCCTCCCCAACATGAGGTTGGATAAACATACTGTATGAACAAAAATTATGTGTCAGCGGTAGGATGGCTGAGTTTGGTTTGTTCACATGCGGTAGCACGTGTCAGTGAGGGAGCGTTCCCTTGGTTGGGTTTGCGGCGTGCAGGAGCGACTGTGTGAGGGTGCGGAGCGACCGTGTGAGGGTCTTGGTGCGACCCATGACAGCCGTGCGCAAGTGTACCTCCTTTTCATTTTGAAAACTTTAGGCAAGCTTGGCAAAAATGTGTGGCGAAGTAGAGTACTGGTGTTAATAAAGAAAGGGGGGTTTTCCTTCACGGGATTAATCGATACAAATCCTCGTTTGATGTGTCAATTAATGCGTATGTTTTTCTCCAAAGCCCAATGAGCTAACCCCTGACCATCTTACTCCTCATCGCTTGACTAATGCAGCGCCATGCAAACCAACCTTCTCACCTCCGCATGCATGCAAGGGTATATTAATGTCCTTGGTTGCTAGTACGAGGCAAACCCCATCAATTTTGCCTCGATTAGTGTTAGTGGCCTTTTGCAAATTGTAATTTTGATATACTGGCCTTGTGTACAAAAAATGGAGGTAGTAATTATTTGACTTCCTTCCCCATTGCGGTGACGTCGAAGATATCTCGAACGTTGTGGGTTGACGAAGTGCATTCGACGGAGAACACTGTTGAGCGAGACCACTGGACGCAAGTGCCCCCTGCAAGCCGAGACAACCGCCTTATTTGCATCCAGGAAGTCCGTTGAACCAAAGGACACGTAAATGTACTAGTACTACTAGTACACAATAGCTTCGTCCGTCCAGCTTAGTGCGGTGAGGTGGTTTCTCGAAGAAGACGATGGAGAAGCGGAGTCAGCGAAGAGTGAAATGATGGTTGCTTCGCCCGTGCTTTGTGATTTGACGCCTCAATGCTTTCTGAGTTGTGATAGAAGGGACAGGGGAGTAGACTCTATGCTCTATACTATACATGCGTCCAAGCACGGGAGCAAGAGGAGAGACGTTGCATTTTTCTATTCCTTCAATCAATCAATCAAGGAGCTTCAGTTCCATGTTTTTGGCTTTGGTTGCACCATCCACAATGGTTCCCATCGATGCCAAAAGCTATTTTCAAATTTGGCTACACATTGTGGATGCCCTTAACCGTACCACTTGGTTTTGCTCCTGTGTGCTATCTATACAAATCTCAATTATATTGCTCTAAAAAATTATAGAATCAAGATTAGTAAAAAGGAGGTGATTTTGCCACGCGGATGGTGAGGGAGGTTTCTTATTTTTATAGGATGTCGTCCTGGCGGTTTGCTAACATGCGGTACCACGTGTCAGTGCTTTACCAAGCCGATCCGTGTCCCACATGAGGCAGAACAACGGCAAAAGCAACAAGTGGTTAACTTGAAGAAGATCTTATAAAAAAACTTGAAGAAGATGAGGGAGAAGCGAATTCAGCAACGATTTGCTAACATGCGGTACCACGTGTCAGTGCTTTACCAAGCCGATCCGTGTCCCACATGAGGCAGAACAACGACAAAAGCAACAAGTGGTTAACTTGAAGAAGATCTTATAAAAAAACTTGAAGAAGATGAGGGAGAAGCGAATTCAGCAACGAGTGAAATGATGGTTGCTTCGTCCCTCCAACTTCTTTTTTTAGCATTATTACTCTGTCCCTCCAACTTAACTGCGGGAAAGGTGCAGCTTTGTGATTTGACGCCTCATTGCTCATTAGTACGCCGGCGTCATGACTGGGGTGCTTCACCCCTGCTGCTCTGCACTGTATTTCTGTATGGCACGTGGACCCGTAGCATGATGTCCCACATGTCAGCGAACGAGACTAGAACATTTATGAAAGCAAGCGCTCCACTCTTACGACGGAGGAGTACACGACACGGCAGCCCCGTGAACTGTCACTTGTACTGTATAGTACTATAGTTTTGTTGTTTCGCACGATCCATCGATACAAACCCGATTAAACAGGAAAGGGCGGGATTTTTCCCACGTGGTAGATGATACTGGCCATACATTTCAAAGGCAATTTTAATGTATGCATACTGAATAATTAAGTAACAATATGATATCTAGTAAAACTAAAAACACATATGATTTATTGTGTTAGAGTGTAGTAGTAGTGCTGTATTGCATAGTTCTTAAATGTAACATGCGAGAATGTATAGAGATGTAGTTTTGGATGGCCTACAGAGAGAAAAGCGTAATACAGTCACCGAACTTCAGAATACGCTCATTACAGTCACTATATACGTTTTGCGGTGATTATATGGTCACTTGCTCACCGTTCAGCATCAGATTGCACTCTGTTGACCGGCCAAATAGTCTGCGTGGCACCATGTTGACTAGTTAAACTGACCATGTTCCTTGTGGGTCCCACATGTCAGTTCACATAGGAAAAAGGTCAGATAGATACAAATTTACCCAGGCGCGACAAGACTCCAACCCGTGCGCGGGAATCACCTTGTTGTGTATGTATCTGTCAGGGCCTGATGTGTCCGCGTGCACGTGTAGGTTGAGCACTTGAGTGTGAGAGTGTGTGTTGGTCGTGTGGTGTGTGCATGCATGCATGCGTGTGTGCGTTTGAGTGTTGCGTGCATGCGTGGCTGCGTGTGTACGTGTGAGTGTTGCGTGCATGCGTGGCTGCATGTGTTCGTGCGAGTGTTGCGTGCATGCAGTTCGTGTGCATGCGTGCATGTGTGTATAATCACCACACCAGCTCCTGTGTGTTAAAACAGACGGCTCAGCATACCAATACAAGGCCACCTTGTCCGATGTGCCAGCGGTCATGACTTCGAACCACCGTCCAATATTTTTTTGTCGTTTGTTTTCATTCTTACTAGCAAGATGCCCGTGTGTTGCACGTAATATCAAGATGCATTTGTATGACTAGTTTATCTTGTGAGAGAAAAGGATGAACGAGGGAAGGCCTTATTTGCAAATGTGGAGAGGTGTGTGTGTACCTTTTTACAAAATTGTCATAGTTTCCTTCCTATCCGTCAGATATAAATTGGACGACCTATGTTGCAGGATGGCAGGCACACCATCATCAGCAACTCTGTTTTTATAAGAGTGTAGAAGAGTAGATACAAGCGGACAGGTGGGCCCAATGGTAGTGACATAATGTGATGCAACACTAGAGGTGCAACGTGGAGCGTTTAACTGGTCAACTAGTCGTGTCTTGAGCAAATATAGAGTTGTACGGTGAGGCCGTGACTGTATAATAACCACAAAACATAAATGGTGACCGTAATGAGTGGATTCTGAAGTCCAATGTACGTATCATGCTTTTGCTCCAAATACAATGATCGTCACTGTATATATCGCGAGAGAAAGATGAAACATGCGTGAATGTGCTGGGGGCTTACTTTTAGAGGACCTGGAGATAGTTTGTGTGAATACGTGAAAGGGGTGTAGAGGGGGTGTATGCGATGGGGAGAGAGATGCTCTTCGGTTCTCTTTATTATGACTAACTTTATATATAGTATAAAAATATAAAAATTCACAGTGCGGAATAAATATCATTGTGGGAACCATGCAATGCAAATTAACATTCATACTCGTCCATATAACTTTGTAATGTTGTATATATGTAGAAATTCTAAAATAATTTTTTGTCCACACTTTATTCAAAAGGAATGTTGTATGCGAAATAAACGTGAAGAGAGGGCTTTTTAGATAAATGGGGTACGTGATGTAACATGTTTGAATGTGTAGTTGATGTATTTGGCAGGGCCTAGAGAGGTATCTGTGTGTATTACGTATTCGAGAGAGGCATGGATAGAGGGGCCGGTGGGGGGAGGGGGGCGTGGGAGAGATAGCACGAGAAATGAGAGGGGTCTAGAGAGAGAGACTAATATATAATGTCAAGGCGAGAGATTCCCTTGAGTGAGTGTATATGCAAGGGGGAGGGTATAGAGGCACGAGGAGAGTTTTTTTGTGTGGTGTGTGTGTTGGTATGTGTGGGTGTGAGAAGATAACGAGACCTAGGGGCAGTGTCGTGGTTCTAAGACTTACAGTAGAATGAAGGTAGGTATGAGGAGGCAAGATCCCAGTTATGGTGAAGTTGTACACACAAGGTTTACGAGTTCAGGCCCTTCACGGTGGAAGTAACAACCCTATGTCTTGGTGCTCGGGAGCTCGGTCGATCGAATTATGCGTGTGGAGTTACAGGGGGTGCGAACCCTTGTCCCTAAGGAGGGGGGTGGCTTATATAGAGTTGGCCAGACCCCTCAGGCCCTCAGTTACACAGGGTTTAAGGTACATAAAGATAGGGCGTTACTGATAACGCCAGCAATAAAGTTACATGAATGACCATTAAGTCTACAGAGTAAATGCCCGACTATTGCTATGGTCGAGTGACATTGAGTGTACAGAGTGGCTTTAGATCTTCTGGTCGTCGAGTGACTATTGCTATGGTCGAGTGACATTGAGTCTTCCGAGTGGAATGCTTCTGGTCGAGTGGATGATGTTATCCCATGGATGCTTCTGACTTTAGGGTAATGTCCTTGGGGAGGGTGTCTAGGTCAGGCCTATGACCCTACCCTAGGTACATGTCGTCGTCATTAGCCCCCGAACGGTTCAGGGTTCGAGTGGAGAAGGAGTTGAAAAATAATTCTGACTCAGTTCTTGCGCTTCAGAAGCGTTTCGTTGGGATCAATGAACAACGTGACGACTTCGACTTGTTTTTCAGTCGCCTTGATCCATTCTTAGTTTGTCAAGTGAACTTTTGCTGAAAAGCTTCGAGTGTTGGTATAGAAAAAATCTTCGGTCTGATGGACTGCTCTGCTTCTCTCGGATCTTGCGGGATTTTAAATTTTGGGAAGCGCGCAGGACAGAGGAGGCCGCAGTAATCAAGGCAGATTAGGTAGGGGCGCCTCAATATCTGCGCCACCTTTTCCGCCACGTACTGTGCGCGCGACTGTTGCGGGATTTGACAGGATTGCCTGGGCCCACGGGTCAGCCACTCGGAAATTACTCCATATAAGGCGTTGAATTGGGGAATTCTGCACAGTGCGCCTCAATTCCTCCTTCTTCCTCCTCTGCTTCTCCACCGCTATCGCTTCTGCTCTCAACGCAGCATCCCACCCGTGCGCCTCTTGCTGAGATGGCGAAGGACAAGATGGCGGCGCTGGAGTGTGCAAAGAAGGGGGCGGCAAAGGGGAAGGGGAAGAAGACCGGCAGGAGCGGGTCGTCGTCGAGATCCGGCTTGCCGCGCGGCTGGGTCCAGGGAGACTGGATCCAGTCCACAATCGAGCTGGATGATTTGCGAGATCTGGCCGAGAGCGGGCTGATCGAGCAGGGTTCCTGGAGGCTCCCGGGGGATGAAACTGAGCCACAACGTCAGGAGGGCGAGTGCGTCTTGCTCGCCACCCATGTCGACCGCGGTTTTTCCTTGCCCCCACATCCCTTTTTTCGTGCTTTTCTGAACTTCTTCGGAGCTCAACTCCACCATTTCTCTCCCAACACTATCACGTACCTGGCTGCCTTTGTCTCTCTGTGTGAGAACTTCCTGGGATGCCGACCGCACTGGGGTCTGTTTAAGCACATCTTCACATGCCGCTCGCAGACTGTGAAGAAAGCTAGCCCGAGTGACGAGAAAACCCAGGTGATCCAGATGTGTGGGGGCTTAGGCATCCAGATGCGGGGGAAGAGTGTTTTTCCCGCGATGACTCTCCCTGACTCGGTTAGAGGGTGGCAGTCGACTTGGTTTTATTGTAAAGACAAGTCGACCCCTGGTCATTCGACTGGTCTCCCTCCTTTTTCTTTGGCGCGAGTCCAGAAACCCACTACCTTGAAAGTGACTCCAGCAGAGAAGGTGGAGGTGGCCATGTTGATGGAGCGAGTAGTTGAACGGATCCATGAGGGTGTGACCGGTATGGATTTGCTTGAGGTATTTCTCAGTTGACGTATCCAGCCTCTCTAGGCTTGTGATCACTCGATGTGGATGTACTCGGGGATTGAAGATTTCACTCAGATCCACCTGGAGGACGTTGATGAGAAGATGGTGGCGCAGTGGGTGCAAGGCATCACAGGAAACAAGGACAACCCCAGGGGGTCCCGAAGAGTTTTACCATTCGACACCAACAACCAGCCAGACAAGGTCTATTCTTTATTTCTAAGTGTTTTTCATTCTGACTTGCAATTATTTACCGAGTCGACCATCCTTTGTTCACATATTTTGCTTCGCAGATCTATACAAAGACATACTCAATGCCGAATGGGGAGCAAGAGCAGTACCAGGAAGGAGAAGAAAGTGGAGGCAAAAGCATGGATTGGCAGTCTGATGGAGGAGAAGAGGAGGAGGAAAGCGAGGACTCGAGCAGTGGCAAAGAAGTCGAGTCACCACCTCGCAACGAAAGGCGTTCCAAGAATAAGCACGACCCAGCGTCAAAGTCCCGGAAGACCCTGCCCAAGATCAAGATCAATGTTCCCATCGCTTCTGCGTAAGTATCTTGTCCTCATTTTTTGCTCAAGGACATGTGTTGTCGACTCTCTTCTTGATTTTCCTGAGTGAATCTTGAAACTTGTAGTGCTGCTACCTCTGGGACTTCTGCTTACAGAGACGGTGACGAGGAAATGGGAAACACTGTCACTTCCAACCCAGGTATGACTTTTGCAATCTTGTCTTTACTTTTTCAGCCGTTTTGTTGATCGACTGAATTCTGGTGATTGATTCTTTTTGCAGCTCCTCCCAATGTCATTGATCTACCAGACAACGGCGAGGATGTGCCGCTGAGGCCCATGGGAAGAAGAAGTAGGAAGACATCAACTGGCAAGGTGCCTCAGTCGACGCCAGTGACGGAGCCAGTGATCCAGGAGACCGGTGATGTCAACCGGACTTCTGTGACTTTTGTTGTACCATTGTTGAGTGCCCAGCCATCAGCGTCGACTGCACAGACTCCAACCGATCCATCTTCACTCTTCACTGCGCACCACGTCCCAGAGGACCAGGTGGGTGCTGCTAAGGAGGCTATACCCCAGGCAAACATCATGATGGAGCCAATGAAGGTGGTTCGGGAGGCCAGTCAAGCTGCTTACGACGCCAGCTAAGCTCTCCAGAGCAACGTCCAGGTAGGTTGACTACCGACTGATCCCTTAGCTTGTCGCTTGTTCTGTTGGGATATGCTACCTGAAAACTTTCCTTGAGCATCTTTTCATCAGTCTGCATTTTGCGTTTGTACACCCACTGGGTGTAGTCCCCGAGACCATAGTTGACTGCGGCAGTTGGCAATGGTCTGAGAATCCGAATTTTCTCACTCGTCCTGAACGGGTCATGTCGAGTGGAACCTAAACTTAGTGGGGGCACGCTGAGTGCACCCACTGGGTGTAGTTCCCGAGACCGTAGTCGACTGCGGGCAGTCGACTATGGTCTGAGAACAACTTTGCTCTTCTTTTTTTGTTTTTTGTACACTCGGCCTGGACAGACTATGTCGAGTGGAAACTGGACCAGTGTGTGCATGCTAAGTGCACCCACTGGGTGTAGTCCCCGAGACTACTGTTGGATGTTTGATCCGGCAGTAGTCTTAGAACTTGTTGAATTTATCACTCTATTGCTCTGAAGTAACCAATCTTTTCACCCGTCGACTGACCGTCCTTTGATTACAGAAATCCTGTGAACTTGGAGCTCATTTTGCTGACCTAGAGCAGGAGCAGATTTAGCTCAATCTTGATCTGGAGCTAGCCAACACAAGCTTGCATAAGGCCAAGGATGAAGCCGCTGGTATGAAAAACTTGTTGATTGATTTGTTCCTGAACCGGGTGTTATTTGCTTTTTCTGATCCAAGTATTATTTCTTTCAGAAAAATGAACTAGGCTCTGGCGAAGAAGGATCTGGACCTTGCAGCCGCGTAGAAAGCAGCTGAAGAGAAAACTGCACTAGCCGACCAGAAGCTGGCTTCAGTCGGCAAACTGGAGGAAGAGAACGCCAAGCTAAAAACTGCCCCTTGATGAAGCCAATAAGGAAGCGACTCGT
This sequence comes from Aegilops longissima, assembly GCA_021605205.1. NCBI lineage: Eukaryota > Viridiplantae > Streptophyta > Magnoliopsida > Poales > Poaceae > Aegilops > Aegilops longissima. The sequence goes on along the minus strand of CM038677.1, from coordinate 421,941,547 downwards.
TTGAAGAAGGAAAATGGAGTCCTATCCGACAAAGTGGAAGGCATCGCCCGCAAGAGAGATAACCTGGAGAATTATCTGGGAGGACTTGCCAAGAAGTTGTTCGTCATGCTTGAAGGTGCTTTCCTTTGTCCGACTGAATTGTTGTTGTCGACTCGATATATAGCCATTGACTCATCGTTGTATTGTGTGTGCATAATTTTGCCAGAACTTCGAGGAAGAGACTGGGCGAATTGAGACAAGCTTGGACCCCATCCTCTCTCCTGTTAAGGACGAAGCTGCCATGAACCTGCTCCGACTGGAATCCCGTGTCGCTGGTGTTGTTAATTACCTTGCTCAGCTGAAAGTTGCAGTGTCGCAGATCGACACAGCGCTCTGGCCAGGGGAGATTCTCCAAAATGACCTCGAGTCTCTGATGACTCGACTCAATGAGGTCCCTGGTCGAGTGCAGGAATGGAAGAAGTCTTCTGCTCGATGCGGCGCTGACGTGGCTCTGTCACTAGTTCGTGTCCACAGAAAGGAAGCGCGAGAAGAGAAGCTAGCAGCAATCAAGGTTGCAATACTAAAAGGCACGACTTCCAATCCTTCATGGAAACCTTCATTGATGCTGCCACTCGAATTGCTGATGGAATCGACCTTGACGAGTTCGTTGAGCCTGCTAGCCCTCCACCTGTGGAGTGAACAAACTTTATGCCTTGCCTTAAATTTGCCTCGGAATGCCGAGTGATATTGTAACCGTTAAACTCCTTTGGGCCTGATGCCCGAGTACTTTAATCCGTGGTATGGAACCTTAGGATTTAGGTGAACTTGATTTATCGCTGAATATGTTTGTGTTCGCCTTCAAGTGGAACTTGTTTCTTCACTCGGAATAGTATTTGTACTTGTGATGCAGCTCTGAGGAGAAGGTAATCAGTCGACCCGCACCTCGTCGTCCTCACGGATCAGGATGGAGGGCACATTGTATTTATGGCACAGCTCTGAGGAGAATGTCGCAGTCGACCTGCACCTCGTCATCTTTGCGGATCAGGATGGAGCGCACATTGTACTTATGGCGCAGCTCTGAGGAGAAGGTCGCAGTCGACCTGCACCTTGTCGTCCTTGCAGATCGGGACGGTGCGCACATTGTACTTATGGCGCAGCTCTGAGGAGAAGGTCGCAGTCGACCTGTACCTCATCGTCCTTGCGGATCGGTCCTCACTCGGAACATGTTTTAAACTTAGGCAAGTACTGGACTGCAGCTAAGCCCCCGAGTGAGAGGGTTGCTCTTCACTCGGTGGGATTTTTCAAACTTAGGCGAGTACTGGACTACAGCTAAGCCCCCGAGTGAGAGGGTTGCTCTTCACTCGGTAGGATTTTTCAAACTTAGGCGAGTAATGGACTGCAGCTAAGCCCCCGAGTGAGAGGCTTGCTCACCACTTATTAGGATTTTTCAAATTTAGGCGAGTACTTGACTGCAGGTAAGCCCCCGAGTGAGAGGGTTGCTCATCACTCGGTGTGATTTTTCAAACTTAGGCGAGTACTGGACTGCAGCTAAGCCCCAGTGAGAGGGTTGCTCATCACTCGATGGGATTTTTCAAACTTAAGTAATCTTGGACTGTAGCTAAGCCCCGAGTTCGAGGCTTGCTCACCACTCGGTAGGATTTTTCAAACTTAGGCGATCTTGATGTAGCTAAGCCCCAGTGAGAGGGTTTCTCATCACTCGGTGGGATTTTTCAAACTTAGGTAATCTTGGACTGCAGCTAAGCCCCCAGTGAGAGGGTTGCTCATCACTCGGTGGGATTTTCAAACTTCAGCGAGTACTGGACTGCAGCTAAGCCCCCGAGTGAGAGGCTTGCTCACCACTCGGTAGGATTTTTCAAACTTAGGCGAGTACTGGACTACAGCTAAGCCCCCGAGTGAGAGGGTTGCTCATCACTCGGTGAGATTTTTCAAACTTAGGCAGGTACTGGACTGCAGCTAAGCCCCCGAGTGAGAGGGTTGCTCATCACTCGGTGGGATTTTACAAACTTAGGTGAAACGGATTCGTAGCTAAGCCTCTGAGTGAGAGGCTTGCTCTTCACTCGGCGGGATTTTATTTTTTGAAACTTAGGCGAAGCGGATTCGCAGCTAAGGCACCCACTGGGGGATTTAGAACACATAAAAAGGGAACAACAATCATTTAGGAGACAGTAAAATTGTGTCTTTGATAATCAAACTAGAAGGTATTTCTTATTACATCTCAACAGTCTAAATGCTTAAGTATAAAAGGCGCGGAGCAGCTCCGCATTCCAAGCACGTGGCTCGTATTTATTGTGCTCGACATTGTAGAGGAGATACGCTCCGTTGTGGAGCACTTTGGTGATGACGAAGGGGCCTTCCCAAGTAGGAGCGAGCTTGTGTGGTCGTTGCTGATCCACTCGAAGAACCAAGTCCCACTCTTGAAATGCTCGACCTCTCACGTTTCTGGCGTGGAATCGGCGCAAGTCTTGCTGATAAATGGTCGACCGGATCAGAGCCATTTCTCCTTCCTCTTCCAGGAGATCAACTGCATCTTGTTGAGCCTGTTCTGCTTCATCTTCTGAGAAAAGCTCAACTCGTGGTGCATTATTAAGCAAGTCACTCGGAAGCACAGCTTCAGCCCCATAGACTAAGAAGAATGGAGTTCGACCAGTCGACCGATTAGGAGTTGTCCTCAATCCCCAAAGCACTGATGGAAGTTCATCAACCCAGGCGCCTGCCGCATGCTTGATGTCACCCATCAATCGAGGTTTCAGTCCTTTGAGAATCAATCTGTTTGCTCTTTCAGCTTGCCCCATTCGACTGGGGATGGCGACTGAAGCATAGTCGACCCGAGTGCCTTGGGAAGCGCAGAAGGCTCTGAACTCATCAGAATTGAAGTTCAACCATTATCAGTGATGATGATAGGTGGAACACCATATCTGGATGTTAACTCTATGATGAAGCTGACAGCAGTACTGGCTTCGAGGTTTTTGATAGGCTTGGCTTCAAACCATTTGGTGAACTTGTCGACTGCTACGGGCACATGGGTGAAGCCACTCCTGCCAGTCCTCAGAGGTCCAACCATATCTAATCCCCAGACAGCAAAAGGCTAGACGAGTGGAATGGTCTTCAGGGCTGATGCAGGCTTGTGAGACATGTTGGAATAGAACTGGCAACCTTCACATTTGTCGACTATGTCTTTTGCCATTTCATTCGCTCGTGGCCAATAAAACCCCGCTCGGTATGCTTTGGCCACAATGGTCCGAGAGGACGCATGGTGACCACAGGTCCCCGAGTGGATGTCATTGAGGATCACTCGACCTTCTTCCGGTGTTATGCACTTCTGAGCGACTCCAGTAACACTTTCTCTGTAAAGCTGTCCACCCATTTACTGTGAAAGCTTTAGATTGACGGACAATCTGACGGGACTCTTCCTCATCCTTTGGGAGTTCTTTCCTGAGAATATATGCAATGTACGGCACTGTCCAATCAGGTATGACAACCAAAACTTCCATGACCAAGTTGACCACGGCTGGGATTTCAACTTCAGTCGGATTAGTAGAGCTTTTAGGTTGTGGGGGCTCTTCCGTGAAGGGATCTTCTTGGACAGCCAGCGTGTGAAGATGTTCCAAGAACACATTACTGGGAATAGGCTCACGCTTGGAACCTATCTTTGCCAAATCATCAGCTGCTTGATTTTTCAGTCGGGGTATATGATGAAGCTCTAACCCCTCAAACTTCTTTTCTAACTTTCTCACTGCATTACAATTGCCAGTCATAGCCGAGCTCCTGACATCCCACTCCTTCATTACTTGATTAACCACCAAATCTGAGTCGTCGTAGACCATTAGGCGACGGACGCCGAGTGAAATGGCCATACGCAACCCATATAAAAGTGCTTCATATTCAACTTCCTTGTTGGAGGAATCAAAATGAATCTGAAGAACATAGCTAAGCTTGTCGCCTCGGGGGGATACTAGAACCACCCCAGCACCAGAACCATTCAACATCTTGGATCCATCAAAGAACATGGTCCAATGCTTTGAGTGAATCTGATTCGGTTGTTGCTGCTCAACCCACTCGGTGAGGAAATCTGCTATTGCTTGGGACTTGATAGCTTTCTTTGCCTCAAACTTGATATCCAATGGAAGGAGTTCAATCGCCCACTTTGCCACTCGACCAGTTGCATCTCTATTGTTCAGAATTTCTGACAATGGTGCGTCGCTGACGACTGTAATGGAATGATTAGAGAAATAATGTGCAACCTTCTTCGTGGTCATGTAAATTCCATAAACAAGCTTCTGATAATGCGGATATCTCTGCTTCGACGGAGTCAAGACTTCAGAAATATAGTATACTGGGCGCTGAACTTTATAGGCTTTTCCTTCTTCTTCCCGCTCGACCATGAGTACTATACTGACAACTTGTCTAGTGGCTGCAATATAAAGCAGTAAAGGCTCTTTGCTGATTGGGGCAGCGAGCACCGGCTGGGTGGAATGCAGGGCTTTGAGCTCTGCAAATGATGCGTCAGCTTCAGGAGTCCACTCGAACTTATCAAATTTCTTCACCAGTCGGTAAAGAGGCAATATCTTTTCACCGAGGAGAGAGAAGAATCGACTCAAAGTGGCCAAACAACCAGTAAGCTTCTGAACGTCATGTACATGCACAGGGCGTTTCATCCGGAGTATGGCCCCAACTTTCTCTGGGTTCGCGTCGATCCCTCGTTTGGAAACGAGAAAACTGAGTAACTTTCCTCCTGGAACTCCGAATGTGCACTTTGACGGATTAAGCTTGATATCGTACCTTCTCGGGTTGGCAAAGGTTTCAGCAAGGTCAGTCAGCAGGTCGGAACCTTTACGCGACTTGACCACAATGTCATCCATATATGCTTCCACATTTTGACTGATTTGAGTGAGCAGGCACTTCTGAATCATCCTCATAAATGTGGCGCCAGCATTCTTGAGACCGAATGGCATGGTGACATAGCAAAAGCACCCGAATGGGGTGATGAAAGTTGTTTTTATCTCATCGGGTCCATACAGTCGGATCTGATGATACCCGGAATAGGCGTCCAGAAAAGACAAACGCTCACACCCCACAGTTGAGTCAACAATTTGGTCGATGCGGAGGAGAGGAAAATGATCTTTCGGGCAGGCCTGATTGATATGCTTGAAGTCAATACAATACGAAGTGATTCGTCCTTCTTGGGGACCATGACAACATTCGCGAGCCACTCGGAGTGGTAAATCTCTTGGATGAACTCAGCTGCTAGAAGCCGAGCCACTTCCTCGCCAATTGCCTTTCTCTTCTATACGGCGGACCGTCGAAGATGCTCTTTGACTCGTGATGCGTCTCCAACGTATCTATAATTTTTTATTGCTCCATGCTACTTTATCTACTGTTTTGGACTATAATGGGCTTTATCTTCCACTTTTATATTACTTTTGGGACTAACCTATTAACCGGAGGCCCAACCTAGAATTGTTGTTTTTTGCCTTTTTCAGTGTTTCGAAGAAACAGAATATCAAAAGGAGTCCAAACGGAATGAAACCTTCGGAAACGTGATTTTCTCACCGAACGTGATCCAGGAAACTTGGACCCTACGCCAAGGAACCAGACAGGCGGTCACGAGGGTGGGGGCGCGCCCCCCTACCTCGTGGGCCCCCTGTTGCTCCACCGATGTACTCCTTCCTCCTATATATACCTACGTACCCCCAAACGATCAGAACAGGAGCCAAAAGCCTAATTCCACCGCCGCAACATCCTGTATCCACGAGATCCCATCTTGGGGCCTGTTAGGAGCTCACGGAGGGGGCATCCACCACGGAGGGCTTCTACATCAACACCATAGCCTCTCCGATGAAGTGTGAGTAGTTTACTTCAGACCTTGGGTCCATAGCTAGTAGCTAGATGGCTTCTTCTCTCTTTTGGATCTCAATACAATGTTCTCCCCCTCTCTCGTGGAGATCTATTTGATGTAATCTTCTTTTTGCGGTGTGTTTGTTGAGACCGATGAATTATGGGTTTATGATCCAGCTTATCTATGAATAATATTTGAATCTTCTCTGAATTCTTTTATGTATGATTGAGTTATCTTTGCAAGTCTCTTCGAATTATCCGTTTGGTTTGGCCAACTAGATTGGTAGTTCTTGCAATGGGAGAAGTGCATGGCTTTGGGTTCAATCTTGCGGTATCCTTACCCGTGATGTAAAGGGTTGCAAGGCACGATTGTATTGTTGCCATCGAGGATAACAAGATGGGGTATTTATCATATTGCATGAATTTATTCCTCTACATCATGTCATCTTGCTTAAGGCGTTACTCTATTTTTAACTTAATACTCTAGATGCATGCTGGATAGTGGTCGATGAGTGGAGTAATAGTAGTAGATGCAGAATCATTTCGATCTACTTGTCTCGGACGTGATGCCTATATACATGATCATACCTATATATACTCATAACTATGCTCAATACTGTCAATTGCTCAACAGTAATTTGTTCACCCACCGTAGAATAATTATGCTCCTGAGAGAAGCCACTAGTGAAACCTATGGCCCCCAGGTCTATTCTCATCATATCAATCTCCATCACTTTTATACTTGCTTTGTTTTACTTTGCCTTTTACTTTTCACTTTGCATCTTTATACCAAAAATACCAAAAATATTATCTCTATCAGATCTCACTCTCGTAAGTGACCGTGAAAGGATAACCCCTAATCGCGAGTAGCTATCGTTTTGTGCAGGTACGAGGGACTTGTGCATGGCCTCCTACTGGATTGATACCTTGGTTCTCAAAAACTGAGGGAAATACTTACGCTACTGTGTTGCATCATCCTCTCCTCTTCGGGGAAAACCAACGCAAGCTCAAGACGTAGCAAGAAGGATTTCTGGCGCCATTGCCGGGGAGTCTACGCAAAAGTCAACATACCAAGTACCCATCACAATCCCTATCTCTCGCATTACATTATTTGCCATTTGCCTCTCGTTTTCCTCTCCCCCACTTCACCCTTGCCGTTTTATTCGCCCTCTCTTTCCCAATCTCCTCCTATTTTTCCCATTGCCTTTTGTTTGCTCATGTGTTGGATTGCTTGTTTGTCGTGATGGCTCAAGATGCTACCAAATTGTGTGACTTCACCAATACCAATAATAATGATTTCCTTAGCACTCCGATTGCTCCTCTTGCCAACACTGAATCTTGTGAAATCAATACTGCTTTGTTGAATCTTGTTATGAAAGATCAATTTGCCGGCCTTCCTAGTGAAGATGCCGCTACTCATCTGAATAGCTTCGTTGATTTATGTGATATGCAAAAGAAAAAAGATGTCGATAATGATGTCGTTAAATTGAAGCTATTTCCTTTTTCGCTTAGAGATCGTGCTAAAGCGTAGTTTTCATCTTTGCCTAAAAATAGTATTGATTCTTGGAACAAGTGCAAAGATTCTTTTATCTATAAGTATTTTCCTCCCGCTAAAATTATCTCTCTTAGGAACGATATTATGAATTTTAAGCAACTTGATCATGAACATGTTGCACAAGCTTGGGAGAGAATGAAATTAATGATACGTAATTGTCCTACTCATGGTTTGAACTTGTGGATGATTATACAAAAAATTTATGCTGGATTGAATTTTGCTTCTAGAAATCTTTTAGATTCGGCCGCGGGAGGCACTTTTATGGAAATCACTCTAGGAGATGCTACTAAACTCCTAGATAATATTATTGTTGATTATTCTCAATGGCATACCGAAAGATCTACTAATAAAAAAGTGCATGCTATAGAAGAAATCAATGTTTTGAGTGGAAAGATGGATGAACTTATGAAATTATTTGCTACTAAGAGTGTTTCTTCTAATCCTAATGATATGCCTTTATCTACTTTGATTGAGAATAATAATGAATCTATGGATGTGAATTTTGTTGGTAGGAATAATTTTGGTAACAACGTGTATAGAGGGAATTTTAATCCTAGGCCTTATCCTAGTAATCCTTCTAATAATTATGGAAATTCCTACAACAACTCTTATGTAAATTTTAATAAGATGCCCTCTGAATTTGAGAGTAGTGTTAAAGATTTTGTGAATTCACAAAAGAATTTTAATGCTTTGCTTGAAGAGAAACTGCTTAAAGTTGATGATTTGGCTAGGAACGTTGATAGAATTTCTCTTGAGGTTGATTCTTTAAAGCTTAGATCTATACCTCCTAAGCATGATATCAATGAGTCTCTCAAAGCTATGAGAATTTCCATTGATGAGTGCAAAGAAAGAACCGCTAGGATGCGTGCTTCCAAAGATGCCTTTATTAAAGCGTGTTCTTCTAATTCCTATGATAATCAAGATGAAGATCTAAAAGTTATTGATGTGTCCCTTATTAAATATTTGTTTTGCAATATGAATCTTGATGAAACTGAATATGATCTTCGTTACCTAGAAGGCGTTCTAAGAATTTGAAGTTTTTAGATCTTGATGATGAAATTGATAAAAGTGGGATTGAAAGAAATAAAAATCTAGATGTTGCTAAACCCACTATATTGGATCTCAAGGAATTTAATTATGAAAATTGCTCTTTAATTGATTGTATTTCCTTGTTGCACACCGTGCTAAATTCTCCTCATGCTTATAGTCAAAATAAGGCCTTTACCGAACACATTGTTGATGCCTTGATGCAATCTTATGAAGAAAAGCTTGAGTTGAAAGTTTCTATCCCTAGGAAACTCTATGATGAGTGGGAACCTACTATCAAAATTAAAATTAAAGATTATGAGTTTCATGCTTTGTGTGATTTGGGTGCTAGTGTCTCTACTATTCCCAAAACTTTGTGTGATTTGCTAGATTTTCGTGACTTTGATGATTGCTCCCTAAACTTGCATCTTGCGGATTCCAATATTAAAAAGCCTATGGGAAGAATTAATGATGTTCTTATTGTTGCAAATAGAAATTATGTGCCCGTAGATTTTATCGTTCTTGATATAGATTGCGATCCTTCATGTCCTATTATTCTTGGTAGACCTTTCCTTAGAACGATTGGTGCAATTATTGATATGAAGGAAGGAAATATTAGATTCCAATTTCCATTAAAGAAAGGCATGGAACACTTTCCTAGAAATAAAACAAAATTACCATATGAATCTATTATGAGAGCCACTTATGGATTGCCTACCAAAGATGGCAATACCTAGATCTATCCTTGCTTTTATGCCTAGCTAGGGGCGTTAAACGATAGCGCTTGTTGGGAGGCAACCCAATTTTATTTTTTAGTTTTTTGTTTTTGCTTCTGTTTAGGAATAAATAATCCATCTAGCCTCTGTTTAGATGTGGTTTTATCTTTTAATTAGTGTTTGTGCCAAGTTGAACCTATTGGATCTTCTTGGGTGATAGTTATTTGATCTTGCTGTAATTTCCAGAAACTTTGTGCTCAGTGCCGGAATTGTTAAAAATCACCAGAACGTGATAAAATATAGATTCCAATTGCTGCCGATCAATAAACAAATTTTCCAGGTCGTCTAATTTTGGTTAAAAAAATTTAGTTCCAGAAGTTTGCGTTAGTTATAGATTACTACAGACTGTTCTGTTTTTGACAGATTCTGTTTATCGTGTGTTTGTTTGCTTATTTTGATGAATCTATGGCTAGTAAAATAGTTTATGATCCATTGAGAAGTTGGATTACAGTAGGTTTAACACCAATACAAATAAAGAATGAGTTCATTACAGTACTGTCGGTGTCAAAACCGGCGGATCTCGGGTAGGGGGTCCCGAACTGTGCGTCTAGGCGGATGGTAACAGGAGACAAGGGACACGATGTTTTTACCCAGGTTCGGGCCCTCTCGATGCAGGTAAAACCCTACTCCTGCTTGATTAATACTGATGATATGGGTAGTACAAGAGTAGATCTACCACGAGATCAGAGAGGCTAAACCCTAGAAGCTAGCCTATGATATGATTGTTGTTTTTTAAGGACTAAAACCCTCCGGTTTATATAGACACCGGAGAGGGCTAGGGTTACACAGAGTCGGTTACAATGGGAGGAGATCTACATATCCGTATCGCCAAGCTTGCCTTCCACGCCAAGGAAAGTCCCATCCGGACACGGGACGAAGTCTTCAATCTTGTATCTTCATAGTCCAGGAGTCCGGCCAAAGGTTATAGTTCGGCTATCCGGACACCCCCTAATCCGGGACTCCCTTAGTAGCCCCCGAACCAGGCTTCAATGACGATGAGTCCGGCGCGCAGATTTGTCTTTGGCGGGTTCTTCTCCAAATTCTGTGTACCTATTGAATAGTGTCCGGCTTCTCGTGAATATTGTGCTCCTTGGCTTCCACGCCCAATAATGGCCGTCTTCCACGTGTCAAACGAATGTGAAAAGCCAGGGTGTTTTTACATTTACCCCCCTAGCTGCAAAATAAGCTGCCCTATAAAAGAGACGAGGATTTAGATCCGAATCACACCATCTTCCCTTTGCGAGCATTCATCGGAGCGCATCCGACAGAAATCCATTCCATCATGGCCAGTCGACGCAGCTCCTCCTCTCGCCCTCCCAGTCCTCAGCCTGGAGGTTGGGAGAGATGTTAAAATCCCGCACAATGAGCTAGTGGCGCCCAAACCAAGGGATTCCTTCCCCAGCCTTCATGGTCCCGGTTCGAGCCGGACTCGCCACCTATAATGGCGGAAAGCAGGCGGAGAGCGTCCCCAATCCCTCCAAAGGAGAGCGGGTATGCCTTGTCCCTTATTTGATAAGGAGGCTCGGATTCCCAATTCATCTGTTTCTCCGGGGGCTCCTGGAGTTCTACGGCCTCCAGTTGCACAACCTTACGCATGCCTCCATTTTGCATATTGCGGGCTTTGTAGCCCTTTGCGAACTGTTCTTGGGCGTCGAGGCTCATTTCGCGCTGTGGAAGAAGCTGTTCTGCCTTGTGCCCCGTTCTCAGGAGGGGTCGATATATCAAGTGGGCGGAGCCGAACTATGGCGCATCGGCGGGACCGGATATCTATCCGGAACCCCAAGGAAGGCGTCCGAAGACTGGCCTTCAGAATGGTTTTATATAGAAGATGTCCCCCTGCCGGACCCTGTTCAGATCGGCCTCCCCGAGTTCAATAATGCTCCCTTGAAGAAGCGCCTAAGCTGGCGTCCACGGAGCCCTCAAAGGGAAAATGACAAGGACGTCCTTTACCTGATGAGCCGGATAAGGTTGTTAGCTCATTCCGTACTGACCATGATCGGGGTCATGGCCACATGCATTATGCGGGGGGTGCAGCCGCTTCAGTATAGAGGCCACCCCATGTGGTATTTCAACGGGGAGGATGATGCCACCCGCTGCGCCCGTAAGGGGCTGGGATCGGTTGCTGCTCTGACGAAGGCCTTGTCCGCATTGTACAAGGGAGAAGAGGAGGAGTTCCTCCGCGTCAATCCACAGGATGGATTTTCTATGTACAATCCTCCAAGCTGGGTAAGCGGACACTTCTTTTTGCCCATCCGTTCCATATTCCCATAGTTAAGTACATTATCTTGTGATTTCGACACAGGAATTGCACCAGGCCGTGAAGGATATAAACAGCCCTCCTCCACAACCCGAGGATCCGGAACGGTCCCTCGATCCGGCCTCCCAAGAGGATCCGGACATATCCGTGGAGCTGATTGATGGGGTATTTTATCAACTGAGCATCGACAATGCCTTGGTCGCCATTACGGCCGATTACCCCAGAATATTTCCAGCCTCGCAGGTCACAGAGACCTAAGTCCCAATACTTTGAAAATGATCCATCCGTGCTTATTTTTTATCACCGTATACCAATGGTGTTTTGCAGGGGGAGCCCTTGAGGCGGAAGGCTGAGCCTACGGTGGCTGGCCAACAAGGGGCAGCAAGGCCCAACAGGCTGAAAAGAAGTGCGGTCCGGATTGAGACGCCGGCGCAACTGTATGGCGTGCCATTTATTCCCAGGTTTTATTCCCGGAAGGCATACTAACGCTTGTGCTCTCTTCAGGAAAAAGAGCGCTCGTCGGACTATATCCGGAGAGGTTGCGAATCGAGCCTCCACCAGCCAGGCTCCAAAGCCAGGTCCAGAAGCGGAGGCGAACACGAAGCGTGCGTCAGACGCTCCTCCGACAGAGGATGCCGACAGACTATCTGCCACCAATTCAGAGGTAGAGAGTGCCATGAATCACAGGCGTCGCCGGGCAGTTCTTCGTGACGCATGTTTCTCCCAAGAGGCATTGAATGCCTTCAATTCGGGAGATGCGCACCTCCGTGCCGCTCAAAATGGTCTAGCCAGAGCCACGCAGCAGTATGTGAAAGACATACGGGTGAGAAAATTTTGATGGTTATATATGCCAGTGGCCCCCGAGACTTGAAACAGTTATAATAACTAATATAAGGATCATTTGTTATGCAGGATCTTACAAAAAAGAATACCCAACTATCCCGGGAGCTGGAAGAGTGCAAAGCCCAACTTGAGGCCGCACTAGCCGCTGCAAGGGAGGCCAAGGAGACCCCCTCGGTAATATACACTTGAAGATAAGTATGTTGTGAAGTGCGGCGTGTGTAAATCGACAATATCATTGCAGATGGCGCGGAGTGGATCCGGACAAGCAACAACTCTTGCGCCGGTTAAAGGTCGGCGAGAGCGTGCTTACGAGGTGAGGCGGGAGAAGAATAATCTCAAGATGCCAACACCCAGCTGGGCGAGAACTAAAGGATGTTCAGTGCTCGGTGCCGGACTCCTGAAGGAGAATCGGCAGTTCGACGCTGCATTTTTAGTAAGTGCTTGAATGAACTTTGAAAAAGAGTTCGCGAGGAAGTCGACTAACGAGTTATGTCTGTAGGTATGCTCACAGGTCGCCCTCTGAGGAGGAAATGCCCAGTTCTCACGGGTAACCTTCTTCCCGAGCTCTTACAACTGCACAAACGAGTTTGGCAGGTGATGAAAGGCGTCACCCAGGCCTTGTGGCCATCTGTCTCCCTGCCCGAAGGCCTTGGAGAGCTTGCAGAGAGGCTTAAGGGAGCGCGGCGGCGCTTCCGATTATGGAAGATATCGGCATGCCGTCAAGGCGCCAGGGAGGGCTGGGCCATGGTGAAGACGCGGTACACGAAGGCTGACCCAAACCACATGGCCGAGGTCGGACCTATGGGGCCCGATGGGAAGGAGATCCCTGTGAGCTTAGTGTACGGCCAAGTAGAATTGGCTGCAAAGTATTCCCAACAGGATTGTAAACTAGACAACCTATTAGATGGTATTGAGGAGGAATACACCTAGTCAAATTACCTATGTAATTTAAGATGACATGTAAAAATGCGTTCTAGCCGGATTGTAGATCGTTTGTCATGGCGGACCTTTTTGCTTCAACCTCGGGACCCTATAGTCCGGAGTGTGTCCGAATACCCTCACGGTTATGTAAGAACCAGGGCATGCATGGAGACCAGGCGTAGGGGTCATTAGTGCTTGAACAGACAAGTGCCCAACTAGTTATGTTATATTACATGGTTAGTAAGAAACGTCTTCCAGGGAGAATAGTTTCGTTAGGGGTTCCTTTCCCTTGGAGGCATGCCCTAAAGTGCATGTCGGGACTGCGAAAAAAAGCAGAAAAGCATCTGGGGGCAGATAAATAAATAAGTGAGAAATCATCTTTAGTTCACCGACCGAATATTCCCTTAAGAACGCTAGCTTTCGGCTTCACCCAGTCTGAGGTACACATCTGGCTGACCCGACAGTAACGATCGCAGAGGTGCTCCCTCTACCACCTAGCAGAACAATCGGGAACGTAGGGGTAAGCATAGGAGCCAGGCAACCCAGCTTGGCCAAAACTTAAGTCATATCGATGCATATAATGGTGAATAAAAGGTACATGCGGAAGCGTGACACATGTGTTAGGCATGAAGCCCGTAAAAATAAGCTTCTGTTAAAGAAGCCCCGGGTATAATGAGCGCGGATAGCGCGTCAAGTGTGTGCAAACAATGCACGGACGAGCCTTTAAAGGTTGTAAGAGAAAAAGAGGGAGAAGGAGAGAAATATAAGACAACTAATGTGTAAAAAATAGACAGAGGAAGGAGACGAACTCAGAATCCGGCGCTAGGCGTAGAATCTTCGGAGACGGGCTGCGTTCCATGGGTTTGGCTCGAGTCGGTTATCCGATGCATCTCGCAGACGGTACGCTCCACCGGTCAGGACTTGGTCGATAATAAAGGGACCTCCCATTTGGGCTTGAGTTTGTCCTTTTTTCTTGTCCGGCAGGCGTAGAGCTAACTCGCCAACGTTGTAAGTTTTGGCCCGTACTTCTCTGCTTTGATATCGTCGAGCCTGCTGTTGATAGAATGCGGAACGGGCTTTTGCCACGTCACGCTCCTCCTCCAAGGCGTCCAAACTGTCCTGCCGATCGAGCTCGGCTTCTCTTTCTTCGTACATGCGCACGCGAGGTGAGTCATGAATTATGTCGCAGGGCAGAATTGCCTCTGCGCCGTATACCATAAAGAATGGTGTGAATCCAGTGGCGCGATTCGGCGTGGTCCGCAGCCCCCAGAGTACGGAGTCGAGCTCCTCTACCCAGTGCATGTTAGATTCCTTGAGGGACCGCACTAATCTGGGTTTGACGCCGCTCATGATTAGACCATTTGCTCGCTCGACTTGACCGTTAGTTTGAGGGTGATAGACTGAAGCATAGTCGAGCTTGATGCCCATGTTTTTGCACCAGAGTTTGACCTCGTCGGTCATGAAGTTTGTGCCGTTATCAGTGATGATGCTGTGGGGGACGCCGTAACAGTGTACGACCCCTGATATGAAGTCTATCATCGGTCCGGATTCGGCCGTCTTAACAGGCTTGGCCTCTATCCATTTGGTGAATTTATCCACCATGACCAGTAGGTATTTTTGCTTGTGGGTTCCTCCATTAAGGGGTCCAACCATGTCAAGTCCCCAGACCGCGAAGGGCCAGGTGATGGCTATAGTTTGGACAGCGGTGGGTGGCATGTGGCTTTGATTAGCAAAGAGCTGGCAACCGACGCATCGTTGGACTAAGTCCTGAGCATCTGCCCGGGCCGTCGGCCAATAAAATCCTGTACGGAAGGCCTTGCTTACGAGGGCCCGGGCTGCGGCGTGGTGCCCGCCGAGTCTTGCATGAATTTCAGCCAGGAGATTCCGCCCTTCCTCTTTGGAGATACACCTTTGAAGGACTCCGGTGGTGCTTTTCTTATAAAGCTCTCCCTCATGGACTTTATAGGCTTTAGATCGCCGCACTATGCAGCGTGCCTCGTTTTGGTCCTCGGGAAGTTCCTGCCTGGTTAGGTAAGCTAGGAATGGTTCCGTCCACGGGGCAATGACTGCCATTATTACGTGGGCTGAAGATGTTACTTCGTTGGCAGAGCCTCCAATTGTGTCAGAATTTTCGGTGTCGGGCAGTGCGGTTGGGTCCGGGCTGTTATTTCCGGACTCCCCTTCCCATAATACGGATGGCTTGAACAGCCTCTCTAAGAATATATTGGGGGGACGGCATCGCGCTTTGCGCCAATGCGTGCCAAGACGTCTGCTGCCTGATAGTTTTCCCCAGCTATATGGTGAAATTCGAGCCCTTCGAACCGAGCTGACATTTTTAGGACGGTGTTGCGGTAAGCTGCCATTTTTGGATCCTTGGCATCAAAGTCTCCATTTATTCGGGATATCGCAAGGTTCGAATCCCCGCGCACCTCTAGGCGTTGAATGCCCATGGATACTGCCATCCGGAGACCATGTAGAAGGGCCTCTTATTCAGCTGCATTGTTGGAGTCCGTATACATTATCTGGAGTACGTATTGAACTGTATCTCCTGTTGGGGACGTCAGAGCGACGCCATCCCCCAGACCAGCCAACATTTTGGAGCCGTCGAAGTGCATGATCCAGTTGGAATATGTGCCGTACTCTTTAGGGAGTTCGGCTTCAGTCCATTCGGCAACGAAGTCGGCCAAAACTTGCGACTTAATAGCTCGCCGTGGTTTATAGGTTATGTCGAACGGGAGGAGCTCAATGGCCCATTTGGCAATCCGGCCCATAGCGTCGCGGTTGTTTATAATGTCGTTAAGAGGTACTTCAGAGGCTACTGTTATCGAACACTCTTGAAAGTAGTGTCGCAGCTTCCGGGATGCCATAAACACCGCATACGCTATCTTTTGATAATGCGGATACCGTGACTTGCATGGAGTGAGGACAGTGGACACGTAGTAAACTGGTTTTTGAAGGGGGAACTTGTGTCCGTCCGTTTCTCGTTCGACAACGAGCACCGCGCTTACAACTTGATGAGTTGCCGCGATGTATAATAGCATTGATTCGCCCATGTTGGGCGCGGCCAGGACCGGGTTTGTTGCCAATATGGCCTTTATTTCTTCGAGTCCGACCGTGGCGGCATCCATCCACTCGAAGTGTTCGGTGCGCCGGAGGAGGCGATAAAGGGGTAATGCCTTTTCTCCCAAACGGGAGATAAAGCGGCTTAGAGCCGCCACGCATCCAGTCAATTTTTGTATTTGTTTGAGGTCCTTTGGGATATCCAATTGTGACAGAGCTTGGATCTTGGCTGGGTTTGCTTCAATTCCTCTACCGGATACAATGAAGCCCAAGAGCTTTCCGGCTGGTACGCCGAAAACGCATTTTTCCGGGTTAAGCTTGATGTCATATGTTCGGAGATTATCGAATGTGAGCCTCAAGTCGTCTACTAGAGTTTCGACATGCTTGGTTTCGACGACCTTATCATCTACGTATGCCTCCACTATTTTGCCGATCTGGTTTGCCATACATGTCTGAATCATGCGCTGATATGTTGCGCCGGCGTTTTTGAGCCCGAAGAGCATTGTGTTGAAGCAGAATGGGCCATATGGGGTGATAAATGCCGTTGCGGCTTGGTCAGGCTCTGCCATCTTAATTTGATGGTAGTCGGAGTATGCGTCGAGGAAACACAATGAATCGTGTCCCGCGGTAGCGTCGATAATTTGATCATGCGGGGGAGGGGGAAGGGATCCTTTGGGCAAGCCTTGTTGAGGTCCTTGAAATCGACGCATAGGCGCCAGGATTTGTCCTTCTTTGGTACCATCACCAGGTTTGCTAGCCAGTCCGGATGTTTTATATCTCTGATGAATCCGGCCTCCAATAGTTTGGCTAGCTCCACTCCCATGGAATGTCTCTTAGGTTCGGAGAAATGCTGAAGAGCCTGTTTGATTGGCTTCAATCCTTTTAGGATGTTTAGGCTGTGCTCGGCCAGCCGGCGTGGGATTCCTGGCATGTCTGAAGGGTGCCAGGCAAAAATGTCCTAATTTTCGCGTAGGAATTCTCGTAGTGCGGCGTCTACATCAGGGTTTAATTGTGCCCCGATGGAGGCCGTTTTTGTAGGGTCCGTTGGGTGGACTTGGAATTTGACTATTTCGTCCGCTGGTTTAAAGGAGGTGGACTTGGATCTTTTATTGAGTATCACATCGTCCCTGTTCACCGTGGAGCGCAGCGCAGTCAGTTCCTCGGCCTCTACGGCTTCGGATAGTGCCTCAAGGGCTAGTGCGGCTGTCTTGTTTTCGGCGTGGAGTGCTATGTCCGGGTCACTAGCAAGAGTGATGATTCCGTTGGGCCCGGGCATTTTGAGCTTCATGTACCCGTAATGGGGTATAGCTTGAAAAATTGTGAATGCCTCTCGCCCTAATAGAGCGTGGTATCCGCTGCTGAACGGGGCCACTTGGAACGTGACCTCCTCGGACCTGTAATTATCCGGCGTGCCGAACACCACATCCAGTGTGATTTTTCCTGTGCAGCACGCTTCCCGACTGGGTATTATTCCTCTAAAGGTTGTGTTGCTTCGCTCAATGCGGCTCCAGTCTATTTCCATTTTTCGAAGGGTTACCTCATAAATGAGGTTCAATCCGCTGCCACCGTCCATGAGTACCTTGGTAAGGTGAAAGCCATCCACTATTGGACTGAGGACCAATGCTGCTGGTGCTTGGGCTGTTCGGAATTTAGGTTCATCACTGGCATTAAAGGTAATGGCCGTGTCACTCCATGGATTTATTGTTGCTTCTTGGTAGACTTCGGCAAGGCTGCGGAGTGTTCGTTTTCGCATATTGTTTGATGCGAAAGTCTCGAAGACTGTTAATATCGTCTTGGTATCCTGGGCTGGTGCTCGTGGATTTGGGGTTAAGCTCTTCGCCACTTTTGGCCACCGCGGAGTATCCAACATGCTCTAAGGCTATGAGTTGGTGTGGCGCCTCTGTACTATGAATTTTACAGGGTCCGTTGAGCCATCCCTCCAGTATGGTTCCATGCCCAGTAGGGTTGTTTTTTGTTTTTTGGTGTTTAACCCGGGTGATTGGCGATAATGCACCCTTTTATTTCGGACTGGGTTTGTATTCGGGGCCGGATTGTCCCAAAATCTTACTTCGGTTTTCCAGGCGCTTTCCATCGCACAGTACTTTCGTACTATGGACGCCAAGTCAGCAAAGTGTATAATTTTACGGCAACCTATGGCGTTGAGGATTCCCTTGTCCATGCAATTATTGCAGAAGAATGAAATTGCGTCTTCCTCGCGGCAGTCCTTTATCCTGTTCATAACCAGGAGGAATCTAGCCCAGTAATGATGTACTATTTCGTCGGGCTCTTGCCTAATTTTGGATAGATCGCCTATGTTCGGGTGGGTGGGTGGATATAGATCTGAAACCTCACCCAATCTGAGGCTCAAGGGCCAAGGAGTTTCCGAACTCAGAAGCTTGGATTCTTGGATGTTGTCCAATAAATCTAGCCCGTTGCCTGACTCTAAGTTCAGATCTTGAGTGTCCTCCTCCCCTCCGCGGGTATCCGGCTTGGAGGGATCGGGAATCCGGACATAGCTATTCCTTAAGATAGATGGAGGGTCGCTACATTGTTCCTCCACCACAGCAACATGATGGTGACCTGGGGAGAGTTAATCTCTCTCAGATCGGGTTTAGGCCCAATCTGATCATAGTCTGTAGCGAATCCCAGGGTGGCGATGCGATCCAGAGCTCGTTTAAGGAAGAGAGTCGTCGGATCTACTGCTTTCGGCGAGTTCCGAGTTGACGGAAGATTGCTTTCGATGACCCGAGAAGTCATCGTCGGTAGCAATGGCGACAGGCAGTCATAAGAAAACCGCCTAGCCAGAGAGTTTGGCCGATAGCCAAAGCTCCTTTAGCAACAGTGTCGTCTTTAAATACGGGATGAGGCATAATTCCTTTTGGCGACGGCACAGAGGAACTCTCATGAAAGCACTAATATCGGTGTCAAAACCGGCGGATCTCGGGTAGGGGGTCCCGAACTGTGCGTCTAGGCGGATGGTAACAGGAGACAAGGGACACGATTTTTTTACCCAGGTTCGGGCCCTCTCGATGCAGGTAAAACCCTACTCCTGCTTGATTAATATTGATGATATGGGTAGTACAAGAGTAGATCTACCACGAGATCAGAGAGGCTAAACCCTAGAAGCTAGCCTATGGTATGATTGTTGTTTTTTTATGGACTAAAACCCTCCGGTTTATATAGACACCGGAGAGGGGGCTAGGGTTACACAGAGTCGGTTACAATGGGAGGAGATCTACATATCCGTATCGCCAAGCTTGCCTTCCACGCCAAGGAAAGTCCCATCCGGACACGGGACGAAGTCTTCAATCTTGTATCTTCATAGTCCAGGAGTCCGGCCAAAGGTTATAGTTCGGCTATCCGGACACCCCCTAATCCGGGACTCCCTCAAGTACCTTAAAGTAGTCTTTTGTTTTCTTTCTCTAACGGAGCTCACGAGATTTCTATTGAGTTTTGTGTTGTGAAGTTTTCAAGTTTTGGGTGAATTCTTTTGATGGATTATGGAACAAAGAGTGGCAAGAGCCTAATCTTGGGGATGCCCATGGAACCCCCAAGATAATCCAAGAATACCAAAAAGTCAAAGCTTGGGGATGCCCCGGAAGGCATCCCCTCTTTCGTCCACTTCCATCGGTAATTTACTTGGAGCTATATTTTTATTCACCACATGATAAGTGTTTTGCTTGGAGCGTCTTGTATTATTTGCGTCTTTGCTTGTTAGTTTACCACAATCATCCTTGTTGTACACACCTTTTGAGAGAGCCATGTATGAATTGAAATTTGATAGAATACTCTATGTGCTTCACTTATATCTTTTGAGCTTGATAGTTTTGCTCATAGTGCTTCACTTATATCTTTTGAGCGTGATAATTTTTGCTCTAGTACTTCACTTAGATCTTTTAGAGCATGGTGGTGGATTTGTTTTAAAGAAACTATTGATCTCTCATGCTTCACTTAGATTCTTTTGAGAGTCGTTAATAGCATGGTAATTTGCCTAATATTAATATACTTGGTATTCAAGATATGTGAAACTTTCTTTTGAGTGCGTTGAATACTAAGATAAGTTTGATGCTTGATAATTGTTTTGAGATATGGAGGTGATAATATCAAAGTTGTGCTAGTTGAGTAGTTGTTAATTTGAGAAATGCTTGTGTTGAAGTTTGCAAATCCCGTAGCATGCATGTATGGTTAAAGTTGTGTAACAAATTTGAAACATGAAGTGTACCTGGCTTGTGCATCCTTATGAGTGGCGGTCGGGGACGAGCGATGGTATTTTCCTACCAATCTATCCCCCTAGGAGCATGCGCGTAGTACTTGATTTTTGATGACTTCTAAATTTTTGCAGTAAGTAAATGAGTTCTTTTGACTAATGTTGAGTCCATGGATTATACGCACTTTTACCTTTCCGCCTTTGCTAGCCTCTTCGGTACCGTGCATTGCCCTTTCTCACCTTGAGAGTTGGTGCAAACTTCGCCGGTGCATCCAAACCCCGTGATATGATACGCTCTATCACACATAAACCTCCTTATATCTTCCTCAAAACAGCCACCATACCTACCTATTATGGCATTTCCATAGCCATTCCGAGATATATTGCCATGCAACTTTCCACCATTCCGTTCATCATCACCGTGACATACTTTACTTTTGTCATATTGCCATGTAGTTGACATCGTATTTGTGGCAAAGCCACCATGCATTATTTTTAATACATGTCACTCTTGATTCATTGCACCATCCCGGTACACCGCCGGAGGCATTCATATAGAGTCATACCTTGTTCTAGTTTCGAGTTGTAATCCTTATGTTTGTAATCAATAGAAGTGTGATGATCATCATTATTAGAGCATTGCCCAAAAAAAAGAGAAAGGCCAACAAAGAAAAAAAGAAAGGCCCAAAAAAACAAAATAAATAAAAAAGGCAATGCTATTATCTCTTTTTCCACACTTGTGCTTCAAAGTAGCACCTTGTTCCTCATGTAGTGAGTCTCATATATTGTGCTTCAAAGTAGCACCGTGTTCTTCATGTAGTGAGTCTCATATATTGTGCTTCAAAGTAGCACCATGTTTTTCATATAGTGAGTCTCATAAGTTGTCTTTTTATACTAGTGGGAATTTTTCGTTATAGAACTTGGCTTGTATATTCCTACGATGGGCTTCCTCAAAATGCCCTAGGTCTTCATGAGCAAGCAAGTTGGATGCACACCCACTAGTTTTGTTTTGTTGAGCATTCATAGCTCTAGTGCATCCGTTCCATGGCAATCCCTACTCCTCATGTTGACATCAATTGATGGGCATCTCCATAGCCCGTTGATTATCCTCGTCAATGTGAGACTTTATCCTTTTTTTGTCTTCTCCACACAATCCCCATCATCATATTCTATTCCACCCATGGTGCTATATCCATGGCTCACGCTCATGTATTGCGTGAAGGTTGAAAAAGTTTGAGATTATTTAAGTATGAAACAATTGCTTGGCTTGTCATCGGGGTATAGAAGTTGGGAACATCTTTGTGTGTGAAAATGAAACATAGCCTAACTATATGATTTTGTAGGGATGAACTTTCTTTGGCCATGTTATTTTGAGAAGACATAATTGCTTAGTTAGTATGCTTGAAGTATTATTATTTTTATGTCAATATGAACTTTTGTCTTGAATCTTTCGGATCTAAATATTCATACCACAATTAAGAAGATTTACATTGAAATTATGCCAAAGTATCCTCCGCATCAAAATTCTATTTTATCATTTACCTACTCGAGGACGAGCGGTGAATTAAGCTTGGGGATGCCCGATCGTCTCCAATGTATCTATAATTTTGATTGCTCCATGCTACTTTATCTACTGTTTTGGACTATAATGGGCTTTATTTTCCACTTTTATATTACTTTTGGGACTAACCTATTAACCGGAGGCCCAACCCGTAATTGCTGTTTTTTGCCTTTTTCGGTGTTTCAAAGCAGAATATCAAACGGAGTTCAAACGGAATGAAACCTTGAACGTGATTTTCTCACGAACATGATCCAGAGACTTGGACCCTCGCCAAGGAACCAGAGAGGCGATCACGAGGTGGGGCGCCACCCTAGGGCGCGCCCCCTGCCTCGTGGCCCCCCTGTTGCTCCACCGACGTACTCCTTCCTCCTATATATACCTACGTACCCCCAAACGATCAGAACAGGAGCCAGAAACCTAATTCCACCGCCGCAACGTCCTGTATCCACGAGATCCCATCTTGGGGCCTGTTCCAGAGCTCCGCCGGAGGGGGAATCCACCATGAAGGGCTTCTACATCAACAGCATAGCCTCTCCGATGAAGTGTGAGTAGTTTACTTCAGACCTTCGGGTCCATAGCTAGTAGCTAGATGGCTTCTTATCTCTTTTTGGATCTCAATACAATGTTCTCCCCCTCTCTCGTGGAGATCTATTCGATGTAATCTTCTTTTTGTGGTGTGTTTGTTGAGACCAATGAATTGTGGGTTTATGATCCAGCTTATCTATGAATAATATTTGAATCTTCTCTGAATTCTTTTATGTATGATTGAGTTATCTTTTCAAGTCTCTTCGAATTATCCGTTTGGTTTGGCCAATTAGATTGGTAGTTCTTGCAATGGGAGAAGTGCATGCCTTTGGGTTCAATCTAGCGGTGTCCTTACCAAGTGACAGAAAGGGTTGCAAGGCACGTATTGTATTGTTGCCATCGAGGATAACAAGATGGGGTATTTATCATATTGCATGAATTTATTCCTCTACATCATGTCATCTTGCTTAAGGCATTACTCTGTTTTTAACTTAATACTCTAGATGCATCTTTGGATAGCGGTCGATGAGTGGAGTAATAGTAGTAGATGCAGAATCGTTTGATCTACTTGTCTCGGACGTGATGCCTATATACATGATCATACCTAGATATACTCATAACTATGCTCAATTCATCAATTGCTCAACAGTAATTTGTTCACCCACCGTAGAATAATTATGCTCTTGAGAGAAGCCACTAGTGAAACCTATGGCCCCGGTCTATTCTCATCATATCAATCTCCATAACTTTTATACTTGCTTTGTTTTACTTTGCCTTTTACTTTTCACTTTGCATCTTTATACCAAAAATATTATCTCTATCAGATCTCACTCGTAAGTGACCGTGAAGGATTGACAACCCCTAATCGCGTTGGTTGCGAGTAGCTATCGCTTTGTGCAGTACGAGGGACTTGTGCGTGGCCTCCTACTGGATTGATACCTTGGTTCTCAAAAACCGAGGGAAATACTTACGCTACTGTGCTGCATCATCCTCTCCTCTTCGGGGAAAACCAACGCAAGCTCAAGATGTAGCAACTGGTTTCACTTTCGGGTCGACTAGCAAATGGTGCTCAGCCAGTCCCCTAAGTACACCCGGCATGTCAGAAGGTTTCCATGCAAAGATGTCCCAGTTCTCACGGAGGAACTGGATGAGCGCTTCTTCCTATTTGCTATCGAGTGATGTTGAGATACGAGTAGGAGCAGCATTAGGATCGGTCGGATGAATATGAACCGGCTTTGTTTCACCGGACGACTGAAATGCAAAATCTGTGGCAGGCTTCTTGGCTCGCAACAAATCACTCGGATCTGCATTCTTCTGGTATTCTTGCATTTCAACTGCTGCCTGCATCGGCAACTTTTGAGCCCTTCTATAGGCACTCTTCTTCCTTCTGCCGATTGCCAGTGACCGTAATCACTCCTCTTGGTCCAGGCATTTTCAATTTGAGGTACACGTAACATGGTCGAGCCATAAAACGTGCATATGCAGGCCTACCAAAAATTGCATGATAAGCACTCTGGAAATCCACTACTTCAAATGTCAACTTTTCCTTACGGTAATTCTTGGAATCACCGAAAACCACGTCAAGAGCGATCTGGCCGAGTGATTTGGCTTTCTTTCCAGGGATAACACCATGGAAACTCATGTTGCTTTTGCTAAGCTTGGACATCGAAATGCCCATTCCCTTCAAGGTTTCAGCATAAAGAATATTCAGTCCGCTACCACCATCCATCAATACTTTGGTCAGTCGAGTGCCTCCAACAACTGGGTCGACTACCAGCGCTTGCCTCCCTGGAGTGGCAACACGTGCAGGATGATCAGATTGGTCGAATGTGATAGATGTTTGTGACCACTTTAGATATGTTGTCGTTGTCGGAGCAACCATATTCACTTCCTGGTTTATCACTTTTAGTCGACTTTTGCTCTCAGCATCAGCAAAAATCACCAGATGGAATTGACGTTGGGAAAACCATCATCACCTTCTTCCTTGTCCTCATCCTTATCTGACTCCTTTTCCTTTTCACTGGGTTGCTTCTCTCAGAATTATTGGATCAGGAGTCGACACTGTCGGGTTGTGTGTTTAGGATAAATTAGATTACCCTCTTCATCCTTCTTGGTGTGAATGTGACATGGCAAATCCAACACATCATTTCCTGCTTGATCTTTTACCTTCTTGGGGGTCGAGGGCCCCTTAGGTTTCCCTTTAAACTTTCCTTGAATCATTGCCGCAGTTTCACCAGGTGCTGCAGGCTCAGCTTTGCAATTCTGTTTCCGATTGGAATTACCTCCACCAGTGTCCTGACCGACTGGTTTGCTCTTTCCACTGCGGAGTCGATCTTCTTCTTCTCCATTAGCGTACCGAGTGGCTATTTCCATCATCCGAGTCAGAGACATATCTCCCGTCCGACTGAATTTCAGGTTAAGCTCTCGATACCGCACGCCTTCCTTGAAGGCACAAACTGCTTGATGTTGAGATACATTTTCCACTGTGTGATGCAAAGTGGTCCACCTCTGAATGTAATCCCTCAGAGTCTCATTCGGCTTTTGCATGCAGTGTTGCAATTCTGTCAATCCCGCTGGTCGCTTGCAAGTACCCTCAAAAGTTCTAACAAACACTCGGGCAAGTTCTTCCCAACTGAATATACTGCCTGGGGTCAATTGATTCAACCATGCTCTGTCCGAACCTTCCAGCATCAGAGGAAGATGCTTCATGGCTACCTCATCATTGCCGCCACCAATCTGCACAGCCACTCGATAATCCTCAAGCCAAGTGTCGGGCTTGGATTCACCAGTGAACTTACTGACTCCAGTCGCGAACCTGAAGTTGGGAGGAATCTCTACAGCCCTGATGGCTCTGCTGAAACACTCTGGACCTGAAACATGAACTCTGCTACCAGTCGGGCGATCTCTGTCAAGGCCCTCTTTGTGTGCTCTGTTCCTGTCGACCAAACCTTGAACGAGAATAGATCTCGCATCAAAGCCTGGCTCCCTAGGGTCGACTGGTATTCTTCGCTCGCCACTGTGCGGGCGTCTGTCATCATATTGCCGAGGCACATAAGACCCACTCCTCGGAGGAGGTGTTGGCACTCGACGAATGTCATCACGGCCGAGTCGGTGATCGTACTGCTCGTGGTTCCGTCCCACGTATTGATCCTGCCGGTGTCCACGTCCCTCACGCCTCGGGGCGATCGGCTGTGGGCCGACTGAACTGTATCTGCCATCACATATCTGCTATGAATCCTATTCTGCGACTGAGACACTGCTGAGTTTTGCTCTCCTGCTGCCCGGAGTAAGGCTCGGATAAACCCCTGCCAGCCTCCGACTAGGAAGGCTGGATTGACTCTTCTATACGGGCCGCAGCTGTGAGATTTTGAATCAGAGTGCGATATACCTGAGGTTGAGGCGCAAAAAGTTGTCGCTATCGTCGACTGGACTCAGGGATCCTCTGCCGAGCACGCTCGTCGAGTGTGTGCTGAAGGTTCTCCAATCGAGAGCGCTCAACCAAATTGGCAAGGCACGCCTCCTCCAAGGCCCGAGCCTCAGAGGTTTCCCCAATGATGGGTGTGTGAAGCGCCTCCATGTTGCGGCGGTGAAGCTCTTCCCTCTGCTACGAAGAAAGTGTTTCAAGGTGATACTCCTCGTGAATGCGCGACGGATCACCGCCACGATCACCGCCGCCATCGCGACAGAAACCAGGCGGACTCCATGACCCATCGACCATCAGGACTTCAGCCGCAGGATCGCTGCTATCACACTCGGATGCGGTCTCGACGGAGCCAGTCGAACAGGCCGTAGAGAGTTTCGTCGGGCTCGATTGCTGCGACTTGTGGGGTGGCCGGCTATCGAGCCACCGCGTGTTTCACCCACCGCTGAAGCCGCGACCGACCGGATCGCTTGCGTCGGCGAAAAGCAGGGAGCGGGGACACCACGGGAGCTGACCGATACTGAGTCGACGGCTGCTGGAGAAGGATTCCGTGAACGCACGCGCGAAAGTGCGCCGCCCCGTGAACGGGGAGCATCTCGGCGTCGAGGGGAGCTTCCTGAAGCCAGGCAGAGTCGTCGGCGATGAAGACGAGCGCGCCGAGACGGATCTCGCGGCCCTCAGCCAATCCACCACCGGAAACCATGATGATGGGAATCGGAAAAATCGCGACCTCACCAAAAAGTCGCTAAGACACCTGCCCCACGGTGGGCGCCAACTGTCGTGGTTCTAAGTAGCATGAGAATGGGGGTAGGTATGAGGAGGCAAGATCCCAGCTATGGTGAAGTTGTACACACAAGGTTTACGAGTTCAGGCCCTTCACGATGGAAGTAACAGCCCTACGTCTCGGTGCTCGGGAGCTCCGTCGATTGAATTATGCGTGTGGAGTTACAGGGGGTGCGAACCCTTGTCCCTGAGGAGGGGGTGGCTTATATAGAGTTGGCCAGACCCCTCCGGCCCTCAGTTACACAGGGTTTAAGGTACATAAAGATAGGGCGTTACTGATAACGCCAGCAATAAAGTTACATGAATGACCATTAAGTCTACAGAGTAAATGCCCGAACGTTGCTGTACAGAGTGGCTTTAGATCTTCTGGTCGTCGAGTGACTATTGCTATGGTCGAGTGACATTGAATCTTCCGAGTGGAATGCTTATGGTTGAGTGGATGATGTTATCCCTTGGATGCTTCTGACTTTAGGGTAATGTCCTTGGGGAGAGTGTCTAGGTCAGGCCTATGACCCTACCCTAGGTACATGTCGTCGTCAGGCAGAGGTGAGGCCCTTGGTTCGGTTCCGTCCTGCGCCACATTGGTCGGCCCATGACGCATTTAGGGAGACCCATGGATGACTTATCGTACAAGACAATGATAGCAGAATTGTGAAGGACTCTGTGTCCACAAATAAAGCCGGCTAGGATTTGTAACCCTGGGTTATCGGACTAAGGTAACCCCTTATCTCTGATATTACTATTCATCCAACCTAACTTTAAGGGGCATCCTACAGAATGCTCTGCTAGAATCATACTCGTCGATTAGGAAGAGAGGTGTGATAAATGCGTGAGAGACAGGCCTAAAGATAATGTGCGTACAAGAGACACGTAGGCAGGTCTATGTATATAGAAAGGGTCGATGGAGATTGTGTGTGTGTGTATGCTTGTGAGAGGAAGAGTGCTTGTGATAAAGGTTAGTGAAAACAATCGTAAATGGTTACGAGTGGGAGGGAGGGTTATATCGAGAGCATGTCTGCGAGAAAGACACCTTGGGAGAGAGTGTGTGAGCATGTGTGAAAGACCACCGATGGAGAGTGAAACTACACGTAAAAGACTGATGTACACATTGCTTAAAGATATAAATTGCATCCAAAATATTAGGATGGGATCATGATATTTGCAATTCACGTAAGGAACGGTCATTGATCCATTAGACATCTAGATTCTATCTAATTTGAGCATGTCTATGTTATTATTCGACATAATTTATCCACATAGTTAGTATTTTGAACTCCAGACAATGCATCGCTTTAGCAATCGAATATAAACGTGAGTATAGTTCATGTTGTGTGTGTAAAGCACATTATACATACGAAAGTTACACAATGAACATTATAAATAGCTAGCTATGAACTAGCATACATTTGAATTCAACTTAAGGTGGTTTAAAAAAATCAAATTCAACATGAAGTCCATTCAATTATTTGAATTCGATATCATGGCATTTGTAAATCATACCTAAGTTATGGGGGCACCAATCTTTGCTCTGATTTTGTACATAATAGCATATATAGTCGTGTACAAAATAAATTCAAATTTAGCTCCTCCATTCCAAAATAATCGTAGTTATAGGATTTTCAAGTGTCAAAATTTCAAAAAGAAGCGGATAATTTAATGAGGTTTTCAAACATACAAGGTCAAATTTAACGTTGTCTATTTAGGTCAATCCTCAAAGTTCAAGAGTACTCTAAACGTGAATGCTTCTGTTTCAAAATTTCAAACGAAGTGCCAAAAGAGCATCTACTCGCCCGAAACCGCGTGAGACCAATGTTTGGTAGTAGAAGGAAGTTACTTTTCTAACTCCGACCCATGAAACCTACCGGCCCGACGTCCAAAGGTCTAAACCGGGGTAGGTTTGTAGCTTCATCTAGACGCCATGCAACCGCCTCCGAAAAACATTCATACACAATGGCCGCCTAAGCACACATGCGCGCGGCCAAAACCGCTCCCGCCCACTATTTGGGACACCTGGGATTACCATCCTACCCCGACCCGCAGTAGGTCCAAAATTTAAGAGAGGGGTAAAGTTTGTACTTTCCCCAAATTTCAAACAAGCGCGTCCCATCTGTTCGAAAAAGCCAAAAACAAGTGCGTCCCAGACCGAAACATGGTTCTCCCGTAGCTCCCCCCCCCCCTGTCTGATTCCCCATTCATACTCCGTGGGCGCCAAAACTACCTTCTCCACCAGCCACGAAACCCCGATGTCCTCTGTCCGCCACCCCATCCCACCCATCAACCGCCGCCCTCCTCCATCACGCTGGAGCCGATACCCTGATGTCGTAGTCCACCGCAATCTCACAGCAACGCCCTCCACGACTAGTAGTTGAAGCCAAGGCCGAGCCATCTGTACCCGAGCCAGTTCAACCACGCCGTCCTATGCCTCACCGCTGCCGCTCCAACTTCGCCAACGTCCACCGCACCGGAGCTATTCCTGCTACGCCTCTTTTTCCGCCTCGGATCTGCTTCCCCTCCGCCGATATACGGCCACGGCAACACAGTCAACAATTTGGCCATGGGTTCATCCAAGCCTGCACCCTCCTCCAGAACAGCGGTTTCCCCGGCAAAAAGAAGAAGATCGGCGCGACATGTGGAGGCGACCACACCGGCAACCGAAAATGGTACTCCTCTTCCCTTATTCGTGCAAATCTTACGTGTCTGCTTGCAAGGTATTCATCCCACAAAAGACACTAGTTGACCGCTTCTTCTTGATACTAGATGTTCCTAGTTACTCGCAATGCACATGGTTTCTCCTCATATACTATTTCACCTTAGCTAGAGGTCCATCGCCCCCCTGGATTTCAATTTCCGGTCAATTGATTCCCAGTTAACGGAAGCATTCCCCAGCGTAACAGGCGCTAGTCCGCCTATTATGCCTGGGAAGCAGCGCCTCGGTGTTTATCTTAGGGGTGTGTGGGGCCTAGAGCTGCTGGCGCCCGATCTGGAGGTCGGCCGGGATTAAAGGGATGGCATGGGGGCGCTGCCAAGCACGGCGGTGGTGTAAGGTCGAGGGGAGGGCGGGGCGGAGGCAGGGTGCAGGCGGTGGTGTTGGCGGTTTGAGAAAGATCATCAACAGTGACTGGCGGGAGGTAGACGAAGGCCATCTGCCCGTTCCTTATAGATCGGACGGTTCATAAAAAATCAATTGACCTATTTATTTTCAGTCGATTGTTATCTTGATAGGACATGTGGTGGTGTGCTGGAGGAGTACCTGCATTTCCTGTGCTCATATATTACAAAATCATACGGAGTAGAATCTAATTTTGTTTGCCATGCAATGTTGTAGAGCTATCATATGTCTCCTGTCATTTATTTTTCAGCCACCTGCTATCTGCTACTTTTACAGTGCACTAGTTCTGCACACACTTCACCCATACTCTCACTGTTGTGTTTTTATGCAAGGGTATTTCAGACCCTGCCTTGACAGAAGCAGAAAAGAGAAGAGAGAAGTCGCTCCAGCGTGGTACGTGGCTAGGCTAGACACATTTCAAGGCTTTAAAGGGTGTAGTGTCAGCAGATGGAGATGGGGAACGTAGCTCTGGAGTTGATGATCTCGCTCGCCGTGAACCACCATCCCAGGTGCTTGCTTTAACTTCACGGTGTCATATGTGGTTGCATGTTGCATATGGTGTCTAGCTTGTATTCGAAAGGCCGAAGTCGGTCTTCATCAAGATAAGGAAAGATACTTTTTACATGAACCACCATCCCGGGAGCACCAGAAGACAAATAGCTAGTCAGGGCACTGACCGAGCCAGTGACAAGCCCAGCACAGACATGCATCACCTGGAAGCCAACTAAAAAGCCATGATGGTGGCGAAGCAGCCCGCCTCCCACCAGGCTCTCAGGTCCTAGATGATCATGCTCACCACTCCAGCCGGATGTCTAGCTTGTATTGCTTCCAATTTGGTTAAATTGCATCTGCTTAGCTTACACACTATACCTTTGAATATGACACGCCTTCCTATTTTTGGTACATACTAGTACATCTGTCTATTAACCATGTTCTTACATCAAACTAATGTTCTTGTGTATCCCTCATCAATCACTTATGATGAGGCGGTCGAACCGATGGACCTTTGTGATAAAAGATCCTCGTTAAAGAATGCAGCGTCGGCCTCCCCACATGATTCTCAAGAAACAGCAAGGCTAGATGAAGATAGTGAGCGTAGCTCTATAGTTGATTACCGCATTTCCCTACACTAGCATCGCAGTGCTTGCTCTAACTTGGCAGCGTGATATGTGGTTGCATGTTGCATATGGTGTCTAGATTGTAATTCTTCTAATCTAGTTAAATTGCATGTGCTATTCGCTTAGTTTATACATTATACTGTTAATGTGACATGCCTTCCTGTTTTAGTACATAGTACATCATCTATTAAGCATGTCCTCACATAAAACTATTGTTTTTTGTATCCGCATAAATCAATATGTGAGACACTTTCAAAGTATATGCGGTGTGATATTAGTTGCATCTTTCATATGATTTATAGCATGCGCCGCTTCTAATTTGTTGAAATGCCATTTATGATGGGACGCTTTTAACTTGGCAGAGTCATATTGGTTGCATCTTTCATGTGGTGTCTAGCTTGCATTGCTTCTTATTTGTTGAAATTGTTTCTGCTTAGTTTACACAAACAGTTGTGAATATGCCATGTCGTCCTGTTTTTCGTATTATTCCATCCTGGAATCATGTGTTTGCCTTACATCAAAGTAGTGATTGTCAGTATCATGCACGAATGAGTTCTGAAGAGTGGATTTTATTGCTTTTTCTTGTCAGTTTTACTTGACAATTCAAAATCAATAAATTGGAAGGAAGTTAGCAAGGCAGCGGATGAAGGTGCTCCTTCCAAACAAAGGGCCTCTACAGATTTACTCCTCCATTCCCCCAAGATGATTTCCAAGACAACACATGCATAGACACTCAACATAGCTGTGTTGGTGATGAGCACGTCTCCCCTAGTGCACCATCATAGGTGCTCCCTCTAACTTGGCACTGTTATATGTGGTTGCATGTTATGTATGATGTCTAGCTTGTATTGCTTCTAATTTTGTTGAATTTCATCTGCTTACTTTACACATTATACTTGTGACTAAGACACGTGTTCCTGTTTCTAGAACATACAATATCTGTCTATCACGCCATGTTCTTACATCAAAGTACATTTGTTCTGAAGAACAAAAAGCTATTCGTTTTTCTTGTCGACTTGACTTAACATAACACAGAGAAAGAGGAAGCAACACAAAACGACGGGGAAAGGGAAGTGGAACAATCCTGCAGATTCTGCTGGTACTGATGGTGCAATAGAAGGTCAAAGTCCAGCGTAACATTGTACCGACGGGGTATCCCGTGCTACACGAGCTGCAGAACAAGCCAAACAGAAGCTGCCACCAAACAAGTAGAGACAACCCTAGTTATTGCAACACCTTCCACAGTACCACCAGCTACACGATTTACTCGTTGGTCAACTCAGCTAGTAGCACGTTCCCAAGCTCCCTTGCCACCCGACACTACTTCCAAAGCACTCTTGACACAAGATGAGTTGGCAAGATCAGATGAACTTTGTGAGCTTCAACAGCAAGAAGGTAGTTCTTTGGAGTCAAATTCTGATTGCATGCTTCTTTATATGTAGTCTCACAGTTTGATGTACACTAACACTTCCTATTTTCGTTGTTGGACTAGCACCTAGGCGCAAGAGGAAACAAACATTAGGGATAGTGCTCGATAGGTTAACTAAATCTAGAGGAGGAAGAATTGAGATCCGTTTTGAGGCAGGTTTAAAAAGGCCACATGATGCTATAGAGTCAACCAAGTTAGTATCAGAGGCAGCGCTTGTCGTTAGGTGTCATGTACACATCCTCCCAACGTGGATTCAGTACAGGAATGACAAAGACCAAACCCAGTTCAACACCTTCCTCGACCATTTATCTGTAAGTATGGTTATTATGGAAACTAGTAATATCGTCTTGGTTTGTCCAATACTTTCTAGGTTGCTGATAATGAGACTCCCATAATTTTCAACAGATGAGGTTCAAGTTGGATAGCCAAGATGATGCAACGGACAAGCTTGCACCCATGTTTTCAAGTCCTTTCATGACGATGTCGGTATAACTTGAGGAAAACTCACTTTTAAGGCAAGGCTAAAAGTGAACTTGCCCAAATATCTCCAGTGGAAAATATATCAGATGAAGACTGGAGAGGCCTCGTTAAACACTGGTCTGATCCGAAGAATCAAGTACATTATATATATGTGATCAGATCACATGTTGAAGTCCTATTTACGCATGTGCCACACAAATCTATCTTCTTGTAGGTGAACTGTTCAAAGAACAAGGCCAACCGTAGGAAAGTGAAATTCCAATAGACGACAGGATCTCGTAGCTATATTGCACACTGCGAGGCTCTTGTAATTAGTTGTTGTTTCACTCTTTTCGTTGTACCATATTATCAGATCTATATTGACTTGTTCCAAATGCAGAGGAAAGCCCGCAAGGACCAAAAAGTACCTGAACCAAATGCTGTGGAAATCTTCAAGGACTGTCACACCAGCAAGACGAAGGGCATGACTACACCAGTCAAAGCCGCTATTGTAAGTCATTAATCCTCATGCCTTTTAACTACTACTTACTCTGACTTGTGCCTTGAACTGCATGGTTTGCAACCAATGTCTATTACTCTTTTCAATTTTATACACAATTGTCTTAGCGTATCATTGCACCTTACAAGGATTAAAAGAGAGGAGTGATGTTCCTTTGATCTTGACCTGTAATCTAGTTCTGTTTTGGACTTGCCCACACAACGTTACAATTGCATGTTTGTCTGTTCTCAGTTGTTTTGTGATATGAATGATGTCATACTATGCTTACTGTATTATAAACTTTGTCTCTTTATCCTTAGCTGTCAATACAATGTGAAGAAATAGACAATACATTAGCCATGGTACATGGTCATATGTTTGGAACCTGGTTTTATTATGTACTTTGCAGTAAAATACAACTAATATTTGACATGGGTTCACCAGAATAAGTTCTGTACATAGACCAAAGCTATTTTGTTTAATTTTGTTGCCTCCTTAATATCTTCTGCTCTGGTACTACTAACGTAAAAACTCAACTTTTCAGGAAGCTATGGAAAAAATGGTAGAACGCCACCTTCTGAAGGTGGCGAGGCAACTATAACCGCAATGTCAGCTATTGCTGCAGTGGGTCAGTACCTGTCCACTAACAGTGCCAAAAGCACGTTCCTGCGTAATACTGGGTTGGTTGTTAAGGCAATCTCGTCCAAACTATCTCATGATCAAGATATGCAAGCTCAAAACAATGTTATATATGCGCTCCAGACACAAGTCCGTTCCTTAACAGAGACCCTTTGTGAAACAAGGACAAACATTGTTCGATGTCGTCAAGATAAGCATGGTTTTGAAACCAGACTACCAGACATTTGCTATGTTGTTTAGGAGCCTAGGAGAAATGAAGGCGAAGGTTATGGTGCTCCATCGGACAATACAACATGAAAACGTAACACTCAGGTCAAATGAACTAAACTTCTGAACTTCTGGTGGTGCATTTATCTGCCAGACTGTTAACTTTTATGCCAACCTTCCTTTTGTTTTATAGTTGTAATTTTTTATGTTGCGATATAAAATTTGTTCTTAACGTCCAGCCACTGGCTGAAGAAAACAGCAAGCCATTTTTGTATAGTGTAGGGTGTTCCCTATATTTGCACTGGTGGCGATCTTTGATGCCCAGTGGATGTAATCTGTGCAATCGCCTTAATAGCCTAGCGTCAGTTTAGGGCTTATTTATTTCCTAGTCTTCTTTTTCCCTGGTTTGCTAGTGGCCGCAACAACCATGGGCCATATACGGACCATGGTAGCCTTGACCCTGCTATGGGCCATAGGATCAATGGGCCTCCTACGAGCCGTCTTTAAATGGGCCTCCAACACGGCCATAGAATCGGTGGGTGAGGGAGTCCTGGATTAGGGGGTGTCCGGATAGCCGAACTATAACCTTTGGCCGGACTCCTAGACTATGAAGATACAAGATTGAAGACTTCGTCCCGTGTCCGGATGGGACTTTCCTTGGCGTGGAAGGCAAGCTTGGCTATATGGATATGTTGATCTCCTCCCATTGTAACCGACTCTGTGTAACCCTAACCCTCTTCAGTGTCTATATAAACCGGAGGGTTTTAGTCCGTAGGACGAACAACAATCATACCATAGGCTAACTTCTAGGGTTTAGCCTCTCTGATCTCGTGGTAGATCTACTCTTGTACTACCCATATCATCAATATTAATCAAGCAGGAGTAGGGTTTTACCTCCATCGAGAGGGCCCGAACCTGGGTAAAAACATCGTGTCCCTTGTCTCCTGTTACCATCTGCCTAGACGCACGCTCGGGACCCCCTACCGAGATCCGCGGTTTTGACACCGACATTGGTGCTTTCATTGAGAGTTCCACTATGCTGTCGCCATCGGGAAGGATGCCTCATCCGTCATTAAAGACGGCATTGTTGCTAAAGGAGCTTTGGCTATCGGCCAAACTCTCCGGCTAAGCGGTTTTCTTATGACCGCTGTTCGCCGCCAGCGCAAGCGATGACTTCTCGGGTCATCGAAAGCAATCTTCACGTCAACTCGGAACTCGCCGAGCAGTTAGATCCGACGGAGCTCTCTTCTTTAAACGAGCTCTTGGATCGCATCGCTGCCCTGGGAGTCGCTACAGACTACGATCAGATTGGGCCAAAACCCGATCCGAGGAAGATTAACTCTCCCCGGGTCACCCATCACGTTGCAGTGGTGGAGGGACAATGCGACAAACCTTCATCTATCTTAAGGACTAGCTATGTCCGGATTCCCGATCCCTCCAAGCCGGATACCCGCGGAGGGGAGGACGTCACTCAAGACCTAAACTTAGAGTCGGGCAACAGGCTAGATTCATTGGACAACATCCAAGAATCCAAGCTTCCGAGTTCGGAAACTCCTTGGCCTTTGAGTCTCAGATTGAGTGAGGTTTCGGATTTAATTCCACCCACCCACCCGAACATAGGCGATCTATCCAAAATTAGGCAAGAGCCCGAGGAAGCGATTACATCATTCTTGGGCAGATTCCTCCTGGTTTTGAACAGGATAAAGGACTGCCATGAGGAAGACATAATTTCATTCTTCTGCAATAATTGCATGGACAAAGGAATCCTCAACACCATAGGTCGCCGTGAAATCACACACTTTGCTGACTTGGCGTCCATAGTGCGAAAATCTTGTGCAATGGAAAGCGCTGGAAAACCAAGTAAGATTTTGGGACAATCCGCCTACGAATACAAACCCATCCGAAATAAAGGGTGCATTATCGCCAATCACCCGGGTTAAACACTAAAAAACAAAAAACCCCTACGGGTATGGAACCGTACTAGAGGGATGGCTCAACGGACCCTGTAAAATTCATAGTACAGAGGGCGCCACACCAACTCATAGCCTTAGAGCATGTTGGACACTCCGGTAGGTGGCCAAAAGTGGCGAAGAGCTTCTAACCCCAGCATCCACAGAGCACCAGCCCAGGGATACCAGTACGGTATTAACAGTCTTCGAGACTTTCGCATCAAATAATATGCGAAAATGAACACTCCGCAGCCTTGCCGAAGTCTACCAAGTAGCAACAATAAACCCATGGAGTGACATGGCTATTACCTTTAATGCCAGTGATGAACCTAAATTCCGAACAGCCCGAGCACCAGTAGCATTGGTCCTCAGTCCAATAGTGGACGGCTTTCGCCTTACCAAGGTACTCATGGACGGTGGCAGCAGATTGAACCTCATTTATGAGGAAACCCTTCAAAAAATGGAAATAGACTGGAGCCGCATTGGCGAAGCAGCACAACCTTTAGAGGAATAATACCCGGTCGGAAGCGTCTTTGCATGGGAAAAATCACTTTGGATGTGGTGTTCGCACACCGGTAATTACAGGTCCGAGGAGGTCACGTTCCAAGTGGCCCGTTCAGCAGCGGATACCACACTCTATTAGGGCGAGAGGCATTCACAATTTTTCAAGCTATACCCCATTACGGGTACATGAAGCTCAAAATGCCCGGGCCCAACAGAATCATCACTCTTGCTAGTGACCCGGACATAGCACTCTGCGTCGAAAATAAGACAGCCGCACTGGCCCTTGAGACACTATCCGAAGCCCTAGCGGTCGAGGAACTGACTGCGCTGCACTCCATGTTAAACAGGGACGATGTGATACCCGATAAAAGATCCAAGTCCACCTCCTTTAAACCAGCGGACGAAATAGTCAAATTCCAAGTCCATCCAACGGACCCTACAAAAAGGGCCTCCATCGGGGCACAATTAAACCTTGATGTAGACGCCGCACTACGAGAACTCCTACGCGAAAATTGGGACATTTTTGCCTGGCACCCTTCAGACATGCCAGGAATCCCACGCCGGCTGGCCGAGCACAGCCTAAACATCCTAAAAGGGTTCAAGCCGGTCAAACAGGCTGTTCGGCGTTTCTCAGAACCTAAGAGACAAGCCATGGGAGAGGAGCTAGCCAAACTATTGGAGGCCGGATTCATCAGAGATATAAAACATCCAGACTGGCTAGCAAACCTGGTGATGGTACCAAAGAAGGACAAATCCTGGCGCCTATGCGTCGATTTCAAGGACCTCAACAAGGCTTGCCCAAAGGATCCCTTCCCCCTCCCCCGCATCGATCAATTTATCGACGCTACCGCAGGGCACGATTCATTGTGTTTCCTCGACGCATACTCCGGCTACCATCAAATAAACCCGGTCCTGGCCGCGCCCAACATGGGCGAACCAACGCTATTATACATCGCGGCAACTCATCAAGTTGTGAGCGCGATGCTCGTTGTCGAACGAGAAACGGACGAAGACAAGTTCCCCCTTCAAAAACCAGTTTACTATGTGTCCACTGTCCTCACTCCATGCAAGTCACGGTATCCGCATTATCAAAAGATAGCGTACGCGGTGTTCATGGCATCCCGGAAGCTGCGACACTACTTTCAAGAGTGTTCGATAACAGTAGCCTCCGAAGTACCTCTTAGCGACATCATAAACTACCGCGACGCGATGGGCCGGATTGCCAAATGGGCCATTGAGCTCCTCCCATCGACATAACCTATAAGCCACGGCGAGCTATTAAGTCGCAAGTTTTCGATTGACCGTGCGCGAATGGATCAAGCCGAACTCCCTAAAAAGTACGACACATATTCCAACGGGTCATGCACTTCGACGACTCCAAAATGTTGGCTGGTGCAGGGGTCTGGCGTCGTTTAACGTCCCCAACAGGAGATACATTTCAATCGTACTCGAGATAATGTATACGGACTCCAACAACGCGATCGAATCGAGGCCCTTCTACATGGTCTCCGGATGGCAGTATCCATGGGCATTCAACGCCTAGAGGTGCGCGGGGATTCGAACCTCATGATATCTCAAATAAATGGATACTTTGAGGCCAAGGATCCGAAA
Organism: Aegilops longissima; assembly: GCA_021605205.1. NCBI lineage: Eukaryota > Viridiplantae > Streptophyta > Magnoliopsida > Poales > Poaceae > Aegilops > Aegilops longissima. Next base: position 421,903,253 of record CM038677.1, on the reverse strand, counting down.
ATGGCAGATTATCGCAACGCCGTCCTAAAAATGTCAGCTCGGTTTGAAGGGCTCGAATTTCACCATATAGCTCGGGAAAACAATCAGGCAGCACACGTCTTGGCACGCATTGGCGCAAAGCGCGATGCCGCCCCCCAATATCTTCTTAGAGAGGCTGTTCAAGCCATCCGTAGTATGGGAAGGAGTCCGGAAATAATAGCCCGGACCCAACAGACCGCCCAACACGAACATTCGACACTGGCGGAGGCTCTGCCAACAAAGTAACATCTTCAACCCACGTAATAATGGTAGTCATCGCCCCGTGGATGGAACCATTCCTAGCCTACCTAACCAGGCAGGAACTTACCGAGGACCAAAACGAGGCACGCTGCATAGTGCGGCGATCTAAAGCCTATAAAGTCCAAGAGGGAGAGCTTTATAAGAAAATCACCACCGGAGTCCTTCAAAGGTGTATCTCCGAAGAGGAAGGGCGGAATCTTCTGGCTGAAATTCATGCCGGACTCGGTGGGCACCACGCCGTAGCCCGGGCCCTTGTAAGCAAGGCCTTCCGTACAGGATTTTATTGGCCGACGGCCCGGGCAGATGCTCAGGACTTAGTCCAACGATGTGTCGGTTGCCAGCTCTTTGCTAATCAAAGCCACATGCCACCCATTGCCCTCCAAACTATACCCATCACCTGGCCCTTCGCAGTGCAGGGGCTTGGCTATGGCGCCCTCGATTCAATCGTACACTAATCATGCACGCAAATGTATACGATCAAGATCAAGACTCACGGAAGATATCACAACACAACTCTACAAATAAAATAAGTCATACAAGCATCATAATACAAGCCAGGGGCCTCGAGGGCTCGAATACAAGTGCTCGATCATAGACGAAGTCAGCGGAAGCAACAATATCTGAGTCGGACATAAGTTAAACAAGTTGCCATAAGATGGCTAGCACAAAGCGGGATCAGATCGAAGAGGAGCAGGCCTCCCGCTGCGGGATCCTCCTAGGTCACTCTGGTCGTCGTCCGCCGGGCTGCACGTAGTAGTAGGCACCTCCGGAGTAGTAGTCGTCATAGGCGGCGCGCTCTGCTCTGGGCTCCATCGTGCAGTTGCAGCAATCGAGTAGAGGTAGGGGAAAAGGGGAACAAGGCAACCGTGAGTACTCATCCAAAGTACTGCAAGCAAGGAGCTACACGACATATGCATGGATATATGTGTAAAGGCCATATCGATGGACTGAGCTGCAGAATGCCGAGAATAAGAGGGGATAGCTAGTCTTAACGAAGACTACGCTCGGACACCGCCTTACAGCAGGTAGGAGGGACAATCTGAAGTCCTCCAAGTAACAACATATAGCAATAATCCTACCCGCAATCCCTGCTCATAACCCCGAGCGAGAGCGACCACGGTTGTATCGGCACTTGGAAGGGTGTGTTTTATCAAGTATCCGGTTCTAGTTGTCATAAGCTCAAGGTACAACTCCAAGTCGTCCTGTTATCGAAGATCACGGCTATCCGAATAGATTAACTTCCTGCAGGGTGCACCATCTTACCAAAGACGCTTGATCCCATTTGGCGGACACACTTTCTGGGTCATGCCCGCCGCGAGAAGATCAACACGTCGCAGCCCCACCTAGGCTGTGAGAGAGGCCAACATGCGGTCTAAACCTAAGCAGGGTGCAGGCCCATCGCCTCGAGCACACACTGCACGTTGCGTCTGTGGCCGAAGCAGACCCAGCCCATCAGCGTTCCAGCCCAATCCGGTAGCGCCGCTCGTCGTGACGTCTGAAGTGCCGGTGATACCACGACGGGATACCCATAACTACTCCAGCGTAGATGGTTAGTGCGTATAAGCTCGTAGCCAACCCAGATCAAATACCAAGACCTCGTTAAGCATGTTAAGTAACGCGGACGCCGAACAGGCCAGGCCCACCTCTCTCCTAGGCGGTCTCAACCTGCCTGCCGCTCCGCCTCAAAGATCCACTCGCGGGTGCTCCATCACCGACCCGACTTTAGTCTCCACATGTATCATGTATAAGTATATATATATACCGTGATCAACTCCCGAGTGATCACGGCCCGATAATATAGCACGGCAGACGGACAAGAAAGTAGGGCCACAGATGAAAGTACTAGCATCCTATACTAAGCATATAGGATTGCAGGTAAGGTAACAACTGAAGTTACAAGGACAGGCTATGCAAGCGGTATAGGAGTATCTGAAAACAGTAACATGCTATGCTACTCAAATGCAAGCGGTGTAGATAAGAGTAAGCGATATCGGTGATCAAGGGGGCTTGCTGGTTGCTCGGCAAGTGAGAGGGTCGTCAACACCGTAGTCGAACTGGCCAGCTGCAGCGTCGGTCTCGAAGTCTACCGGAGAGAAGAGGGGGAAGAAACAATGAATACAAGGTAACAGATGCATAACGATGCATGACATGCCAAGAAGCGATGCTAGGCGTGCCCTAACGTGGTATGGGGGTCTTGGTTAAGGGGAAAACATCCGGGAGTTTTCCGATTCACGACGTCTGTCGATGTGATGAACCGGAGAGGAAAGTTTGCAGGTTCGATAGGTTAGGGGTGTGTGGTGGACGAGCGGATTGCGTATCCGGATTCGTCTCGTCGTTACGAGCAACTTTCATGTTGAAATTATTTTAATCCGGATTACGGTTAAAAGATATGATTTTAAAAGATTTTATTAATTTCGGAATTTAATTAATTATTTAATTAATTTCGAAAATGCATTTATGACATCAAGCATGATGTCATCTTGACGTCATCGATCAACAGGGTTGGTGAGTCAACCCTGACAGTGGGTCCGCATGTCATTCACTAATGACTAATTAACCTAATCAGATTTAATTAACATTACTTAATTAAGTTAATTAATGATTAGGGTTAATTAATTCAGAATTAATTAGATTAATTAATTACTTAATTAATTAATTAATTAATTATTTAGTTAATTAGTTTAATTTCATTTTATTTCAATTTTATTTCTGTTTTAATTAAAAGCGTTCATTTTGGGGGTGGGGCCCCTGTCATCGCCCAAGGCCAATCAGGCATCTGGAGTAGGGCGATGCCGAACCCGATCGGGCGCGATCGAGGGCGAGGCGCGATCGTGGCGATCAGGCGCCCGAGGCCACGAGGGCAGCGCGGCCGAGGCCACGACGCCGACCGGGCTGGCGAGCCGGAGGCGACGGAGGGTGGGGTTCGGGCGGTGGCGAGCGCCGTCTTGAGGAGAGGGGCTAGGTGGGGGTCAAGGCGCCGAATGGGGCCGGAGATGTCGCCGATGGGGGGAAAGGAAGGGGAGGGGGTCATGCGGTGGCGGGGCGGTCGGAGGCCTCGAGCGGCCGGATCCGCAGGGGGAAGGAGAGGGCAGGGGTCGGTGCGTAGGCATGGCGGCCGAGCCGGGCAGACGAGCCACCTGGCGTCAAGAGGAGAGGGAGCCGGGGGTCGGTCTGCGGTGGCCGGAGCCGTCGTCGGCGAGGGGAGAGAGGAGGGCCTCCAGGGGGTAGGGTCTCGGCAAGCGGGTGGTGGGGCCGGTGATGACCGGCGGGAGGCGGTCGGGGAGCTCATGGCCGTGACGGGAGGAGGGGGCCGAGCTCGGCCATGGGGTGGTCGCTTCGGGCTCTGGGGCGACGGAGGAAGGAGGGCGCTCCGTGATCGGCGAGGAGGAGGAGGGGGTTCGGGGCGCGGTGGGGCGGCGGGGGGGCGGAGAGTGGGGCGCGGGGTGGTTCGGTCGGGTTCCTCCGCCCCGATCAATCAGGCGAGGAGAGGGGGAGGGGCGAGCGTGGGGGAATGAGGCGGCTAGGGTTAGCCAGGGGGGGGAGGGGTTATCGGCGGGGGCGGCTGGGCGATGGGCGGCCCAGGGGAAAGGGAATGGGCGAGGCGAGGGGCGGTGGGGAGGGGGGGCGGCTGGGCGAGTGTTTTCCCCCTCGGTTTATTTTGTTTTCTTTTATTATTTTTCTTTTTCTGTTTTTAGTTTATTTAAAATGCCAGAGCATTTTATAAAAATTAGTGCACCCCACCAATATTAGGTTAGCTATTTTAGACAACCCCGAACATTTTAGAATTTGTTTTCGAAACTTTTTATCGTTTGTTTTAGTTTTGATTTTGTTTTAGGTGGGTTCGAATCAACGAGAGGTTAATTAACATAACCGGGGTGATTACTGTTGCATAACCATCCGGGCGTTACAAATCTCCTCCACTACAAGAAATCTCGTCCCGAGATTTAGGAGGTAGAAGGAAAGAGTGCGGGATATTCATCTCATAGGCGATCCTCGCGTTCCTGTGTGGCTTCATCTTGAGTGATTCGACCCTTTGGACTTTGAGAACTTTATCGCCTTTCGGCGTGTGCGGCGTTCAGCAGTCGAGAATGCGGACGGATGCTCCTTATAGGAGAGGTCTGTTGCAATTCGAGCACTTCATGGTCCTTCGCTCGGATTGGGTCCTTGAAGCAGCGTCGGAGTTGGGACACGTGGAACACATCGTGAACACGAGAAAGGTTCGGCGGAAGCTCCAGTTGATAAGCCACTTTTCCGCCTTTCGAGAATAGTGAAAGGGCCAATATAGCGAGGAGCTAACTTGCCCTTGATCCAAGCGGTGAGCACCCTTCATTGGTGTAGCGAAGATAGGCCTTTTCGCCGGTTGGTAGACCATGTCTTTGTGATGACGGTCATAATTACTCTTTTGACGCGATCGAGCGGTCTTGAGATTCTCGCGAATAATGCGGACTTGTTCTTGGCATGTTGGATATTATCCGGACGAAGAGTGGGCGTTCCCGATTTCGACCAGTTCAGAGGGGTTGGCACTTTCGTCCATATAACACTTGAAGGGGCCATCTTGAGACTAGCTTGATAGCTATTATTATAAGAGAACTCAGCATACGGGAGAGATTCCTCCCATTTCTTGCCGAAGGAAACGACACAAGCTCGAAGCATGTCTTCGAGGATTTGGTTGACACGTTCAACTTGCCCTTGGGACTGCGGATGAAACGCAATACTGAAAGATAAATGAGTACCCATAGCTTCTTGAAAACTTGCCCAGAATCTTGAAGTGAATAAGCTGCCACGGTCCGAACTGATAACCGGTGGAATACCGTGAAGTGAAACAATTCTGGACATATAGAGCGTTGCAAGCTGGCTAGCAGTGATCGTTTCTTTGACCGCCAGAAAATGTGCAACTTTAGAAAGCCGGTCAATGACGACAAGAATAGCATCATTACCTTTCGCGATTTGGGAAATCCAAAGGCGAAGTCCATTTCAACATGGTCCCATTTCCATTCGGGAATAGAGATAGGTTGCAGAGTTCCAAAGAGGCCTTTGATGTTCTGCTTTGATCTGACGGCAAGCGTCACACTCGTAAACATAGCGAGCAATGTCCGCTTCATATTAGACCACGAGAATCTCGGCGAATGTCTTGATACATCTTTGTACTACCAGGATGGATACATAGAGGCGTATCATGAGCTTCTTGCATAACCTTCCGAGTCATATTCAGGTTTTCCTTCTTACAAGGCACCACTAGGCGGCCTTTGAAGTACAAGGCGCCATCATCGGCAATAGTGAAGGATGAGGATTTCCTTTCCGATGTCTTGTTTAAGCTTGTAGACTTGAGTCAAATCCTGCATTGTCTTTATGGTGCCCACGAGATCGGGTTCAACAGCGAGGTATAAAGGGAACCACGGGGAACAACACGGAGATTCATCTTTGGAACTCGGAGGAGGGGAGCGAGTGCACGGAGGAACAATATGGAGGTTCAGCTTTCTGAATTCTTCAACAAGTGGGGCTGAACTTGGTGAACTGAAGGTGGTTGCAGAAGACTTGCGGCTCAAGGCATCATCCATTACATTAGCCTTGCACAGGCGTATAGGAAATACCCAAATCAAAGTGCTGCAGTCTCCATCCATCTCTGTGATGGAGGTTCAGGTCTGGCTGAGTAAGCAGATACTTCAGACTTTGGTGGTCGGTGAAGATCTCATAGCGATTACGAGAAGGTAATGTCGCCCTTGCTTTAGTGCATGAATGACGGCAGCAAGTTCGAGGTCATGAACTGGGTAGTTCTCCTTGTGAGGCGAAGCTGCCGAGAGGCAAAAGCAACCACTTTGCGCTCTTGCATTAGGACACCGCCTAAACCTTGACGAGATGCGTCGCGATAAATAACGAAGTCCTTCTTAGTATCGGGAGGAGCTAGCTTTGGGGCGAGGCGTCAACTTGTCTTTGAGTGCTCGGAAACTTTCCCGACATTTATCATCCATTGGAATTTGGCGCCCTTATGCAACAGGTTAGTCGAGGCACGGCAATCTTGGAGAAGTTCTCGACGAATCGACGGCAATAGTGGCGAGACCGAGAAAACTTCGACTTATGCGTTCTTGGAGGAGTCAATCGAGAATAGCCTGAACTCGTTCGGGGTTGACGGCAATACCATCCTTAGAGATGACATGTCCAAGGTAGGTTACTTGGAAGCCGAATTCACATTTGGAGAACTTGGCATAGAGTTGATGCTCTCGTAGCTTTTCCGGCACAAGGCGAAGATGTTCACATGTTCTTCTTCATTCTTGGAAAAGATCAGAATATCATCCAGATAAACCACGACAAACTTGTCGAGGTAATCCATGAATATATAGTTCATCAAAGAGAGAAAGTGGCTGGAGCATTGGTTAAGCCGAAGACATGACGGTGTACTCGTAAGATCCATAACGAGTCACAAATGCGGTCTTGGGGATATCCTCCTCACGAACACGGATCTGGTGGTAACCCAACCTCAAGTCGAGTTTGAGAACAGCGACGAACCAGCCAATTGATCATAAAGATCATTGATCCGAGGAAGAGGATACTTATTCGAATGGTAGCTTGATTTATAGGGCGGTAGTCTTGGACCAATCGGTTTGTCCCATCCTTCTTCTTGACAAAGAGAAGGTGCTCCCCAAGGAGAGCAACTTGGGCGAATGAAGCCACTTTGAAGAGATTTGTCGATTTCCTCCTTTAGCTCAAGGAGTTCATGCGGCGGCATCTTGTAGGGCCGCTTGGCTATAGGAGTGGTGCACGGCTTCAAGTCGATGACGAATTCGACAGCTCTAGCAGGGGAATCCTGGAAGTTCTTGGGAAAGGCGTCTTGGAAATGCAAGCAGACGGAATGTTTTCAATTCCCTCGAGGGTGCGGCGTTCAATGCATTCAATGCATAGAGCCTTGCCTCGGCATCTTGAACCGCACGAGCATTGTAGCTTACGATTTCATCGAAGGGTGCAGCAGATGGGCCGGTCTTAGTGGCGCAAGCGATTGGCGCCGTATCGCCTTCAACCAATCCATCCCCAAAATAAGGTCGATGTTAGGCGTCTTGAGGATAATGGGGAGGCATAGAATTCCAGCCCTTGATTTCCACGGGGACGTCGGCGCCAACCATGGAGGTTTGACATTGTCCCAATGGGGTTTTACCACTCTTGAAGAGTTCATCTCTTCACACTTAACGTCGTGCTTGTATGCAAAGTCTTCGACATGAATGAATGCGATGCTCTGAATCGAATAAAGCAGATCTGGTACTGAATTTACGAGGAGTGTACCCATCACGATGAGAGCTGGTCTTGAGCTTCGTTCGGATCAACGTGGTTGGCCTGAGCTTGCCCATAAGACTTGCCGGTGTTGTTGCGGTTCAGGTGTTTCCACGGCCAGCTGCTTGAAGGGCCGGTGATTACGGTTCGGTTGCATTCTCTAGCACGGTGCCCTGGTTGTCCACTTTGAAGCACAAGCCATTATTGGGAGTGGGAGCAGGAGCTTGGGGTGGTGGAGCTGGAAGCTTGGCTGCTTAGTTGTAGGCGGGCGAGGTGTAGCATAGTTCGCCTTGAAGCAGGTGCATTAATTTGGTACATCTGTTGGGAATCCATATCTTGCGCTTCTGCGAGGCGGGCCGAAGATGAGCCCGTGTCGCAGTTGCGCTGTTAGAGCTCTGGTATTCCTGCAGACCAGTTTCGACATTGATAGCTTTGTTCACCAAGGTGGCGAAATCAGCAAAGTCGTGCACTAGAAGTGCGAGCTTGATGTCGACTTGAAGGCCGTCACGGAACTTCTCTGTCTGCGTGCATCGATGCAATGTCCTCTTGACATAGCGAGACAAGTCCAGAACTCTCGTTGATAGGCTTCAACATCTTGTTACCTTGGGTGAGGTTGCGGAACTCACGCTTCTTCGGTCCATGACCCCTTGAGGATGAAGCGGGCACGGAAGGCAGCACGGAAGTCGGCGGTGATGAGTGTTCCAAGCTGGCAGAATACGCGGTGGCTGTCCCACCATTGAGCTGCGGGCCCTTCGGAAGAAGGAAGCAAAGGTGACATAGCTGGCAGGGCTACATCAGCAGACTCCATCTCATAGGTGATGTCACGGGCGATCATCGACATCCGATGGCTGAGTTGAGCTGCGGTACACGCTGGGGTTCAGCGTATGAAATCCTGCGAGTTGTCCCGTTTGGGTCTTTGGTGCATATTGGGCGAGGCGAGCCATCATGTTCTCCATGGCTGGCGATTCATCTCGAGCCGTTGGATCATACCAGCCATGTACTCGGCGGTGGTGGGAAGTTGGCACCACGACCACGACCTGCTGGCCTAACCATCTGCTATTATATAACAAGGGTAGTTCAGCATTTGAGAAATTAAGCAAGAGGCAGGAATCATTCATGATGAAACATGCATAATGAAAGCAGCATGATGGGAACTACATAGTAGTTGGCATGTCTTACCAAAGGAATCATGCATAGAGTTCGATACATAGAGTCCGATTACATAGACTACTACATCATAGGCGGCACAGTGCTCATGGCGAATACATCAAGTACTAACAAGCAAGTCTACATCAGTCCCACGCAGTAATGCGGAGGTAGCTGTGCTTTGAAAGCTGGTAGTGCGGCGGTGGATAGTCCTCCACGTCGGTGACACAGGGGCCGCGGATACTCTCGTGCTGAATCCGGCGCCCGGTGGCGAAAAGGACCAAGTGCGGAGAGTAGCCTCCACGTCGCCAACCGACACCACAGGGCATCACGGTCTGGCTGGGTAGATCGCGAGCGGCAGCTCTCCGGATCGGACAAAGGGGTGCATCAGCGTCGAGCACGGTAGAGGTCTTGACGGGTGATGTACAACTCGTGGCGAAGAGCCCGGTTAGCTCGATCCAGCCCATCGGCATGCGAACAAAGTTACGATGGTGGAAGGGCTCTCTGGTGACGATGGTGTAGGCAGCGGTGTAGTAACCCTCCTCACCAACATCGACGCGATGGCAATGTGCACGAAGGGGAGGTGTCCAACTCTCGATACTCGCACGAAGGCGTGTCGAGCAGCATAAGCAGCATCGTGGACTGCCATATCGATAGTCACTCCAACACCATGTGCGGTGTGCAGCCTGATGAGTGGACTCGTATTCCGAGAGTAGAGGTGGGCGATGGGCGGTATCTGCTCCGGTTGTAGTCGGTACTCCTCATAGGCGGTGTACTCGGGGTGCCAGCGATAACCCAGATAGGTCATCATCTCGGCTAGCACCGCAGGTGATCCCGAGGCACCAATGGCCGTCGTGTGGCGCACGACCTGCCTCGTGGGTTCCATCTGAAAACAAAGACGTTTCAAAGGAGTCAAATGACAGTGTGGAAATTGCTTAAATACAATTCCAAGAACAACTAAGGCTATATCCAACTTTGGGGTGAATGCGGTCACGGGATCCTAGTGATAGTTAGTAAAATCGTTTAACCCGAGTAGAAGAGAGTTCAGAGCCCCAGAGTAAAGGTCGAGGAGTAAAAGATCCTAGTACCACCCGATGGCGACGTGTGCCCATAAGACACACAGCCATGTTAGTAAAAGTTTTGCAATGTCTAGACTCGATTTCGGCCAAGGAGTTGGAAGGGGGATTCCTACAGGCAGTCGGCTCTGATACCAACTTGTGACGCCCTCGATTCAATCGTACACTAATCATGCACGCAAATGTGTACGATCAAGATCAAGGACTCACGGGAAGATATCACAACACAACTCTACAAATAAAATAAGTCATACAAGCATCATAATACAAGCCGGGGGCCTCGAGGGCTCGAATACAAGTGCTCGATCATAGGCGAGTCGTGGAAGCAACAATATCTGATCTGGACATAAGTTAAACAAGTTGCCATAAGATGGCTAGCACAAACCGGGATACAGATCGAAGAGGAGCAGGCCTCGCTGCAGGATCCTCCTAGGTCACTCTGGTAAATCGTCGCCGGGCTGCACGTAGTAGTAGGCACCTCCGGAGTAGTAGTCGTCATAGGCGCGGCGTCGCTCCTGGGCTCCATCGTGCAGTTGCAGCAATCGAGTAGAGGTAGGGAAAAGGGGAACAAGGCAACCGTGAGTACTCATCCAAAGTACTGCAAGCAAGGAGCTACACTACATATGCATGGATATATGTGTAAAGGCCATATCGATGGACTGAAGCTGCAGAATGCGAGAATAAGAGGGGATAGCTAGTCTTAACGAAGACTAAACACGGACACCTGCCTTACAAGGTAGGAGGGACAATCTGAAGTCCTCCAAGTAACAACATATAGCAATAATCCTACCCGCAATCCCCGCTCATAACCCCGAGCGAGAGCGACCACCGTTATATCGGCACTTGGAAGGGTGTGTTTTATCAAGTATCCGGTTCTAGTTGTCATAAGCTCAAGGTACAACTCCAAGTCGTCACATTATCGAAGATCACGGCTATCCGAATAGATTAACTTCCTGCAGGGTGCACCATCTTACCCAAAGACGCTTGATCCCATTTGGCGGACACACTTTCACGGTCATGCCCGCCGCAGAAGATCAACACGTCGCAGCCCCACCTAGGCACAACAGAGAGGCCAACACGCGGTCTAAACCTAAGCCTTGCAGTGCAGGCCCATCGCCCGAGCACACACTGCATGTTGCGTCTGTGCCGAAGCAGACCTAGCCCATCAGCGTTCCAGCCCAATCCGGCGCAAGCGCCGCTCGTCGTGACGTCTGAAGTGCCGGTGATACCACGACGGGATACCCATAACTACTCCAGCGTAGATGGTTAGTGCGTATAAGCTCGTAGCCAACCCGGATCAAATACCAAGACCTCGTTAAGCGTGTTAAGTAACATGAACGCCCGAACAGGCCAGGCCCACCTCTCTCCTAGGCGGTCTCAACCTGCCTGCCGCTCCGCCTCAAAGATCCACTCATGGTGCTCCATCACCGACCGACTTTAGTCTCCACATGTATCATGTATAAGTATATATATATACCGTGATCAACTCCCGAGTGATCACGGCCCGATAATATAGCACGGCAGACGGACAAGAAAGTAGGGCCACAGATGAAAGTACTAGCATCCTATACTAAGCATATAGGATTGCGGTAAGGTAACAATGAAGTTACAAGGACATGCTATGCAGCGGTATAGGAGTATCTCAAAACGGTAACATGCTATGCTACTCTAATGCAAGCGGTGTAGATAAGAGTAGGCGATATCTGGTGATCAAGGGGGCTTGCTGGTTGCTCGGCAAGTGAGAGGGTCGTCAACACCGTGGTCGAGCCCGGCAGTGCGGCGTCGGTCTCAAGTCTACCGGAGAGAAGAGGGGAAGAAACAATGAATACAAGGTAACAGATGCATAACGATGCATGACATGCCAAGAAGCGATGCTAGGCGTGCCCTAACGTGGTATGGGAAGTGCTGGTTAAGGGGAAACATCAGGGAGTTTTCCGGTTCGAACGTCTGTCAGACGGATGAACCGGAGAGGCAAGTTTGCAGGTTCGATAGGTTAGGGGTGTGTGGTGGACGAGCGGATTGCGTATCCGGATTCGTCTCGTCGTTACGAGCAACTTTCATGTTGAAATTATTTTAATCCGGATTACGGTTAAAAGATATGATTTTAAAAGATTTTATTAATTTACGGAATTTAATTAATTATTTAATTGATTTGAAAATGCATTTATGACATCAGCATGATGTCATCTTGGCGTCATCGATCAACAGGGTTGGTGAGTCAACCTGACAGTGGGTCCCGCATGTCATTCACTAATGACTAATTAACCTAATCGATTTAATTAACATTACTTAATTAAGTTAATTAATGATTAGGGTTAATTAATTCAGAATTAATTAGATTAATTAATTACTTAATTAATTAATTAATTAATTATTTAGTTAATTAGTTTAATTTCATTTTTATTTCAATTTTATTTCTGTTTTAATTAAAAACGTTCATTTTGGGGGGGTGGGGCCCCCTGTCATTGGCCCAAGGCCAATCGGGCATCTTGGTGGCAGGCGATGCCGAACCCGATCGAAGCGCGATCCGGCGGGCGCGATCCGAGCGTCAGGCGCCCGAGGCCACGGGGCAGCGCGGCCGAGGCCCTGCGCGACCGGCCCGGCTGGCAGCCGGGCGGCGGAGGCGGGGTTGGGGCGGGCGGCCGGCCGAGCCGTCTTGGGGAGAGGGGCTCGGTCGAGGCGAGGGCCGAATGGGCGCCGGAGATGTCGCCGACGGGGGAAAGGAAGGGAGGGGGTCATCACGGTGGCGGGGCAGTCGGGGCCTCGAGCAGCCGGATCCGGCGGGGAAGGAGAGGGAGGGGGGGGGTGGGTGCAGGCATGGGCGGCCGAGCCAGTGACAGGGCACGGGCCACCTGGCGTCGAAGAGGAGAGGGGCAGGGGGTCGGTGGCGGTGGCGGGCCGTCGTCGGCAGGGGGAGAGAGGAGGGCCTCACAGGGGGTAGGGTCTCGGCAAGCGGCTTGGTGGGGCAGTGATGACCCGTGCGGGAGGCGGTCGGGGAGCTCAGCACGGCGTGGGAGGGGCGGGGCCGAGCTCGGCCATGGCGGTGGTCTTGTGAGCTCAGGCGACGGAGGAAGGAGGGCGCTCCGGCGGTCGGCGAGGAGGAGGGGGGTTCGGGGCGCGGTGGGGCGGCGGGGGCTCTTGAGGTGGGGGCGCGGGGGTGGTTCGGTCGGGGTTCCTCGCCCCGATCAATCAGGCGAGGAGAGGGGTGCGAGGCGTGGGGGGATGAGGAGGCGGCTAGGGTTAGCAGCGGGGTGGGAGGGGTTATGCGGCCGGGGCGGCTGGGCGATGGGCCGCCTAGGGGAAAGGGAATGGGCGGGGCGAGGGGCCAGGTGGGGAGGGGGGGCCGGCTGGGCCAGAGTGTTTTCCCCCCTCAGTTTTATTTTGTTTTCTCTTTTATTATTTTTCTTTTTCTGTTTTTAGTTTATTTAAAATGCCAGAGCATTTTATAAAAATTAGTGCACCCCACCAATATTAGGTTAGCTATTTTAGACAACCCCCGAACATTTTAGAATTTGTTTTCGAAACTTTTTATCGTTTGTTTTAGTTTTGATTTTTGTTTTAGGTCGGGTTCGAATCAACGAGAGGTTAATTAACATAACCGGGGTGATTACTGTTGCATAACCATCCGGGCGTTACATTGACATGGTTGGACCCCTTAAAGGAGGAACCCACAAGCAAAAATACCTACTGGTCATGGTGGATAAATTCACCAAATGGATAGAGGCCAAGCCTGTTAAGATGGCCGAATCTGGACCGGTGATAGACTTCATATCAGGGGTCGTACACCGTTACGGCGTCCTCCACAGCATCATCACGGATAACGGCACGAACTTCATGGCCGACGAGGTCAACTCTGGTGCAAAAACATGGGCATCAAGCTCGACTATGCTTCAGTCTATCACCCTCAAACTAACAGTCAAGTCGAGCAAGCAAATGGTCTAATCATGAGCGGCATCAAACCCAGATTAGTGCGGTCCCTCAAGGAATCTAACACGCCTTTGGGCGGAGGAGCTCGACTCCGTAGACTGGGGCTGCGGACCACGCCGAATCGCACCACCGGATTCACACCATTCTTTATGGTATATGGTGGCGCAGAGGCAGTTTTGCCTGCGACATAATTCATGACTCACCTCGCATGCGCATGTATGAAGAAAGAGAAGCCGAGCTCGATCGGCGGGACAGTTGGACGCCTTGGAGGAGGAGTGTGGCATGGCAAAAGCCCGTTCCGCATTCTATCAACAAAGAGGCTCGAAGATATCAAAGTAGAGAAATGCAGGCCAAAACTTACAATGTTGGCGAGTTAGTTCTCGCCTGCCGGACAAGAAAAGGACAAACTCAAGCCCAAATGGGAAGGTCCGTTATTATCGACCAAGTCCCGACCGGTGGAGCGTCACCGTCTGCGAGATGCATCGGATAACCGACTCGAGCCGAACCCATGGAGCATAACCCGTCTCCGAAGATTCTCGCCTAGCACGGATTACGAGTTCGTCTCCTTCCTCTGTCTATTTTTACACATTAGCTGTCTTATATTTCTCTCCTTCTCCTCTTTTCTCTTACAGCCTTTAAAGGCTCGTTCACGCATTGTTCAGACACACTTGACGCGCTATCCGCGCTCATTATACCTGGGGGGCTTCTTTAACAGAAGCTTATTTGTACGGGCTTCATGCCTAACACATGTGTCACGCTTCCGTATGTACCTTTTATTCACCATTATATGCATCGATATGACTTAAGTTTTGGCCAAGCTGGGTTGCCTGGCTCCTGTCCTTACCCCTACATTCCCGATTGTTCGGCTAGGTGGTAAAGGGAGCACCTCTGCGATTGCTACTGCCGAGTTAGCCGGATGTGTACCTCAGACTGGGTGAAGCCGAGAGCTAGCGTTCTTAAGGGAATATTCGGTCGGTGAACTAAAGATGATTTCTCACTTATTTATTTATCTGCCCCCAGATGCTTTTACGCTTTTTGCAGTCGAACATGCACTTCAAGGCATGCCTCCTGTGGAAAGGAACCCTAACGAACTATTCTCCCTGGAAGATGTTTCTTACTAACCATGTAATATAACATAACTAGTTGGGCACTTGTCTGTTCAAGCACTAATGACCCCTACGCCTGGTCTCCACGCATGCCCCGGTTCTTACATAACGTGATGGTATTCGGACACACTCCGGACTATAGGGTCCTTGAGGTTGAAGCGAAAAGGTCCGCCATGACAAACGATCTACAATATGGCTAGAAGGCATTTTTACATGTCATCTTAAATTACATAGTAAATTTGACTGGGTGTATTCCTCCTCAATACCATCTAATAGGCTGTCTAGTTTACAGTCCCGTTGGGAATACTTTGCGGCAAATTCTACTTGGCCGTACACTAAGCTCACAGGGATCTCCTTCCCATCGGGCCCCACAGGTCCGACCTCGGCCATGTGGTTTGGGTCAGCCAACCGTGTACCGCGTCTTCACCATGGCCCGAGCCTCCTGGCGCCTTGACGGCAGCCGATATCTTACATAATCGAAGCACCGCTTGGCGCCCTTAAGCCTCTATGCAAGCTCTTCAAGGCCTTCGGCAGTGAGACAGATGGCCACAAGGCACAGGCGGCGCCTTTCATCACTGCCGAACTCGTTAGATGCAGTTATAAACTTCGGGAAGAAGGTCACCCGTAGAATCGGGCATTTCCTCTGCGGGACGACACGTGAGCATACCTACAAACATAACTCTGTTAGTCGACTTCCTCGCCGAACTCTTTTTTTCAAAGTTCATTCAAGCACTTACTAAAAATGTCGCGTCAAAGCCGTCGATTCTCCTTCACGGAGTCTGATAGCTGGGCACGAACATCCTTTAGTTCCTCGCCCAGCTGGGTATTGGCATCTTGGAGATTATTCTTCTCCTGCCTCACCCTCGTAAACACGCTCTCCCCGACCTTTAACCGGCGCAAGAGTTGCTGCTTGTCCATATCTACTCCGGCGCTATCTGCAATGATATTGTCAAATTTACACACACGCCGCACCTCACAACATACTTATCTTTCGAAGCGTATATTACCAGAGGGGGTCTCCTTGGCCTCCCCTGCAGCGGCTAGTCTTGACCTCAAGTTGGGCTTTGCACTCTTCCGGCTCTGGGACAGTTGGGTATTCTTTTTGTAAGATCCTGCATAACAAATGATCCTTAAATCAGTTATTCTAACTATTTCAAGTCTCGGGGGCTACTGGTATATATAACCATCAAATTTTCTCACCCGTATGTCTTTCACATACTGCTCCGTGGCTCTGGCTAGACCATTTTGAGCGGCACGGAGATGCACATCTCCCGAATTGAAGGCATCCAATGCCTCTTGGGAGAAACATGTGTCACGAAGAACTGTCCGGCGACGCCTGTGATTTATGGCACTCTCCACCTCGGAATTGGTGGCAGATAGTCTGTCAGCATCCTCTGTCGGAGGAGTGTCCGAGCGCATGCCTCGTGTTCGCCTCCGCTTCGACTGGCTTTGGAGCACGGTGGTGGAGGCTCGATTGGCAACCTCTCCGGATATAGTCTGGCGGCGCTCTTTTTCTGAAGAGAGCACCGGCGTTAGTATACCTTCCGGGAATAAAACTGGGAATAAGATGGCACACCATACCGTTACCTGGCGTCTCAATCCGGACCGCACTTCTTTTTAGCTTCTGCGGGCCTTGCTGCCTTGTTGGCTAGCCACATGAGCTCGGCCTTCGCCTCAATGGCTCCCCCTGCAAAACACCATTGATATACGGTGATCAAAAATAAGCACGGAGGGATCATTTTCAAAGTATTGGGACTTCGATCTCAGTTACCTATGAGGCTGGAAATATTCCGGGGTAATCGTTCGTAATGGCGACCAAGGCATTGTCGATGCTCAGTTGGTAAAATACCCCATCGATCAGCTCCACGGATATGTCCGGATCCTCTTGGGAGGCCGGATAGGGGGACCGTTCCGGATCCTCGGGTTGTGGAGGAGGGTTGTTTATATCCTTTACGGCCCGGCGCAATTCCTACGTTGAAATCACAAGATAAGGTACTTAACTATGGGAATATGGAACAGATGGGCAAAAAGAAGTGTCCGCTTACCCAGCTTGGAGGATTGTACATAGAAAATCCGTCCTGGGGATTGACACAGAGGAACTCCTCCTCTTCTCCCTTGTACAGTGCGGACAAAGCCTTCGTCAGAGCAGCAACCGATCCCGGCCCTTTACGGCCGCAACGGGAGGCATCATCCTCCCCGTTGAAATACCACATGGGGTGGCCTCTATACTGAAGCGGCTGCACCCCCCGCATAATGCATGTGGCCATGACCCGATCATGGTCATCGGAATGAGCTAACAACCTTATCCGGCTCATCGTAAAGGGCGTCCTTGTCGTTTTCCCTCGAGGGCTCCGTGGGCCGCCACTTAGGTGCTTCTTCAAGGGAGCATTATTGAACTCGGGAGGCCGATCCGAACAGGGTCCGGCAGGGGGACATCTTCTATATAAAACCATTCTGAAGGCCGGTCTTCGGACGCCTTCCTTGGGGTTCCGGATAGATATCCGGTGCCGGCGATGCGCCATAGTTCGGCTCCGCCCGCTTGATTTATCGACCCCTCCTGAGAACGGGGCACAAGGCAGAACAGCTTCTTCCACAACGCGAAATGAGCCTCGACGCCCAAGAACGGCTCGCAAAGGGCTACGAAGCCCGCAATATGCAATATGGAGGCAGGCGTAAGGTTGTGCAGCTGGAGGCCGTAGAACTCCAGGAGCCCCCGGAGAAACAGATGAATTGGAAATCTGAGCCCTCTTATCAA
Source organism: Aegilops longissima (assembly GCA_021605205.1). Classification (NCBI taxonomy): domain Eukaryota; kingdom Viridiplantae; phylum Streptophyta; class Magnoliopsida; order Poales; family Poaceae; genus Aegilops; species Aegilops longissima. The sequence continues at coordinate 421,885,704 of CM038677.1, read as the reverse complement.
ATAAGGGACAAGGCATACCTGCTCTCCTTTGGAGGGATTGGGGACGCTCTCCGCCTGCTTTCCGCCATTATAGGTGGCGAGTCCGGCTCGAACCGGGACCATGAAGGCTGGGGAAGAAATCCTTGGTTTGGGCGTCACTAGCTCGCCAAAGGGACGGAACATCTCTCCCAATCTCCAGGCTGAGGGCTGGGAAGGCGAGAGGAGGAGCTGCGTCGACTGGCCATGATGGAGTGGATTTCTGTCGGATGCGCTCCGATGAACGCTCGCGATGGGAAGATGGTGTGATTCGGATCTGAATCCTCATCTCTTTTTTAGGCAGCTCAATTGCGCAGCTAGGGGGGTAAATGTAAAAACACCCTGGCTTTTCTCATTCGTTTGACACGTGGAAGACGGCCATTATTGGGCGTGGAAGCCAAGAAGCAGAATATTCACGAGAAGTCGAACACTATTCAATAGGAACACAGAATTTGGAGAAAACCCGCCTTGCAATGGCGAAGACAAGCTGCGCGCCGGACTCATCATCATTGAAGCCTGGTTCGGGGGATACTGAGGGAGTCCTGGATTAGGGGGTGTCCGGATAGCCGAACTATAACCTTTGGCTGGACTCCTGGACTATGAAGGTACAAGATTGATGACTTCGTCCCGTGTCCGGATGGGACTTTCCTTGGCGTGGAAGGCAAGCTTGGCGTCTGGATATGTAGATCTCCTCCCATTATAATCGACTCTGTGTAACCCTAACCCTCTTTGGTGTCTATATAAGCGGAGGGTTTTAGTCCAGAGGACGAACAACAATCATACCATAGGCTAGCTTCTAGGGTTTAGCCTCTCGATCTCGTGGTAGATTTACTCTTGTACTACCCATATCATCAATATTAATCAAGCGGGAGTAGGGTTTTACCTCCATCGAGAGGGCCCGAACACAGGTAAAAACATCGTGTCCCTTGTCTCCTGTTACCATCCGCCTAGATGCACAGTTGGGACCCCTACCGAGATCCGCGGTTTGACACCGGCGGTGGGCCTCGGGCCGTCGGATAAATGGGTCTACATGGGCTGTAAACGGGCGTAATTAGTATCGGCCCAGCACGCTAACGGGCCGTTAACGTGCCGACGACAAAGAAAGGCTTAATTACATCACAGGCATAACAGTCGTTAATGGGCGTAATATAGGACGGATCGAAAGCAGTAGAACAGGTTAACAGGCTAGAAGCGGTGACTCTTGCCACGGGCGAATTTGGCCCATTAGGGAACAGCCGATGTGGCGGAAGTAATCGAGGGCCGGAAAGGAGCCCAAGAACGTATGGGCCGTCAATAGGTCGAAAGCCAACACGGGCTGGAAACGGCCCATGTGAATCATGGGCCGTTAACGGGTACAAAGAAATTTACTATTCATTACGGGCTAGAGTCACCGTGGGCCTCTAAACGGCCTAAAGATCTGAAGGCCTCATATGGGCGAAAGGCGTCGTGGGCCATACATGGGCCAAAAGTGAAACGGTGCGGTGTTATATTCGACGGCCCACATGACGTTGTTGGGCCGATTTTGTGCAGGCCCTGACGGGCCATGAGTTACCGGGCCGTAAAATGGGCTATTTGCGAAGAGACCATTAGCAGGCTTCTCATGGGCCAGCCTGCTATCTTTTGACCAAGTCAAACGGGTCGGCCTTTGTAAGATAAATGGGTCAGTGGTGGGCCGTCGCACGTGTCAACATATCATAGGCGCCTATCTGACCCACTGACGAGCTGAGACGTGTTTCCTCCGGCCAATCAGAATTTTACACGTGGAAATTTCCCATTGGTCCGGGCTGTTAACGGGTTATCGGATCCAAAACCGGACCCGATAGCTTAACGGCGTCCCATTACGGTGGATGCCACGTGTCGGTCACCCTTGACGAAAGCACTTCTATGATGCGTGATTTATCGTCATGGAAGTGGACACTTCCATGATGATAATTTTGGTAATGTCATGGAACACTTCTACGACAGCATAGGTATGACTATCTTGATTCTGTCATAAATTTGTCATGGATGTACATGCATGACAAAAAACGTGACCTACTGTGACAAACACGTATCATCACGGAAGTGTATTTTTTTGTAGTGATACCGATGTTTTTCGTGAATTTAGCACTAAATATGGACTTGACTCTGAGATAGTAGCTTCTTTCTGTGAATCATTTGCTACTCATCTTGATCTCCCTAAGGAGAAGTGGTTTAAATATCATCCTCCCATTGAAGTGAAAGTAGTTGAACCTATTAAAGTTGAAGAAAAGACTATCACTTATAATGTTGAACCTATTGTTCCTACCGCTTATATTGAGAAACCACCTTTCCCTGTTAGAATAAAGGATCATGCTAAAGCTTCAACTGCGGTTCGTAAGAGTAATGCTAGAACACCTATACCCCCTGAGCAAATTAAAATTGAACCTAGTATTGCTATGGTTAAAGATCTCTTGGTCGATAATATTGATGGGCATGTTATTTACTTCTGCAATGAAGCTACTAGAATTGCTAGACCCGATACTAAAAATAAACATAGACCTGTTGTAGGCATGCCTGTTGTTTCTGTTAAAATAGGAAATCATTGCTATCATGGATTATGTGATATGGGTGCTAGTGCGAGTGCAATACCTCATTCCTTATACAAAGAAATTATGCATGATATTGCACCTGCTGAGATAGAAGATATTGATGTTACAGTTAAGTTTGCCAATAGAGATACTATTTCACCAGTTGGGATTGTTAGAGATGTTGAAGTCTTGTGTGGGAAAGTTAAATATCCTACTGATTTTATTGTTCTTGGTTCCCCACAAGATGACTTTTTCCCCATTATATTTGGTAGACCCTTCTTGAATATCGTTAATGCTAGGATAGATTGCGAAAAGGATATTGTTACTGTTGGTAGGGGATATGTCTCACGATTTTAATTTTGCTAAATTTCGTAGACAGCCCCATGATAAATAATTGCCTAGTAAAGATGAAATTATTGGTCTTGCTTCTATTGTCGTGCCTCCTAATGATCCTTTAGAACAATATTTGCTAGACCATGAAAATGATATGTTCATGAATGAAAGAAGGGAAATAGATGAAGTATTCTTTAAATAGGGACCTATTTTGAAACACAACTTGCCTGTTGAAATTCTAGGGGATCCTCCTCCACCCAAGGGTGATCCCATGTTTGAGCTTAAACCATTACCTGATACTCTTAAATATGCTTATCTTAATGAAAAGAAGATATATCATGTTATTATTAGTGCTAACCTTTCAGAGTAGGAAGAAGAGAAATTATTGAAAACTCTAAAGAAGCACAGTGCTGTTATTGGATATACTCTTGATGATCTTAAGGGCATTGGTCCCACTCTATGCTAGCACAAAATATAATTGGAGAAAGACGCTAAACCGGTTGTTGATCACCAACGACGGTTAGATCCTAAGATGAAAGAAGTGGTAAGAAATGAAATATTAAAGCTTCTGGAGGCAGGTATAATTTATCCCGTCGCTGATAGTCAGTGGGTAAGTCCTATCCATTGTGTCCCTAAGAAGGGAGGTATTACTGTTGTTCCTAATGATAAAGATTAATTGATCCCACAAAGAATTGTTACAGGTTATAGAATGGTAATTGACTTCCGCAAATTAAATAAACCTACTAGAAAGGATCATTACCCTTTACCTTTTATTGATCAAATGCTAGAAAGATTATCCAAACATACACATTTTTGCTTTCTAGATGGTTATTCTGGTTTCTCTCAAATACCTGTGTCAAAAGAGGATCAGGAAAAGACCACTTTTACTTTCCCTTTCGATACCTTTGCTTATAGACGTATGCCTTTTGGTTTATGTAATGCACCTGCTACCTTTCAAAGATGTATGACTGCTATATTCTCTGACTTCAGTGAAAATAATGTTGAGGTTTTCATGGATGATTTCTCCGTGTATGGAAGTTCTTTTGATGATTGCTTAAGCAACCTTGACCGAGTCTTGCAGAGATGTGAAGAAACTAATCTTGTCTTGAATTGGGAGAAGTGACACTTTATGGTTAATGTGTTGGGGAACGTTGCAGAAAATAAAAATTTTCCTACGGTTTCACAAAGATCCATCTATGAGTTCATCTAGCAAGGAGTGATGAGTGCATCTACATACCTTTGTAGATCGCGAGCGGAAGCGTTCAAGAGAACGGGGTTGAGGGACTCGTACTCGTCGTGATCCAAATCACCGATGACCAAGTGTCGAACGGACAACACCTCCGCGTTCAACACACGTACGGAGCGGATGACGTCTCCCACACCTTGATCCAGCAAGGAGGAGGGAGAGGTTGATGAAGATCCAGCAGACACGACGGCGTGGTGGTGGATGCAGCAGAAGTTCGGCGAGGCTTCGCCAAGCGACTATGGGAGGAGGAGGTGTAGCAAGGGGAAGGAGGCGCCAGTGCAAGGCGGCTGCCCTCCCTCCCCCCTATATATAGGGTCCCGTGGGCGCCAGCCCCTAGGAGATTGAATCTCCAAGGGGCGGCGGCTGGGGGTGGAGTGCCCCAAGGCAAGTGGAGGGCGAGAGGGGGCTGGGGGGGCACCAGCCCACCAGGCTGGTTCCTCCCACTTCAGCCCATGTGGCCCTCCGGGATGGGTGGCCCCACCGGTGGACCCGGGACCCTTCCGGTGGTCGGTACAATCTGGTGAACCCCGAAACTTTCCGATGGTCAAACTCGACTTCCCATATATAATTCTTTACCTCCGGACCATTAGGAACTCCTCGTGACGTCCGGGATCTCATCCGGACTCTGAACAACTTCGGTTTGCTGCATACTAATATCTTTACAACCATAGCATCTTTGAATCTTAAGTGTGTAGACCCTACGGGTTCGGAGACATCTGAACATGACCGAGGCGCTCTCCGGTCAATAACCAACAGCGGGATCTGGATACCCATGTTGGCTCTACATGCTCCTCGATGATCTCATCGGATGAACCACGATGTCGAGGATTCAAGCAACCCGTATACAATTCCCTTTGTCAATCGGTGCGTTACTTGCCCGAGATTCGATCGTCGGTATCCCAATACCTCGTTCAATCTCGTTATCGCAAGTCACTTTACTCATCTTGTAATGCATGATCCCATGACCAACCACTTAGTCACTTTGAGCTCATTATGATGATGCATTACCGAGTGGGCCCAGAGATACCTCTCCGTCATACGGAGTGACAAATCGATCTCGATTCGTGTCAACACAATGCAGACACTTTCGGAGATACCCTAGTATACCTTTATAGTCACCCGATTACGTTGTGACGTTTGGTACACCAAAGCACTCCTACGGTATCCGGAGTTACACGATCTCATGGTCTAAGAAAATGATACTTGACATTGGAAAAGCTCTAGCAAGCGAACTACGATCTTGTGCTATGCTTAGGATTGGGTCTTGTCCATCACATCATTCTCCTAATGATGTGATCCCGTTATCAATGACATCCAATGTCCATAGTCAGGAAACCATGACTATCTATTGATCAACGAGCTAGTCAACTAGAGGCTCACTAGGGACATGTTGTAGTCTATGTATTCACACGTGTATTACGATTTTCGGATAATACAATTATAGCATGAATAAAAGACAATTATCATGAACAAGAAATATAATAATAATCCTTTTATTATTACCTCTAGGGCATATTTCCAAAAGTCTCCCACTTGCACTAGAGTCAATAATCTAGTTACATTGTGATGAATCGAACACCCATAGAGTTCTGGTGTTGATCATGTTTTGCTCGCGGAAGAGGTTTAGTCAACGGATCTGCGACATTCAGATCCGTATGCACTTTGCAAATTTCTATGTCTCCATCTTGAACATTTTCACAAATGGAGTTGAAGCGACGCTTGATGTGCCTGGTCTTCTTGTGAAACCTGGGCTCCTTGGCAAGTGCAATAGCTCCGGTGTTGTCACGAGAAGAGTTTGATCGGCCCCGACGCATTGGGTATGACTCCTAGGTCGGTGATGAACTCCTTCAACCAAATTGCTTCATGCGCTGCCTCCGAGGCTGCCATGTACTCCGCTTCACATGTAGATCCCGCCACGACGCTCTTGCTTGCAGTTGCACCAGCTTCTCGCTCCACCATTCAACATATACACGTATCCGGTTTGTGACTTAGAGTCATCCAGATATTTGTCGAAGCTAAGCATCGGCGTAACCCTTCTGACGAGCTCTTCGTCACCTCCATAAGCGAGAAACATGTCCTTTGTCCTTTTGGTACTTCAGGATATTCTTGACCGCTGTCCGGTGTTCCTTGCGGGATTTCTTTGGTACCTTCCTACCAAACTTACGGCAAGGTTTACATCAGTCGGTACACAGCATGGCATACATAATAGATCCTATGGCTGAAGCATAGGGATGACACTCATCTCTTCTTTATCTTACGCCATGGTGGGGCATTGAGCTAAGCTCAATCTCACACCTTGCAATCTGAGCAAGAACCCTTTCTTGGACTGATCCATTTTGAACTTCTTCAATATCTTATCAAGGTATGTGCTTTGTGAAAGACCTATGAGGCGTCTCGATCTATCCCTATAGATCTTGATGCCTAATATATAAGCAGCTTCTCCAAGGTCCTTCATTGAAAAAGTCTTATTCAAGTAGGCCTTAATGCTGTCCAAAGTTCTATATCATTTCCCATCAAAAGTATGTCATCCACATATAATATGAGAAATGCTCTGAGCTCCCACTCACTTTCTTATAAACGCAGCTTCTCCATAAGTCGCATAAATCCAAACGCTTTGATCATCTCATCAAAGCGAATGTTCCAACTCGAGATGCTTGCACCAGCCCATAAATGGATCATTTGGAGCTTGCATACCTTGTTAGCATTCTTAGGGTCGACAAAACCTTCCGGCTGTATCATATACAGTTCTTCCTTAAGATAGCCGTTAAGGAATGCCGTTTTGGCGTCCATTTTCCATATCTCATAATCATAGTATGCGGCAATTGCTAACATGATTGGACGGACTTCAGCTTCGCCACGGAGAGAAAGTCTCATCGTAGTCAACCCCTTGAACTTGCCGATAACCCTTAGCGACAAGTCGAGCTTTATAGATGGTAACATTACCATCCGCGTCCGTCTTCTTCTTAAAGATCCATTTGTTTTCTATCGCTCGCCGATCATCGGGCAAGTCTGTCAAAGTCCATACTTTGTTTTCATACATGGATCCTATCTCGGATTGCATGGCTTCAAGCCATTTGTTGGAATCTGGGCCTGCCATCGCTTCTTCATAGTTCGAAGGTTCACCGTTGTCTAACAACATGATTTCCAGGACAGGGTTGCCATACCATTCTGGTGTGGAACGTGTCCTTGTGGACCTCTGAGTTCAATAGCAACTTGATCCAAGTACCTTGATCATCATCATTGATTTCCTCTCCGATCGGTGTAGGCACCACAGAACATTTTTCCGAGCTGCACTACTTTCCGGTTCAAGAGGTAGTACTTCATCGAGTTCTACTTTCCTCCCACTTACTCCTTCGAGAGAAACTCTTTTCGAGAAAGGATCCTTTCTTGGCAACAAAGATCTTGCCTTCGGATCTAAGGTAGAAGGTATACCCAATGGTTTCCTTAGGGTATACTATGAAGACGCATTTTCCGACTTGAATTCGAGCTTTTAGGGTTGAAGTTTCTTGACATAAGCATCGCATCCCCAAACTTTTAGAAAGCGATAGCTTAGGTTTCTTCCCAAACCATAATTTATACGGTGTCGTCTCAACGGATTTAGACGGTGCCCTATTTAAAGTGAATGTAGCTGTCTCTAGGCGTATCCCCAAAATGATAGCGGTAAATCAGAAGAGAGATCATATATCGCACCATATCCAATAGAGTGCGACACGACGTTCGACACACCGTTATGCTTTGAGGTGTTCCAGCGGCGTGAGTTGTGAAACGATTCCACATTTCCTTAAGTGTGTACCAAATTCGTGACTTAAATATTCTCCTCCACGATCTGATCGTAAGAACTTTATTTTTCGGTCACGTTGATTCTCTACCTCATTCTGAAATTCCTTGAACTTTTCAAAGGTCTCGGACTTGTGTTTCATCAAGTAGACATACCCATATCTACTCAAGTCATCGGTGAGAGTGAGAACATAATGATATCCTCCATGAGCCTCAACGCTCATTGGACCGCATACATCGGTATGTATGATTTCCAATAAGTTGGTTGCTCGCTCCATTGTTCCGGAGAAGCGGAGTCTTGGTCATTTGCCCATAAGGCATGGTTCGCATGTGTCAAATGATTCATAATCGAGAGACTCTAAAAGTCCATCAGCATGGAGCTTCTTCATGCGCTTGACACCAATGTGACCAAAGGCGGCGAGCCACAAGTATGTGGGACTATTGTTATCAACTTTACATCTTTTGGTGTTCACACTATGAATATGTGTAACATCACGTTCGAGATTCATTAAGAATAAACCATTAACCATCGGAGCATGACCATAAAACATATCTCTCATATAAATAGAACAACCATTGTTCTCGGATTTAAATGAGTAGCCATCTCGATTAAACGAGATCCCGATACAATGTTCATGCTCAAACTTGGCACTAAATAACAATTATTGAGGTTTAAAACTAATCCCGTGAGGTAAGCGGTGATCACATCGACCTTGGAACCATTCCCGACGCAAGATCGTCACCTTGTCCTTCGCCAGTCTCCGCTTATTCCGCAGCTCTGCTGTGAGTTACAAATATGAGCAACGGCACGGTATCAAATACCCGGGAGTTACTACGAGTCTCGGTAAGGTACACATCAATCACATGTATATCACATATACCTTTAGTGTTGCCGGCCTTCTTGTCCGCTAAGTATTTGGGGCAGTTCCGCTTCGGTGACCCTTCCTTTGCAATAAAAGCACTCAGTCTCGTGCTTGGGTCCATTCTTTGACTTCTTCCGGCAAGCGGCTTACAGGCGCAGCAACATCCTTGCCGTCCTTCTTGAAGTTCTTCTTACCCTTGCCCTTCTTGAACTTAGTGGTTTTATTGACCATCAACACTTGATGTTCTTTCTTGATTTCTACCTCTGCTGACTTGACATTGAAAATACTTCAGAATAGTTTTCACCATTCCTGCATATTGTAGTTCATCACAAAGCTCTTGTAGCTCGGTGGAGCGATGAAGGATTCTGTCAATGACCGCCTCATCCGGGAGGTTAATGTCCAGTGGGACAAAGCGGTTGTGCAACCGGACATTTTGAGTATGTGCTCACCTTGACAGAACTATTTTCCTCCATCTTACAACTATAGAACTTGTCGGAGACTTCATATCTCTCGACCGGGCATGAGCTTGGAAAACCATTTTAAGCTCCTCGAACATCTCATATGCTCCGTGTTGCTCAAAACGCTTTTGGAGCCCCGGTCCTAAGTGTAAAGCATGCCGCATCGAACGAGGGACTAATCATCAAGACGAGACTGCCAAGCGTTCATAACGTCTTGGTTCTCTAGGATGGTTGCTTCACCTAGCGGTGCTTCTAGGACATATTGTTTCTTGGCAGCTATGAGGATGATCCTCAGGTTCCGGACCCAGTCCGAATAGTTGCTGCCATCATCTTTCAGCTTGGTTTTCTCTAGGAACGCGTTGAAGTTCATGTTGACATGAGTGTTGGCCATTTGATCTACAAGACATTTTTTGCAAAGATTTTAGACTAAGTTCATGATAATTGAGTTCATGTAATTAAATTATTTAATGAACTCCCACTCAGATTTGACATCCCTCTAGTCATCTAAGTGTTACATGATCCGAGTTGACTAGGCCGTGTCCGATCATCACGTGAGACGGACTAGTCATCATCGGTGAACATCTCCATGTTGATCGTATCTTCCATACAACTCATGTTCGACCTTTCGGTCTCTTGTGTTCCGAGGCCATGTCTGTACATGCTAGGCTCGTCAAGTTAACCTAAGTGTTTTGCATGTGTAAAACTGTCTTACACCCGTTGTATGTGAACATAGGAATCTATCACACCCGATCATCACGTGGTGCTTCGAAACGACGAACTTTAGCAACGCCTTGCAGTTAGGGAGAACACTTTCTTGAAATTATTATAAGGGATCATCTTATTTACTACCGTCGTTCTAAGTAAACAAGATGCATAAACATAATAAACATCACATGCAATTATATAGTAGTGACATGATATGGCCAATATCATATAGCTCCTTTGATCTCCATCTTCGGGCTCCATGATCATCTTGTCACGGCATGACACCATGATCTCCATCATCAGGATCTCCATCATCGTGTCTCCATGAAGTTGCTCGCCAACTATTACTTCTACTACTATAGCTAACGGTTTAGCAATAAAGCAAAGTAATTACATGGCGTTGAATCAATGACACGCAGGTCATACAACAATTAAGACAACTCCTATGGCTCCTGCCGGTTGTCATACTCATCGACATGCAAGTCGTGATTCCTATTACAAGAACATGATCTCATACATCACAATATATCATTCATCATTCATCACAACTTTTGGCCATATCACATCACAAGGCAATTGCTGCAAAAACAAGTTAGACGTCCTCTAATTGTTGTTGCATCTTTTACGTGGCTGCAATAGGGTTCTAGCAAGAACGTTTTCTTACCTACGAAAAAGCCACAACGTGATTTGTCAACTTCTATTTACCCTTCATAAGGACCCTTTTCATTGAATCCGCTCCAACTAAAGTGGGAGAGACAGACACCCGCTAGCCACCTTATGCAACTAGTGCATGTCGACCGGTGGAACTGTCTCACGAAGCGCGTGTAAGGTCGGTCCGGGCTGCTTCATCCCACAATACCCTGAAGCAAAATAAGACTAGTAGCGGCAAGAAAGTTGACAACATCTACGCCCACAACAAATTGTGTTCTACTCGTGCAAAGAGAACTACGATAGACCTAGCTCGATACCCTTTGTTGGGGAGCGTTGCAGAAAATAAAATTTTCCTACGGTTTCACCAAGATCCATCTATGAGTTCATCTAGCAATGAGTGATAGGAGTGCATCTACATACCTTTGTAGATCGAGAGCGGAAGCGTTCAAGAGAACGGGGTTGAGGAGTCGACTGCTGTCGTGATCCAAATCACCGATGACCAAGTGCGAACGGACAGCACCTCCGCGTTCAACACACATACGGAGCGGATGACGTCTCCCACACCTTGATCCAGCAAGGAGGAGGGAGAGGTTGATGAAGATCCAGCAGCACGACGGCGTGGTGGTGGATGCAGCAGAGTTCCTGCAGGGCTTCGCCAAGCGAATACGGGAGGAGGAGGTGTAGCAAGGGGGAAGGGAGGCGCCAGGTGCAAGGGTGCAGCTGCCCTCCCTCCCCCCTCTATATATAGGGTCCCCAGGGGGGCGCCGGCCCTAGGAGATTGAATATCCAAGGGGGGCGGCCGCCAGGGGGGTGGAGTGCCCCCCAAGGCAAGTGGATGCGTCCCCTCCCCTAGGGTTCCCAACCCTAGGCGCAGAGGGGGGCCCAGGGGGGCGCACCAGGCCACCAGGGCCTGGTTCCCCTCCCACTTCAGCACATGTGGCCCTTCGGGATGGGTGGCCCCACCCGGTGGACCCCCGGGACCCTTCGGTGGTCCCGGTACAATACCGGTGAACCCCGAAACTTTCCCGATGGCCGAAACTCGACTTCCCATATATAATTATTTACCTCTGGACCATTCCGGAACTCCTCGTGACGTCCGGGATCTCATCCGGGACTCCGAATAACTTTTGGTTTGCTGCATACTAATATCTTTACAACCCTAGCGTCACCGAACCTTAAGTGTGTAGACCCTACGGGTTTGGGAGACATACAGACATGACCGAGACTGCTCTCCGGTCAATAACCAACAGCGGGATCTGGATACCCATGTTGGCTCCTACATGCTCCTCGATGATCTCATCGGATGAACCACGATGTCGAGGATTCAAGCAACCCGTATACAATTCCTTTGTCAATCGAGACGTTACTTGCCCGAGATTCGATCCCAATACCTCGTTCAATCTCGTTATCGGCAAGTCACTTTACTCGCATCCGTAATGCATGATCCTGTGACCAAACACTTGGTCACTTTGAGCTCATTATGATGATGCATTACCGAGTGGGCCCGTAGATACCTCTCGTCATACACGGAGTGAAAATCCGATCTCGATCCGTGACAACCCAACAGACACTTTCGGAGATACCTGTAGTGCACCTTTATAGTCACCGAGTTACATTGTGACGTTTGGTACACCCAAAGCACTCCGACGGTATCCGGGAGTTACACGATCTCATGGTCTAAGGAAAAGATACTTGACATTGGAAAAGCTCTAGCAAAACGAACTACACGATCTTGTGCTATGCTTAGGATTGGGTCTTGTCCATCACATCATTCTCCTAATGATGTGATCCCGTTATCAATGACATCCAATGTCCATAGTCAGGAAACCATGACTATCTATTGATCAACGAGCTAGTCAACTAGAGGCTCACTAGGGACATGTTGTAGTCTATGTATTCACACGTGCATTATGATTTCCGGATAATACAATTATAGCATGAATAAAAGACAATTATCATGAACAAGAAATATAATAATAATCCTTTTATTATTGCCCCTAGGGCATATTTCCAACATAATGAAGGTATTGTCTTGGGGCATAAAATTTCTGAAAGAGGTATTGAAGTTGATAAAGCCAAAGTTGATGCTATTGAAAAGATGCTGTGTCCTAAGGACATCAAAGGTATAAGAAGTTTCCTAGGTCATGCCGGTTTTTATAGGAGGTTCATTAAAGACTTTTCTAAAATTTCTAGGCCTCTGACTAATCTCTTACAAAAAGATGTTCCTTTTGTCTTTGATGATGATTGTGTAGAAGCATTTGAAATACTTAAGAAAGCCTTGATTTCTACACGTATTGTTTAGCCACTTGATTGGAATTTACCCTTTGAAATTATGTGTGATGCTAGTGATTATGCTGTAGGTGCTGTTCTAGGATAAAGAGTTGATAAGAAATTAAATGTTATCCAATATGCTAGTAAAACTTTAGATAGTGCCCAGAGAAATTATGCTACTACTGAAAAAGAATTTTTAGCAATTGTATTTGCTTGTGATAAGTTCAGACCTTATATTGTTGATTCTAAAGTAACTGTTCTAGGACAAAGAGTTGATAAGAAATTAAATGTTATCCAATATGCTAGTAAAACTCTAGACAGTGCCCAGAGAAATTATGCTACTACTGAAAAAGAACTTTTAGCAGTTGTATTTGCTTGTGATAAGTTCAGACTTTATATTGTTGATTCTAAAGTAACTGTTCACACTGATCATGCTGCTATTAAATATCTTATGGAAAAGAAAGATGCTAAACCTAGACATATTAGATGGGTTCTCTTGCTACAAGAATTTGATTTGCATATTATTGATAGAAAGGGAGCTGAGAACCCCATTGTAGACAACTTGTCTAGGTTACAGAATGTTCTTGATGACCCACTACCTATTGATGATAGCTTCCCTGATGAACAATTAGCTGTCATAAATGCTTCTCGTACTGCTCCATGCTATGCTGATTATGCTAATTACATTATTGCTAAATTTATACCACCTAGTTTCACATACCAACAAAAGAAAAAGTTTTTCTATGATTTAAGACATTACTTCTGGGATGACCCACACCTTTATAAAGAAGGAGTAGATGGTGTTATTAGACGTTGTGTACCTGAGCATGAACATGAAAAGATCCTATGCAAGTGTCACTCCGAGGCTTATGGAGGACACCACGCTGGAGATAGAACTACACATAAGGTATTGCGATCCGATTTTTATTGGCCTACTCTTTTCAAAGATGCCCGTAAGTTTGTCTTGTCTTGTGATGAATGTCAAAGAATTGGTAATATTAGTAGACGTCAAGAAATGCCTATGAACTATTCACATGTTATTGAACCATTTGATGTTTGGGGCTTTGATTATATGGGACAATTTCCTTCCTCTAATGGGTATACACATATTTTAGTTGTTGTTGATTATGTTACTAAGTGGGTAAAAGCTATTCCAACTAGTAGTGCTGATCATAACACCTCTATTAAGATGCTTAAATAAGTTATTTTTCCAAGGTTTGGAGTCCCTAGATACTTAATGACTGATGGTGGTTCACATTTTATTCATGGTGCTTTTCGTAAAATGCTTGCTAAGTATGATGTTAATCATAGAATTGCATCTCCATACCACCCACAGTCTAGTGGTCAAGTAGAACTGAGTAATAGAGAAATTAAATTAATTTTGCAAAAGACTATTAATAGATCTAGAAAGAATTGGTCCAAGAAACTTGATGATGCATTATGGGCCTATAGAACTCCATATAAAAATCCTATGGGTATGTCTCCATATAAAATGGTTTATGGAAAAGCATGTCACTTACCTCTTGAACTAGAACATAAGGCATACTGGGCCATTAAAGAGCTCAACTATGACTTCAAACTTGTCGGTGAGAATAGACTATTTGACATTAGCTCACTTGATGAATGGAGAACCCAGGCCTATGAGAATGCCAAACTGTTTAAAGAAAAAGTTAAAAGATGGCATGACAAAAGGATACAAAAGCGTGAGTTTAATGTAGGTGATTATGTTTTGTTATACAACTCTCGTTTAAGATTTTTTGCAGGAAAACTTCTCTCTAAATGGGAAGGTCCTTATGTTATCGAGGAGGTCTATCGTTCCGGTGCCATAAAAATCAACAACTTCGAAGGCACAAATCCAAAGGTGGTGAGCGGTCAAAGAATCAAACATTATATCTCAGGTTACCCCATAAATGTTGAAACTAATGTTATTGATACCGTACCCCTGGAGGAGTACATAAGGGACACTTTCCAGAATGTTTCAGACTCCAAAAAGGAATAGGTATGTGGTACGGTAAGTAAACCGACTCCAAAACAGTTCTAATGGCAATTTTTCTCCGTTTTGGAATATTTAAGAAAATAGGAAAATAAGAAGTAGTCCGAAAGGGACATGAGGCATCCACGAGGGTGGAGAGCGCGCCCTACCCCCTGGGCACGCCCCCTGCCTCGTGGGCACCTCGTGTGCCCTCCGGACTCTGTTTTCTTACATGATACTTATTTTGGTCGGCAAAAATTCATTATATAATCTCCCGAAGGTTTTGACCATTGTACCACGACACGATCCTCTGCTTTTGTTCCAAGCTGTTTCTCTAACAGATCTAGATCACCATGACGTCTTCAAGCGCCCCCAAGGACAAGTTTTTCGAGAAGGTCATCAACCCCTACCTCGCGGAGGTGCTGCAACACCCTTAAACCATTGAGATGCATGAGGGGGTGCTGCACATCCGCGATGTTGAGGGACCAAGGAGGACCGGAAGCGTGGAGACAAGACTCGAAGCAGTCGAGCAACAAGTTTTCAAGTGCTAGGGGATGGTGGAACGCGGACTCAACGACAACAACATGATGATCGCGGAGTTCACCAACGACCACAAACTGGATGCCAAGAACATTGGGGAGACCATCTTCAAGCTTCACGAGAAAATCAAGCACCTCCAAGCCCAGATCTATGACCTACAAAACCAAAACTATGAGTATGAATATAGATTCAAGAGGATGAGTTTGTTTGCAGATTTGAGGATCCCAGAGACTCGATCATCCTTCTATGATGGTGAGCCTATGCCTTGGAAGATGGACAACAAGCCTACATCATCAACAACTCCATCATCACCACCTCCGAAGAAAGAGACATAAATACATGGGTATGGGCACCCCCCTTGGCAACTGCCAAGCTTGGGGGAGGTGCCCCGGTATCGTATCACCATCACACTCCTATCTTTACCATTTTTCTTAGTTCGATCCTTTTGGTTATATCTTGATCTAATGGAATAAGGTTTAGTATGATCTAGTTTTGAGTTTTCTTTATGATCCTTCTATGTAATCGAGTCTGTGAGCTATATATATAATAAAGATTATTTTTGAGTCGAGGGCTTTGCTATCGTGCTATGATCTTGAGGGAATAAAATAAAGAATAAAAAGAAATAAAAAGATCATATTGACTTTATGGAGAGTAATGACTTCACATATAAAGAGTATGGTGAATAAAAATTGTTGAGAGTTGACAAACATAGTTTTGGTCATCGTTGCAATTAATAGGAAGTAATAAAGAAAGAGAGGTTTTCACATATAAATATACTATCTTGGACATCTTTTATGATTGTGAGCACTGATTAAAATATGACATGCTAAAGAGTTAATGTTGGACAAGGAAGACAACGTAATGGGTTATGTTTTCTTATATCCGAAATAAATTATATTTTCATGGATCATGCAACATGTTGAGCTTGCCTTTCCCCCTCATGCTAGCCAAATTCCTTGCACCAAGTAGAGATACTACTTGTGCTTCCAAATATCCTTAAACCCAGTTTTGCCATAAGAGTCCACCATATCTACCTATGGATTGAGTAAGATCCTTCAAGTAAGTTGTCATTGCTGCAAGCAATAAAAATCGCTCTCTAAATATGTATGATCTATTAGTGTGGAGAAAATAAGCTTTATACGATCTTGTGATATGGAAGAAATAAAAGCGACGGACTGCATAATAAAGGTCCCTATCACAAGTGGCAATATAAAGTGACGTTCTTTTGCATTAAGATTTTGTGCATCCAACCATAAAAGCACATGACAACCTCTGCTTCCCTCTGCGAAGGGCCTATCTTTTATTTTTGTCTTATGCCTTATACAAGAGTCATGGTGATTTTCACCTTTCCTTTTTACACTTTATCCTTTGGCAAGCACTATGTATTGGAAAGATCCTGATATATATATCCAATTGGATGTGGGTTTTCATAAAACATTATTGTTGACATTACCCTTGAGGTAAAAGGTTGGGAGGCAAAACTATAAGCCTCTATCTTTCTCTGTGTCCGATTAAAACTTCATACCCATAAGTATTGCGTGAGTGTTAGCAATTGTGAAAGACTAAATGATAGTTGAGCATGTGGACTTGCTAAAAAGCTCTTATATTGACTCTTTCCGATGTTATGATAAATTGCAGTTGCTTCAATGACTGAGATTATAGTTTGTCAGTTTTCAATGAAGTTTTTGATTCATACTTTACACTGTGAATAGATTGTTACTTTAGCATAAGGAATCATATGACAATATATATATGTTGTTGTTTTAAGAGTGATCATGATGCCTTCATGTCCGTATTTTATTTTATCGACACCTCTATCTCTGAACACGTGGACATATTTTTCGATATCGGCTTCCGCTTGAGGACAAGCGAGGTCTAAGCTTGGGGGAGTTGATACGTCCATTTTGCATCATGCTTTTATATCGATATTTATTACATTGTGGTCTGTTACTACACATTATGTCACAATACTTATGTCTTTTCTCTCTTATTTTACAAGGTTTACATGAAGAGGGAGAATGCCAGCAGCTGGAATTCTGGGATGGAAAAGGAGCAAATATTAGAGACCTATTCTGCACAACTCCAAAAGTCTTGAAACTCCACGAAAGTCATTTTTGGAATATATTAAAAATATTGGGCGAAGAAAGCACCAGAGGGGGGCCACCCACCGTCCACGAGGGTGGTGTTGGGGAACGTAGTAATTTCAAAAAATTTCCTACGCACACGCAAGACCATGGTGATGGCATAGCAACGAGAGGGGAGAGTATCTGTCTACGTACCCTCGTGAGACCGAAAGCGAAGCGCTTTTAACAACGCTGTTGATGTAGTCGACGTCTTCACGATCCGACCGATCCAAGCACCGAACGACGGCACCTCCGAAGTTCTGCACACGTTCAGCTCGATGACGATCCCGGACTCGATCCAGCAAAGTGTCGGGATGAGTTCCGTCAGCCCGATGGCGTGGTGGACGATGATGATGCTCCACCGACGCAGGGCTTCGCCTAAGCTCCGCGACGATATGACTTCTCCGGTAGCAGGCTTCGCCTAAGCTCATGACGATATGACGAAGTGGAATATGGTGGAGAGGGCACCGCACATGGCTAAGGAACGATCCGTAGATCAACTTGTGTGTCATGGGGTGCCCCCCGCCTCAGATATAAAGGAGCAAAGGGGGTGCGGCCGGCCCTAGAGAGGCGCGCTGGAGGAGTCCTACTCCCACCGGAGTAGGACTCCCCCTTCCTAGTTGGACTAGGACTTGGGGAAGGGGGAGAGGGAAGGGTGCGGCCCCTCCCCAGTCCATTCGGACTAGGCCATGGGGCGCGCCTGCCCTAGGCAGCCCTTCTCTCTTTCCGCAGGGCCCAATAAGGCCCAATACTTCTCCCGGCGAATTCCCGTAACTCTCCAGACTCGAAAAATACCGAATCATTCGAACCTTTCCGAACTCCGAATATAGTCGTCCAATATATCGATCTTTACGTCTCGACCATTTCGAGACTCCTCGTCATGTCCCCGATCTCATCCGGGACTCGAACTCCTTCGGTACATCAAAACTCATAAACTCATAATATAACCATCATCGAAACCTTAGCGTGCGGACCCTACGGGTTCGAGAACTATGTAGACATGACCTAGAACTATTCTCGGTCAATAACCAATAGCGGAACCTGGATGCCCATATTGGCTCCTACATATTCTTCAAGATCTTTATCGGTCAAACCGCATAACAACATATCGTTGTTCCCTTTGTCATCGGTATGTTACTTGCCCGAGATTCGATCGTCGGTATCCAATACCTAGTTCAATCTCGTTACGGCAAGTCTCTTTACTCGTTCCGTAATACATCATCTCATAACTAACTCATTAGTTACAATGCTTGCAAGGCTTAGGTGATGAGTATTACCGAGAAGGCCAGAGATACCTCTCCGATAATCGGAGTGACAAAACCTAATCTCAAATACGCCAACCCAACATGTACCTTTGGAGACACCTGTAGTACTCCTTTATAATCACCCGATTCGTTGTGACGTTTGGTAGCACCAAAGTGTTCCTCCGTAAACGGAGTTGCATAATCTCATAGTTACAGGAACATGTATAAGTCATGAAGAAAGCAATAGCAACATACTAAACGATCATGTGCTAGGCTAACGGAATGGGTCATGTCAATCACATCATTCTCCTAATGATGTGATCCCGTTAATCAAATGACAACTCATGTCTATGGCTAGGAAACTTAACCATCTTTGATTCAACGAGCTAGTCAAGTAGAGGCATACTAGTGACACTATGTTTGTCTATGTATTCACACATGTATTATGTTTCCGGTTAATACAATTCTAGCATGAATAATAAACATTTATCATGATATAAGGAAATAAATAATAACTTTATTATTGCCTCTAGGGCATATTTCCTTGATCTCCCACTTGCACTAGAGTCAATAATCTAGTTCACATCGCCATGTGATTTAACATCAATAGTTCACATCTATATGTGGTTAACACCCATAGTTCACATCGACATGTGACCAACACCCAAAGGGTTTACTAGAGTCAGTAATCTAGTTCACATCGCCATGTGATTAACACCCAAAGAGTACTAAGGTGTGATCATGTTTTGCTTGTGAGATAATTTTAGTCAACGGTCTGTCACATTCAGATCCGTATGTATTTTGCAAATCTCTATGTCAACAATGCTCTACACGGAGCTACTATAGCTAATTGCTCCCACTTTCAATATGTATCTAGACCGAGACTTAAAGTCATCTAGATCAGTGCCAAAACTTGTATCGACGTAACCCTTTACGCGAACTTTTGTCACGTCCATAATCGAGAAAAATATCCTTATTCCACTAAGGATAATTTTGACCGCTGTCCATTGATCTACTCCTAGATCACTATTGCACTCCTTGCCAATCTTAGTGGTAGGGTATGCAATAGATCAGTACACAACATGACATACTTTATAGAACCTATGGCTGATGCATAGGGAATGACTTTCATTCTCTTTCTACTTACGTCGTGGTCGGGTTTTGAGTCTTACTTAATCTCACACCTTGTAAC
The DNA here is from genome assembly GCA_021605205.1 of Aegilops longissima. Taxonomy (NCBI): domain Eukaryota; kingdom Viridiplantae; phylum Streptophyta; class Magnoliopsida; order Poales; family Poaceae; genus Aegilops; species Aegilops longissima. The sequence goes on along the minus strand of CM038677.1, from coordinate 421,865,765 downwards.
ACAGGCAAGAAATCTTTCTTTGACTGTTCCATTTTGAACTACTTCAAAATCTTGTCAAGGTATGTATTCATTGAAAAACTTATCAAGCGTCTTGATCTATCTCTATAGATCTTGATGCTTAATATGTAAGCAGCTTCACCGAGGTCTTTCTTTGAAAAACTCTTTCAAATACTCCTTTATGCTTTGCAGAATAATTCTACATTATTTCCGATCAACAATATGTCATTCACATATACTTATCGAAATCTTGTAGTGCTCCCACTCACTTTCTTGTAAATACAGGCTTCACCGCAAGTCTCAGATAAAACTATATGCTTTGATCACACTATCAAAGCGTTTATTCCAACTCCGAGATGCTTGCACCAGTCCATGGATGGATCATTGGAGCTTGCACATTTTGTTAGCTCCTTTAGGATTGACAAAACCTTCGGTTGCATCATATACAACTCTTCTTTAATAAATCCATTAAAGAATGTAGTTTTGACATCCATTTGCCGATTTCATAAAATGTGGCGATTGCTAACATGATTCGGACAGACATAAGCATCGCTCTGATTGAGTAAATATCATTGTAGTCAACACCTTCAACTTGTCGAAAACCTTTCTGCGACAAGTCGAGCTTTGTAGATAGTAACACTACTATCAAGATCATCTTCCTCTTGAAGATCCATTTATATAATATGGCTTGCCGATCATCGAGCAACTCCATCAAAGTCCACACTTTGTTCTCATATATGGATCCCATCTCAGATTTCATGGTCTCAAACCATTTCGCGAATCTGGGCTCATCATCGCTTCATCATAGTTCGTAGGTTCATCATGGTCTAGTAACATGACTTCTAGAATAGGATTACCGTACCACTCAGTGCGGATCTTACTCTGGAAGACCCACGAGGTTTGGTAGCAACTTGATCTGAAGTTTCATGATCATCATCATTAACTTCCTCACTAATTGGTGTAGGAATCATGGAACTGATTCCGTGATGAACTACTTTCCAATAAGGGAGAAGGTACAATTACCTCATCAAGTTCTACTTTCCTCCCACTCACTTCTTTCGAGAGAAACTTCTTCTCTAGAAAGGATCCATCTTAGCAACAAATATCTTGCTTTCGGATCTGTGATAGAAGGTGTACCCAATAGTTACCTTTGGGTATTCTATGAAGACGCATTTCTCGATTTGGGTTCGAGCTTATCGGTGAAAACTTTTCACATAAGCATCACAACTCCAAACTTTAAGAAACGACAGCTTAGGTTTATCGCTAAACCATAGTTCATACGGTGTCATCTCAACGGATTTAGATGGTGCCCTATTAAATGTGAATGCAGTGTCTCTAATGCATAACCCCAAAACGATAGTGGTAAATCGGTAAGATACATCATAGATCGTACTATATCAAAATAAAGTACGGTTTCTGACGTTCGGACACACCATAACGTTGTGGTGTTCCTGTGGCGTGAGCTGTGAAACTATTCCACATTGTTTTCATTGAAGACCAAACTCGAACTCAAATATTCATCTCCACGATCAGATCACGAAACTTTATTTTCTTGTTGCGATGATTTTCCACTTCACTCTGAAATTCTTTGAACCTTTCAACTATTTCAGACTTATGTTTCATCAAGTAGATATACCCATATCTACTCAAATCATCTTGTGAAGGTCGAAAATAACGATACTTGCCACGAGCATCAACACTCATTGGATCACATACATCGGTATATATGTGTTATTTCCAACAAGTCAGTAGCTTGTTCCATTGTTTCGAGAACGGAGTTTTAGTCATCTTGCCCAAAAGGCACGGTTCGCAAGCATCAAATGATTCATAACCAAGTGATTCCAAAAATCCATCCTTATGGAGTTTCTTCATGCGCTTTATACCGATATGACCCAAACGGCAGTGCCACAAATAAGTTGCACTATCATTATTAACTTTGCATCTTTTGGCATCAATATTATGAATATGCGTATCACTACGATCGAGATCCAATAAACTATTTTCATTGGGTGTATGACCATCGAAGGTTTTATTCATTTAAACAGAACAACAATTATTCTTTGACTTTAAATGAATAACCGTTTTGCAATAAACATGATCAAATCATATTCATGCTCAACGCAAACACCAAATAACATTTATTTAGGTTTAACACTAATCCCGAAAGTATAGGGAGTGTGCGATGATGATCATATCAATCTTGGAACTACTTCCAACACTCATCGTCACTTCCCTTCAACTAGTTTCATTCATTACGCAACTCCGTTTGAGTTACTACTCTTAGCAACCGAACCAGTATCAAATACCGAGGGGTTGCTATGAACACTAGTAAAATATACATCAATAATCTGTATATCAAATATACCTTTGTTCACTTTGCCATCCTTCTTATCCGCCAAACATTTGGGGTAGTTCCGCTTCAAAGGACCAATTCCATTGTAGCAAAAGCACTTAGTCTCGTGCTTTAGGTCCAGACTTGGGCTTCTTCACCGAGTAGCAACTTGCTTGCCGCTCTTTTGAAGTTCCCTTCTTCCCTTTGCCCTTTTCCTTGAGACTAGTGGTCTTGTCAATCATCAACACTTGATGCTCTTTTCTTGATTTCTACCTTCGTCGATTTCAGCATCACGAAGAGCTTGGGAATTACTTTTGTCATCCCTTGCATATTATAGTTCATCACGAAGTTCTAGTAACTTAGTGATGGTGACTAGAGAATTCTGTCAATCACTATCTTATCCGGAAGATTAACTCCCACTTGATTCAAGCGATTGAAGTACTCGGATAATCTGAGCACATGCTCACTAGTTGAGCGATTCTCCTCCATCTTTTAGCTATAGAACTTGTTGGAGACTTCATATCTCTCAACTCGGTATTTGCTTGAAATATTAACTTCAATTCTGGAACATCTCATATGGTCCATGACGCTCAAAACGCCTTTGAAGTCCCGATTCTAAGCCGTTAAGCATGGTGCACTAAACTTATCAAGTAGTCATCATATTGAGCTAGTCAAACGCTCATAACGTCGCATCGCTCCTCGCAATAGGTCTGTCACCTAGCGGTGCATCAAGGACATAATTCTTACGTGCAGCAATGAGGATAAACCTCAGATCACGGATCTAATCCGCATCATTGCTACTAACATTTTTCAACATAATTTTTCTCTAGGAACATATCAAAACAAACATATAAAAGCATAGGGAAGCAACAACGCGAGCTATTGATCTACAACATAATTTGCAAAATACTACCAGGACTAAGTTCATGATAAATTAAAGTTCAATTAATCATATTACTTAAGAACTCCCACTTAGACAGACATCTCTCTAGTCATCTAAGTGATCACGTAATCCAAATCAACTAAACCATGTCCGATCATCACGTGAGATGGAGTAGTTTCAATGGTGAACATCACTATGTTGATCATATCTACTATATGATTCACGTTCGACCTTTCGGTCTTCGTGTTCCGAGGCCATATCTGTTATATGCTAGGCTCGTCAAGTTTAACTCGAGTATTCGCGTGCGCAACTGTTTTGCACCCGTTGTATTTGAACGTAGAGCCTATCACACCCGATCATCACGTGGTGTCTCAAAGACGAAGAACTTTCGCAACGGTGCATACTCGGGAGAACACTTCTTGATAATTTTAGTGAGAGATCATCTTATAATGCTACCGTCAATCAAAGCAAGATAAGATGCATAAAGGATAAACATCACATGCAATCAATATAAGTGATATGATATGGTCATCATCATCTTGTGCTTGTGATCTCCATCGCCAAGCACCGCCATGATCACCATCGCCACCGGCGCGACACCTTGATCTCCATCGTAGCATCGTTGTCGCCTCGCCAACTATTGCTTCTACGACTATCGCTATCGCTTAGTGATAAAGTAAAGCAATTACATGGCTTTGCATTTCATACAATAAAGCAACAACCATATGGCTCCGCCGATTGTCGATAACTCGGTTACAAAACATGATCATCTCATACAATAAAATATAGCATCACGCCTTGACCATATCACATCACAACATGCCTGCAAAAACAAGTTAGACGTCCTCTACTTTGTTGTTGCAAGTTTTACGTGGCTGCTACGGGCTGAGCAAGAATCGTTCTTACCACGCATCAAAACCACAACGATAGTTTGTCAAATAGACTCGTTTAACCTTCTCAAGGACCGGGCGTAGTCATACTTGGTTCAACTAAAGTGAGAGAGACAGACACCCGCCGGTCACCTTTAAGCAACGAGTGCTCGGGCGGTGAAACCAGTCTCGCGTAAGCGCACTGGCGTAATGTCGGTCCGGGCGCTTCATCTCACAATACCGCTGAACCAAAGTATGACATGCTGGTAGGCAGTATGACTTGTATCGCCCACAACTCACTTGTGTTCTACTCGTGCACATGACATCAACGCATAAAACCAGGCTCGGATGCCTTTGTTGGGGAACGAGTAATTTCAAAAATTTCCTACGCACACGCAAGACCATGGTGATGGCATAGCAACGAGGGAGAGTATCCGTCACGCACTCGAGACCGAAGCGGAAGCGTTTTAACAACGCTGTTGATGTAGTCGACGTCTTCACGATCCGACCGATCCAAGCACCGAACGACGGCACCTCCGAGTTACGCACACGCTCAGCTCGATGGCGATCCCGGACTCGATCCAGCAAAGTGTCGGGATGAGTTCCGTCACAAGACGACGTGGTGGACGATGATGATGCTCCACCGACGCAGGGCTTCGCCTAAGCTCCATGACGATATGACTTCTCCGCGCAGGGCTTCGCCTAAGCTCGCGACGATATGACCGAAGTGGAATATGGTGGAGAGGGCACCGACACGGCTAAGGAACGATCCGTAGATCAACTTGTGTGTCATGGGGTGCCCCCTGCCCGTATATAAAGGAGCAAAGGGGGGTGCGGCCGGCCTAGAGAGGCGTGCTGGAGGAGTCCTACTCCCAGGAGTAGGACTCCCCTCTCCTAGTTGGACTAGGACTTGGGGAAGGGGAAGAGGGAAGGGTGCGGCCCCTCCCCTAGTCCAATTCGGACTAGGCCATGGGGCGCGGCCTGCCCTAGGCAGCCGTTCTCTCTTTCCGCAGGCCCAATAAGGCCCAATACTTCTCCCGGCGAATTCCCGTAACTCTCCGGTACTCGAAAAATACCGAATCATTCGAACCTTCCGAACTCGAATATAGTCGTCCAATATATCGATCTTTACGTCTCGACCATTTCGAGACTCCTCGTCATGTCCCCGATCTCATCCGGGACTCGAACTCCTTCGGTACATCAAAACTCATAAACTCATAATATAAGCATCATCGAAACCTTAGCGTGCGGACCCTACGGGTTCGAGAACTATGTAGACATGACCTAGAACTATTCTCGGTCAATAACCAATAGCGGAACCTGGATGCCCATATTGGCTCCTACATATTCTTGAAGATCTTTATCGGTCAAACCGCATAACAACATACGTTGTTCCCTTTGTCATCGGTATGTTACTTGCCCGAGATTCGATCGTCGGTATCCAATACCTAGTTCAATCTCGTTACGGCAAGTCTCTTTACTCGTTCCGTAATACATCATCTCATAACTAACTCATTAGTTACAATGCTTGCAAGGCTTAGGTGATGAGTATTACCGAGAAGGCCCAGAGATACCTCTCCGATAATCGGAGTAACAAAACCTAATCTCAAATACGCCAACCCAACATGTACCTTTGGAGACACCTGTAGTACTCCTTTATAATCACCCATTACGTTGTGACGTTTGGTAGCACCAAAGTGTTCCTCCGTAAACGGAGTTGCATAATCTCATAGTTACAGGAACATGTATAAGTCATGAAGAAAGCAATAGCAACATACTAAACGATCATGTGCTAGGCTAACGGAATGGGTCATGTCAATCACATCATTCTCCTAATGATGTGATCCCGTTAATCAAATGACAACTCATGTCTATGGCTAGGAAACGTAACCATCTTTGATTCAACGAGCTAGTCAAGTAGAGGCATACTAGTGACACTATGTTTGTCTATGTATTCACACATGTATTATGTTTCCGGTTAATACAATTCTAGCATGAATAATAAACATTTATCATGATATAAGGAAATAAATAATAACTTTATTATTGCCTCTAGGGCATATTTCCTTCAGGTGGAGGGGGCGCCCTACCCCCCTGGGTGCGCCCTACCCCCTAGGCGCGCCCCCTGCCTCGTCGGCCACCTGACAGCCCCCCGATGCCCATCTTCTGGTATAAGGTGTCTTTTGCCCTGGAAAAGATCAGAAGGAAGCTTTCGAGAGTAAGCACTGCTGTCTCGAGGCGGAACCTGGGCAAAACCAATCTAGGGCTCCGGTGGAGCTGTTCTGCCGGGGAAACATTCCTCCGGGAGGGGGAAATCATCACCATCGTCATCACCATCAATCCTCTCATCAGGAGGGGGTCAATCTCCATCAACATCTTCACCAGCACCATCTCCTCTCAAACCCTAGTTCATCTCTTGTATCCGATCTTTGTCTCAAAACCTCAGATTGGTACCTGTGGGTTGCTAGTAGTGTTGATTACTCCTTGTAATTGATGCTAGTTGGTTTATTCGGTGGAAGGTCATATGTTCAGATCCTTTATGCACATTAATACCCCTTTGATTATGAACGTGAATATGATTTGTGATTAGTTACGTTTGTTCCTGAGGACATGGGAGAAGTCTTGTTATAAGTAGTCATGTGAATTTGGTATTCGTTCGATATTTTGGTGAGATGTATGTTGTCTTTCCTCTAGTGGTGTTATGTGAACGTCGACTACATGACACTTCACCGTTATTTGGGCCTAGGAGAAGGCATTGGGAAGTAATAAGTAGATGATGGGTTGCTAGAGTGACATAAGCTTAAACCCTAGTTTATGCGTTGCTTCGTAAGGGGCTAATTTGGATCCACATGTTTCATGCTATGGTTAGGTTTACCTTAATTCTTATTTCATAGTTGATGATGCTTGCGAGAGGGGTTAATCATAGGTGGGATGCTTGTCCAAGGAAGGGAAGTACCCAAGCACCGGTCCATCCACATATCAAATTATCAAAGTAACGAACGTGAATCATATGAGCATGATGAAAACTAGCTTGACGATAATTCCCATGTGTCCTCAGGAGCGCTTTCCTTTGTATAAGAGTTTGTCCAGGCTTGTCCTTTGCTACAAAAAGGATTGGGCTACCTTGCTGCACCTTGTTTACTTTTGTTACTTGTTACCCGTTACGAATTCCCTTATCATAAAACTATCTGTTACCGATAATTTCAGTGCTTGCAGAGAATACCTTAATGAAAACCACTTGTCATTTCCTTCTGCTCCTTGTTGGGTTCAACACTCTTACTTATCGAAAGGACTATGATAGATCCCCTACACTTGTGGGTCATCAGAAATATCAACGCAGCTCACAAGTAGCAAGCTGCTATATAAGCTTGACAATCGAATCGGGAACCCACCATTTTTTTTGAAGCTCGAGACCGTAGGACATTAGTTCTATACGGTAATTTTCATTAATTAAATATGTACATATACAAAATACAATGGAGGATAAAGTCCCCAACCTACACCAGCTTTAGGAAACATGATCATCAAGTTAAATTAAAGATAGTGTGCAGTCCGGATCCTGATCTTCTAAGTCGTGCTAGTTCTTCATGCATGTGCCCTATTGAATAACAAGTCCATGCATGAAGCGATCTGACACGTCTCCAACGTATCTATAGTTTTTTGCTTGTTCCATGTTGTTATATTATCATTCTGGGATGTTTTACAATCATTTTATAGCAACTTTATATCATTTTTGGGACTAACCTATTGACATGGTGCCCAGTGCCAGTTGCTGTTTTTTTGCTTGTTTTTTACTTCGCAGAATATCAGTACCAAACGGAGTCCAAATGCAGCAAAACTTTTTGGAGAATTTTTCTGGACTAGAAGACACCTGATAGGCCAAAGAAGTACCAGAGGGGGGCTCCAAGGGGAGCACAACCCACCAGGGTGCGCCCAGGTGGGTTGTGCCCACCTCGGTGGCTTCCCACGCCACCTCTTCGCCATATAAATACCCAAATATTTCAGAAACCCTAGGGGAGTCGACGAAACACAATTCCAGCCGCCGCAAGTTCCACAACCATGAGATCCAATCTAGACACCAGCACGAAGGGGTTCATCATCCTCATTGGTGCCTCTCCGATGATGCATGAGTAGTTCATCATAGACATACGGGTCCGTAGTCAGTAGCTAGATGGCTTCCTCTCTCTCTCTCTCTCTCTCTCTCTCTCTCTCTCTCTCTTTTGATTCTCAATACAATTGTCTCTTGGAGATCTATTTGATGTAACTCTTTTTGAGGTGTGTTTGTTGGGATCCGGTGAACTTTGAGTTTATGATCAGATCTATATCCATGAATATTATTTGAGTCTTCTTTTGATATCTTATATGCATAATTATTTATAACCTCGTATTTCTTCTTGGAATCTTTGGCTTTGTTAGGCCAACTAGATCGATTTTTGTTGCCATGGGAAGAGGTGCTTTGTGATGGGTCCGATCGTGCGGTGTTCTTTCCCAGTGATAGAAGGGGCAGCAAGACACACATGTATCGTTGCTATTAAGGATAATAAGATGGGGGCTATTCCTACATGAATAGATCTCGTCTACATCATGTCATCGTTCTTATTGCATTACTCCGTTTCTCCATGAACTTAATACACTAAATGCATGCTGGATAGCGATCGATGTGTGGAGTAATATTAGTAGATGCAGGCAGGAGTCGGTCTACTAATCTTGGACGTGATGCCTATATATTGATCATTGCCTTGGATATCATCATAACTATTCGATTTTCTATCAATTGCCCAACAGTAATTTGTTTACCCACCGTGTGTTATTTTCTCGAGAGAAGCCACTAGTGAAATCTACGGCCCCAGGGTCTATTCTTTATCATATTTGCTTTGAGATCTAATTTTATTCGCTTTTGTTTTCAGATCTATTATTCCAAAAATCCAAAAATACTTTGCTGCACTTTTTATTTGCATCTTTTATTTCGCTTTTATTGAGATCTATTTATCCAATCTATCACAATTTTTATCACGTCAACTTGACAATTTCTGGCGTCGTTACCCGTAGAGGGATTGACAACCCCTCATAAGCGTCGGGTTGCAAGTACTTGTTCTTCGTGTGCAGTACCGTTTACATAGTGTTGCTTGGTTCTCCTACTAGATTGATACCTTGGTTTCATAACTGAAGGAAATACCTACCGTAGTTATGTTGCATCATCCCTTCCTCTTTGGGGAAATACCGACGTAGTACAAGCGACATCACGATCCAACATTCATTGACGGCCGAATAGTAGGTCCACGCCACCAGAGTATATATGTAAGGTTGACAATCGAATTGGGACCCATCATTCATAGCCAGTTTCCCTCCAAAAAGATTCATCATCATTCGTCAGTTCGCCACTCCCTTGCTCCTTATGCCGACAATTCTTCGCACCTAGGCCCTCGCTGTGACGCTCTTTCTTCTCTTGGTGCCAGCAGTGGGGAGGGACGCGGAGTCCTACCTCTGAGAGCTGGACCAATCGACCAGCTCATGTCTGCCAGAACCTTCTTCTCGTGGAGCGCAAGAAGCTCACAAGCCGCCCGTTGGCGCCACCCTTGTGGAGCGCCAAACTTAGAAGCATATGTACATGGTGTTTTTCGCAGCCGTGAATTTAACATCCACGTGTTAGCATGTCAATAGGACATTTAGTTATATATTTACATTTATATTGCTCATTCTGTTATATGAATTCATTTGGTCGCTTAGACGTTATGCCTGACATAAAGCTATCTGATAGCAATCTCATTAACCAAGGTTATCTTGAGATACACTGCCCTCCAATGAAATTATCAAAGCTTACAAGTGGTAATCCCTTAAATGTGTTTATGCATGAGTTTTGCTAGCGTGGAAAGCATTATGTATTGTGAAGGATCCATTCAAGATGTTATTTGGTGTCCTTTTTTGGTACACACTAAGAAGTGGACATGTGTTATCTTTCACATGTCATAGTTATGTGGTAGAAAATGTTCTTGGAGCGTCTATACATGGATAAGTGGTTCTAGTGATTAAATATAGAAGAATCTTAGTCTGCACTTACTTTCGTAACTTATTAGATGTACTTCCTCTGTAAAAGAAATATAAGATCGTATAGTGATCCAAACGATCTTATATTTCTTTACAAAGAGAGTATTTTAAGGGAGGTCAAGCTTCAGATGCACAAATTAATATTTTTTTTGAAATAATGACTTCAAATGGTCAGTTTATTGTTAAATTTTTGCATGGCATGGCTGAATTTAAATGCTTCCCTCCTACATGTGAGCCACATCTATAAGCTTGTTCGATTTGTTTACCACATATTCCACCAAATTCAGATATTGGCATTTGTTGGCTTAGCTCTGGTTGCTCAATTTTTGAATGGGAAGGTTGGAGTTGTAATATCACATGATCATTTTCTTTTTTTAACCAATGGCCATGCATATTTTGTAAATGTCTGATCAACACAATATAACCTTCGGCGCAGCAAAGCACGTGACTGCTTCTAGTTTGTGTTTTTTTAAGGGACAGTTTGTGCTAATCTTGATCGATAGGCTATACGTCTTGCACGGAATATTCCATCGAGCGATGCTTCGCATGTTGGACTTCTGTTTCATAAAATCCAAGGTGGGTCCCACATCGTCAGTGACTCGCACACACCTTCCAGCTGGTTGTAAGGGTAACCATCTTTCTACACGTCCACCCCGCGCTTCGCTCGGCGTCCCCGGCAAAATGCACCCCAAAACCCCGCTTCTCCTCCTCCTCTTCTTCGCCGCCGGCGAGGCCGCGGGGACCACCCTCACGGCCACCCCGGCGAAGCTCACCCAATCCGACCAAGAAATCAAGATCCGGTGGTCCGACCTCCCGTCCCCGGATGGCCTCGACCACGTGGCGATCTACTCCCCGCCGTCCTCCAGCGACCGCGACTTTCTCGGCTACATCTTCCTCAATGGCTCCGCCTCCTGGCGCAGCGGCCACGGAGAGCTCACCCTCCCACGGCTCCCCAACCTGCGGGCGCCCTACCAGTTCCGCCTCTTCCGCTGGCCCGCCAAAGAGTACTCCTACCACCACGTCGACCACGACGGCAACCCGCTCCCCCACGGCCGCCACCGCGTCGCCCTCTCCGGCGAGGTCGCTTTCGCGGGCTCGGCCGCGCGGCCCGAGCAGGTGCACCTCGCGTTCGCCGATAGGGCCGACGAGATGCGGGTGATGTTCGTGTGCGCGGACGCCGGAAAGAGGGCCGTCAGGTACGGGCTTGAGAAGGAGGAGGAGAAGGGCTGGACGGAGGTGGGCACGGAGGTGAGGACGTACGAGCAGAAGCACATGTGCGACGCGCCGGCGAACGACAGCGTGGGGTGGAGGCATCCGGGCTTCGTCTTCGATGGCCTCATGAATGGGTTGGAGCCCGGAAGGAGGTACTTTTACAAGGTATAAACCAGAGATTGAATTCCCCGCAAGAAAATACCCAGAGATTGAACCTGCAAAAAACTAATTTTATCAATCGCGATAGCAATTTAGCTCCATCAATCTGACTTAGAAGCTCAGATGCATTTAGAGATTGATGTTCGTGTGCATAGGATTCGAGTCTGGGTGTGAGCTAGAGAATATTTCTAGTTTCAGAAGATAGTTCAACCTATGTAGACCTACAGGTAATTGCAAAGCAGCTCCACCATTTTAACTACCCTTGAAGCTAAGGTGGCCCTGAACCTGTGAACCACAGTTAGACCCTTCAAATATAATTCTACATCAGTACTACTCATAATATAAAATATTCGCCAAAAAGGTGAAATATATGCTTTAAACAAGTACTCCCTCCGTATCAAAATATATGCTTTAAAGGTCTTATATTTTGATACAGAGGGAGTATAAGGACAGCCTAGGCCTCACTCGTAGATCGTCTGAATTGGCGTCAAAGTCAAAATCAATGTAATCGTTGACAAATTAATGCCATACAACCTCCAATCAACATACCTTAAGTACACATATTCAGAACATACCGCATTACAGAATTGCATACTGAGTTCTAGGGATGTATCAAAACTTTCAGAAAAATACGGCCCAACACATCAGTTTCCATCGGTACCAAAAGGGAACACACCCAAATAATGCTTAAAGTTTCCAAACACAATATAGAGTGGGATCAATAAACCAGGATTGTTAATATGTTATAATAAGATAAAATTAATGATGTGAAGTTCTGTATCAGTGTGATCACAATCTTTAGGAGCAATAGCTAGTATATAAAAATGTCATCCTTTTGAGTTGTGATGGGAAGAACTACATACAATTCACTCAAACAATACCATCTTATGAAACAAATTCTCAACATTTCCTACACATTAGATCAACAAATCTCCAGAACATGATGTGGTATTAAACAAGATGTGAAAACAAATTATAAGCGGTTGTATCTCTCTGGCTTACCGTCTATGCTCAGTGCTCTCATAAAAATTAAGGCCGTCGAAGACATAGTCTAGGCCGTAAGCCTAACAAGCTGGCCTGTGGGGCAAGCTAAACTAGCCCAACAGCAGCAAACAATTGTTATCTGCATGTTCAGCATGTATTTTCTCTTTAGCTAACTGAGCTATTTTTGGTAGGTCGGTAGTGACCCGGGAGGATGGAGCGAGACATACAGCTTTGTTTCACGTGACAGTGAGGCCAATGAAACCATTGCTTTTCTCTTCGGTGATATGGGCACTTATGTACCATATAACACCTACATTCGCACACAAGACGAGAGCTTGTCAACGGTGAAGTGGATCCTCCGTGATATTGAAGCCCTTGGAGATAAGCCTGCATTTATTTCGCACATTGGGGACATCAGTTATGCCAGAGGCTATGCTTGGGTGTGGGACCATTTCTTCAGCCAGATTGAGCCTATTGCAGCCAATACTCCATACCATGTCTGCATAGGAAATCATGAGTATGATTGGCCTTCACAACCTTGGAAACCTTCGTGGTCTACATATGGAAAGGATGGTGGAGGTGAATGCGGAATACCATACAGTGTCAAGTTCAGGATGCCTGGGAATTCTGTTCTACCTACTGGCAATGGAGCTCCGGACACACGGAATCTCTATTACTCTTTTGATTCAGGTGTTGTGCATTTTGTGTACATGTCAACTGAAACTAATTTCGTTCAGGGCAGCGACCAACACAATTTCCTAAAAGCTGACCTAGAGAAGGTGAACCGAAGTAGAACCCCATTTGTTGTGTTTCAGGGCCACCGGCCCATGTATACCTCGAGCAACGAAGCCAGGGATTTTGCCATGAGACAGCAGATGATCCAGCATCTTGAACCGCTCTTGGTGATGTACAATGTGACCCTTGCCCTGTGGGGACATGTCCATAGGTATGAGAGGTTCTGCCCCATGAAGAATTCACAGTGTCTGAACACATCATCAAGCTTCGTATACCCTGGTGCCCCTGTTCATGTTGTGATCGGGATGGCCGGGCAAGACTGGCAACCGATCTGGCAACCAAGGCGTGATCATCCAGATGTTCCCATCTTTCCACAGCCTGGGATCTCCATGTACCGTGGTGGTGAGTTCGGGTACACAAAACTGGTAGCTACCAGGGAGAAGCTAACGCTGATGTACGTCGGGAACCATGACGGACAAGTCCATGACATGGTGGAGATATTCTCTGGACAAACATCTACTGAAGCTAGCGCTACTGAGGCGGTCAATCAAACAAAGCTCAGCTCGGGAGCCAGCGCCAAGCTGAAGATTTCCCCATTGTACTTGGAAATTGGAGGTAGTGTGATGTTGGCCCTGATGCTTGGTTTTGCCTTGGGATTTCTCCTCAGGAAGAAGAGAGATGTGGTGCAGTGGACTCCGGTGAAGAACGAGGAATCCTAAGGATCACAGATATTGTCCCTTCGCCTTCAGATACCATCTGACACGAATCAGACCGTGCATCAACACAGTAATGTCATTTCTCAACATTTTTTAGGTTCTGTACGTAGCGCTGTGTTTCCTAGCAGATACAGTGTTTGGGTGTGGTGTGGCTGCGTTTGTATATGCCAGGCCTGGGCAACACAGCTTTCTCCCACCAGTGTACAATAGTCATCCAAAATAAGCGGCACGTGCGATCTTCACATTATAGTAGTGTTGGTTAGTGAGAATGGTTGACCTGTATCATAATGTAACACGATCCATTTGTCACTATTGTGATCATTGTTGCTCTTTTATGTCAGCTGGTTCATCTATGGGATGGAGGGAGTACTATATTAAACAAAATCAAAATAGGCATCAATGGAAAAATGCATGTGTGCATGCACTTCTCGTTACCTTGAGTTTACCAGGTGTTAAACTATTGGATGCAGTGTGGATGTGGGTGTGGCCTGCTGGCTGCTGGTGAGAGCAAGCTTCTCCACTAACTAGATACAGTACTAGCCAAATTATTGCAACTCCCACCATCAATGAAGATACGGACAACATGCAGTCTGACAACCCCTGCTGTTCGGAACAGATTGTGTCACGGATTTAGTTGATTACGGTCATGCATGCCATATGGTCAGCCCGCAACCGATGGACACATGATCAGGTTCCGTTTGATCCTATTCATTCGGTCATGGATGATCTGCTACTGCTTGATATGCCTACACATAAACACAACATCCCTTATGATCAATGTTGGAGGTGTGTGTGACGTTGGATGGGTAAAAATCAACACTGATGGGGCCAGCAACAATGAAGCTCACATGGGAGGAGGTGGTGATGTGGCTCGATCTCACTTGGCCTTCATGGAAGCTTGGAGTAAACCCTTCATTTGGGTCACTGATCTGCTGATTGTTGAAGCGATGGCTCTATGGGAGGCCGTTATTTTTTGCACAACTCCAGGGCTTCTCACATGTGGTGGTGGAAGTGGACTGCTTAGAGGTTGTTAACCTCGGGTTTTCACGCAACAATTCTCGTTCCATTGTAGCGCCTATCTGAAGAAATTGTCAAGTTTTATTTCCTTCTCTGTTAAACATGTCCTGCGGGATGTTAATAGTTTGGCGGACCTATGTGCCAACTGCCAAGCATGCGTGTTCCTTGTCGGTTCTGAATGCTAGCTGGAGAAATGCCCGACTTTTCTTGTTAGCAGCCAGCTGATTGTAACAGGGCCTTGTTAAAGCAATAAAGCTCCCCAAAATTTCATGGCAAAACAAAGTACAGCGGAATAAATGTGTGATAATATCATACTCTTTTTAATCTACAATGGTCTGGAATTTGATTTAATCACCAATGATATGGCCGTGACTAATGTCAGTGGGTTAAAGGAACTATTTTCTGTTACAAGAAAACAAGACCCAACGTGCATTAATTCCTTGGAAGAAAAGGCAACCTATGCTAATGGAAGGAATCATGTAAGATCTGATTTGTTTGCATCGGTCAACAAGATAAAAAGAAGAGATATCTTTATGTTTATTCTGCTCCCACGCAAGTTAAAGTATATCAATTGCATGAGGTGTACAAGCAGAATTAGGGACATGCTAAGCTTGAGAGGATGCGGGTGGGGTCCACCTTCCCCAGGAGAAGTCGTACCAAGCAAAAATATGAAGTCCTGGTTTTCTTTTTCAAGAACATGCAGGAGCATTGCATGTCTTTTCAATTAAGAGGAGGAAGAAGCGTCATGAAATTACATCATGGTTACACCGCGATGTCCGCCACGTCGGCATGCGCTATGGCCTAATGAACTTTGAAGGCATGGCCGCTGTCTACCCTAGCCATAGTCCAGAGGCGGAGCTCGGCTCTGATGAGATTTAAAGTGTAGCTTGGAGGAGAACTCTTGCGCTCTAACACATGGCAGTTGCGCTCCAGCCAGATGAACCGGAGTGTGGTCAGGATCGTGGTATTTGTTTGCTTGGATAGCCTGGCTGTGCGCGCCTTTGCCACTTGCGGCCACCAGTCCGGTAGTCTGCTCGTGCCATCCGGGGTGAAGCGATGCAGGCCCATAGGCAGTAGCATGTGGTACCAAATCTCGCGCGAGTACGAGTAGCCCAGTAGCATGTGAGATGTGTCTTTGTCGTGTTGGCAGCATAGCTGGCACGTCCTAGTGTGTGGCAGGTTCCGCCGAGCGAGCCTGTCAGTCGTCCACAGACGCTCGTGCACCGTCAGCCAGGCGAAGATTTTTATCTCCAGGGGAGCCCCCGCGTGCCAGATCTCCTCGGCGCAGGGCGCGAACTCTCTCCCAAAGAAGAAGGAGGCATAAGTGTCGCGGGAAGAGTATCCGCCCGCCGTGCCCAGACGCCAGGAGAAGGAGTCAGGGGAATCCGAGAGGGACACCCCGTGCACCTCATCCCAGAGCAGCAGGAATTCAGCGAACGCTGGAACCGAAGGCGTGCCACGGATCGAGTCCACCCATGAGTGCCCATGCAGCGCGGTGGCGACTGTTAGTTTACGTCCCGCAAGCCTGACGTGCGCGAAAAGATTGGGCGCCCGCTGCACCAAGGGGCGTCCATCAAGCCACGGGTCAAACCAGAAGCTCATGTTGCGTCCATCCCCAAGGTCACACCGAAGCGCCGCGGTGCCCAGCCTTGCGGCCTCTGTCGAGACGGTAACGCTCAAGCCACCCCATGGTTTGTCCAACACTGTCTTCTGCAGCCAAAGCTGTCGTAAGCGCATGGCCTGGTTTAGCAGACGTAGGTTGAGGACGCCCAGGCCGCCGTAGATTTTAGGTGAGCAGACTATATGCCAGGCGACGAGGCAACAACCCCCCTTTGCGTCCTCCACACCACGCCAGAAGAATCCTCTACGAAGCTTGTCGATGCACTTGAAGAACCAGGGCGGCAGGTCAAGGGCCGTAAGGTGGAAGATTGGCATCGCCGATAGCCTGCAGTTGACGAGGGTGAGCCTGCCGGACCGACGGAGGAGGCCCGCTTTCCAAGTTGGCAGCTGCGCCGTGATCCTATCGATGAGGGGTGGAAGCTCCGAACGGGTCAGGGCCCGAAGCGAAAGAGGAAGGCCGATGTATGTGATAGGTAACGCCTGGAATTTGTAGCCGGCCAAAGTGAGGAGCTGCTGAATGTCTTCCTCCTGACAACGGATCATGGAGATGGAGCTCTTCAAGAAATTGCACCGCAGCCCCGTGGCCTCCCCAAAGCACTCCAGGAGCTGCTTTGCCGCGTCCATCTCAGCCACCGACGGCCTGAGGAGCAAGATGGCGTCGTCCGCGTACAGTGAGAGACGGTGGTGGATGCCACGATCGTGAAGCGAGGCGAAGAGGCCCGCCTCCTCCGCCTTCCTGAAAATCGCCGTGAGGACGTCCATGACGATGATGAAAAGCAAGGGGGAGATAGGATCCCCTTGCCGCAGTCCCTTGCCGTGCCAGAAGCTTTCGCTGGCCGTTCCGTTGACGAGAACTTGCGTGCTTGCAGTAGAGAGGAGAGTGGTGAGCCTCTGCCTCCACCTGGGCCCGAACCCGCGGTGAGCCAAAATCTCCAGGAGGAACTGCCATGAGACGCTATCGAAGGCTTTAGCGATATCAATCTTGAAGATGATGGCCGGTACTCTCTTGCGGTGGAGCGAGCGAACCGATTGCTGCACCAACATGAAGTTGTCGAGGATGGATCGACCCACAATGAAGGCACTTTGGTTCTGGTCAACCAGCTTTGGGACGAGAGGTGCTAGCTCCGCAGACATGGCCTTCGCCACGATCTTGGCAAAGCTGTGGACGAGGCTAATGGGTCTGAAATCCTTGATGTCTGGCGCCCCTTCCTTCTTTGGCAGAAGCACGATGAATGCCTCGTTTAACCGCTCCATGCCTCTGCCATCAGCACCGTCAAAGGCACGCACCGCCTTCATCATCACATCCTTAATGATGGACCAACAGGATTGGTAGAATCTCGTGGTGAAACCATCGGGTCCTGGGGCCTTGTCTGGTTGCATGCTCTTGATCGTGTTCCAAATGACCTCTTCAGTGAGCGGGGTTTCGAGCGCCGATGCGTCCACGCTTGGTAGCCCGAGCGATGGAAGGCACAAAGTGTGCCGCCTGCTCACTGGGACCCCCAGCAGATTTGCGTAGTATCCCCCTGCAAGCGCACACATGCCCTCTCGAGAAGATGCCTCGGCACCGCCGTCTTTGAGCTTGAAGATGTGGTTTCTCCTCCGCCGGTGGCTGGCGAAGATCTTGAAGAATTTCTCGCTGGCCTCGCCTTCTTTCAGCAACAAGATGCGAGATTTCTGCCTAGCGATCATCCGTTGAAGCGAGGCCAACCCTAGCACCTTCCTTTTTAGCTCTCGGCGCAGCCAAGCCTCACCGTCCGAGAGCGCCCTGGCGTCTAGCGCTTTGTCGAAGCATAGGATGAGTTCATTCGCTAGCAGGATCTGCTCCTTGATATTGCCAATCCTGGACTGGCTCCACTTGGAGAGCGCTTTTGCCGTGGCCTTCAGACGTAGGAAGAGATCGACAAACGGGTTTGCCTTCGGCGGGAGAGAGTGCCAGCTCGCGGCCACCACCTCGTGGAACCCGGGGATGGCTGGCCAAAAGCTTTGGAAGTGGAAGCGAGCCTTGCGGTGGATGGAGACGTTGGTAGCCATAAGCAGGGGGCAATGATCAGAGATGGACGAAGACAACGCTTGCAGCAGATGATCCGGGTGTCCCGCGTCCCAGTCCGACGTGGAGAACCAGCGATCAATCTTCTCGAGGGTGGGCTGGCGTCTCTCGTTGCTCCATGTGTACCTTCGCCCAATGAGACAAGATTCCTTGAGCTCCAAGTCATTTAGGAGGCGGCGAAAACGGCCCATCATGCGTCTGTTTAACAAATTGTTGTTCTTATCCGCTGCGTCAACTATGAGGTTGAAATCACCCGCCACTGCCCATGGGCCGGCGCATGCCGCGCGGATCGTGCGTAGCTCATCCAAGAAATGCGCCTTGAGCGCGTCGTCCGTCGGCCCATAGACCGTGGTCATGGTCCACTGGTTGCCACCCCCAAAGGCCATCTCAATCGTGACTGAGAATTGGTCGATGCGGAAGGCAGGCACCGAGAGCACCGAAGAGTCCCAAGCCACAATGATTCCGCCTGTCGTGCCCTGCGCAGGTAGTGCCACGTACGCATCAAATTTCATGCCCAACAGGGAGGTAATCACGCGTTGATCCACCACCGCTAGCTTGGATTCTAGGATGCACACCACCGAGGTCGCCGCCTCCTCAATGACGCTTCTCAAGGTTGCGCCCCTAGCCGCATTGTTCAGCCCACGGATGTTCCACACAATGATGTTATGATTGGTATTATCCATCGAAACGCCTACAATCCACCATGTCGGCCCCTTAGAATTCTAGGGACAGCGAAGCCTCGCCGAGGGGCACATCCAGGGAAAAAAGACGCGCTAAGGCATCGATGCGATGCGGGGGAAGGGGGCTTTGGAAGAGCTCGGCGTATTTCTGCAAACAGTCCACGGGGGCTTCATCCTCAATCTCACAAATGCCCATCTTGGACATCAACACCCGCTGAGCGCGCTTGACGTAGGAGGAGGGAAGGCGTTGCCCGTTCTTTTGAAGCCGTGCGCTGCGGCGACACATCTCCTCCGGGATGATAGGCTGTCTGCGCCGACCCTGCTGCACGTCGGACAGCGGTAGCAGTGGGGCACGAATGTGCTCATGAATCTGCGATAGCACCTGCTGAAGCGCAGCGGGAGGTGGGGACTGTAGGCAGGCAGCAACATGGGCGTGGGGGGCCGAAGCGGGCGACGTAGCCCTGCCCCGGGGATGAAAGCGGTGTGCTGCATGGGGGTGTAGCCGGGTGGGGTCGGGCTGAATGCTCCCGGATTGAGGACGGAACGAGCGGACCCGCCTAGCTCGGACAGCGCGCATGCAGCGGCGATGCCGAGGCGTCGAAGTCAGGGCCCAAGTCCACCGATAAGCGGACCCCAGCGGATCCCGTGCTCCTGACCGACTAGGACGCCGACCAGGCGGCAGGGGAGTCACGAGATCCTCTGCGCGCCCCTGCCGAACTGCCACGCAGCGCAGCCATGAAGCTGCCCATGTCCGCTGATTGGTCGACGGAGAGGTCAGCGCTTGAGGTGGCCCACAATTTATCTCCACCGCCCGAAGCCCCAGAGGAAGCAGGGCCCGACGTGGACCCACCCTCTGCGAGGCGCAGACGCGTGCCCGACCAGCCCGAGGAGTCCACCACGGTCAAAGAGCGCATGACCTCAGCTGGGCCCAAGTCAGCGCAGACCGGTGTCAGCCTGGAGCCCACTCCACGAGGCGTGGCCGCATCGTCGCCGCTGGAGCATGCAGGAGGCCTCCGGCGAGTGAACGCCGCCGCTTCCACTGTATCCGCGTAGGTTCTTCTTGGCGGCCCGCCCTCGCCCCGCCCGCCGTGGCCGGAAGGGGCCTCCCCATCCATCCAACGGCCTGGGGAGCTGCGAGGCTCTGGGCTGCGATCCACGTCTGCCGGCGGCGAGGGAGGAGGAGGCGGTTGCGGCGACCTTGGCGAGGAAGAAGGCGGGGGAGGCCGCGGCTGCTCCGGAGCATCTGCGACACGATGAATCTGGATGGGATACCTCAAGGTGCCGGCCCGCCCACTCAGAGACACCCTCGGTGCACGCCTGGGCGGCGCCGCCGTCGCCGCCAAAGGGAGGGGCGGCTCTTCAACGAACAGGAGCTTGTGGGTGGGAATGCGACGAAGATCCGCCGTGCAGAGCCAGACACGGAAGTGGGACATGTCATTGCGGCTGGCTGTCTCCTCCGCGACATCCACGACGTAACCAAAGCCGTCCAGGATGACGTCCGCTGTGAAGGAAATATGCCCTAGAGGCAATAATAAAGTTATTATTTATTTCCTTATATCATGACAAATGTTTATTATTCATGCTAGAATTGTATTAACCGGAAACATAATACATGTGTGAATACATAGACAAACAGATAGTCACTAGTATGCCTCTACTAGACTAGCTCATTAATCGAAGATGGTTATGTTTCCTAACCATAGACATGTGTTGTCATTTGATTAAAGGATCACATCATTAGGAGAATGATGTGATTGACATGACCCATTTCGTTAGCTTAGCACTTGATCGTTTAGTATGTTGCTTATGCTTTCTTCATGACTTATACAAAGTTCCTGCAACTATGAGATTATGCAACTCCGTTTACGGAGGAACACTTTGTGTGCTACCAAAGCGTCTAGCGTAAATGGGTGATTATAAAGGTACTCTGGTGTCTCCAAAAGTATATGTTGAGTTGGCATGAATCGAGATTAGGTTTTGTCACTCCGATTGTCGGAGAGGTATCTCTGGGCCTTCTCGGTAATACACATCACATAAGCCTTGCAAGCATTGCAACTAATGAGTTAGTTGTGAGATGATGTATTACGGAACGAGTAAAGAGACTTACCGTAACGAGATTGAACTAGGTATTGAATACCGACGATCGAATCTCGGGTAAGTAACATACCGATGACAAAGGAACAACGTATGTCGTTATGCGGTTTGACCGATAAAGATCTTCAGTAGAATATGTAGGAACCAATATGGGCATCCAGGTTCCGCTATTGGTTATTGACCGAGAATGGTTCTAGGTCATGTCTACATAGTTCTCGAACCCGTAGGGTCCGACGCTTAACGTTTCGATGACGATTCATTATGAGTTTATAAGTATTGATGTACGAAGGTTTTGAGTCCGGATGTGATCACGGACATGACGAGGAGTCTCTAAATGGTCGAGACATAAAGATTGATATATTGGAAGCCTATGTTTGGACTTGGAAGGTTCCGGATGAAAGCAGGAGATTCTGGAACAGGGGTTACGGAACCCCGGGGTCTATGGGCCTTGATGGGCCATAGGGAGAAGAGGAAAGGGCGGCCCGGGCAGCGCGCCCTCCCCTCTAGTCCGAATAGGACAAGGAGAGGGGGGGGCGCCCTTCCTCTTCCCCTCCCCAATCCTAATCCAACTAGGAAGGGGGAGTCCTACTCGGTGGGAGTAGGACTCTCCAGCGCCCCTTGGGCTGGCCGCACCCCTTGCTCCTTTATATCTGAGGCGGGGGCACCCATGACACACAAGTTGATCTACGGATCGTTCCTTAGCCGTGTGCGGTGCCCCTCCACCATATTCCACTTGGTCATATCGTCGCGGAGCTTAAGCGAAGCCTGCGCGGTGAAGTCATATCGTCGCGAGCTTAGCGAAGCCCTGCGTCGGTGGAGCATCATCATTGTCCCACGCCGTCGTCGACGGAACTCATCCCCGACGCTTTGCTGGATCGGAGCCCGGGATCGTCATCGAAGTGAACATGTGCGAGAACTTCGGAGGTGCCGACGTTCGGTACTTGGATCGGTCGGATCGTGAAGACGTCGACTACATCAACCGCGTTGTTATAACGCTTCGCCACGGTCTCACGAGGGTGCGTGGACATACACTCTCCCCTCTCGTTGCTATGCCATCACCATGGTCTTGCGTGTGCGTAGGAATTTTTTGAAATTACCACGTTCCCCAACAAATGGTATCGAGCCTGGTTTTATGCGTTGATGTCATATGCACGAGTAGAACACAAGTGAGTTGTGGGCGATATAAGTCATCTGCTTACCAGCATGTCATACTTTGGTTCAGCGGTATTGTGAGATGAAGCGGCCCGGACCGACATTACGCGTGACGCTTACGCGAGACTGGTTTCACCGCTTGAGCACTAGTTGCTTAAAGGTGACCGGCGGGTGTCTATCTCTCTCACTTTAGTTGAACCGAGTGTGTCACGCCCGGTCCTTGCGAAGGTTAAAACAGCACCAACTTGACAAACTATCGTTGTGGTTTTGATGCGTAGGTAAAACGGTTCTTGCTCAGCCCGTAGCAGCCACGTAAAACTTGCAACAACAAAGTAGAGGACGTCTAACTTGTTTTTGCGGGGCATGTTGTGATGTGATGTGGTCAAGGCGTGATGCTATATTGTATGAGATGATCATGTTTTGTAACCGAGTTATCGGCAATCTGGCGGAGCCATATGGTTGTCGCTTTATTGTATGAAATGCAAAAGCCATGTAATTGCTTTACTTTATCACTAAGCGATGGCGATAGTCGTAGAAGCAATAGTTGGCGAGGCGACAACGATGCTACGATGGAGATCAAGGTGTCGCTACCGGTGGCGATGGTGATCACAACGGTGCTTGGAGATGGAGATCACAAGCACAAGATGATGATGACCATATCATATCACTTATATTGATTGCATGTGATGTTTATCCTTTATGCATCTTATCTTGCTTTGATTGACGGTAGCATTATAAGATGATCTCTCACTAAAATTATCAAGAAGTGTTCTCCCGAGTATGCACCGTTGCTAAAAGTTCAGTAGTACCCGGACACCACGTGATGATCGGGTGTGATAAGTTCTCGTCCATCTACAACGGGTGCAAGCCAGTTTTGCACACGAGAATACTCGAGTTAAACTTGACGAGCCTAGCATATGCAGATATGGCCTCGGAACACGGAGACCGAAAGGTCGGCGTGAATCATATAGTAGATATGATCAACATAGTAATGTTCACCATTGAAAACTAATCCATCTCACGTGATGATCGGTTATGGTTTAGTTGATTTGGATCACGTAATCACTTAGATGACTAGAGATATCTCGTCTAAGTGGGAGTTTTTAATATGATTAAATTGAACTTAAATTTATCATGAACTTAGTACCGATAGTTTTTGCTTGTCTATGTTTATTGTAGATAGATGGCTCGTCTTTGTTGTTCCGTTGAATTTTAATGCGTTCCTTGAGAAAGCAAAGTTGAAAGATGATGGTAGCAATACACGGACTGGGTCCGTAATTTGAGGATTATCCTTATTGCTGCACGGAAGAATTACGTCTTGGAAGCACCGCTGGGTGCGAACCTGCTCTGAGAGCAACGCCGAAGTTGTGAGCGTCGGCAAAGCAAAGCGATGACTACTCTATAGTTCGATGTGCCATGCTTTACGGCTTAGAACCGGGTCTTCAACGACGTTTTGAGCGTCATGGAGCATATGAGATGTTCCAGGAGTTGAAGTTAATATTTCAAGCAAATGCCGAATTGAGAGATATGAAGTCTCCAATAAGTTCTATAGCTGCAAGATGGAGGAGAATAGTTACGTCGGTGAGCACATACTCAAAATGTGCGGGTATAATAATCACTTAATTCAGCTGGGAGTTAATCTTCGGATGATAGTGTCATTGATGAATTCTCCAATCACGCCATCAAGCTACAAGAGCTTCGTGATGAACTATAATATGCAAGGGATGACTAAGACAATTCTGAGCTCTTCGCAATGCTAAAAGCAGCGGAGGTAGAAATCAAGAAAGAGCATCAAGTGTTGATGGTCAACAAGACCACTAGTTTCAAGAAAAGGGCAAAGGAAAGAAGAAGGAAACTTCAAAAGAACAAGAAGAAAGTTCTTTGCTCAAGAGAAGAAACCCAAGTCGGACCTAAGCACGAAATCGAGTGTTTTCCGCAAGCGGTGGACCTTTGAAGCGGAACTGCCCCAAGTATTTGGCGGATAAGAAGGATGGCAAGGTGAACAAAGGTATATGTGATATACATGTTATTGATGTGTACCTTACTAGAGCTCGTAGTAGCACTGGTATTTGATATTGGTTACATTGCTAATATTTGCAACTCAAGCAGGGACTACGGAATAAGCGAAGCACGGCATAGGGCGAGGTGACGATGGCGTGGGAAACGGTTCCTAAGTCAATGTGATCATGGTCGAACGCTACCTCTACATCTACCTTCGGATTAGTTTTAGACCTAAATAATTGTTATTTGGTGCGGCGTTGAGCATGAACATTATATCTGGATCTTGTTTGATGCGAGGCGGTTATTCATTTAAATCAGAAATAATGGTTGTTCTATTTATATGAGTAATATCTTTTATGGTCATGCACCCTTGAAGAGTGGTCTATTCTTGTTGAATCTCGGCAAGAGTGATACACATATTCATAATGTCGAAGCCAAAAGATGCAGAGTTGATAATGATAGTGCAACTTATTTGTGGCAATCGCCGTTTAGGTCATATCGGTGTAAAACGCATGAAGAAACTCCATACAGATGGACTTTTGGCATCACTTGATTATGAATCACTTGGTACTTATGAACCGTGCCTCATGGGCAAGATGACTAAAACACCGTTCTCGGTTGTATGGAGAGAGCAACAGACTTATTGGAAATCATACATACTGGATGTATGTGGTCCAATGAATGTTGAAGCTCGTGGCGGATATCGTTATTTTCTCACCTTCACGGATGATTTAAGCGAGATACGGGTATATCTACTTGATGAAGCATAAATCTGAAACATTTGAAAAGTTCAAAGAATTTCAGAGTGAAGTTGAAAATCATCGTAACAAGAAAATAAAGTTTCTACGATCTGATCGTGGAGGAGAATATTTGAGTTCTGAGTTTGGTCTACATTTGAAGCAATGCGGAATAGTTTCCCAACTCACGCCACCGGAACACCACAGCGTAATGGTGTATTGAGCGTCGTGTCGTACTTTACTAGATATGGTGCGATCTATGATGTCTATTTCGATTTACCGCTATCGTTTTGGGGTTATGCTTTAGAGGCGGCCGCATTCACGTTAAATAGGACACCGTCAAAATCCGTTGAGACGACGCCTTATGAACTATGGTTTAGCAAGAAACCAAAGTTGTCGTTTCGAAAGTTTGGGGTTGCGATGCTTATGTGAAAAAACTTCAACCCGATAAGCTTGAACCCAAATCGGAAAAATGTGTCTTCATAGGATACCCAAAGGAGACAATTGGGTATACCTTCTATCACAGATCCGAAGGCAAGACATTCGTTGCTAAGAATGGATCCTTTCTAGAGAAGGAGTTTCTCTCGAAAGAAGTGAGTGGGAGGAAAGTGGAACTTGATGAGGTAATAGTACCAGCTCCCTTATTGGAAAGTAGTTCATCACGAAATTAGTTTACGTAACACCTACACCGATTAGCGAGGAAGATAATGATAATGATCATGAAACTTCAGATCAAGTTGTCACCGAACTCAGTAGATCAACCAGAATAAAATCCGCTTTTGAGTGGTACGGTAATCCTATTCGGAAGTCATGCTACTAGATCATGGTGAACCTACGAACTATGAAGAAGCGATGGTGAGCCCAGATTCCACAAAATGGCTTGAAGCCATGAAATCTGAGATGGGATCCATGTATGAGAACAAAGTATGGACTTTGGTTGACTTGCCGATGATCGGCAAGCCATTGAGAATAAATGGATTTTAAGAAGAAGACCGACGCCGATGGTAATGTAGCTGTCTACAAAGCTCGACTTGTTGCAAAAGGTTTTCGACAAGTTCAAGGGGTTGACTACGATGAGACTTTCTCACCCGTAGCGATGCTTAAGTCTGTCCGAATCATGTTAGCAATTGCCGCATTTTATGATTATGAAATTTGGCAAATGGATGTAAAACTGCATTCTTGAATGGATTTCTAGAAGAAGAGTTGTATATGATGCAACGAGAAGGTTTTGTTGATCCAAAGGGTGTTAACAAAGTGTGCAAGCTCCAACGATCAATTTATGGTGCAGTGCAAGCCTCTCGGAGTTGGAATAAGCGCTTTGATAGTGTGATCAAAGCATATGGTTTTATCTGAGACTTTTGGAGAAGCTTTGTATTTACAAGAAAGTGAGTGGGAGCTCTGTAGCATTTCGATATTATATGTGGACGACATATTGTTGATTGGAAATGATATAGAATTCTGGATAGCATAAAGGATACTTGAATAAAAGTTTTCAATGAAAGACCTCGGTGAAGCTGCTTACATATTGGGCATCAAGATCTATAGAGATAGATCAAGGCGCTTAATTGGACTTTCACAAAGCACATACCTTGATAAAGTTTTGAAGAAGTTCAAAATGGATCGAGCAAAGAAAGGTTTTTACCGTATTACAAGGTGTAAGATTGAGTCGGACTCAATGCCCGACCACAGCAGAAGATAGAGAAAATGAAAGATGTTCCTATGCTTCAGCCATAGGCTCTATCATGTATGCAATGTGTGTACCGGACTGACGTATGCTTAGGTGTAAGCTTGGCAGGAAGGTACCAAAGTAATCCAGAGTGGATCACTGGACAGCGGTCAAGAACATCTGAAATACGAAAAGGACTAAGGATATGTTTCTCGTATATGGAGGTGACAAAGAGCTAGTCGTAAATGGTTACGTCGATGCAAGCTTTGACACACGATCCGGACGATTCTAAATCGCAAACCGGATCGTATTTTATTAAAGCGGTGGAGCTGTCGGTTGGTGCAGTTCTAAACAAAGCGTCGTGGCGGGATCTACATGTGAAGCGGAGTACATAGCTGCTTCGGAGCGCAGCAAATGAAGGAGTCGGATGAAAGAGTTCATTTCCGATCTAGGTGTCATACCTAGTGCATCGGGACCAATGAAGATCTTACGTGACAATCTGGTGCAATTGCCTTGGCAAAGGAATCCAGATTTCACAAGAGGACCAAGCATATCAAGAGACGCTTCAATTCCATTGGGACCAAGTCCAAGTGGGAGACATAGAGATTTGCAAAATACATAGGGAT
Source organism: Aegilops longissima (assembly GCA_021605205.1). Taxonomy (NCBI): domain Eukaryota; kingdom Viridiplantae; phylum Streptophyta; class Magnoliopsida; order Poales; family Poaceae; genus Aegilops; species Aegilops longissima. Next base: position 421,838,193 of record CM038677.1, on the reverse strand, counting down.
CTGAATGTTGCAGACCGTTGACTAAGCATCTTCCACGAGCAAAACATGATCAGCACCAAGACTCCATGGGTGTTAGAATCATTCTTGTGTAATCTAGATTATTGACTCTAGTGCAAGTGGGAGATGAAGGAAATATGCCCTAGAGGCAATAATAAAGTTATTATTTATTTCCTTATATCATGATAAATGTTTATTATTCATGCTAGAATTGTATTAACGGAAACATAATACATGTGTGAATACATAGACAAGCAGATAGTCACTAGTATGCCTCTACTAGACTAGCTCATTAATCGAAGATGGTTATGTTTCCTAACCATAGACATGTGTTGTCATTTGATTAAAGGGATCACATCATTAGGAGAATGATGTGATTGACATGACCCATTTCGTTAGCTTAGCACTTGATCGTTTAGTATGTTGCTTATGCTTTCTTCATGACTTATACAAAGTTCCGCAACTATGAGATTATGCAACTCCGTTTACGGAGGAACACTTTGTGTGCTACCAAAGCGTCTGGCGTAAATGGGTGATTATAAAGGTACTCTGGTGTCTCCAAAAGTATATGTTGAGTTGGCATGAATCGAGATTAGGTTTTGTCACTCCGATTGTCGGAGAGGTATCTCTGGGCCTTCTCGGTAATACACATCACATAAGCCTTGCAAGCATTGCAACTAATGAGTTAGTTGTGAGATGATGTATTACGGAACGAGTAAAGAGACTTACCGGTAACGAGATTGAACTAGGTATTGAATACCGACGATCGAATCTCGGGTAAGTAACATACCGATGACAAAGGGAACAACGTATGTCGTTATGCGGTTTGACCGATAAAGATCTTCGTAGAATATGTAGGGACCAATATGGGCATCCAGGTTCCGCTATTGGTTATTGACCGAGAATGGTTCTAGGTCATGTCTACATAGTTCTCAAACCCGTAGGGTCCATGACGCTTAACGCTTTGATGATAGTTCATTATGAGTTTATAAGTATTGATGTACGAAGGTTGTTGAGTCCGGATGTGATCATGGACATGACGAGGAGTCTCTAAATGGTCGAGACATAAAGATTGATATATTGGAAGCCTATGTTTGGACTTGGAAAGGTTCGGATGAAAACAGGAAGTTCTGGAACACCGGGGTTACGGAACCCCGGGTGGGTCTATGGGCCTTGATGGGCCATAGGGAGAAGAGGAAAGGGCCGGCCGGGCAGGCGCGCCCCCTCCCCTCTAGTCCGAATAGGACAAGGAGAGGCGCCCTTCCTCTTCCCTCCCCCAATCCTAATCCAACTAGGAAGGGGGAGTCCTACTCGGTGGGAGTAGGACTCCTCGGCGCCGCCTTGGGCTGGCCGCACCCCTTGCTCCTTTATATCTGAGGGGCGGGGGCACCCCATGACACACAAGTTGATCTGGATCGTTCCTTAGCCGTGTGCGGTGCCCCCTCCACCATATTCCACTTGGTCATATCGTCGCGGAGCTTAAGGCGAAGCCTGCGCCGGTGAAGTCATATCGTCGCGGAGCTTAGGCGAAGCCCTGCGTCGGTGGAGCATCATCATCGTCACCACGCCGTCGTCTTGTGGAACTCATCCCCGACGCTTTCTGGATCGGAGCCGGGGATCGTCATCGAGCTGAGCGTGTGCGAGAACTCGGAGGTGCCGACGTTCGGTACTTGGATCGGTCGGATCGTGAAGGCGTCGACTACATCAACGCGTTGTTATAGCGCTTCGCCACGGTCTCACGAGGGTGCGTGGACATACACTCTCCCTCTCGTTGCTATGCCATCACCATGGTCTTGCGTGTACGTAGGAAATTTTTTGAAATTACCACGTTCCCCAACACGCTGTACGCCGCGTCCACGCATTCGCCGGCACCCCGACGAGGTCGAGCGGCACTAGGAAGGGAAGGTTCACCGCCGTGGCTTGGGCGCCGAATCCAAGGGCGAAGCGTGAGCGTGAACCCCGGACCCTCCACCCTGCCCTGATCCGCCATGCGCCGCCGGAGGAGGAGGGAGTCGCATAGCACAAGAAAGTCCTCCGGGAAGAAGGCCCGGATCGACATATGTGCCGGCCCAATGCCGAACTCCGCGTGGAGCGCAGCCGCCGCACTAGCAAGGTCAACGGCCGGCCGGTTGCCGACAACGGTGACCACAATAGCGCGCGCGAGCTCGGCCTCCAGCCTCACAATCTCCTCAGAGCGCTCCAGGTAGCAGCAAGACGGCTCCTCTGTCCGCTGCGCCGGCGGGAGACGCACGACCTCCACCCGTGGCGGAAGCCCGACGAAGGGGACGTCGAAGGCAGGCCTGTCCACCGAGCCCTCGCTGGACGCCTCCGCCACCACCCGGTTCCAGGAGCGGTCCAGCCGGACAGCGCCAGCCGGCGGGGGGCCCGGGGGCGGCGGAGGGGGGAAGGCGGGGCCCAGCGCAGGCCAATCCTGAGCCGGGGGTGGGGAAGGAGAGACGGCGACGACGGGGAGGAGGTCTGGCGGCGAAGCCGCCACGGACGCCGAGGAGCCGCGCGGGCAGGCAGTCCTCGAGCTGTGCCCAACCCCGCAGCGCACACACTTGGTTGGATTAGTGCATTCATGGAGATGTGGTCGTCTTCGCCAGATTGTAGCAACAACGAAGAACCGAGCCGGCAGCCGCGAAGTTGGGAGGCGGCTTTGGCGGCGAGGCGTCGCCTACCATCATGCTGGCGGGCAGGGCGGTCCCGCTCCCGGCGGCTCCGCTTCGTCCGCCAAGGGGCGTCGGCAGGCGCAGGCACGGACGGGCCACTCGGCCGGAGAGGGCCAAGAGCAGATCCCACGACCGGCACGACGAGCGAGCGCAGGAGCGGCCGTGGCGAGGTGGATCTGGAGCTAGACTCACCGGACTCGGAGAGGGCCACGCGCTCAGCCATGCAGGGGAGGGGGGCGCCCGAGAGAAGGGAGGAGGGGAGAGCTGGTGGCCGCCGGCCCCGGATTGGGAACCGGCGCGGAGAAGTGGCCGCCGGCGCCGGAGTGGCGCACGGCGTGGCTAGCGGAGAGAGCTCATCAGTACTACTAAGTCCTGGTTTGTTATACGGTACTAGGCGATCAAGGCTGCCGGATACTTTATTAGTTAAATCTTTGATTAGTTTAAATAGGAGAGAGAGTCCGTTTCAATCTGGAGTTGTTAGGTCGGTTTTGTTATTTGTGTGTTGCTTATAAAAAAGGCCAACTACGGTTAATGTACACAAGTTATATTTTTATATGAAATAAACAAATGTGTTTTTAGGGATAGACACCCGTATAAGTTTCTGAGGTAGCTTTAGAAAACCTTTTTGTTGCGATTTCTCTTCGTGGAAATTGTTTTGCGCGTGAGGTACCGTCGTTTAGATTGTTTCTCTCGTGCTGAGCCGCAAAGTTCAAACCCTCTACTTCGTGTACATCGCGTGCGCGGGCGAGAGGTTACTGCTGCTGAAATTAGAGTGTCGTGAAAGGTCAGGCCGCAACAGCAGATCGGATCTCACCTCGAGGTTCGGTCTATATCAACCAAACAAATCTTAGCCATCATAGCCTCGCCACCCCCTTCAAAACCGCAACGAATAACACCAATTTGTAGCTCTTGATAGTATTCTTATTGACCAACAATGATGTAATGAGCCAGACAGATATACTGCAATGGATCAAACTAGTTTGGACGTTATGGTCTATCCTTTTTCGCTTTCTTGTGGATGATAGACATTGAAAAACTTATGCAATATAAACTATGGAAAACTGAAAAATCTCACAGTGTAACCTTGGGCTCTGATGCCACGTGATCACATTATGGGTGTCTAGATCTTTTGATGAGAGAAACTCCTTCGATAAAATTGACAATATACCGTCGATGAAGGCTATGGGTGTAGCTCCGGTAGAATGCCCTTATCATTAGTGGCTTACAGATGCGAAAATGTTATATCTAAATGCAAATTACGAAAAAAAAGCATATCACAAAGCATTATTCTAGCCCGATAAAATGTTTCAGATGCCACCCGAAAGTATTGTTTCGGTGGTAGCCTCGGAGTTTGCTGCATTTGAATAAAATGCAACGATTCCAACTTAAATAAAACAAAGTGTGGTTCCATGCCAAAAAATGGGTGTTCCCTGGTCCACCAATGACCACTCTCTTAGTAGCTATTCTAGCTGTGTCCATATAGCAAAGCTATTATTTTTTGAAAAAAGAAACACCAGTGGCAGGCCGTTGGAGAACGGTCATCCCTCCTCACGTCGTTATTTCCGCCGAGACCAAGGCGAACGCGTCGTGCCGGCCCGTCCCCGTCCTCGTTCTGATCGTCGTCCCCGTTCTGATAGACTAGCAACAAAACCGGCAAAGGCGTTGGCGTTGTAATCTCTCTTGCTATTGTTTTCACTTTACCAGCGCCCCTCCCCCTGCTCCAGCTCCTCTCAAGGCGGCCGGCCGTGCACCCGGCGTCGCCCCCCTCTCGTGCACCGTACTCCTGCGTTTCCTCGACGACGACATCAATGGCGGCACCGCAGTGACCGTTCAAGCGGCGGCGCTCGGCCACTGCCTGGTCGAGTGGCGGCAACGTCGGCGATAACCGCGCGCGGTACGTTATGTTAATTTACTGCTCCTGTTTCCTGCCTGTACGATCGAGGTCACCTGAGCGTATCCGCTAGCTTTAGTTGAGACCAAGACGATAGGTTATATGGGAAATTGTGGATGTTGACTTTATTGCAGTAGAACTCCAGAGGTTTAAATTGCAAGAATGCAAGATTAAGACAGATTTTTGCTACATTGGTCGTCAGAATTTGCAGGAGTACATCATCGGAGTAAGCCATCTAAGCTGCTGTCCAACATTTGTTTTCTGGCCACTTCAATTTTCCACGCATAATCTGCTGGGAAATCTCAGTTTCTAATGCTAATGATTGTACCTAGCTACTCTCATTCTTGCCAATCTAGTATTATTTTGATTCTAGTTGATAATTTCCTTACCATTTTTTCTTTTCTTTCTATGTAGATATTTTGTCTAAACCGTAGGGCCACTTCTTGGTGACGCTTGTTCTGGAGTGAGTCTCTCTAGCAACGAGACATGGGCTCCCTAAACGACATTGGTGTTGCCGCTGGAATAAACATATTATCTGCAGTGGGTTTTCTTCTCGTGTTCGCAGTTGTTAGGATACAACCTATTAATGATCGGGTATACTTTCCAAAATGGTACCTTAAAGGGACAAGAAGCAGCCCAAGACACATCGGAAATGTCTTGTCAAAATTTGTGAATGCCGATGTGTCAACATATCTTCGGTTTCTCAATTGGATGCCCGCCGCGCTTAAAATGCCAGAGCCTGAGTTAATTGAGCATGCAGGACTAGACTCCGCGGTATATGTCCGCATCTATCTTCTCGGGTGAGCATGATATCAGTGCATCTCAATTCTCACACCACAGTATTATAGTAGTTGCTTACACTTCATGTCTTCCGAGTTCCAAAATCAGGAAGTCGAGTTCGAAAATGCCTATTTTGTGATGTTAACAGATGGACATGTGGATCACTGTGTTTGTAACCAAAAAAACATTATGCCTACTGACGGTGCATTGTTGTTTTGCTTTGCAGTTTAAAAATATTTGTGCCAATTACTGTGCTGGCATTTGCTGTCCTAGTTCCTGTCAATTGGACTAGTGCAACTTTAGGGGATGATGAAGAGGGTCTAAGTTATGATCAAATTGACAAGCTTTCAATATCGAATCTTGGTCCAGGTTCAAAAAGGTATTACTTCTGTTTACTCCTTCTGATATCCTGGCAATTACAGAATTTATCGTTACTCAAGCGCCTGCCTGATTATATAGCTATAGATGCAGAGATGCTGTCCTTCTAATCTCCTCATGTCACTTCACTTGGCTCATATTTATTCTACTGAAACTGTTGTATGTTTTCATAGGTTTTGGGTACACATTGGAATGGCCTATGTGTTTACCTTTTGGACATTCTACGTGTTGTATCACGAATATAAGGTTATAACAACTATGAGGTTGCACTTTCTTGCCAATCAAAATCGTCGGCCCGACCAATTCACGGTAAGATATCTTATCCATGCAAGTTTAATTGGTGTGTTATGGACCTCGCTAGATCTGAATGTGCATTTTTCATCTTGTTGCTTTGATTTTTTTTTTCTCGAACCGTTTCAGTAAAACAAGCATAACAATTAGTAGGGACAATCTTTGTGATAGTAAAACAAGCAGTATACGTGTGTGTAGAATTTCTCAGATTGAATGCAGTGTGTAGAGTAGTTTCCTTGGCTCATAACTCATTTTCCTCCTTATTTTCAGGTACTTGTGAGAAATATACCAGCTGACCCAGACGAAACAGTTGGTGAGCATGTTGAGCACTTCTTTGCTGTGAATCATCGCGAGCATTATCTCAGCCACCAGGTTTTACTCTTTTCTATCTTGTGTGCACCATGGTATCGTTATGGTGAATACTACTGATACGAATTTAAACCATGAAATTCAGCCGAGCATCAAGTTACTTTGTTTTCCCGTTGTTATTTACTTTTCAACTGAAATGCAAGCTTTCTAATTATTTGTTTACTTTCTAACCGAAGCACCTGTAGGCCCATATGCCTTTATCTTTGAGGATTTTTATGGTACCCTATACTGCTATAGATGGAAGTGAGCAGTATACAATCATCCACCGCTGATTTTGTGAGGGTAGTCTCGTCAGTTTTCCGTTTTCTAGAACAACGCTAGCCCATCAGCAATCGGTCTGTTGGCCCTGGTTGTGCTGTCGCCCTGTTCCCGACCGCCCACTCGACGACTAGCCGGCTCCACCGTCGTCGAACTCGCCTCATTACTCTGTTATGGTTCAAATCTGTTTCTCATTCGGGGTACGTAACTGATCAATAGGTTGTATACAACGCAAACGCCCTTGCCAGTTTGGTTGAGAAGAAGAAAGGCTTGCAAAACTGGCTGGTCTACTACGAAAACCAGCACGCTAAGAACCCTGAAAAGGAGCTGACTATTAAGGTAATAATCTTCCTCCTTTGCAAATCATGCACCTAAGATCGGTTCGTCACAAAGCTATTTCAGTATGTGCTCTAATCTGCAAGTGGTATGGCTCATTTACGTACTTGTCTTGTAGACAGGACTGTGGGGTCTTTGGGGGGAAAAGGTGGATGCATTACAACACTACAAGACAACAATCGAGGAGCTATGTAAACAGGTGCCAGTCATCGTCTTGATAGTGTCATCAAGCAGCACCAATATCTTCTTTCATTGTACTCCCTCCGTCCGAAAATAAGTGTCTCAAATTTGTACTAGCTCTAGCACAAAGTTGTACTAAGCTTGAGACACTTATTTTGGGATGGAGGGAGCACTGCATAGTTCCTCCTAAACGCTGAGCAGCAGTATTAACAATATGTAACCTGTTAATTGCAGGAGGATGAGGAGAGGCAGAAGGTGATTAGTGATCCTAAGGCTATAATGCCAGCAGCATTTGTGTCTTTCAATAGTCAGTGGGGCGCTGCTGTCTGTGCACAAACACAGCAGACCAGTAACCCAACGGTGTGGTTGACCGAGTGGGCTCCGGAACCTCGTGATGTTTACTGGCCTAACCTCGCGATCCCTTTCGTCGAGCTCTCCGTCAGGAGGCTTATCATGGCTGTTGCGCTATTTTTCCTGACATTTTTCTTCATGGTCCCAATTGCGCTCGTCCAATCCGTGGCCAATCTCGACGATATTGAGCGGGTGCTTCCTTTCTTGAAACCTATAATAGAGAGGTGAGTGTAAGCACTCCTTTTCACGGTTCAATTGTGAAAAACAAAAAGGAAAGGCATTTGTGAGATCACTTTTCCCCATATTTTGATTAACGATTCTCCTTGCTGAATCATCAAAGAGCAGACAAAAATTTGTTGAATTCAATAGACCTTGAATTAAATAAAAAATCAGCCACATTATACTGATTTGTTTACAAGGTACTGCATTGCTGGATGTAATTTTCATGGTCAATGCAATTTCCTGCAGAAATGGTCCAAGGTCAGTCATACAAGGTTTCTTGCCAGGAATCGCATTAAAAATCTTCCTTATATTTCTGCCAACAATTCTCATGGCCATGAGCAAGATTGAAGGCCACGTATCACTCTCTGGATTGGAGAGGAAGACAGCATCAAAATACTTCCTGTTTATTTTCGTCAACGTATTCTTGGGAAGTGTAGTAGCTGGAACAGCGTTCCAGCAGCTCAACAGTTTTATCCATCAGTCCACTAACAAGTAAGCCAAATTTTGCACTTGGATATAATAACAAGGGTTCAATTATATTTATACTACCACATAAAAAAACTCGTTTACTTTTGTTTTGAAAAAGAATTCCAGAGACCATTGGAGAATCCATTCCCATGAAAGCGACTTTTTTCATCACCTACATTATGGTGGATGGATGGGCAGGCATTGCCGCTGAGGTTCTTAGGTTGAAGCCGTTGATCATGTTCCACATAAAGAACACATTCCTGGTCAGAACCGAGCAAGATCGTGAGCAGGCCATGGACCCTGGGAGCTTGGAGTTTGGCAGCACCGAACCGCGAATACAGCTCTACTTCCTCCTAGGGCTTGTATATGCTGTTGTGACACCCATCATTCTTCCTTTCATCATAGTCTTCTTCGCCCTGGCCTATCTTGTTTTCAGACACCAGGTACACATCTGTCCTCCAGTTCAAGTGATATATCTTTGTGTTCTTTCAGCTTCAAAATTTTCTTGTGGACATCTACATTGGCATAGATCAAAAATTTCTGCTTCATCACAGTATAATGCACCAAATACTAATCCTTGGTATGTTTCTTTTGTTGCAAGATCATCAATGTCTATAACCAGCAATACGAGAGCGGCGCGCAATTCTGGCCAGACGTACATGGACGAATCGTCACCGCGTTAGTCATATCGCAGATCCTGCTGATAGGACTGCTGAGCACACAGGAAGCAGAGCAGTCCACTGTCGCTCTTCTTCCTCTTCCTGTCCTGACCATATGGTTCCACTACGTCTGCAAGGGCCGGTTTGAGCCAGCATACATAAAATTCCCCTTGCAGGCAGGATCTATTCTCCATACATAACTCAATGCTATTCACATAATATCCAATGTTAAGTGAGGACAGCGTTTGATGTTTGCAGGAGGCCATGGTGAAGGACACGCTGCAACGGGCAAACGACCCGATGCTGAACCTGAGAGAGTACCTCAAGGGCGCATACGAGCACCCGGTCTTCCGCAGCGGTGACGTGTATGAGCTCTTGGCCATGGATGAAGAGGAGAACCCCCACCTCGTCGCCACCAAGCGGCGGTCTCGGATGACCACGCCGGTGGACAGCAAGTTCAATTCCAGCTCTGGCACCAACGAAGGAGAATATCAGCCGGCTGCGTCCTAGCTGACAAGGAAATGAGAGCAGACGAGACGCTGTAGAGTTTACTTGATCGGCAGTTGCACTGCACCAGTGCATTAGCATGTGTGGACGACGTCGATGGAATTGTACATTTGGAGATGTTAGAGCATCTCCAACGGCACACAAAAAGAATGGCCACCTAAATCCAGTTTTAGGAGTGGAGAGAGAAGATTTAGGTAGCCAATTTTTTTCTCCTGTTTTTATAGCGGACCTAAAAACTGGATATCTACGAGGATGTGGGCATAGCCCAGTGGTTGAAGCGCGTGATTGTAAGCCTAACGCACCAGGAGTTCGATCTTCATCGAGGCAATTTCTGGAATTCTCATGAGGGATGCTTCTATATCAATAAACCGTGGGTGCTAGTGCCCATGGAGTTTCATTTGAGGACGTGGGCATATCCAGGTGGTTGAAGCGCGTGATTGTAAACCTAACGACAGGAGTTCGATCTCTCGAGAGGCAATTTCTGGAATTCTCATGAGGATGCTTCTTCTATATCAATAAACCGTGGGTGCTAGTGCCCATGGAGTTTCATTTTTTTTTTTAAAAAAAAAACTGGATATCTACTCCTTCCGTTCCTAAATATTTGTCTTTCTAGAGATTTCAAATGGACTACCACATACGGATGTACATAGACATCTTTTAGAGCGTAGATTCACTCATTTTACTTCGTATGTAGTCACTTGTTGAAATATCTAGAAAGACAAACATTTAAAAACGGAGGGAGTAGATTCCAGGTTCTACTTTTATCACACATATTTGTAAATATGTAATGTTCCAAATAATATCATACTCATGTCAAATAAATCTGAAACAAATAAAGTCCAAATATTACTTAATTATTACATAGTTCATCAATCCGCAACTCCCAATGCAACACAAATGTTCATCAAACACAACACAAAGTGCATCGAACATGACGTGAAACATTCGAATAGAATAAATGGTCTTGTTGCCCATTCCATGTCCACCACTCCTTGACTTGTTGGAAACTTTAATATCTGTATCTCGAATTACATGGTGAACTTGAAGAACGTGTGGGATGTGTTCTTCTCTCCTACGTTGATACACCATCCATCACACAAATTCATAGTAGAAGCAATCCAAATTTTGGCTACGTTCATGCTCGTTGATCATATTGTGCAAGATCATGGCGGCAGTCATGATGTACCAAAGGATTTTTTGGTCCCAAAACCGAACCGGTCCTCGCACAATAGTAAACTGGGCTTGCCAAATCCCAAATGCTCTCTCCACATCCTTCCCAGCAGCTGGTTGAGCATTATGGAAATCAAGTTGTTTATTCCTTGGGGGAGGGGGGGGGGGCTGGGAATTGACTTCACAAAGGTTGCCCCCTTTGGGTACATCTCATCCAGTAGATAGTAGCTCATGTTGTATGTGCAGCCATTTGCTTAAAACTTCACCTGTGGTGATTCCCCATTGGCTAACCGTGCAAAGAGTGGTGATCGGTGGAGCACATTGATGTCATTGCAAGCTCTATGCATTCCAAAATAGGCATGCCAAAACCATGTCTCATGATCTGCAATGGCTTCAAGAATGAAGTTGGATCCTTCACATGGTCGATGAACTGTCCATGTCATGCCAGAGCAGTTCGTCCACCTCTAGTGCATGCAATCAACTGAGTTGATCATCCCTAAAAACCCTTGTGCTTTGTTCATCTACAAAAGTCTCCGAGTGTCCTAAGCATTGAGTGCTCTCAACTACTGTGGCCTAAAGACTTCAACCACCGCCTTCACAAATTGCTTCACACACTTGATGGAAGTGCTCTCTCCCATTTCCAGATGATCATCAACGAAATCTGCAAGAATGCCATATGGCATCATGCAGTGCCATGGTCACCATAAGGATACTGATGTATCCAAGATCTCTGGGGCAATTTCTCCTCTGCACGAAGAATTGATCATGCTCTTTGACAAAGTTGGCAATGTGGAGAAACAAATATGGAGCCATTCGGAACCTACATCAGAAGTATCTCTCTAGATACACTAGATTTGCACAGAAGTAATCAAGTATGAGTTTATTATGTCTGTGTACCCGGCTCCTACGAATCACCTCACGATCGATAATGGAACCACCATGTTTTGACCGCTTGTTCTTCATGTCGATCAACATGATCATGGCAATGTCATCATCTTCATCAAACTCATATTTCTCCTCGGAGGAGGAATCACACCAACTCATCTACACGTTGGACATATTCCTGTGGAAATTATAGGATGGCTAATAATTTTTTTGTTGTATTGATCTGACCAAGGGTGTGGGATATATATAGAGTACAACATAGAAGAGGCTTGAAGTACAAGGCAAGATATTGTGTGTTTAAACTAAGTCTATCTCTATCTCCTTATCTCTAGCTAGTCACGTTTATACTTCTAACATTCCCCCTCAGTCATAGCGGGAGTGAAGCGGACGATTACGACTGAATTTGAAGTATTGTGCTTCCATCGTTTTTTCTCCGCCGCGCCATCATCAACTGCGTCTCTCATGGGTTGACACCTAGGGCTGTGACTGCGTCCCCTTCTGGTGCCTTCCTGCCTTCTCCTCTATTCCCTCCCACAGTCACAGCGGGAGTGGTTGCCGATGTGTTGTTGTAGACGTAGCCATTAATGTCAATGTCGAGGTAGCCGATCATGTGATGTAGCCGTGGTCGAGATAGTCGTGGATGATGAAGCCCCACAAAGCCGAGGGTGCAAAAAATTGCGCGATGTTGTAGATGACGGAGCTGCAGTCATGGACGATGCACCTTGCGGGTGTCAGATTGTGCCGTCAGCGATGAGTCCACTGATTTTCCCAAGACCGGGGAAAACCCATCGAGCACACATCAGTTTTGCCAGAACCGTGTGGCCGTGTAGGGGTCGTTACTAGAGTGACGCCATGTCGATGCAGTCGTGCCTTCGTGGATGACGCGGTCGATGCCGTTGTCGTGACGCGGTCATTGCCGTCGTCGAGGTCACGTCTTGCAGAAAAGTCTGTTAGAGGACGCTAGGTGCCCATCTTGTGCACTAGGCGGCGGAGGTGTGTTGATGAAGATACTGGTGAAGACCACGTTGATGAAGACCTTGGCGATGAAGTATCGGCGATGACGTTGCAGCGGCATGTCGATGATGATGCGTCGTTGAAGGCGTCCCTCCGTGGCAACAAAATGTCGATGTTGCGTCGTGCTGAAGAAGTATGTTGGCTTATAGCCCGGCGTAGTCGTACAGGTTGATGTCGTTCGGCTCGGGTCGTCTAATATTGATACAGATCGCTCAGTGTAGATCGATGTGTCGGATTGGTGTAGACGTGCATCGCGTGCGGTCGGTGCAGATCGACGAGGTAGTGCGTGTCCGCGACGGTCGATGTAGTAGCGCCAGACGCCTGTGGAGGATTGTCGAAGCCGTGACGCACAAGTACATGGTAGCAGTTATCTGGTTGGCTCATTCAGTGTAGATCGCCATGGCTCTCATGTGGCCCACGGAAAGATACATAGCTGGGCTGCATCATGTCTCTTGCTGGATAAGATGCGTAGGACGCCGTCGGCTGCATGTTCCTGACAGGTAGCAAGTACACAGACAGCCGCATGCTGGTGGTTTCTGGCTCCTTGATCTGCACCACTGGCTGCGTGCGAGGCCGCCGGTGTTCGAGTCAACACAACTTGTGGACGCGCAGGAGCTCCGGGAGGCGATGAAAGCGCGCTGTTGATGTAGATTGGTTAAAGTGGATGTAAGGGTCGTCGCTGAACCGTGTGCCAGCGGTCCACCGGACGCACCATCGATGTAGGTGTGCGTGACGAGGACCTCGGGTCGATGTAGAAGACCGTGCTGCTTATTGGATTGCTGTTGGTTGGTGGCGTCGTGTGCTGCATGTCACGCGGAAATGGACCTGTGAGAGGTGCGCCCGATGCAGCCCGTCTATCGCCGTGGCCGTGCCGAGGGAACGAGGACGCAGGCCGGCTGGAGTGATTTGGTCGCCATCGTGCCGTCTGGGATAGCGATTTCTGCTCCGATCTGTTGCGCTTTTTCTCACCGGGATTTGGGTCTTAGATTTATTTGGTGTCTAAAGGAAACAATCTACTATAATTTTGGAAACTGGAATTGATCTATAATCTATGAACCAATCTAATCTTTGATCAGACCGGGTGCCGTGCCCCGGGGAGATTGAGAGGAGATTAATCTCCCCGGGGGCGGCGCCGATGCGGAATTGGTGGAAGGTCTTAGGATCGGCGCTCTAATAATACCATGTGGAAATTATAGGATGGCTAATAATTTTGTTGTTGTATTGATCTGACCCAAGTGTGGGATATATATATATATATATATATATAGGGAAAATGCATCCTACTACCGGGTGTAGCTACACCCATTTCTCATATACTATCATGTGGTAGTATATACTCTACTTTATTATTTTTAGTATGTTCATATTGAAGGAAATATGCCCTAGAGGCAATAATAAAGTTATTATTTATTTCCTTATATCATGATAAATGTTTATTATTCATGCTAGAATTGTATTAACGGAAACATAATACATGTGTGAATACATAGACAAGCAGATAGTCACTAGTATGCCTCTACAAGACTAGCTCATTAATCGAAGATGGTTATGTTTCCTAACCATAGACATGTGTTGTCATGTGATTAATGGGATCACATCATTAGGAGAATGATGTGATTGACATGACCCATTTCGTTAGCTTAGCACTTGATCGTTTAGTATGTTGCTTATGCTTTCTTCATGACTTATACAAAGTTCCTGCAACTATGAGATTATGCAACTCCGTTTACGGAGGAACACTTTGTGTGCTACCAAAGCGTCACAGCGTAAATGGGTGATTATAAAGGTACTCTACAGGTGTCTCCAAAAGTATATGTTGAGTTGGCATGAATCGAGATTAGGTTTTGTCACTCCGATTGTCGGAGAGGTATCTCTGGGCCTTCTCGGTAATACATCACATAAGCCTTGCAAGCATTGCAACTAATGAGTTAGTTGTGAGATGATGTATTACGGAGCGAGTAAAGAGACTTACTGTAACGAGATTGAACTAGGTATTGGATACCGACGATCGAATCTCGGGTAAGTAACATACCGATGACAAAGGAACAACGATATATCGTTATGCGGTTTGACCGATAAAGATCTTGAAGAATATGTAGGAACCAATATGGGCATCCAGGTTCCGCTATTGGTTATTGACCGAGAATGGTTCTAGGTCATGTCTACATAGTTCTCGAACCCGTAGGGTCCGCACGCTAACGTTTGATGACAGTTCATTATGAGTTTATAAGTATTGATGTACGAAGGTAGTTCGAGTCCGGATGTGATCACGGACATGACGAGGAGTCTCAAAATGGTCGAGACATAAAGATTGATATATTGGAAGCCTACATTTGGACATCGGAAATGTTCCGAGTGAAATCGAATTTACGAGAGTACCGGAGGTTACTGGAACCCCGGGAACTATATGGGCCATAGTGGGCCTTGGTGGAAAGGAGAAAGGGCCAGCCCTAGGTGGCATGGCCCCCCTTCCCTAGTCCTACTAGGACTAGGAAAGGTGGGCGGCCCCTCTCTCTCTTTCCCCTCCGGTGAATCCTATTCCAACTAGGATTGAGGGGAATCCTACTCCCGGAGGAGTAGGACTCCTGGCCAGCGCCTCCTTGGCGGCCGCCCCCTCCCCTTGGCTCCTTTATATACGGGGCAGGGGCACCCTAGAACACACAAGTTGATCTCGAATCGTTCCTTAGCCGTGTGCGGTGCCCCTTCCACCATATTCCACTTGGTCATATCGTCGCGGAGCTTAAGCGAAGCCCTGCGTCGGAGAAGTCATATCGTTGCGGAACTTAGGCGAAGCCCTGCGTCGGTGGAGCATCATCATCGTCCTGCGCCGTCGTCTTGTGGAACTCATCCCGACACTTTGCTGGATTGGAGTCCGGGATCGTCATCGAGCTGAGCGTGTGCAGAACTCGGAGGTGCCGTCGTTCGGTGCTTGGATCGGTCGGATCGTGAAGGCGCACGACTACATCAACAGCGTTGTTATCGCGCTTCGCTTTCGGTCTCACGAGAGTGCGTGGGCGGACCTCTCCCTCTCGTTGCTATGCCATCACCATGGTCTTGCGTGTGCGTAGGAATTTTTTGAAATTACTCGTTCCCCAATGATGGCATCGAGCCTGGTTTTATGCGTTGATGTCATATGCACGAGTAGAACACAAGTGAGTTGTGGGCGATATAAGTCATCTGCTTACCAGCATGTCATACTTTGGTTCAGCGGTATTGTGAGATGAAGCGGCCGGACCGACATTACGCAGACGCTTACGCGAGACTGGTTTCACCGCCCGAGCACTAGTTGCTTAAAGGTGACGGCGGTGTCTGTCTCTCTCACTTTAGTTGAACCGAGTGTGGCTCGCCCGGTCCTTGCGAAGGTTAAAACAGCACCAACTTGACAAACTATCGTTGTGGTTTTGATGCGTAGGTAAAACGGTTCTTGCTCAGCCCGTAGCAGCCACGTAAAACTTGCAACAACAAAGTAGAGGGCGTCTAACTTGTTTTTGCAGGGCATGTTGTGATGTGATGTGGTCAAGGCGTGATGCTATATTTTATTGTATGAGATGATCATGTTTTGTAACGAGTTATCGGCAATGGCTGGCAGGAGCCATATGGTTGTCGCTTTATTGTATGAAATGCAAGCGCCATGTAATTGCTTTACTTTATCACTAAGCGATAGCGATAGTCGTAGAAGCAATAGTTGGCGAGGCGACAACGATGCTACGATGGAGATCAAGGTGTCGCGCCGGTGGCGATGGTGATCATGGCGGTGCTTGGAGATGGAGATCACAAGCACAAGATGATGATGACCATATCATATCACTTATATTGATTGCATGTGATGTTTATCCTTTATGCATCTTATCTTGCTTTGATTGACGGTAGCATTATAAGATGATCTCTCACTAAAATTATCAAGAAGTGTTCTCCACGAGTATGCACCGTTGCTAAAAGTTCAGTAGTACTCGGACACCACGTGATGATCGGGTGTGATAAGTTCTCGTTCATCTACAACGGGTGCAAGCCAGTTTTGCACATGCGAATACTCAGGTTAAACTTGGCGAGCCTAGCATATGCAGATATGGCCTCGGAACACGGAGACCGAAAGGTCGGCGTGAATCATATAGTAGATATGATCAACATAGTGATGTTCACCATTGAAACTACTCCATCTCACGTGATGATCGGACATGGTTTAGTTGATTTGGATCACGTAATCACTTAGATGACTAGAGAGATGTCTGTCTAAGTGGGAGTTTTTAATATGATTAATTGAACTTAAATTTATCATGAACTTAGTACTGATAGTATTTTGCTTGTCTATGTTTCTTGTAGATAGATGGCTCGTCTTTGTTGTTCCGTTGAATTTTAATGCGTTCCTTGAAAGCAAAGTTGAAAGATGATGGTAGCAATTACGGACTGGGTCCGTAATTTGAGGATTATCCTCATTGCTGCACGGAAGAATTACGCCTGGAAGCACCGCTGGGTGCCGAACTGCTGCAGAGCAACGCGAGAAGTTGTGAGCGTCTGGCGAGCAAAGCTGATGACTACTCTATAGTTCGATGTGCCATGCTTTACGGCTTAGAACCGGGTCTTCAACGGCGTTTTGAGCGTCATGGAGCATATGAGATGTTCAGGAGTTGAAGTTAATATTTCAAGCAAATGCCCGGATTGAGAGATATGAAGTCTCCAATAAGTTCTATAGCTGCAAGATGGAGGAGAATAGTTACATCGGTGAGCACATACTCAAAATGTCTAGGTATAATAATCACTTAATTCAGCTGGGAGTTAATCTTCCGGATGATAGTGTCATTGACAAAATTCTCCAATCACGCCACCAAGCTACAAGAGCTTCGTGATGAACTATAATATGCAAGGATGACTAAAACAATTCTGAGCTCTTCGCAATGCTAAAAGCAGCGGAGGTAGAAATCAAGAAAGAGCATCAAGTGTTGATGGTCAACAAGACCACTAGTTTCAAGAAAAGGGCAAAGGAAGAAGAAGGAAACTTCAAAAGAACAGCAAGAAAGTTGCTAATCAAGAGAAGAAACCCAAGTCTGGACCTAAGCCTGAAATCGAGTGTTTTACTTGCAAGCGATGGACCTCGAAGCGGAACTGCCCCAAGTATTTGGCGGATAAGAAGGATGGCAAGGTGAACAAAGGTATATGTGATATACATGTTATTGATGTGTACCTTACTAGAGCTCGTAGTAGCACTGGTATTTGATCTGGTTACATTGCTAATATTTGCAACTCGAAGCAGGGACTACGGAATAGGCGAGCACGGCAAAGGGCGAGGTGACGATCTTGGCGTGGGAAATGGTTCCAGTCAATGTGATCATGATCGCACGCTACCTCTACATCTACCTTGGGATTAGTTTTAGACCTAAATAATTGTTATTTGGTGCGGCGTTGAGCATGAACATTATATCTGGATCTTGTTTGATGCGAGACGGTTATTCATTTAAATCGAGAGAATAATGGTTGTTCTATTTATATGAGTAATATCTTTTATGGTCATGCACCCTTGAAGAATGGTCTATTCTTGTTGAATCTCGACGATAGTGATACACATATTCATAATGTCGAAGCCAAAAGATGCAGAGTTGATAATGATAGTGCAACTTATTTGTGGCACTTGCCGTTTAGGTCATATCGGTGTAAAACGCATGAAGAAACTCCATACGATGGACTTTTGGAATCACTTGATTATGAATCACTTGGTACTTGCGAACCGTGCCTCATGGGCAAGATGACTAAAACACCGTTCTCCGGTTGTATGGAGAGAGCAACAGACTTATTGGAAATCATACATACAGATGTATGTGGTCCGATGAATGTTGAAGCTCGTGGCGGATATCGTTATTTTCTCACCTTCACAGATGATTTAAGCAGATACGGGTATATCTACTTGATGAAGCATAAATCTGAAACATTTGAAAAGTTCAAAGAATTTCAGAGTGAAGTTGAAAATCATCGTAACAAGAAAATAAAGTTTCTCGATCTGATCGTGGAGGAGAATATTTGAGTTCGAGTTTGGTCTACATTTGAAGCAATGCGGAATAGTTTAGCAACTCACGCCACCGGAACACCTCAGCGTAATGGTGTGTCGAGCGTCAGAATCGTACTTTACTAGATATGGTGCGATCTATGATGTCTATTTCGATTTACCGCTA
Organism: Aegilops longissima; assembly: GCA_021605205.1. Lineage (NCBI taxonomy): Eukaryota > Viridiplantae > Streptophyta > Magnoliopsida > Poales > Poaceae > Aegilops > Aegilops longissima. Next base: position 421,819,604 of record CM038677.1, on the reverse strand, counting down.
TCGTTTTGGGGTTATGCTTTAGAGGCGGCGCATTCACGTTAAATAGGACACCGTCAAAATCCGTTGAGAGCGGCGCCTTATGAACTATGGTTTAGCAAGAAACCAAAGTTGTCGCTTCGAAAGTTTGGGGTTGCGATGCTTATGTGAAAAACTTCAACCCGATAAGCTTGAACCCAAATCGGAAAATGTGTCTTCATAGGATACCCAAAGGAGACAATTGGGTATACCTTCTATCACAGATCCGAAGGCAAGACATTCGTTGTTAAGAATGGATCCTTTCTAGAGAAGGAGTTTCTCTCGAAAGAAGTGAGTGGGAGGAAAGTGGAACTTGATGAGGTAATAGTACCAGCTCCCTTATTGGAAAGTAGTTCATCACGAAATCGGTTTACGTGACACCTACACCAATTAGCGAGGAAGATAATGATAATGATCATGAAACTTCAGATCAAGTTGTCCTTGAACCGTAGATCAACCAGAATAAAATCCGCACTGAGTGGTACGGTAATCCTATTCGGAAGTCATGCTACTAGATCATGGTGAACCTACGAACTATGAAGAAGCGATGGTGAGCCCAGATTCCACAAAATGGCTTGAAGCCATGAAATCTGAGATGGGATCCATGTATGAGAACAAAGTATGGACTTTGGTAGACTTGCCCGATGATCGGCAAGCTATTGAGAATAAATGGATCTTTAAGAAGAAGACCGCGCCGATGGTAATGTAGCTGTCTACAAAGCTCGACTTGTTGCAAAAGGTTTCGACAAGTTCAAGGGGTTGACTACGATGAGACTTTCTCACCCGAAGCGATGCTTAAGTCTGTCCGAATCATGTTAGCAATTGCCGCATTTTATGATTATGAAATTTGGCAAATGGATGTAAAACTGCATTCTTGAATGGATTTCTAGAAGAAGAGTTGTATATGATGCAACCAAAAGGTTTTGTTGATCCAAAGGGTGCTAACAAAGTGTGCAAGCTCCAACGATCAATTTATGGTGCAGTGCAAGCCTCTCGGAGTTGGAATAAGCGCTTTGATAGTGTGATCAAAGCATATGGTTTTATCTGAGACTTTTGGAGAAGCTTTGTATTTACAAGAAAGTGAGTGGGAGCTCTGTAGCATTTCTAATATTATATGTGGACGACATATTGTTGATTGGAAATGATATAGAATTTCTGGATAGCATAAAAGGATACTTGAATAAAAGTTTTTCAATGAAAGACCTCGGTGAAGCTGCTTACATATTGGGCATCAAGATCTATAGAGATAGATCAAGACGCTTAATTGGACTTTCACAAAGCACATACCTTGATAAAGTTTTGAAGAAGTTCAAAATGGATCAGGCAAAGAAAGGTTTTTTACCTGTATTACAAGGTGTAAGATTGAGTCGGACTCAATGCCCGACCACGCAGAAGATAGAGAGAAAATGAAAAATGTTCCTATGCTTCAGCCATAGGCTCTATCATGTATGCAATCTTGTGTACCAGACTGACGTATGCTTAGCTGTAAGCTTGGCAGGAAGGTACCAAAGTAATCCGAGTGGATCATGGACAGCGGTCAAGAACATCTGAAATACGAAAAGGACTAAGGATATGTTTCTCGTATATGGAGGTGACAAAGAGCTAGTCGTAAATGGTTACGTCGATGCAAGCTTTGACACCGATCGAGACGATTCTAAATCGCAAACCGGATATGTATTTTTATTAAGCGGTGGAGCTGTCGGTTGGTGCAGTTCTAAACAAAGCGTCGTGGCGGGATCTACATGTGAAGCGGAGTACATAGCTGCTTGAAGCAGCAAATGAAGGAGTCTGGATGAAAGAGTTCATTTCCGATCTAGGTGTTATACCTAGTGCATCGGGACCAATGAAGATCTTACGTGACAATCTTGGTGCAATTGCCTTGGCAAAGGAATCCAGATTTCACAAGAGGACCAAGCATATCAAGAGACGCTTCAATTCCATTGGGACCAAGTCCAAGTGGGAGACATAGAGATTTGCAAAATACATACGGATCTGAATGTTGCGAGACCGTTGACTAAGCCTCTTCCACGAGCAAAACATGATCAGCACCAAGACTCCATGGGTGTTAGAATCATTCTTGTGTAATCTAGATTATTGACTCTAGTGCAAGTGGGAGGCTGAAGGAAATATGCCCTAGAGGCAATAATAAAGTTATTATTTATTTCCTTATATCATGATAAATGTTTATTATTCATGCTAGAATTGTATTAACCGGAAACATAATACATGTGTGAATACATAGACAAGCAGATAGTCACTAGTATGCCTCTACAAGACTAGCTCATTAATCGAAGATGGTTATGTTTCCTAACCATAGACATGTGTTGTCATTTGATTAATGGGATCACATCATTAGGAGAATGATGTGATTGACATGACCCATTTCGTTAGCTTAGCACTTGATCGTTTAGTATGTTGCTTATGCTTTCTTCATGACTTATACAAAGTTCCTGCAACTATGAGATTATGCAACTCCGTTTACGGAGGAACACTTTGTGTGCTACCAAAGCGTCACTGGCGTAAATGGGTGATTATAAAGGTACTCTCAGGTGTCTCCAAAAGTATATGTTGAGTTGGCATGAATCGAGATTAGGTTTTGTCCTCCGATTGTCGGAGAGGTATCTCTGGGCCTTCTCGGTAATACACATCACATAAGCCTTGCAAGCATTGCAACTAATGAGTTAGTTGTGAGATGATGTATTACGGAGCGAGTAAAGAGACTTACCGTAGCGAGATTGAACTAGGTATTGGATACCGACGATCGAATCTCGGGTAAGTAACATACCGATGACAAAAGGAACAACGATATATCGTTATGCGGTTTGACCGATAAAGATCTTGAAGAATATGTAGGAACCAATATGGGCATCCAGGTTCCGCTATTGGTTATTGACCGAGAATGGTTCTAGGTCATGTCTACATAGTTCTCGAACCCGTAGGGTCCTTACGCTTAACGTTCGATGACAGTTCATTATGAGTTTATAAGTATTGATGTACGAAGGTAGTTGAGTCCGGATGTGATCACGGACATGACGAGGAGTCTCGAAATGGTCGAGACATAAAGATTGATATATTGGAAGCCTACATTTGGACATCGGAAATGTTCGAGTGAAATCGGAATTTATCGAGTGCGGGAGGTTACGGAACCCCCGAACTATATGGGCCATAGTGGGCCTTGGTGGAAAGGAGAAAGGGCCAGCCCTAGGTGGCGCGCCTCCCCTTCCCTAGTCCTACTAGGACTAGGAAAGGTGGGCAGCCCCCTCTCTCTTTCCCCCTCCGGTGAATCCTATTCCAACTAGGATTGGGGGAATCCTACCCGGAGGAGTAGGACTCCTGGCCAGCGCCTCCTCTTGGCCGGCCGGCCCCTCCCCTTGGCTCCTTTATATACGGGGCAGGGGCACCTAGAACACACAAGTTGATCTACGGATCGTTCCTTAGCCGTGTCGGTGCCCCTTCCACCATATTCCACTTGGTCATATCGTCATGAGCTTAAGCGAAGCCTGCGCCGGAGAAGTCATATCGTCGCGGAACTTAGGCGAAGCCCTCGTCGGTGGAGCATCATCATCGTCACCACGCCGTCGTCTTGTGGAACTCATCCCGACACTTTGCTGGATTGGAGTCGGGGATCGTCATCGAGCTGAGCGTGTGCAGAACTTCGGAGGTGCCGTCGTTCGGTGCTTGGATCGGTCGGATCGTGAAGGCGTCGACTACATCAACAGCGTTGTTATAACGCTTCCGCTTTCGGTCTCACGAGTGCGTGGACGGACACTCTCCCCTCTCGTTGCTATGCCATCACCATGGTCTTGCGTGTGCGTAGGAATTTTTTTGAAATTACTACATTCCCCAACACATATATTGTATCTAAGATACTCCCAAGTGATATATATGAAAAAATGGCAAGGGAGCTCATAATTTTATTGTATTTGTGAAATACGTACATATTTGTACGTGAAATAAAGTATGCGCAAAATATGATACATACTACCAAAAAAGTAGTATATATACTACCTAAACATTCTTATATACTACATACTACGCACATTTATACTCCGATATGATAGATACTACATAGAGCGTATGAAACAAAAGTGGGAGTAACTACACCCGGTAGTAGGAAATTTGTCATATATATATATATATATATATATATATATATATATATATATATATATATATATATATATATATATATATAGCCAGTGCAGAATAAGTTATTCTTCACCGAGATAATCTTCGATCACATCATAATTAAATTACATTTGAAATTTAAATAGTTACATTCCTATTGATTCACTACGTAAAATTTGGCATAAGAAAATAAAAATATAGATCATAAGACAAGAAAATATGCAGTTTATGTGTATTTTACACTATGTTTTACGTTTGTAATTTTAATAACATAAAATATTTTTTTACGACGATTATATATTTTCTTATGGTCTCTTTTACATCAGAAATAAGACAAAACTTATGGAGCGTAAAATTACAATGGATTGATGGTAAAATAAAGGGGTGAAGAATAACTATTCCTCACCCAGGATGATAATCGTCAATCCCTATATATATATATATATATATATATATATATATATATATATATATATATATATATATATATATATATATATATATATATAGTACAACGTAGAAGAGGTTTGGAGTACAAGGCAAGATATTGTTGAACTAAGTCTATCTCTATCTCCTTATCGCTAGCTAGTCACGTTTATACTTCTAACAATTCCATCATGAACAAGACATAGCTCACAACAAATAACAAAAGAGGAAAAACTTAGTGGAATTCTGATGAACACCTAGCAGGCACCGATTTCGATTTTGGCCGGAGTACCTCACCGTGTCATGACGATCGCGGAATGCCCAAAAAAGTCGTCGAGATATCCCTTGTAATGCGTGTGGATATTTTGCAAATGAGTATGTCTAGGTTTCAGTCGACTGAGACTTCGCGAAGTCTCAGTCAGCTGACGTCATATGCTTGTAACCCAGCCCAATTTATGTTAGGGAGCGTAGCATGCAATTTCAAAAAAATTCCTACGATCACGCAAGATCTATCTAGGAGATGCATATCAACAAGAGGGGGAGAGTGTGTCCACGTACCCTCATAGAACGAAAGCGGAAGCATTAGGTTAACGTGGTTGATGTAGTCGAACGTCTTCGCGATCCAACCGATCAAGTACCGAACGTACGTCACCTCCGAGTTCAACACACGTTCAGCTCGATGACGTCCCTCGAACTCTTGGTCCAGCAGAGGGTCGAGGGAGAGTTTCGTCAGCACAACGGCGTGGTGACGGTGATGATGATCCGCGCAGGGCTTCGCCTAAGAATTACGTGAATATGACCAGAGGAGTAAACCGTGGAGAGAGACACCGCACACGGCTTGGAACAATTGGTGTGTCTCCAAAGGGTGCCCTGCCCATGTATATAAAGGAAGGAGAGGGAGGAGGCCGGCCCTAGGGGGCGCGCCATAAGGGGGAGTCCTACTAGGACTCCTAGTCCTAGTAGGATTCGGCCCCCCTTCTTTCCTTCTCATGGAGGTGGAAAGGGGGGAGGAGAGGGAGTAGGAGAAGGAAAGGGGGGTGGCGCCCCCTTCCCTAGTCCAATTCGGCCTCCTCCCTTGTGGGGGGCGCACCAGCCCCTTGTGGGCTGGTTAGCCTCCCTCCTATGGCCTATATGGCCTATATCTTTCCCCGGGGGGTTCCAGTAACCCCGACCCTCCGGTACTCCGGTATGTACCCGATACACTCCGGAACCCTTCCGGTGTCCGAATACTACCTTCCAATATATCAATCTTTACCTCTCGACCATTTTGAGACTCCTTGTCATGCCCGTGAACTCATCCAGGATTCCGAACAATCTTCGGTCACCAAAACACATAACTCATAATACAAATCATCATCGAACGTTAAGCATGCGGACCCTACGGGTTCGAGAACTATGTAGACATGACCAAGACACATCTCCGGTCAATAACCAATAGCGGAACCTGGATGCTCATATTGGTTCCTACATATTCTATGAAGATCTTTATCGGTCAAACCGCAATGACAACATACGTTATTCCCCTTGTCATCGGTATGTTACTAGCCCGAGATTCGATCGTCGGTATCATCATACCTAGTTCAATCTCGTTACTGGCAGAATCTCTTTACTCGTTCAAAGTAATGTATCATCCATAACTAACTCATTAGTCACATTTCTTGCAAGGCTTATAGTGATGTGCATTACGAGAGGGCCGGAGATAGCTCTTTGATACTCGGGTGACAAATCCTAATCTCGATCTATACCAACCTTGCAGACACCTTGAGAGACACTGTAGAGCATCTTTATAATCACCCGATTCGTTGTGGCGTTTGATAGAACACAAAGGTGTTCCTCTGGTGATCATGAGTTGCATAATCTCATAGTCAAAGGAATATGTATAAGTCATGAAGAAAGCAACAACAATAAAACTTAACGATCATTATGCTAAGCTAACGAGTGGGTCTTGTCCATCACATCATTCTCCTAATGATGTGATCCCGTTCATCAAATGACAACACATGTCTATGGTTAGGAAACTTAACCATCTTTGATTAACGAGCTAGTCTAGTAGAGGCTTACTAGGGACATGGTGTTTTGTCTATGTATCCACACGTGTATCAAGTTTCTGGTTAATACAATTCTAGCATGAATAATAAACATTTATCATGATATAAGGAAATATAAATAACAAATTTATTATTGCCTCAAGGGCATATTTCCATGCCCTAGAGGTAATAATAAATTTAATTTTATTGATTTCTTGACTGAACTATCCAGTTGTTGATGACTGGAGCATAGTATTGAGAATAGACGATGAAATCGAAATATAACTACAAAAAATACACTTCCGTGATGATACGTGTTTGTCACAATAGGTCGCGTTTTTGTCATGCATGTACATCCATGGCAAATTTATGCCAGAATCAAGATAGTCATACTGTCTTTGTCGAGAAGTGTTCCATGACATTACCAAAATTATCATCCGGAAGTGTCCACTTCCATGACGATAAATCCAGCGTCATAGAAGTGCTTTTCGTCAAGGGTGACCGACACGTGGCATCCACCGTGAAGACGCCGTTAAGCTATCGGGTCGGATTTTGGATCCGATAACCGTTAATGACCACGACCAATGCCGATTTTCCACGTAAAATTCTCATTGGCTGAAGGATCACGTGTCGACTCGCGTTGTACGGTGTCACTCATCAACGGTCGAGATGGGCCTATGATATGTTGACACGTGGACCGCCCAAAACAGCCACAAAGTTTAAATGGACCGACCAACCGAAGGCCCATAAGATTTAGCGGACCATAATGGGCGGCCGACTAAAACCCACAAAATTTAGCGAGACCATAATGGGCGGCCCCGCTAAAGGCCCACAAGATTTTGCGGACCACAATGGGCCGGCCAAAGCAAAAACCCACAAGATTACGCATACCATAATGGGCCGACCCAGCTAAAGGCCCAACATTCTCTGTCAAAGCGGCCGTCAGCGGCTGGTCTAAACTTGTCATCAATGCGGCCCATGGTCACTACGGCCCGTTAACGGTCGCTAAGTAATTGGGCGAATGCGGCCCGGTGTATTTTCGACACGTTAAAGGTCGGCTTCATTTGGGCCCATTTATAGGCCATCAAAACTTTTGGCCCATAAGCGACCGTGAAGGATTTGGGTCATATTCGCCATGTCGTCATTCGACTGTTAGAGGCCCACTATAGATTGGCCCACTTTCGACTGTTGTCATTTTGGCCCGTTAACGCCGGACGTAAACCATGGGCCATATGTGGCTAACGTCATATCGGGCCCATTAACGGCCCATATAAAATGACGATAATCTAGCCCGACCGAAGTTCCGGCTGTTAAAGGCCGTGTATTAGGTCGGCGCATTCTGACCGTCCAATTTTGGCTGTCAAATATCCGCATGGTAAATGGGCCACCGTTTGACCTACTAAGTCCGATGGGTTATTTGGCACAATCAGGGCCCAATCTCACTTCGGTCTATTAAAGGCCCATGTTTTTATGGGCTCGACATATTTACACTGTAAGCGGCCTACTTTTACTGAGGGCCCAAATTATGTTTAGGCACATTAAAGGCCCACTATGGGCACAGCCTACGGAAAAATTTGAAAGCTTATGCTAATTTAAGCCGAGATATTTTTAGTGGGCTACATGCCAATTCGGCCCGTGTCGTTTTAGCCCAATTGGAATGGGCTGACGAATGTTGGCATGTTTGGCTCCTCTGACTTTTCGTCCAAATACATTACTAAGATAAACCTACACTATACAAAAATAGTGTCATAATTACTACAGCCTGTGGCAGCATCATAAATGTTGTATCACAACTGTTGGGGATGTAACTACTGAGTGTAAACCGCCCAGGAGGGGCCGGTTCACCCTCAGCTACATTGAAGCCCACGAAGACTCGGAAGATGGCGCTTTACTATGAAACTTAGAGGCCGGGCCCAAAAGGCGGATTAGGGCCCATGATGGTAAAACCGCCATAGTCATGTAACTTGTGTTGTAAGATAAGGGAAGGAGAGACCGGGCGAACACTTATCTGAGTCGGCCTCGGGACTCTCATGAGACCAGCCGGGCATCAACCCATGTATATAAGGGGCGACCCGTGGCGATTTAGGGACAGAGAACAACAACTCGAGGTCTAGGCGAAGCTGTCTGCTCCCTAGTCGTCGAGACCACATCAATCCCATCACAAACTAGACGTAGGCTTTTACCTTCATCGAAGGGGCCGAACTAGTATAACTCTCGTGTCTTTGCGTCCGCTTTAACCCCTCGAAGTTAACCCGTAGCGATGGCTCCACGACTAAGTCCTTTCATGAGGACATCTGCCGTGACAAAACCACGATAGTTGGCGCCCACCATGGGGCTATTGCACGATGGTTTGATGATCTTGGAGGGCAAGCTCGAAGGACTCGAAGGCTCGTTGTGGGCGGATGACCAAGAGTCGTCGCGGCAAGCTCTACATCGACGATGCAGGTTGGGGCCCGAGGCGGCTCGATTGAGTCTGGTGCGGGTCCCCTTTGGTGGCATACACGTTTTCATCGGCAAGATCGGTGAGCGAGGGCTGAGCGGACATCGCACGACCTCGTCGAGACGGCTCGGCGTCGTAACCTGCCCGAGCTAAACCGGCCGTCAAAGCGTGCTTTCGTGGGAGTTATCCACGGAGGAAATCATGAGGACGGATCGAGAATCTGGTGGCGAAACCGTCGTCTACTCGATGACGAGTCGTCGGCCGGAAACCGAGTCTGTATCACCGCAAGATGGCCAGATTAGGGGCTGTTCCGACGGTGACAGTATTCGGACCCTTTGATCTGCCCAACCGGTTGGAATATTCATGGCGGTACACTGGCGATGCTTCACTCTTGACCGCTGCGACAATGGTCGCCGGTTCAACAATGGCGATGGCAGCCGGGCAGAGGCCCCCGGCGCCCGCCGCTCAAGTTTTATCGAACTATTCGATCGCGCTGGCTGTGCTCATGGCAGAGGTTAACCCGCGGACCAGGACATTCATAATGCGGAGATTGCAAAGGTGAAGGAACAAATCACTCAGGCTAAAGCGGATCGCGGTGCGAGCCTTGGGATGGCGCAGAGCGAACGCTTTGGATGCGCAAGCTTATAGGCTCATCTTTGGATCGTAACGCGTCGCATGAAGTCATGAAGAGGAAATACTGATCCCGTTTGCCTTGAGTTTTGAGGAAGAGATCTCTTCAACACCCGGGGCGAGGACCCGATAATCCGCCGGCGATAAACCGGGCGGAAGCACTGGACGGGCGCGGCAGTTCAGCCCGCGTAATAGATCTACCTCGCCATCATACAAGCACGCCTCGGGCCGCAAACACCTCCAGTCACTACTCCAACCCGATGGATAACCTTGTAGCAGCTGCGCACGGTTGGAGGCGATTCAATTGAAGGCGATTCACCACAAGGCGGTAGAGACGCGCGGGTCAAGGAACTCCTTAGGACAGCTCTGGTCCAACAGAAGCGATTCATGCGGCCGCGATCGATCCACTCTACCCCTGCCCAAGCCGGAGCTATAGCAGGGCGTGGATGAACCGGCCGTATCAAGTAATGCACGGCGTGGTGCACCCCGTGGCAACAACCCGGCGGGTGGTTTCGACAACGCTCAGGAGGTGGTGGACCGGGCCCGGGCACGTAGGGAGGCTGAGTTAGCAGCACAACATCAGGATTATCAGCTTACGCCGGTTCGTCCGACCATCTTTGAGCCTGGAGTTACCTCTAGTTCTTTGGGGGTGCCTTGCCTCGTCCCCGCTTTACGCAATGTACACTTGCCCAAGGATTTCAAGGGGCCGCGCAAGGTGCCAAATTACACCGCCGATCTGGCTCCAGAAGCTTGGATAGAGAGTTATGAGATGGCCATGGAGATGCTGGATGTGGATGAAGCCTCGTGTGCGAAGTACTTCACCATGATGCTCGAGGGCACGGCCCGTACTTGGTTGAAAAGCTTTTCACCCAATTCCATCAGTTCATGGGCCCAGTTGCGGACCCGGTTCATTCAGAATTTCAAAGATACCTGTAAGCAGCCCATGTCTGTGGTGGACTTGGCGGCTCGTGTCCAGGGTGAGGGGGAATCAACAACCCATTGGGTACGCTGTGTCTTGGAAATCTTACATTCTTCAGACCGGATCAACGTTGATTCTGCGATCTTGACCCTAGAGGGCAACTGCCGGTTTAAACCTTTAAAGTTGAAGCTGGGACGCATGAAGCGGTTTTGCAATGACATGGGCACTCTCATGGGCGCTTTAGTGAAGTATGCTGATTCTGATAGTACCAAGGATCCCGAGTCGGATGATGATGATGAGACAGGGAAGGGAAAGAAGAACAACAACTCCAAAAGCCAGCAGCATCACCCGGCAGGTAATGGTGGAAATAAGCGTAATGACGGCAACATGGACTTCAGTAGCCAACACCAACCTTGCAGGACAAGGGCGGCAGCGCAAGGGTAAACCCGAATCGAGGTGGGCGCCTAATCCCAATCCGGACCGCTTGAACTCTCTGTTGAATCAACCCTATCCGAAGCATGGGACGAAGGAGGCGTGACAAATCACCTCTGGAAGGATTGTTACATTATGCAGGAGTTCAAAAGTTCTAATGCTTTCCGGTATGATCAAGGTTCCGCGGCGGTTCAGTGGTCCGGCCGGGTTACTGATGGAGGAAATTCGGTCCGAGGTTTAATGGTAATCCGGCGGACATAACAATCGGACAATCGAGAATAACCGTGGTGGTTACAATCAGCAGACAGCAGCGATCGGGTTATCGAGCAACCCAAAACAGTTGAATAGTGGGCGTACCACGTCTTCACCACCAGCTTAGACAAGCGAGACCGAAGCTTTAGAAGCGGGCAATCAGCGTTGTTGAACGGCCGTGCCTCATTACGTCGCTGGTCGAGCAGCCCATTGTGTGGAGTAGAGGATCATCCTCCCGGGTTGACAATCCGGGTCAGCTAGCCCAGTGGTGGCACCTCGGGTGGGAGGTTATAAGTTCACCAAGGTGCTTATGGACGGAGGGAGCAGCATCAACATCACGTACTACGAGACCTTCCGTCGTATGGGGTTATGAGATAAACATCTCAAACCGTCCAATACAGGTGTTCCATGGTGTGGTGCACAGCAAGTCAGCATATCCGGTTGGTAAAATAGCTCGGAGGTGGCCTTGAGGATGAACATGACTCGGATCGTAAACATTGGCGTTTGAAGTGGTGAAAATTCAAAGTCCTTATCACGCATACTGTTTGGGCGGCGGCTTATGCCAAGTTCATGGCACGACCTTGTTATATCTATTTGCGGCTCAAGATGCCGGGTCACAAGGGACAATAACGGTTCATGGAGCTGCAAGATCGCTTTGGAGTGTGAGGAAGGTGATGCGGCTTACGCAGAGTCGGTTTGTGCCACCGAGGAGCTGAAGTATTATAAGGACAATGTTGATCCGGCGGACATGACTCCATTGAAGAAGCCAACTACAGAGCACGATCCGGCCCTGAAGTTTAAATCGGCAGCTGAGACTAAGCTTGTTGACTTCGTACCTGGCGATTCGTCCAAGCAGTTCAACATCAGTGCCAACTTGGATCCAAAATAGGAAAGCGCGCTCATCGAGTTCATCCGTGAGAATCGGGACATTTTTGCATGGAAGCCTTCTGACATGCCAGGTGTACCGAGGGAGCTCGCTGAGCACACTCTTAATGTTGATCCCAAGTACAAACCGGTAAAGCAGTTTCTCCACCGGTTTAACGAGGAGAGGCATAAGGCCATTGGAGAGGAGGTTGCCAGGCTCTTAGCAGCGGGCTTTATCGTTGAAGTTTTTCATCCAGAGTGGCTTGCTAATCCGGTGCTGGTCCTTAAGAAAAACGGCACTTGGCGTATGTGTGTGGATTACACAGATCTTAACAAGGCTTGTCCAACAGATCCTTTGCCCTCCCGCATTGACCAGATTATTGATGCCACTGCGGGTTGTGGCGTTGAGCTTTTTGGATGCGTATTCCGGATATCATCAGATCAAGATGGCGGTTAAGGACCAGGAGAAGACAACGTTTATCACTCCCTTTGGAGCCTTCTGCTATGTGTCTATGCCTTTTGGGCTCAAGAGCACCCAAGCAACTTATCAGCGTTGTGTATAGAATTGCTTGCATAAACAGATCGGCCATAATGTGCATGCCTATGTGGATGATATTGTGGTTAAGTCAAGGAAGGAGGAAACACTGATTGATGATTTGAAAGAAACCTTTGACAACCTGCGGGTTTACAAGATGATGCTCAACCCGGCCAAATGTGTCTTTGGTGTTCCAGCGAGCAAGTTATTGGGTTTTCTTGTGTCCAGCGAGGATTGAAGCTAATCGGAGAAGATTACGGCTATCACCTCCTGGCTAAACCAAAGTGTATTAATGATGTCCAGCGTTTGGCGGGCGGATTGCCGCTGTTGAGCGGTTTATCGGCCGCCTCGGAGAAAGGCCATCCTTTATACCAGATCTTTGAAGAAGACAGATCAGTTTATGCGAGTCCAGCGGTGATGAAGCGTTGGAGGACTTAAAGCGGCAATTGGCCAACCCGCTGTGTTTCGCCGCTCCCATCGACAACGAGCCGCTTCGCTGTATGTTGTTGCTAACGCCGAAGGCGATTAAGCGTGGCCATTAATGGTAAGCGGAAGGAGGCGGGGAAGGAGCATCGGTTCAACGTCCGGTTTATTATATCAGCGAGGTGCTTATTGAGTCTAAGTAAAGATATCCGCATTGGCAGAAGCTGGTGTATGGAGTTTTTATGGCAAGCCGAAAGCTGAAGCAGTATTTCCAGGGGCACCCCATCACGGTGGTCAGTTCAGCTCCCCTAGGTGATATCATACAGAACCGGGAGGTGACCGGCCGGATTGCCAAGTGGGCTATAGAGCTTGGGCCGCACGGTTTGAAGTATGTACCTCGGACTGCAGTGAAGTCTCAAGCACTTGTGGATTTAATTAATGATTGGACGGAGTTGCAAGCACCTGAAGAAAAGCCGGATCATACCTATTGGACCGTCCATTTTGACGGATCCAGGCAGTTGGAGGGCTCGGGGGCTGGAGTCGTATTAACTTCCCCACGAGGTGAAAAGTTTTGTTACGTCCTCCGCTTAATGTTCCCTTGTACTAACAATGCAGCTGAGTATGAAGCCTTGCTCCATGGTCTTCGGATGGCTAAGGAGATGAATCTAAGCCGGGTTAAGTGCTTCGGTGACTCGGACCTAGTGGCTCAACAGGTGTCTAGCACTTGGGATTCCAAGGACCCACTCATGGCTGCATATCGTCGTGAGGTGGATGTTGTTGCAGGTCATTTCAAGGGCTATCAGGTGGACCACGTGGATCGTCGGAAGAACGGCGGCGGGACGCTTTGAGCCGGTTGCGCTCTCCGCGCAAACCGTCCCGCCTAATGTTTTTCTCGACGTCTTGCACAATCCGTCGATCAAGCTCCCACGATGAAGTGGATTTGGCTATTCCCGATCCGGAGGCTCGATTGGTGGCAGCTCTACATGTCATTCGGATTGGCGCTCCCTTATCTGGCGATACATGAACCGGGCGAATTCTTGGAAGATGAGACATTGGCCCGACAGATAGTTCGGCGGTCCAAGTCTATGACCATTGTTAATGGCGAGTTGCATCATTGCAGTGTGTTAGGAGCGTTTCAACGCTGTGTGTCCCCTGAGGAAGGCTGTGTAATATTGCGTGAGATCCACGAAGGAGATTGTCGTCACCACGCCGGTCCAGTGTATCTTTGATCAATGACGGAGCTGTATTATCATAAGAGGTGGCGCAAATAACTCGCTGGGTGCCGGTATACAGCTGTTCAATTAGCGTATACACGGCCTTGAGTTTCTTCCGCATGTCAGAGCCCAGATGAGCAATGCGCTTACCTATACCGGTTTAAGAAAGTTCAGGTTAAACCGGCGGAAATGTCAGAACGGAATATTAATCATAACCTTGGTGAAACATTTCTTACCAAATATTGCAAAGGTCATGGCGTTAATTTGGTGATTTAATCCGGTAAGCTCTTCCGTCACCGGTTTAAGAGCTGCTTCAGCATCCTCCGCCCATTTTAGCAACCCAGCTTTCTCAGTATCCCAGTTGGCCTGCTCAGATTTAAACCACTCCTTGAGCTGCTCCATAGTAGTCAAGGCGGTTTTCAGCTCATCCTTGGCCTTGGAGGCTTCTGCTTGTTGAGATTTCAGATTGACATGAAGGTCATCGATTTGTGAGGTTTGTTGGCGTATCTCACTCTGTGACAAAAAGGGAGCACGTTAGTAGTTTCATCACAAAGTCCCAAGCTCAATACAGGTATTCAACTTGGCACTTGGGGGCTAATGGCTATTTGCTCGAACATGTTCTGCTGCGATGATACAAGTTACAGTCCCGGTTTAACTATACTAAGTTGAACCGGCCCTTGGGGGCAACATCAATGAAGTCTGAAAAGTTTGAGTTTTATATTAAGTCCCGGTTTAACTATACTAAGTTGAACCGGCCCTTGGGGGCTACATCGCAATGAAGGTACAAGAAAGGCATAACTCTTTACCTCATAGCGCTCCTTCATAAGATTTACCGGACCAGCTTCAGAATCACGACTTGTGTAGAGCCGGTTCAGGAAGCCGGAGTGAAGATCTTGGGCAGAGAGATTGTCATAAGCTGACAAATCAGTTTTTTCCTTCCCTTTACTCATGGCAGTAAACTCTTCCTTGGCGCTGTGTTTTGATAGAGCAACCGGATTGCCAGGGGCGGTATATGCGGTGCCCGTCACTACGACATCGTCATCTTTGGTCGGACTGGCCGGATTGGCATTTTTTCCTGGGCTTGGTGCTTTCATACCCGGGCTTGGCGGATCAGCAGCCGAATCCCGTTGTTCTGCTGCAGGACTCGGTGGAGCAGGATGTGACGTCTCAACTTGGACATCCGGTTCAACCTCTTGCGGGTTAGCATTGTCATCTTGATTAACCCCAGCAGAGTTGTTTTTAGCAACTTCGGGATTTTCACCATGATGCTCTGGAGTCTTCTCCGGATCAACATCCTGATGGGTCGAGGGTCTTCGCCTTCTTACTTAGGCGAGCCTTGGTGCTACAACATCAAGGGTTAGAATATGATAAACCGACAAATGCAAAAAAACAAATGGAGTAATATGCTTACCCAGCAACAACTTTGAGAGGAGGCAGTTGAGTGGTTGATGAACCGCCAGACGAGTTGGAAGAAGCCTGATAATTCGGGTCAGATGGATTGAGAGGACATCGGAAGAAACCTTTCAAAGGATAACGCTTTTTAGGAGAACAAGTCTCCTCTGGACGACGTTTCCGGGTTGGTGTGTCAGCTAAACCGGACGACGTAATTTGTTGACCGCTATGCCGGGTCGTACGGCGTTCTTCAGTTTGTTGTGTCTTCAAAGAAAGTTTTGGATTCAAATGAGCACGAGAGTGAGATTGTTTCACTTTCCGGACAATGCGGCGAATTATTTTAACCGGTACAAGATCAGAATCGGAAGAAAGAAGGATTACCTCAACAGGATCTGCATGGCTGGCCTCAGCGTCATCCTGGGAATTGTAACTGTCAATAAGATGAATGATAAAAAGGAGCAAAGTAAGTCAAGCTTTACCTCAGCATCTGATTCTTCATCCTCCGGTGGTTCAGAAGACTCGGCGGTTTTCCTCTTGCCAGCTTTCTTGGTGGTCTTGGTCTTTACACGAGGAACCCGGGCCGGTTTCGTTCGTTTCCAAAAGGAGCTGTTAGCCTGAGAATTAATAAGGATTAATACAATCAATAGGGAATCAGAATCAGTAGAGCAATGAGTGGAGCCTTACTGCAGGCGGTTTGTTGGAGACGCAGAACAGGGCCAACCCGGTTTGGCTGCACGCGGAGATCGGTTCATCGAGCATCCTCTTCACTGTCTCGGCAACTTCAAGCTCAGTTATTGATAGCTCGTGATGTCGTTGAGGGTCTTTGACGTTACCAGTGTATTCATGCATCAATTCGGGCGACGGCTTAATGGCAAGATGCCCCAAGAAACCCAACACGGACAAGGTCAATACCGGTTAAGCCATTGGCCATTAGAGCCCGGAGCTTGATAATTTGGGGTGCAAAATTCTTCCGTTCTGCGGCAGTCAGCGTGAAGGCAATGGGTGATTGTTGCTAAGCGGTGAGGCGATAACCCGGCAAGGGTTTTCTCCGTTAGGAGCAGTATTCGCAATAGAACCAGGTTTGATTCCAATCTTCGGATGGCTATGATGTTTGGCGTGAGGAAAGTCCACTTCTTTCCTTTTTGGATTGAAACGCCACCAAGTTACGTGTTAGGACCGTCCAAAACTCTGACGGCGGTTCAAATGAAAGAAATCTCGGAATAACTCCACAGTTGGTTCTTCTTGAAGATAGACTTCGCAGAAGACTTGAAAGTTGCATATATTGGACACAGAGTTCGGACCAATATCTTGTGGATGGAGTTGGAAGCTTGCAAGGACATCCCGGAAATTTTTTGATCCGGGTGGGCTGAATCCCCGGTCTAAGTGTTGCATAAATACAATCACTTCTCCCTCTTGAGGTTCAGGAGGGCATTCAGAATCCGGAACACGCCAATGAAGGACACTTTTGGATGCTAAAGCGCCAGTGGTGACATATCCATTGATTTGCGTCTCAGTAATCTTGGACGGAACCCAATTGGTGCAGAGAATTGTTTGGCCATTCCGGAAGAAAAACTGAAAGGAAAAGTAAAGGCCGGTTTACAGTTAACGGGTTATGCATATTATTCAGTGTTAAACCGGCAGATTGCCATTCAGATTCAGTTGCCGGTTTAAATGAGGACTAATGAGGTATGGCGGATTAGCTATCAAAAATTAAACCGCCCTTGGGCAGAAGGGACAACTGAAAAATCTGCTAAGTGTTGACAGAAACAGGTTTCACACATCGACGGAATTAATTTGGATCTACCAAAGATTCAGTAAGAAAAATTTTCTGCGATCTATAAAGGCTTTAAATAGGGCAGAGGAGTTCGTGCATTCTATCAAGGGATTCTGAACAAAAAGAAAGATCTACTAAACTGCTAAACTGAATGCGGAGCAACTACCGCACAAGATATATGCTACAGTTGAATTAAAGAAGCTATGGTAGAGCGAATACGAAGAAACTAGGGATGAACACCTATGAACGTCGATGAGAACAGGAGCCCTAAGATACAGATCTAGGGGTATGAGGAAGAATCTTACGGATGCGTGAGGATAGCGGAGGGACACCGAGGATCTCTGGTACAACCAGGTTGATCAGTGGCCTTTGTTGATGCAGCGTTTGAAGGTCGGCGGCGTGGCAGAGCTTGAGCTGGGGCGTCGCGAGGAAGAAGAAGTACGGAAGGGAAGAAGAGAAGGGCCCTCAGGTCTATTTATAATAAGGCGAGAGTAATTGTCGGTAGCGAGAATCGAGGAGCTGAAAGCGGCAGATGGCGCAATTGTCGCCTCGATTTCGGGATAATATTAAATGAAGGGAATCTTGTTATTTCGTTTTTTTATAGAGATGACGTCAAGATGATCTGTTGCTGTGTCCACAGGATGACTTCATGGCGGTTTAACAAGATGGCGGTTTATGAGAAATGAAGGAAGATGTTCACAGTTTTTCTAAAGTGTTGAAGATTGACATGAACAGTTCAAATCAATGCAGGGCCTAATGTTGGGGATGTAACTCTGAGTGTAAACCTCCCGGGAGGGCAGTTCACCCTCAGCTACATTGAAGCCCACGAAGACTCAGAAGATGGCGCTTTACTATGAAACTTAGAGGCCCGGAGCCCAAAGGCGGATTAGGGCCCATGATGGTAAAACCGCCATAGTCATGTAACTTGTGTTGTAAGATAAGGGAAGGAGAGACCGAGCCGAACACTTATACGAGTCGGCCTCGGGACTCTGTAGACCAGCCGGGCGTCAACCCATGTATATAAGGGGACGACCCGGCGGCGATTTAGGGACAGAGAACAACAACTCAAGGTCTAGGCGAAGCTGTCTGCTCCCTAGTCGTCGAGACCACATCAATCCCATCACAAACTAGACGTAGGCTTTTACCTTCATCGAAGGGGCCGAACTAGTATAACTCTCGTGTCTTTGCGTCCGCTTTAACCCCTCGAAGTTAACCCGTAGCGATGGCTCCGCGACTAAGTCCTTTCATGAGGACATCTGCCGTGACAAAACCACGACAACAACAAAATAAATTCCAATCATACAACAAAAGGCCTGTTGGCATAAAGTTTACAGTCCTTCCAGATAAAAGCACCATCAGATGTATAGAAGCACAGATCATTTGACTGAGTGCTAATGTTTCAGTGTAGAATCTGATGGAGCAGCACGATCTCCACCTTTTTTTCCGCCATTGCTCTTCAACAACGAAGCGAATGTCGATAGTGCGGTTTCAAACCATTCATATCTTGACGGCATTTCTCAACCACTATTCTTGTTTCGAAACAACGTCCATTAGGGATTGGACTTGTGTGCGGAGCACAGATATATCACTCTGTCTAGCGGGAAGATTTTGTTCGATGAGGCTGGACGAGGTTACCTTGACAACCAACCCGAATTACGCAGGAAGGTGCTTTTTGCCTTCGTTAGTGGAGAGATCTTGGACGACCGCAGCAAGAGGTGACATTGTGCTGTAGTAGCCTCATCACCTTGGTGGTTGTGGCTGTTCAATCATTTGTTCCATAGCTTCACGAAAGTTTGAACTTGTAGATTAGTGTACCGATGAGTTACTAATGAAACAAAAACAAACAAAGTAGGTTAAGCGTTTATACATAACTTATTTTGGTGAACTCTTGTAATACATTAGCATGTATTGTAGTGCCAACTACATAATAAAATCACTTTGAACATATGCCCATGTAGCATGCCTCTTGTATTGTCTATTTCCTCACATTCGTTGACATCTAAGGATAAAGAGACATGGTTTAAAGTAGGATGAACATAGTATGACATCATTCATATCATGGGCAAACAGATATAAAACAAACAGGCTATTTTATCATTGTAAATGCGTGAACATAACAACTAGATTACAGATCAAGACCAAAGAATATCCTTCATCTCTTTTAAACCATGTAAGGTGAAATGACACGTTAAGACAACTGTGTATAAAAGTGAACAGAGTAAGCGACATTGGCTGCAAACCAAGTAGTGAACACATCACAGTACCAATCAGTTCAAGGCAGGAGGAGTAAGGACTTACAACAGCGGCTTGAACTGGTGTGCTCATGCCCTTCATCTTCTTTGGTGTGGCAATCCTTGAAGATTTGCCTTGCATTGGTTCAGGTTCTTTTTGGTCCGCACGGGCTTTCCTCTGTATTTGGAACAAGTCAATATAGATACGATAATATGGCACAAAAAGAAGAAGGAAGTAGCAGCTATTTACAAGAGCCTCGCGATGTGCAATATAGCTACAAGATCTGTTGTCATTGGAATTTCACTTTAGAATGGTTGGTTTTGTTCTTCAAATAGTTAGCCTAGAAGAAGATACACTTGTAAGGCACATACATAAATACAAGTTCAATATGTGGTGCGATCAAATACATATAGCCTACGATACTTTGGATCGGACCAATGTTTAACGAGGGTTGTCCGGTCTTCATCGTAATATATTCCACTAGAGATGTTTGGGCGATTTCATTGTTAGCCTTGCCTTCAAAGTGAGATTTTCTAAGGTGGTACCGATACTATCGCAGAAAGCAGATGAAAAACATGAGTGCATGCTTGTTTAGTTGCATCATCTTTGGATCAACTTGAACCTCATCATTGAAAAAGAATGTGAGTCTTATTAGGAGGAAGCTAGAAAGTATGGGATGAGCAAGACAATATTACTAATTGCGATGAATAACATTACTTACGGATAAATGGTCAAGGAAGGTGTTAAACCGGGTATTGTCTTTCTCATTCTGTCTTGGATCCACGTTGGGAGGATACGCGATGACACCTAACGGCAGCGGCTGCCTCGATACTAACTTGGCTGACTCAGAGCATCACGTGGCCTTTTAAACCTGCCTCAAAATGGATCTCCATTCTTCCTCTAGATTTTGTTAATCTGTCAAGCATTATCCCGATGTCTGTTTCGCTTGCGCCGTGGTGCTAGTTCAACAACGAATATGGAAAGTGTTAGTGTACATCAAACTATGAGTACATATAAAGGAGCATGCAAGCGCAACTTGACTCGGTCAGTACCGTCTTGGTGTTGATGCTCATGAGGTTCATCTGATCTTGCCAAGTCTGTTGTGTCAGCAGATTTCGGAAGTAGTGTTAGGTGTGAAGGCAGCTTGGGGGCTGGCGTTCGGAGCAAGAAGCGAGTAACTGGTTGAGATCTTTGGGTACAGTTGAAGCGGATCTGCGGCTGGTGGAGCAAGTGATCTTGTGTTTGTAGATTTAGCGGTGGACTTGGACCTTCTCTTGCACTATAAGTACCAGCAGAATCTCGACGGCAGAGCCTTTTCTATTTCACCCGATGAGTAACAACACTCCCTACTATATTATTTTCCTTGCTCTTTTTTGACTTTGCCATGTCAAGCTGTACCCACAACACAAAAGAATAAAATCACTCTTCAGAACTCATTGATGCATGATACAGACAAGCAATACTTTGATGTAAGACAACCATATGAGGATGGAATATGTAAGAAAAACAGGACGACATGACATATTCACAGCTACGATGTGCAAACTAAGCAGAAGGATTTTCAAGAAAATAGAAGTAATGCAAGCTAGACACCATATGAAAGATGCAACCAATATTACTCTGCCAAGTTAAAAGTGTCTTGTCATAAGTGGCAATTCAAAAAATTAGAAGCAGTACAACATAGAAATCAATGCAAGATGCAACCACTATCAAACTGCCATGTTAAAAGCGTCCAATCATGAGTTCTTGATCACGGGATACACAACAGCAGTACTTTGATGTAAGAACATGGTATGATAGATAGATGCAGTGTATTCTAGACACAGAAAGCCATGTCATATGCACATGTATAACGTATAAACTCAGCAGGTGCAATTGAATCAAAATAGAAGAAATACAGGCTAGACAACATATGCAACATGAAACCAATTATCACTTTGTCAACTTAGAGCAAGCACTGCGATGGTGGAGTCACGGAGATGAACTCATCATGTAGACTTGGGACTTCAACTTCATTAGCGATAGCGATGGCAAATCTAGAGAGTCTCTGTTTGCGTCGATGCGGAGTACCACCAACATCCCCTAACTTACTCCTTTCCTTCCTATTTTCTGATATTGCCTTATGAAGTCAAAACCACAATAAGATGAATAAAATTAGCTCTGCATAACTGGTTGATGCATGATACAGACGAACACTACTTTGATGTAAGGCAAGCGCAGGAGGATGGAATATATACAAAAAAAGACAGCGTTTCATATTCACACGTACGATAGGAGGATGGAGTATGTATGAAAAAACAGTAAGCATAAGGCATTTCAACAAAATTAGAAGAAATGAAAGCTAGGCACCATATGAACATACAACCAATATCACTCTATCAGGTAAAAAGTGTCTCGTCGTAAGTGCCATTTCAAGAAATTAGAAGCAGTACAAGCTAGAAGACAATGCAAGATGCAACCTACATCACAGTCCCAAGTTAAATGTGTCTTATGGGTAAGTGATCGTTGCAGGTATAAGTTGTAAGCTACGCAGATGCAATACAAGCTAGACATCATACGCAACATGGAACCACATATAATAGTGCCAAGTTAGAGCAAGCACCTGTGATGGTGGAGTAGGGGAGATGTGCTCATCATCTACACAGCTACGTTGACTGTCTAGCCTTGCGTTGTCTTGCGAATCTTGTTGGGAGGATGGCGGAGTAGAATATGTAGAGAACCTCCGTTTCAGTTGCTCGGAAGGACCACCATCATCCAATGCCTTGCCAATTTCCTTCAGCTTTATTGATTTTGCATTGTGAGGTCATACCGACAAGAAAAAGGAATATCATTCGCTCTTCGAACTCATTCATGCATGATCTTGTGAACACTACTCGATGAAAGGCAAAGTCATGATACGAGGATGGAATATGTAAGAAAAAATGGACGACTTGACATATTCACACCTATGATGTGGTAACTAAGCGAAGGCACTTCAACAAATTAGAAACAACTGCAAGACACCATATGGAAGGTGCAATCAATATCACTCGCCAAGTTAAAACTGTCTCGTCATAGGTGGCATTCATCTTGGGGAGCGTTGCAGAAAATTAAAATTTTCCTACGGTTTCACCAAGATCCATCTATGAGTTCATCTAAGCAGCGAGTCAAGGGGTGAGTTTGCATCTACATACCACTTGTAGATCGAGTGCGGAAGCGTTCAAGGGATGGTGATGATGGAGTCGTTCGGATCACCGATGACCAAGTGCTGAGCGGACAGCACCTCCGCGTTCAACACACGTGCAGTGCAGACGGCGTCTCCTCCGTCTTGATCCAGCAAGGAGGAAGGAGAGGTTGAGGAAGACAGCTCAGCGGCAGCACGGCGGCGTGGTGTTGTTGGTGCAGCGATACTCTCGGCGAGGCCGCCAAGCACGTACGGAGGAGGAGAGGTGTTGGGGAGGGGAAGGGCTGCGCCTTGGCTTGTGTGTTGCAGCCCTTCCCTCACCCCTCTATTTATAGGGGGAAGGGAGAAGGGGGCCGGCCCCTCTAGATGGCATCTAGAGGCGGCGGCCAAGGGAGGGACTTGCCCCCAAGCAAGGCGCCCCTCTAGGGTTCCCCCCAACCCTAGGCGCAAGGGCCCAAGGGGGGGGTGCGCCCAGCCCCAGGGGCTGGCTCCTTCCCCACGCAGCCCATGTGGCCCCGGGAGGTGGCCCCTCCAGTGGACCCCGGAACCCTTCCGGTGGCCCGGTACAATACCGATATGCCCCGAAACTTTCCGGTGTCCGTTTGACAACTTCCATATATAAATCTTTACCTCCGGACCATTCCGGAACTCCTCGTGACGTCAGGGATCTCATCGGGACTCGAACAACATTCGGTAATCACATACAAGTCTTCCTAATAACCCTAAGCGTCACCGAACCTTAAGTGTGTAGACCCTACGGGTTGGGAGACATCTGAACATGACCGAGGCGGCTCTCGGTCAATAACCAACAGCGGGATCTGGATACCCATGTTGGCTCCCACATGCTCCTCGATGATGTCATCGGATGAACCACGATGTCGAGATTCAAGCAACCCGTATACTATTCCCTTTGTCAGACGGTATGTTACTTGCGAGACTTCGATCGTCGGTATCCCAATACCTCGTTCAGTCTCGTTACCGGCAAGTCACTTTACTCGTACCGTAATGCATGATCCGTGACCGGACACTTGGTCACTTTGAGCTCATTATGATGATGCACTACCGAGTGGGCCCGGTGATACCTCTCCGTCATACGGGTGACAAATCCATCTCGATCCGTGTCAACCCAGCAGACACTTTCGGAGATACTGTAGTGCACCTTTATAGTCACCCGATTCGTTGTGGCGTTTGGTACACCAAAGCACTCCTACGGTATCCGGGAGTTACGATCTCATGGTCTAAGGAAGAGATACTTGACATTGGAAAAGCTCTAGCAAAGCGAACTACGATCTTGTGCTATGCTTAGGATTGGGTCTTGTCCATCACGTCATTCTCCTAATGGCGTGATCCGTTATCAATGACATCGATGTCCATAGTCGGAAACCATGACTATCTGTTGACCAACGAGCTAGTCAACTAGAGGCTTACTAGGGGCGTATTGTGGTCTATGTATTCACACGTGTATTACGATTTCCGGATAATACAATTATAGCATGAATAAAGACAATTATCATGAACAAGGAAATATAATAATAATGCTTTTATTATTGCCTCTAGGGCATATTTCCAACAGTCTCCCACTTGCACTAGAGTCAATAATCTAGTTACATTGTGATGAATCGAACACCCATAGAGTTACGGTGTTGATCATGTTTTGCCCATGGAAGAGGTTTAGTCAGCGGATCTGCGACATTCAGATCCGTATGCACTTTACAAATTTCTATGTCTCCATCTTGAACATTTTCACGGATGGAGTTGAGCGGCAACTTGATGTGCTGGTCTTCTTGTGAAACCTGGGCTCCTTGGCAAGTGCAATAGCTCGGTGTTGTCACGAGAAGAGTTTGATCGGCCCGACGCATTGGGTATGACTCCTAGGTCGGTGATGAACTCCTTCACCCAAATTGCTTCATCGCTGCCTCCGAGGCTGCCATGTACTCCGCTTCACATGTAGATCCGCCACGGCGCTCTGCTTGCAGCTGCACCAGCTTCTTGCTCCACCATTCAACATATACGTATCCGGTTTGTGACTTAGAGTCATCGGATCGTGTCGAAGCTAAGCGTCGGCGTAACCCTTCTGACGAGCTCTTCGTCACCTCCATAAGCGAAACATGTCCTTTGTCCTTTTCGGTACTTTAGGATATTCTTGACCGCTGTCCGGTGTTCCTTGCGGGATTACTTTGGTACCTTCCTACCAAACTTACGGCAAGGTTTACATCAGTGCGGTACACAGCATGGCATACATAATAGATCCTATGGCTGAAGCATGGGGATGACACTCATCTCTTCTTTATCTTTTGCCGTGGTGGGGCATTGAGCGAGCTCAATCTCACACCTTGTCTGAGGCAAGAACCCTTCTTGGACTGATCCATTTGAACTTCTTCAAAATCTTATCAAGGTATGTGCTTTGTGAAAGACCTATGAGGCGTCTCGATCTATCTCTATAGATCTTGATGCCTAATATATAACAACTTCTCCAAGGTCCTTCATTGAAAACACTTATTCAAGTAGGCCTTAATGCTGTCCAAGAATTCTATATCATTTCCCATCAAAAGTATGTCATCTACATATAATATGAGAAATGCTCTGAGCTCCCACTCACTTTCTTGTAGCATGAGGCTTCTCCATAAGTCTGCATAAACTAAGCGCTTTGATCATCTCATCAAGCGAATGTTCTAACTCGAGATGCTTGCACCAGCCCATAAATGGATCGCTGGAGCTTGCATACTTTGTTAGCATTCTTAGGATCGACAAAACCTTCCGGCTGCATCATATACAGCTCTTCCTTAAGATAACCGTTAAGGAATGCTGTTTTGGCGTCCATCTGCCATATCTCATAATCATAGTATCGGCAATTGCTAACATGATTGAGACGGACTTAAGCTTCGCTACGGGAGAAAGTCTCATCGTAGTCAATCCCTTGAACTTGCCGATAACCCTTAGCGACAAGTCGAGCTTTATAGATGGTGACATTACCATCGCGTCCGTCTTCTTCTTAAAGATCCATTTGTTTTCTATCGCTCGCCGATCATCGAACAAGTCGGTCAAAGTCCATACTTTGTTTTCATACATGGATTCTATCTCGGTTTCATGGCTTCTAGCCATTTGTTGGAATCTGGGCCGCCATCGCTTCTTCATAGTTCGAAGGTTCACGTTGTCTAACAACATGATTTCCGGGACAGGGTTGCCGTACCACTGCAGTGCGGGCGTGTCCTAGTGGACCTCTGAAGTTCGGTAGCAACTTGATCCGAAGTACCTTGATCATCATCATTATTTTCCTCTTGGTTGGTGTAGGCATCACAGGAACATTTTCTGAGCTGCACTACTATCCCGTTCAAGAGGTAGTACTTCATCGAGTTCTACTTTCCTCCACTTACTTCTTTCGAGAGAAACTCTTTTCGAGAAAGGATCCGTTCTTGGCAACAAAGATCTTGCCCTCGGATCTTAAGTAGAAGGTATACCCAATGGTTTCCTTAGGGTATCCTATGAAGGCGCATTTTTCCGACTTGGGTTCGAGCTTTTCAGGTTGAAGTTTCTTGACATAAGCATCGCATCCCCAAACTTTTAGAAGCGACAGACTTAGGTTTCTTCCCAAACCATAATTCATACGGTGTCGTCTCAGCGGTTTAGGCGGTGCCCTATTTAAAGTGAATGTAGCTGTCTCTAGGCGTATCCCCAAAATGATAGCGGTAAATCGGTAAGAGACATCATGGATCGCACCATATCCAATAGAGTGCGATTCTGACGTTCGGACACACCGTTCTGTTGAGGTGTTCGGCGGCGTGAGTTGTGAAACGATTCCACATTTTCTTAAGTGTGTACCAAATTCGTGACTTAAATATTCTCCTCCACGATCCGATCGTAAGAATTTTATCTTTCGGTCACGTTGATTCTCTACTTCATTCTGAAATTCCTTGAACTTTTCAAAGGTCTCGGACTTGTGTTTCATCAAG
The DNA here is from genome assembly GCA_021605205.1 of Aegilops longissima. NCBI lineage: Eukaryota > Viridiplantae > Streptophyta > Magnoliopsida > Poales > Poaceae > Aegilops > Aegilops longissima. The sequence continues at coordinate 421,792,788 of CM038677.1, read as the reverse complement.
TAGACATACCCATATCTACTCAAGTCATCTGTGAGAGTGAGAACATAACGATATCCTCCATGAGCCTCAACACTCATTGGACCTTTTACATCGGTATGTATGATTTCCAACAAGTTGGTTGCTCGCTCCATTGTTCGGAGAAGCGGAGTCTTGGTCATTTGCCCATGAGGCATGGTTCGCATGTGTCAAATGATTCATAATCGAGAGACTCTAAAGTCCATCAGCATGGAGCTTCTTCATGCGCTTGACACCAATGTGACCAAGGCGGCGAGTGCCACAAGTATGTGGGACTATCGTTATCAACTTTACATCTTTTGGTATTCACGCTATGAATATGTGTAACATTACGCTCGAGATTCATTAAGAATAAACCATTGACCATCGGAGCATGACCATAAAACATATCTCTCATATAAATAGAACAACCATTATTCTCGGTTTAAATGAGTAGCCATCTCGTATCAAGCGAGATCCGGATACAATGTTCATGCTCAAACTTGGCACCAAATAACAATTATTAAGGTTCAAAACTAATCCCGTAGGTAAATGTAGAGGTAGCGTGCGGCGGCGATCACATCGACTCTGGAACCATTCGGCGCGCATCGTCACCTCGTCCTTCGCCGATCTCCGCTTATTCCGCAGCTCTGCTGTGAGTTACAAATATGAGCAGCGGCACGGTATCAAATACCGGGAGTTACTACGAGTCTTGGTAAGGTACACATCAATTACATGTATATCAAATATACCTTTGGTGTTGCGGCCTTCTTATCCGCTAAGTATTTGGGGCAGTTCCGCTTCGGTGACCCTTCCCTTGCAATAAAAGCACTCGTCTCGGGCTTGGGTCCATTCTTTGACTTCTTCCGGCAACTTGCTTGCGGGCGGCAACCTCCTTGCCGTCCTTCTTGAAGTTCTTCTTACCCTTGCCCTTCTTGAACTTAGTGGTCTTATTGACCATCAACACTTGATGTTCTTTCTTGATTTCAACCTCTGCTGACTTCAGCATTGAGAATACTTGAGGAATGGTCTTCACCATCCCCTGCATATTGTAGTTCATCACAAAGCTCTTGTAGCTTGGTGGGAGCGTGAAGGATTCTGTCAATGACCGCCTCGTCAGGAGGTTTATGTCCAGCTGGGACGGCGGTTGTGCAACCCGGACATTTTGAGTATGTGCTCCTTGACAGAACTGTTTTCCTCCATCTTACAACTATAGAACTTGTCGGAGACTTCATATCTCGACCGGGCATGAGCTTGGAAAACTAGTTTCAGCTCCTCGAACATCTCATATGCTCCGTGTTGCTCAAAAGCGCTTTTGGAGCCCGGTTCTAAGCTGTAAAGCATGCCGCCTTGAGCGAGGAGTAATCATCGATGCGAGACTGCCAAGCATTCATAATGTCTTGGTTCTCTGGGGACGGGGCGTCACCTAGCGGTCCTTCTAGGACATATTGTTTCTGGCAGCTATGAGGATGATCCTCGGGTTCGGACCCAGTCCGTATAGTTGCTGCCATCATCTTTCAGCTTGGTTTTCTCTAGGAGCAGCGTTGAAGTTCAAGTTGACATGGCGTTGGCCATTTGATCTACAAGACATATTATGCAAAAGTTTTAGACTAAGTTCATGATAATTAAGTTCATCTAATCAAATTATTTTAATGAACTCCCACTCAGATTAGACATCCCTCTAGTCATCTAAGTGTTACGATCCGAGTCGACTAGGCCGTGTCCGATCATCACGTGAGACGGACTAGTCATCGTCGGTGAACATTCTCATGTTGATCGTATCTTCCATCGACTCGTGTTCGACCTTTCGGTCTCCGTGTTCGAGGCCATGTCTGTACATGCTAGGCTCGTCAAGTTAACCCTAAGTGTTTTGCATGTGTAAAACTGTCTTACACCGTTGTATGTGAGCGTAAGGATCTATCACACCCGATCATCACGTGGTGCTTGAAGCGACGAACTTTTAGCGGTGTGCAGTTAGGGAGAACACTTCTTGAAATTGTTGTAAGGATCATCTTATTTACTACCGTCGTTCTAAGTAAACAAGATGCATAAACATAATAAACATCACATGCAATTATATAGTAGTGACATGATATGGCCAATATCATAAAACTCCATTGATCTCCATCTTGGGGCTCCATGATCATCTTGTCACCGGCATGACACCATGATCTCCATCATCATGATCTCCATCATCGTGTCTTCATGAAGTTGTCCGCCAGCGACTACTTCTACTTCTATGGCTAACGTGTTTAGCAATAAAGTAAAGTAATTTACATGGCGTTCTTCAATGACACGCAGGTCATACAAAAATAAAGACAACTCCTATGGCTCCTGCGGTTGTCATACTCATCGACATGCAAGTCGTGATTCCTATTACAAGAACATGATCTCATACATCACAATATGTCATTCATCATTCATCACAACTTGGCCATATCACATCACATGACAATTGCTGCAAAAACAAGTTAGGCGTCCTCTAATTGTTGTTGCATCTTTTACGTGGCTGCAATTGGGTTCTAGCAAAACGTTTTCTTACCTCGAATAACCACAGCGTGATTTTGTCAACTTCTATTTACCCTTCATAAGGACCCTTTTCATCGAATCCGCTCCAACTAAAGTGGGAGAGCGGACACCCGCCAGCCACCTTATGCAACTAGTGCATGTTAGTCGGTGGAACCGGTCTCACGTAAGCGTCGTGTAAGGTTGGTCGGGCGCTTCATCCCACAATACCGCTGAAGCAAGATAAGACTAGTAGCGGCAAGCAAGTTGACAAGATCTCGCCCACAACAAAATTGTGTTCTACTCGTGCAATAGAGAACTACGCATAGACCTAGCTCATGATGCCCTTTGTTGGGGAGCGTTGCAGAAAATTAAAATTTTTCCTACGGTTTCACCAAGATCCATCTATGAGTTCATCTAAACAACGAGTCAAGGGGTGAGTTTGCATCTACATACCACTTGTAGATCGAGTGCGGAAGCGTTCAAGGGGATGGTGATGATGGAGTCGTACTCGCCGTGATTCGGATCACCGATGACCAAGTGCTGAGCGGACAGCACCTCCGCGTTCAACACACGTGCAGTGCAGACGGCGTCTCCTCCGTCTTGATCCAGCAAGGAGGAAGGAGAGGTTGAGAAGACAGCTCAGCGGCAGCAGCGGCGGCGTGGTGTTGTTGGTGCAGCGATTCTCCGGCGAGGGCCGCCAAGCACGTGCGGAGGAGGAGAGGTGTTGGGGAGGGAGGGCTGCGCCTTGGCTTGTGTGTTGCAGCCTCCCTCACCCCTCTATTTATAGGGGAAGGGAGAAGGGGGCCGGCCCCTCTAGATGGCATCTAGAGGGGGGGCGGCCCAGGGAGGGGGCTTGCCCCCAAGCAGGCGCCCCTCTAGGGTTCCCCCCAACCCTAGGCGCAAGGGCCCAAGGAGGGTGCGCCCAGCCACCAGGGCTGGCTCCTTCCCCACGCAGCCCATGTGGCCCCGGGGGTGGGCCCCTCAGTGGACCCCGGAACCCTTCCGGTGGCCCCGGTACAATACCGATATGCCCCCGAAACTTTCCGGTGTCCGTTTGACAACTTCCCATATATAAATCTTTACCTCCGGACCATTCCGGAACTCCTCGTGACGTCCGGGATCTCATCCGGGACTCCGAACAACATTCGGTAATCACATACAAGTCTTCCTAATAACCCTAGCGTCACCGAACCTTAAGTGTGTAGACCCTACGGGTTGGGAGACATCTGAACATGACCGAGGCGGCTCTCGGTCAATAACCAACAGCGGGATCTGGATACCCATGTTGGCTCCCACATGCTCCTCGATGATGTCATCGGATGAACCACGATGTCGAGGATTCAAGCAACCCCGTATACTATTCCCTTTGTCAGACGGTATGTTACTTGCGAGACTTCGATCGTCGGTATCCCAATACCTCGTTCAGTCTCGTTACCGGCAAGTCACTTTACTCGTACCGTAATGCATGATCCGTGACCGGACACTTGGTCACTTTGAGCTCATTATGATGATGCACTACCGAGTGGGCCGGTGATACCTCTCCGTCATACGGAGTGACAAATCCTGTCTCGATCCGTGTCAACCAGCAGACACTTTCGGAGATACCTGTAGTGCACCTTTATAGTCACCCGATTCGTTGTGGCGTTTGGTACACCAAAGCACTCCTACGGTATCCGGGAGTTACGATCTCATGGTCTAAGGAAGAGATACTTGACATTGGAAAAGCTCTAGCAAAGCGAACTACGATCTTGTGCTATGCTTAGGATTGGGTCTTGTCCATCACGTCATTCTCCTAATGGCGTGATCCGTTATCAATGACATCGATGTCCATAGTCGAGGAAACCATGACTATCTGTTGACCAACGAGCTAGTCAACTAGAGGCTTACTAGGGACGTATTGTGGTCTATGTATTCACACGTGTATTACGATTTCCGGATAATACAATTATAGCATGAATAAAGACAATTATCATGAACAAGGAAATATAATAATAATGCTTTTATTATTGCCTCTAGGGCATATTTCCAACAATCATCAAATGCAGAGCTACTTTTCTTGTCTCCAGCTGCGACACTGCAGCCATTAGGCGTTGAAGCGCTTATTGCTTATCTTCGATTACTTTGGGCGACTTCTGTCTTTTCTTTTCGCATTCATCAACCTGCGTCGAGTCTGAAATACCCATGCATAAAAAACAATAGTGTGAGTATGGGTGAAGTGTGTGCACAATTAGTCTGATGTAAAGGTAGCGAGATAGCAGGTCGGTGAGAAATAAATGATGGGAGACATATGATAGCTCTACAACATGCATGGCACACTCAATTACTACAGGATTCTATGAAAATAACGATCATTGAAAGCAAATAGGTCAGTCCATTTTTCTGCACCGTCCGATGTACAAAGAACGGGAGATCACCTTCATCTACCTCCGGCCGGTCGGTGTTGATGATCTTCCTCGAACGCCAAAGTGACCATCGGCCCGATATTCCTCCACACTGCGCCCTCCCTCGACCTCACCTTTGCCCCCGGCCATCCATTCAAGCCCGCCGACCTCCATATCGGGCGCAAGCAGCTCCTGCGCCCACACCCCTATGATAGACACCGATCGCGCGCTTCCTTGGGGAACAGGCGGACTAGGTGCTCGCGCCTAACCGGTGCTGCTTCTTTTAATTGCGGTTCTCTGACCTGAATTGAAATCCAGGCAGGCTCTTGGCCTCTAGCAAAGGTGAAATAGTAAAGGAAGGAAACCTTGTGCATTTAGTATCACGAAGAAGATGCAGATGAAGCGCTCAACTAGTTTCTTTCGTGGGATGAATACGGTGTGGCGGAGACGTAATATTTGCACGAATAAGGGAAGAGGAATACCTCTTTACGCTACTTGATCTTGTGTCCTCCTTACATTTTTCCGGCGATCTTGTTGTTCGCGGAAACTAGAAGTTGTGGAGGGCGGTGCAGCCTTGGGCGAACCCATGGCCAAGTTGTTGAGTGTGGTGCGGTGGCGCTGTCGGCAGCGGGAAGCAGATCCGAGGTGGCGAACGACGGCGTAGCGAGGAACAGCTCCGGTGCGGTGGGCGGTTGCGGCAGTGGAGCCGCAGCGATGGCGCAGGGCGGCGTGGTCGGAGTGGTTACGGTATGGCGCCGCGTCGGCATCGGCGTCGTGGAGGCAGCTCTGCCTCGGCTTCTGCTAATTCCTTGAGGCGTTGCGGTTGCGGTTGCGTTGGACGGCGGCGTCGGGTACCGGCTCTGGCGTGATGGAGGAGGCGGCGGTGGATTGGCGCTATGGGGTGGAGGGCGGAGGAGTTTGGGGTTTCGTGGCTGGTGGAAGGCGTTTTGCGCCCACGGAGTATGAATGGGGAAGCGGAGGGAGGCAGGTGGCGGGGAACTAAGGGGAACAATGTTTGGTTTGAGACACGCTTGTTTGAAATTTGGGGAAAGTTACAAACTTTGCCCCCATCTAAAATTCGGACATATTGCGGGTTGGGGTAGGGCAGTCATGTCGGTGTCCCAAATGTGGGCGGGATAGATTTCGCCGGCGCATGGGTGTTTAAGCGCCCACGGTGTATGAATGCTTCTCGTGGCGGTTGAGGCTGGCGTCTTGGTGAAGTTACAAACCTACCCGCTTTAGACCTTTGGACATCGGGCCGATAGGCTACGGGCCGAGTCGGGACAGTAATTTCCTACCACCAAAACATTAGTCTCGCGGTTTGGGTGACCAGAGGCCTATTGGCGCCGTTCAATATTTGGGAGCATAAGCATTAACGTTTTCGGTTCTCTTGAATTGAACTTTCATGATTTTCAAACTTCACAAATCTTTACTCTTGAAAATCCTAAAGCTACGATTATTTTGGAATGGAGGGGTACATTTTAATATACATTGTACACAGTATATATTAAAAAATATGCAACTTACCTCAGTTCATGCATGGTTCGGTATAATCTCCTTGGTTGCAAAAAAAGTTAGATATGTGTATGAATATATATACCATGTTCAAACTCACAACAAAGATTGATGCCCCTTTTACATCTGATTTACAAATGCCATTATCTAGGGTTCAAATAGATGAATGCACTTCCTATGAATTGAATCTTGAAACCCCTTTATGTTGAATTAGACATGTATTTTATTTCAGTAGCTAGCAATTTGGAATGTATCCATGCAAGTGACAAATGTATAAAGTGCTTCACACTAACAACATGGAGTGCACTAATTAATGTTTATATATGAATTGCAAAAGCATCCATTGCCTGTATTTCAAACCGCTCTCACTGTATGGATCGATAATATGAAATAAACACATGCACATGCTAGAATTCAATAGAGTATGGGTGTCTGATAGACCGATTTTCGTCCATACGCAATTTTGCAGAATTCATGATCTCATCCAAAAATAATAATGCCATTTATATTTTTATTTAATGCGTAGAACCGCCTTTTACTCGTAGATATCTCTCTATCTAACGCATAAGTGCACACACTTTATATGCATCGGCATTTCTCTTTCACACATGCTCACAATCTCCCTCAGGGTGTCGGGGTGTGTCACGCACATGCTCTCTCTGTTTCTCTATCTCTCTTTCTGACTACTATGTACCACTCTTTTCACTAATCTCAGTTGGAAAACACTATTTCTCTCACATGCATATATACACATGCACGGTCTCTACTAGCCCTCTATATGCACATATATGTGTGTACGTGTCTCCATACGCACATTATCTTTAGGCCTCTCTACACATTGCCCCCCGACACACCTCTCTAATAGTAGTTGGCAGATATGATTTCATCATATCATTCGGTAGGATATCCCTGGCTATTAGGCTGCATGGTAATACGAGGCAAAGTTTTACCCTAGTTCGGATCGGGCACTTGCAGTTGAAGAAAGAGCCTACTCCGGGTACTGTATATTAGTGTTAGGGGTGTGTACAAAGTACACGTGAATACCAGGTATTGTGTGTGTGTGTATATATACTATCAACGAACTAGCCCCCAAGCTTGTATAACATACTAAGGGCCTAGGGTTACAAATCATATATAGTCGGCTTATCACGGTGGGGATAGAGTCCTCCGCGACTCTGGTAGCCGTGTTGTGCGCCGAGTCCTCCACATGGGTCTCCGTATAACACGTCTCGGTCCAACCTATATGTGGCGCAGGATGGAACCGACCCATGAGTCTTCATGTTGACCCACCACAACTAGAAATGATGTGCCCACCACACACACACGCATAATCGGCCACTAAGAAAATAAGCATATACGATAGTACAACGGTATCTAGCTCACGATACGTCTCCATATTTTGTTGATGACACTGACAGACTTTGCATTTGATGCGTGCTCCGTATTTTGTTGACGAAACTTACGGTAATCGTATTTGAAGTGAAAGCACGATATGGTCACTGGACTTCAGAATAAGCTCATCACAGTCACCACATACATTTTGTTGTGCTAACCAACATGTGGTTGGATGGTTAGAGGACAGTGGTTTCTCGAGCCCACCAAGGTTAAAGTTCCGGTGCTCGCATTTATCTTGTGTTAATTTCAGTATTTTCTGGCGATGTACGTTCAGTGGGGGGAGACGTTCCACTCAACTACGAGGCACCTATGGTGACTTCGTAAAATCTCAAGATCATATATGCTGGCCCACTCTCTCGAAAGTGCGGCGGCGGACCGGCGGTGGGGAGTGGTTTCGAGGAGGCGGGCCGCCGGCGGCGGGCGGGCGGTTCGGCGGTGGTGGTTGGCGGCTCGGGGTGGAGTTTGATGATAAAGCTGGAGGCCCTTGATTTCGTATCCAACGGCTGGAAAATCTAATGACCAGAGATGAAAAAGTCAGTCGACTGACGTGTAGCCTCACCCCGCACGTACACATGCACGCACGCAAGACACGCACGCATGTAGGCGTGCAACACTGACACGTACACATAACATACACACGCACGCATGCTGGCATGCAACACTGACACGTACACATGCACTCACGAACACACGCACGTGCGCACCCATGCATGCAACACTGAAACGCACCCTTGCACGTACGCACCCATGCATGCAACACTGAAACGCACCCTTGCACGCATGCAACACTCGCACGCCTGCATGCATACAACACACGACACAAGACACACGCTTAACTACATGAAAAAGATGACGTCACACTCAATGAACAATCATCGGTTTATGAAATGCCCGCTTCTGACCGCCCTGGCCCACCAAAGGTTCCTCTCACAGCGCTGTCTGCGTTGGGTCACTGACATGCAGGCCATGCACCCAAAGAGCCCACACGTCAGTGGAAGAATGGCACGGTGTCCTAGGTCAGAGTCGAGGGCACCACTCGCGGCACGCCCGGCTGAACACGCCTCCGTGCCGCATTCAAACGCCTCCATGAAACCCTCCCGTGGAAGCGAGAAACCCACTCTGGACACACGTCCGTTCATGACCGGGCGGCGTTAAGCGCAGCGCCGCCGAGCTCCTCCGTCCTGTGTCTATTTAATCTCCTATTTAAGCGAGGCCAAACGCCGCCAAGAATCGCACACCTCCGCCGCTCCCTATCTCCTCCACCATTTTGTCCACTCTTACAATGGCTTACGAAGAGTAGTTATTCCGCATCAAGCGGCTGGGTAGCCCGCCGGATCTGAGCTATGCAGCTCGCTGAACAACCTCCTCCCTCGCCCGACGGAGCGATTTGCCGCCCCAAGCCGCGCGCGGTTCAACAACTTCGCCGCTCGAGCCAGCTCGGCGAGGAGGCGGCGACGGCGTCGTTCCTGCCGCCCACGCCGTCACCTCGTACCCGTCTCCCGTTTACGTGGCGAGACTCCCATGCCAGCGCCGCGCCATGCAAGCAGCAGCGAAGCCGGGTGCGGAGAGCGACGAGTCGGTGGCCAGCGCCTCGCGTCGCCGCCATCATCGAGGAGAAGTAGAACACGGGAGGCCGCCGCCGCTTGGGTCCCATGAAGGCCACCGCGGAGATGATGCCGGCGTACACAGCAGGTGTCTTGCCGGATCCTTTTGTTGCGAGGACCTTCGTCGACCCCACATGGGCTCCACAGAAGAGGTCAATGTTAGGATGAACTCGAGCCGGTGCCGGCCATGGCGAAGTAGTGGCCGGTGATGAACTCGAACCGGTGCCGGCCACCATCATCTTCGGCACCAGCCAATGATATCGGTTGGGCAGTGGGGAAGCGAGCCGTCCTTTGCGCTGAAGCATATACCTCTGGGGCTCCCGGCAGTCCGGTGATCATGCTGCCGGACATGAGGAACACAAATCGTTCGGCGGGCAACCATTTAGGCCATGTATTATATACCTGTGCTGTCCAGAACTAGCACCGCGTAGTTCATTTGAATGTAATGAAATCCGTCATGTTTGTGTGAAAATCCGGTATTTTATATGATTTCCGTCGTTGTTTATATGAAATACTTAGGTGGTTGCGTGAATGAGTATCAGTTTGTCTACGTGTTTGCGTGAATTTCGTCCGGTTGGTTGAGTTGCTGTCATAATGTGTGCAGCTACGGTTGGGTGGCGTAATTTGCGGGTCGCCGGCCGGTCTGCGGGCGGCTCGGGCGGCGTTGTGGGACAAAAAAACACAGCTCGTGCTAGCTCGTCTCCAACGTGCGCGTTGGAGGATGCATGACAACATGAGCACCCGAGCCGTTCCTCGTTCATCGGTGGCAAAGGCACCAGTGGACAAAAGGGTCGCCAATATTTTGGCTACCCCGGGCAAGATCCAAACAACCCCTCCCAACAGATTCAAATCCCTCGTTCACCGTGGAATTTTACCATGTGTTGTTTTCATGGACTAGCAAGATGCACGTGCATTGCACGGAACATCAAGGTGCATTTTTTACAAACTCCCGCATGCATGCAAGGGATAATTAATGTCCTCCTTTGCTAGTACCACGAGGCAAACACCATTAATATTGCATCGATTAGTGTTAGTGGCCTTGTATATCTGCAAATTGTAATTTTGATAGTGGCCCCTTGTATATAAAAATGGAGGGAGAAATATGAGAGATAAGGTGAGGAGGTGGGGGCGTGGTGCCGTGGTGGTGGTGGTGGTCGGATTGGGCGGAGGCATGGGGATGGACGGCGCATTATGTCTAGGTTTGTATCTCTCTCGCACACACCCACGTAGGTGGGGGACGTGCACGAAGAGAAGAGGTGCACGCACGACGCACGTACTCCCGTCTCTTTCCCAACAACACCCGCGGGTACACGGTGGAGCTCATTTCTGTCTGAAAAAGGCAGCCCACGTGGTAATTTGCACGTGTCTTGGTTGTCCACTTGGTGGAGGGAGGATCGTCTACCACGGGTGAACAAACAAATTGCGACTTGACGCGTTATGTTAAATTAAAAAAGAGGCAAACCATGTGGGGCCTACCTTAGAGGCAAGGCTCTATACACTGGAGTACTTTTGATGTGTCCCGTCAACTCATGAGCGAGGAGAAACTTGCTTAGTCGCCGTATCCCCGCCCAGGCGCGGTGGCTCATGAGGATGAGGTGAAGCTGGAGTACACTGCACGCCTTCGCCCGCTCCCTCACCCACGCTGTGGTGGCTCGCAGCACGAGGAGAAAATTTTACTACACCCTCCGTTTACTCCTCGTCCCTACTACGTACTTTGGTTAGTACTCCCTCTATTTACTTATAAAAGGCCACTATAAAAAAATACATTTTGCATCTATACAAGGCCACAAATAGTAATCGAGACAAAAGTTACTACTCCCTCCTTTCCAGTTTAGGCTAGCCATAGTGGGAGTAACTTAGCTAGTAACATAACGCATCTCAAGACAAATGTGCTTATGTGGCAAAGAGTTAATGAGGAGAGAGGTGTTTGTGGTAACATAATATGTTACTATAACATAACGCACCCCAATGTAAAATGTGTCTACAACCTAATAAATGAATGCTTGCATGACACTAAACTTATGTTACTACCCACTATGAAGGTAGTAACATAGACTAGTAACATATGCATGTTACTACTCTAAGTTACTTCCCACTATGACTAGCCTTATGGCTCAATTTCAAAATCTCTCCAACCAAGGTAGACGGTGAGTGGTCGAATTAATTTCGTAGTTTGCACAGTACACTCGTTTTTCTCAAGAAGTTATGTTTACCGAGGCATTAATTAGAACGAATGCATGAATGACCACTAAATTTCCATGAACTTGTACATGCATTAGTTAGTTTCCTCTTGACACTGCTTGCGTCGGGTGATCTAACGCACCTCGAAATCCAACATGTAATGGTACTACTACTAGTATAGTACTAGAACTAAGACTTATCAAACGGAAAAACGTATGTTTTTTAGATGAGCCCTATAAACCCTAGTGGGTACGTACTCCGTAAAAACAGATTTTTCCAAAACTAAGTCGCTCTCTTTCATGAATTCTGTAGTATACTCCTCCGTCGACGCTCCCTTTCATGAATTCTGTACTTCCTGTCACCAACATGTGGGACATATAGCAACCGGGTCGACGTGTCAAGCACCAAATAACAGTGCAGAATAGCAGTGGGGACGCACCCCACTCGTACCGGCCCAGTGTTAGTAATGAGCAATGAGACGTCAAATCACAATGCCGCACCTTCCCAGACGGACGAAGCAACCATTATTTCACACTTCGGTTCGACATCATCTCAAACCACGTACTAGTATTGCTTCTGCCTCAAGAGGGACACGTGCATCACCTTGGTACATCATGACACGTGGGACCGCATGACAGGCCATGCTCCCCCGCCGATCGCTGGGTAAAATCACCTCATTTTTACTATACTTCCTCCGGATCGGTTTACTACATGGCATGCATGTCGTTCTAGGTTGAGAATTTAACTGGCTATATATATATATATATATATATATATATATATATATATATATATATATATATATATATATATGTGTGTGTGTGTGTGTGTGTGTGTGTGTGTGTGTGTGTGTGTGTGTGTGTGTGTGTGTGTGTGTGTGTGTGTGTGTGTGTGTGTGTGTGTGTGTGTGTGTGTGTGTGTGTGTGTGTGATGAACAGTACGCTAGCCTTTTAAAAAATGTATACTTTTGTACAGTAGTACTCCACTATCGATGGATTGCGCCATGGAGCAAAAATTGAAATTTTAAAAAAGGTGGTACATATAGAGAGCTAAATGCCAAATTATGCATATAGTACTATTAAAAAAGCTAGTACGTGCTTAATTGGGGTGCTAAATTCTATTAAAGAAATACTAGTACTAGTATGTACATCTTGAAGAGTTAAAGTAACGAGAAGAAACATAACATAGTTCTGCTGGGGCTCAGCACAACACACCCTCAAAATAAACTAAGCACACTGAAATTAAACTATGCAACTAATCCGGTGAACCTGCATTGAAGTTTAGAACCGCCATGAGCAACAACACTGCCACCTTACTCGGAGTCCTCGTCCACGTCCTCGACTTCGTCCTTGTCCCTCTTCCTCTTGGCGATACTTCTTTGCTTGAACCGCCAACTTGGCTGTTGCTCTTCATCCAACCCTTGTAGATATTGAAACAAAGGTAGCCATCCATTGCAGCATAGTGGATGTGGTCTATATCTAGTACATTCCGCTGCCATGCATGACGATGAAAGCGATGTAATGAGGTTTCTCCGGTTTGCGGTCTGAAGGATGAACCATGGCTCCTGCCGAGGTCAGCGTGAGGGTGACGAGAGGGCACCACCGATTCTTACGGAGGTCGAAGGGTTGCCTACAACGAGGCCTATCCGACGCAGGACTTCTTTGTCGTTCTTAAAGTCTCTGATATGAATTTGACTGTTTTGTCCTCAAGGAAGTTCTTAAAATCCTGGCACTCAACGTCGGCATGGCATATGTGGTAGACCAAGCAAGCGTTATGTATGCAAACCTGGATCACGGCGGGCTTCTTCCTCTCTTCGTCCTTTAGATCCTTCTCTTGTCCCACGATCGTGGTGTACTCAACATCTAGCCCAGCGACCCACTCATCATGTGAGTTTTGAACATGCGTCTGAAGCGAAAGGCATCCTTTCACCGTCGCGGGAATGCGGGTGTAGATGACGTCGAACTCATCGCCGGTGATGGTTCTAACCTTGTACTCACCGCCGATCGGGAGATTTGGGACGCCATGGATTTGGGAGGAGGATTAGGATTAGTGGAATTGCCATAATGTGAATGGGCGGACGACTAGGAGCAAACCGCCGTAGTATTAAAGGGCGTGCGAGGAAAGAGTAGGAGCGAACTGCGGCGTCTGCGAACGGCAGGGTAGTGGCTTTCCATTCTCCCATGATACGGGCTTCCGAGAGCCGTTGGATCTGAGATCGAGCGGTTGCATGGCGTGATTCTAGACCTATGGGTGAATATCCTATCACGGAGGTTATTCTTAAAATTTTCAGCAACTTAGCATGCGGCCGTTTGTTCTCAGATCCAAGGGCTGCCAGCAGCCCGTATCATGGTCGCGCCTACCACGACCATCGCGTCACTCGCGTGGTCGCGCCCTTGGAGATTTAACACGGTGCGTTAGGCTATCTGATGTTGGCATGTCATACATAGTCATCACTTAGTCACTCATACTACAACAAGGTTGGCTATAAGGTTGGCTATAAGTGTATTTTTTTACTCCTCTCTATCTCTTTCTTCGTTCTCCCTCCGTCCCATAATATAAGAACGTTTTTTACACTAGCTAGTGTAGTGTCAAAAATGTTCTTATATAATGGGACACATGGAGTACTAGTATTTATTGCATTTGCCAAGGAGTGACCTCTTCCAATGAAATGGTGTTGCTAAGTTTTCTTCATTTAATTAGCTATAGACTCAAAATTGTCTCTTCACCTAGGTACACGCGCTTAGCACCGTTTCTTCCTTGGGTCACCAAACTAGTCTCTCTCTTCTTGATTAACTTGCCACATCAGACTTTATGCCTATGTGGCAAGCTTAAGCACTGTAGGAACAAGTAAGTACAATAGTCGCTTTACATGGCATTTTGCATATGTGGAGGAAAGAGAGGCAAGGAAAAAGTGGAGAAGTGGGCTCTCATGCAAGAGCCAGCCTCTACTACTACATGGTGGAGCATTGGGAGAGGCACACTGTATGGAGGTGGTCGGGAATCGGAGACTCACGCGGTCGTAGTGCCGCAGATTAAAATGATAATGGCAAGTCAAATCACGGGGCCCCACCTGTCCAGCAGTACCTCACTGTCAAATCACATAGCCCTACGTTTGCAGCAGCCTACTCCCTCGTCTTCTCGCGTCTCTGTCAAACCGACTAGGCGGAACTGCCCCGCCTACCGCGCAGGAAAAGCCCCGCCCTCGACTTTTAAATACAACTACTCCCTCCATCGGATGCGTTTGGTTGAAGGTATCGTATGAATGGATTGGGACAATTCAATTTTTTTGGGATTGAACCATCCAATTCATGTGTTTGGCTGAATATAAGAGATGAGCTAATTATTTAAGACGTGACCACCAGTCATGCATGCAAAGGGTTGCCATTTGATTCGACCGATTTGGTTGGGTGGAATGGTTCAACATCTTCAAGGCATATTCTCTTTTTTTGGCTCGAACCATTCATGTGCTTTATAACCAAACATGTCTATTTTCTGAACGATCCCAACCCATTCATGACCACCCTTGCAACCAAACGCACGTCATCTTACGAAAACCAAATAATCCCACAATACTAAGGCGCGGTGCATTAACTTCTACCTCGTTTCTTGTTTCTTCACATATAAACCAATAAGAATCCAATGATATACTTTTTGTGACATAGTAACTCATATTTAGTTAGTCAAATGGATGACCTAGAACTACGTGCAGGCCCTATAAACCGAGACGCCTACAAATAAAAAACCGAGACGGAGAGGGTAGTTCAGCACATATATTTTTAGATCAATATAATCGGGATTCACCAAGGAGCAAAACCAAGTGGTAGGCTACTCCTGTCGTGTTGGCGTAGCAACTCAAGCGAGGGCGATCCGCTACCGAAATGGCGACACACTTAACAGACCCCTTTGGCAGACATGTGGCTCATCCACCGTCTTGTTCCACTGCGATGCACCAAATTACAGTTCGGAGCAGTGGTTGGAATTGGAGGCACCCGGTCGCGGCGCATGATAGTAGAAAATGAGCGATGAGGGTCAAATCACAAAGCCCCACCTTTCCGCATTAAGCTGGACGGACGAAGCAACCATCATTTCACTCTAGCGCGCAAGAGCATAAAGAAAAGAGAAAACAATGATGCGTGCGGCAGCTACCTAGGGCACCCTAGGGTAGGGGTCTCCACTCTGATCCTTTTTTAAAGCGCCTCCACTACAAATCGGTTCTCCTTGTCCTCTTGAAGAAAACCGATGATGAGTGCGGTGGTAGGGTTTGTAGGAGTACTATGGCGTCTTGGGGCCACGTCGTAGTAAGCGGGTTCGAGTCGGCGCCTTAAATATGTGTGGGCGCTTGGTTTTACGGGAGCGAGGCAACATTTTGGGTTCGGGGACGGTGGAGATATAGCGTACAAAAATTGTGGGCGAGGTTCGACCGAAAGGCAATGATGCATGGGCCCTGCATTTTGATATACCCGGGCAGCGTGAAATTTTCTACTCTACTCAAAACTAGTATGGTACACATGTATTGAGCATGAGATTTGAAACCAAATTATGAATAAATACACACTATAGCATGTAAAGCTTTGAGTCATATATGCATGATGTAGATGTTCGTTTAGTTCTTATAGTTCATCTCATTCAAAATCAATTAGTTTTATAAAAATGTTAAGATTCATGGGGTTGTGCATTGTAAATCATAATGTAAAAACAAATAATGGCAATTCATTTAGAAAAAATAATCAATTATGATATAGAAGATTCTAGAACAAAGGAGAAGTGCTTGTGTTTTGAGGTTTGTGCATTATGCTTAAGTTCAACCATGGAGTCTTCTAAATTGTACATGTGGCAGATCTGGTGGAATGTTGATGATATCCAGCGCCAAGAGTGCTCGGATTTGCCCATCTCTGCCTTTGTCGGGTTAGCTTCATCCAGCGACCATCTTTCAAAGTTATTGGCACACTATATAGTTCTTGTGCCATAGTTGCATGTTTTGGAAAAAATCTACTAGTGGGTTGTACTATCTATTTAGGAATAGAAGATGCATACGTGGAAGTTGTAGGAAAGAGATGACATGGAGCATCTCAATTCCTATGAGTAGGGATTGGAAAAGAGATGTCATTTGGTTCACATCATAGGAACTTTTCTATTGAATCTAGAGATGACATGTATCTCAATTCCTATGAGGAGGATTAGTAAAGAGATGTAATTTGGTTCATATCATAGGAACTTTTCTATTGAATATACGCTAATGTTTATTTTCCTTTGAAATTAAGGGAGTATAGGAATCCATTCATATGAACCAAGTGGATCTAAAGCTATAGAAATGATATCATGTTTATTTCCTTTGAAATGTAGAGTATATGAATCTATTCCTATGAACCAATTGACTCTAAAGGAAAAAAATCCTATAAAAATCATATCATATAGAGTTCCTATGATATTCCTCGACACTAAAGGATGGTTGAAATTGCTGCGGGTGATACGATGGTCTTTCTTTGTAGACTCCTCACCCATCTTATTAGTTACCTATCGAAGATGAATGAAATGATATATACATGGTATTCTACATGTGCAATTTGGTACACAAAGCTTCGGTAAAAGTTTGCGAGGTTCTAATTTTCAATAAAGCTATATGCTTTGCATTTGAACGGAGGAGCATCGGCAGTTGCTAACACTCACATGGAAGATTTGTGTGTAGGAGGAGTGGTTGTTCTGTTAAATGACATGGCAAAACCGACTTTGCCGGATGCCGATCTAACGGTTCTTCTGGCGTTCGTGAGGAAAAGGCTTGTGGCGAACGTTTGTCGGATAATGATTTACGGACACATGCATTGCATTGATCGTGCCCCTCTCTCTCAGGCACACGCACCCTCACGAGTCACGACTCTCCCGAGTCCTCTCGCAGACTCGCACGTCGCACCCATCCTCTATCTGCAGGTAGACGTCACGCACATATGTGCTCTTCACACCCTACCCTCAAAACTTCTAAAAAACAAAAGACGGCGCGCACATTTTATTTTAGCTCACACGTCACACACTTATACTATTACTCTTGCAGCGAACGTTCTTTGGGCATAGTATATATTGTACTCTCACGAAGAGAAGCGGTGCACGCATGCACTAGTTCTCTCACACCCACTCGCGGGTACACGTAGGAGCGCATTTTTTTGAAGCCGGCACAACAAAATCACTCCACTATATATAAAAGCAGGAGCCTTAGCGCTTGCTTTACTAGGGTTCCTCTCGTGCACTCTCTCATGCTCTCCAGATCTAAGCAAGACATAGGTGGCCACACTCTCTCTCTCTCTCAGCTCACGGCTGGTCACAAATCCGGCCGGACAACCTCGACTAGGGCAGGGGGTGTAGGTGCATCGTTCACACTGTCGTCGGCGGCGAGGGAGGAGACCAACGGCTGCCCGCGCGTCCCGATCGGCGGCCGTGCTGTTCTCTCCGAGAGAGCGCCGGCTCGGGAGGGCCTCCGACCCCTTCTTCCTCCCTGCGGTATTGTGGCCAAGATGCGGCCTCCCGACGCCGTCTTTGCCACATGCTGACGACCCTCAGGTATATATTCCTTCGAAACCTGTCTACTGCCCCAACTCTTCCCCCTTCGTGTGGATCCTTTTCTACTTCCGTCCGCTGTTACAAAGCCACCTAGACTTCTACTATTATTAGAAGTAAAGCTAGTTCATACAGTGAACTCAAAGCGTTGGTTCAAACAGGGAAGAAAGTGGGAAAGCTGTAGCATGAACCTAGGACTTGGCTCTAAGAGGAAACGGGGGAAAGTAGTAATATGTGTCACTGTTTAAATAACCGTATTTCGTATTTGCGCAAACAGGGATGTCTGTCTCCATATCGTTTCGGGATGTCTGTCTGTTTATCGTTTCTATCCGCGCAATCAAAAGAACACACCTCAGTTTTAGTACAACTGCGCAAAATGAGATGGCTATCCCTCGTTGCCGTCTTCTAACCTCCCGTCTTCAAGGTATCCCTACATTGGTAGTAACTAAGGTAGAATGACCAACGCAATCTAAAAGAAGCTGATTAAAGACGTTTTACTTCCTAATTGCGGTGCGAGGGGACGAGCGAAAACAATCTGCATCCTAGTCCGAATGCACTTTCTACCAGTTCATCCATGGACCGAGCACTAGCTGGCATGGCTGCACGGCGTTTTTGGACAGGTGCACGGACAAGAGGCATTGTGGTCTGCTTATTTCTGCAAATAGCGGTGCTTAAATTTAGTGGAATGCACAAGCATTTCAGCTGGTCGATACATTTGCATGGTTCAGTTCAACATTCCAAATTGAGACCACAATTATAACTGGTTATTCGGAATGAGAGAACCTAACCCGAATGGTGGCAACAAGAAAAACCAGAGTGAACTCCAGGAAATTTAAGCCTGCTGGGAGGCCCTTTGCTTAGAGAAGCCTTGCTTGTTTTTTCCTGATTTGTAAACCTTCTCACAAATTTGTCTTTTGCTGTGAACTAGTATATGTTTGTTATGTTCTATGAATCATTGAGATGTATAAAATTTCTTAACTTATGCTTTTCAAGATTTTTATGAAGACGAGTTTAATTGTGAGTGTTCCACATGAGCGCTGGAGTAGCGTGTGAACGTTTGGAATTTATTACATTGTGGCCTCAATTAACTGCATGAACCACTGTAACAAGATACATAGTAGTTGCTTATATGTCAGACAGCAGATTGTTGATTGTTAGCTGGTCGATAGCCTAGTGTTGAAGCGAGCTGAGCCAATGTGTCATGTTTTGCTGGCTGCTTACAAGTGGGGTAGCACCAACAGTGTTTACAAGTACTTATGTATACGTCGGTATACGGTTCTCGAGCGAGTGCTCTATTTCATCAAAACATACACTGCTCGTATGATAAACCGTGACAACTTATGTCTTACCATGCCATATTCATGAAAAAACTAGTGAGGGCGATCTGTTTGGCAACAATTACGATGGTTCTCACATGATTCACGGGCACACAAAAGTAGCAGCAGTTCCATAGGCCAGTTCAAACAGAGCACTAGCCCCGGAGGGGTCGATAAAAGGCAAGGTTCGGATAATTAGACACAATCCAAACTACTATTAAACACTAGCTGGGGCAACTATTTCATGCCTCGATCTAATTTGGGCTGGACACAAGACGGACCTTGCCATGACCATCATCGAGGACGCCCCGCAGCAGCTCAATCTCGTGAACCTTCATGAAGACAACCTTGTGGCCTTGCCATCGATAAACTTGTTTGTGGAGGCATGCCACGTCATCTTCTGCGTAAGCTTGACAAAACAGTATGCCTCACAAATGAAGGAGTAGCTTTGAACTTCTTGTGCTTGATACACCTTGGACAACACGCTGACAACAAAGTGAGGCTGGAATACAACTCTTCATTGGTATAACCGCAAATGGCTTCCAGGATCCAACAACCTAAGAACTCTGTTTTCCCAGTGCGTATATTCAGGTCGTCCGCCTCATAGCGAGTGACATGCACAACCACACAAGACAAGGAGAGTTTCATTCGGTTTGCCCAGAAATGGCCTGTACATTTTTAAAAGACATCAAACCGGGAATTAGTTTCATTTTTTTCATTACAAGATCTTAAATTCCATAGATTTTTATGCGTGGACAATTATTTTGATTTTATATTTATATAAATTATTTTTCAAAATAGTTTGAATGTGAATCGATATTTCTGGATTAAGAACAGTTGACCGCACCAAAATATGCAAAATTTCGTATACTTTTTAACCGTGGCCACAATATGGGGTGTAATGCTAACAAAAAGAAGATGGGCTCCAAAAAAATCTTAAGAATTAGAAAATGGGCTGTACATTATTAGAAATAATGGCAGACGGGTTGTATGCTGTTTTCCATAGATTTGAGGCTGACTTGTGCGCCTACTACAGGTTGACGCGTATGCTTTCATAAAAAAGGTTGGCACACGCATAGCATACTGTCAACTTAGTCAACACACGAGAGCGGTGACTTTTGGATATCCATCCAACGGCTGTCGTGCTTCTTCAATCTCTGCCCTTCATGCTCGGCCGCTCAAACAAGCGCCGTGGGACTGCTGCTCCCTCCTCCTCCATGGTCGGCTATCTTTGCGCAGAGGCCTCACGCCCCACCGCATACTCCCATCGCTGGCCTAGCCATCCCTCTACTCACCCACACCTGCTGTTATTCTCCGGCGACGGCGTAACCAACGATAAACCCTCGTACTCCTCGTGCAGGGAAACAACTACCGAGTATTCCCGGCTCGTGTCGTTCCCTTCCTAGGCCTCGCCGTCGTCCACCGCCCTGGTTCTCTCGGCGCGACCTGGTCAACATGGTCAATGAACGACATCCATCGGAAGTGGACTGACGTGGAGAGGCGACGATTGGGTCCACGGCCGCACGCAAGGAAATGCCTCCTTATTACGTGCAAAATAATGATTCCTCCACCTGACAGCTAGGACCCACAGGAAGGGCCTCTGTATTTCGCGAAAAAACGTTCCCCCCACTGACAGGTCGGACCCACCAGCTATATCTTCGCCCGCAAGGAAGTGCCTCCTTATTACACCCAAAAAATGAATACCCCCTGCTAGCTGGGACCCACCATATTGTTGGGCTGACTTGTGGGCCTACTAAGTTGACGGGGACGGAGGGCTTTGTCAACTTAGTCAATACTCCAGTGACCGTATGATGTCCATCCAACGGCCATACGGCTTCTTCAACCTCTGGTCTTCTTGCTCCAGCCGCCCAAAGCAGCACCAGTCGTGCTGCCTGCTCCTGCCTCCTGTGGCCGGCTGTGCTACCGCCTGCTCCTGCCTCCCGTGGCCCGGCTCTGTGTCGTCCCCTTCCTAGGCCTCGCCGTCGTCCACCGCCGTGGTGCTCTCGGCGTTGCGTGGTCAATGTGGTCAACGACCGACTTCCATCGGAAGAGTATCTTGTACATGGAGAGACCGGCGGTGGGTCCACGACGTACCGCAAGGAAGTGCCTCCTTATTACGCAGAAAATAATTATTCCTCCACCTGACAGCGGGGACCCACCGGACGGGCCACCAGTATTTTGCGAAATAAATCGTTTCCCCCTGACTGCTGGGACCCACCGGACGGGCCACTGTATTTCACGAAAAAAACGTTCCCCCCGCTGTCAGCTCGGACCCACCGGAAGTGCCTCCTTATTACGCACAAAAAATGAATACTCCCCTGGCTAGCTGGGACCCACCTTGGTGGGAGGCTGTCTTGTGGGCCTACTAAGTTGACGGGGCCGAAGGGCTTTGTCAACTTAGTCAATATGAACGATTCTAGCTCCAGTGACCGTATGATGTCCATCCAACGGCCGTAGTGCTTCTTCAACCTCTGGTCTTCTTGCTCCAGCCGCCCAAAGCAGCGCCGGTCGTGCCGCATGCTCCCGCACTGTCGTGGCGGGTTGTCTTGCCCAGAGGCCTCAACGCCCTAACTATTCCCACGGCTGGCGAGCCTGCGGCGGCAACCTCACACCTCGGCCGAACCGGTGAAACCTCGTACTCCTCTCCGCTGGGCTTCCACCGCCACGTCTTCCTCGGCTCCTGTCGTCCCTTCCTAGGCCTCGTCGCCGTCCACCGCCGTGGTGCTCTCATTGGCGTGGTCAGCGTGGTCAAGGCGACTTCCATCGGAAGAGTCTTGTGACGTGGAGAGGCTGACATACGGGTCCACGCCACAACCCAGTTTTTTGTGATTTGCCAATTAAGTCGCTTTGTCGGCCTGTTGGGCTGCAAATCTTTCAAGACGAGGAGAGCTTTTCATTCGGCTGGCCGAGAAAATGGCCCATTAGTAATGAGAAATGGGTTGTACATTTTTAAAACACATCAAACTGGCAATTAGTTTCAAATATTTTTTTCATTTCAAGATTTTAAATTACATTAATTTTTATGCGTGGAGAATTTGTTGGATTTTATATTGATATACATTTATTTTTAAAATCAGTTTGAATGTGAGTGAAATTTGGGATTAAAAATAGTTGGACCGCTTTTGAAATATGCAAAATTTTGTATAATTTTTAACCGTGGCCACAATATGGGCTGTAATGCTAACAAAAAGAATATGGGCTCCAAAAAAACCTTAAGAATTAGCAAATGGGCTGTAAATTATTGGAAATAATGGCAGATGGGCTGTATGCTATTTTCCACAGATTTGAGGCTTT
The DNA here is from genome assembly GCA_021605205.1 of Aegilops longissima. Lineage (NCBI taxonomy): Eukaryota > Viridiplantae > Streptophyta > Magnoliopsida > Poales > Poaceae > Aegilops > Aegilops longissima. The sequence continues at coordinate 421,770,054 of CM038677.1, read as the reverse complement.
CCTAAAAAAAAGGTTGACGCACAAGTAGTGACGGTTGGATGTCCATCCAACGGCCGTCGTGCTTCTTCAATCTCTCCTCTTCCTGCTCCAGCCGCTCAAACAAGCGCCGTGGGACTGCTGCTCCTCCTCCCATGGCCGGCTGTCTTTGCCAAGAGCCTCACGGCCCCACCGTACTCCCATCACTGGCCTAGCCATCCCTCTACTCACCCACACCTGCTGTTATTCTCCGGCGACGGCAGACGAACCAGTAAACCCTCGTTCAGTCGTACTCCCCTCCGCGTGGGAAACAACTGCTGAGTCTTCCCTGCCTCCGTGTCGTTCCCTTCCTAGGCCTCGCCGTCGTCCACCGCCCTGGTGCTCTCGGCGCGGCCTGGTCAACGTGGTCAACGACCGACATGCATCTGAAGTGGACTGTACATGGAGAGGCCGACAGCTGGGTCCACGGCCGCACGCAAGGAAATGCCTCCTTATTACGCGCAAAATAATGATTCGCCCCACGACATCGGGACCCACGAAAGGGCCTCGATGGTTCGTGAAAAACGTTACCGCCACCGACAGCTCGGACCCACCAGCTATATCTTCGCACGCAAGGAAGTGCCTCCTTATTACGCACAAAAAAAATGAATACCCCCCTGTTAGCTGGGACCCAGTATAGTGGCAGGCTGACTTGTGGGCCTACTAAGTTGACGGGGACGGAGGGCTTTGTCAACTTAGTCAATATGCATTATTCTAGCTCTAGTGACCGTACAATGTCCATCCAACGGCCGTAGTGCTTCTTCAACCTCTGGTCTTCTTGCTCCAGCCGCCCAAACCAGCGCCGGTCATGCCTCGTGCTCCTGCCTCCCGTGGCCGCCTGCGATGCGGCGGAGGCCTCACCGCCCCTACTACTCCCACCGCTGGCCAGGCCATCCCTCTACTCACCCACACCCCCTGTTATTCTGCGGCGACGGCAGCCTCACACCGCAGCGAACCAGTGAACCCTCGTACTCCTCTACGCGTGGGCATCCACTACCGCGTCCCTTCCTAGGCCTTGCCGTCGTCCACCGCCCTGGTGCTCTCGGCGCGGCGTGGTCAACGTGGTCAAGGGCGGCTTCCATCGGACGTGGGATATGACGTGGAGAGGCCGACAGTGGGTCCACGGCGCAGCAAGGAAGTGCCTCCTTATTACAGCAAAATAATTATTCCTCCACGATAGCGGGGACCCACGGACGGGCCACCATATTTCGCGAAAAAAACGTTTCCCCCGTTGTTGGGACCCACCAGCTACACCTTCGCACGCAAGGAAGTGCGTCGGGCAAAAAAAACGATTCGCCCCACATTGCTGGGACCCACCAGCTACATCGTCGCACGCAAGGAAGTGCTCGACGGTCGGGACCCACCTGGTGAAGCATACGTGGCGTTGTCATTCTGGTCGTGACGTGTATGTACATATATCTTGGTGGATGTAGAGGCATGCGTGTCATAGTAGAGGCGCGCACGTAGCATGTACACGCGTCGTCTGGTGGCGAGGGTGCAAGAAAGAAAATCTGCCACGCACGTACATCTGGGCGGGGTCTCTAACGCCTATCGCGCATACGTACATGGCTGGGTCGGAACGGAGAAACAACGTCGTCGTCGTGTTCATGGGGAGCCAACGGCTGGGTCGAAGCGGAATGCGTGGTCGTGTTCATCGGGAGGGCTTGGGCCGGAACAGGCGATGGAAGCGAGGCTGGCGTACGCACAATGGAGGAAGCGGCCTTGTGTTCGACCGTAGCGTTCAAGCGGGTCCTGTTGATCGGGAGGGGCTGGCGTCCGCAAAGCGGAGAAGCGGACCTCCTACGGTCAAGCAGGGTCTGTTGATCGGGAGGGTGTGGCGTCTTGCAAAGCGGAGAAGCAGACCTCCCACGGTCGAAACAGGAGTCTGTTGATCGGGAGGGTGTGGCGTGCCGCAAAGCGGACGAAACAGACTTGTGTTGGGCGCTACGGTCGAAGCGGGGGGGTGTGGCGTGCCGCAAAGCAGGACTCCACGGGATCTGTTCATCTCCACCGTCGACCTCCACGGGCTCCTGTTCATCCAGCCTCCACCGCCGCTACTCCACGGCTCTTGTTCAACCACCCTCCACGGGCACCCCTCCACCGTCTCTGTTCATCCAGCCCTCCACACCACGGGTCCTGTTCAACCACCCTCCACGGCCACCCCTCCATCGTCTCTGTTCATCCAGCCCTCCACACCACGGGTTCCTGTTCATCCGAGGCAACGCCATCACTCCTTATTCATCAACCCCCCCCATAGCGCTCACTTGTTCATCAGGCAGCATCGATCGGCTTGATTAGCAGCGAGAGCGAAGAATCGCTCCATCGGGTTCGATTAAGAGCCATCGATCGATCGCTCGGGTTCGATGAACGCGTAACTGCGGTCTGTCGCTTTCGGGTTCGATTAGAGCCCAACGCCTCGCTTCGGCTTGAGTTAGAGCCAACGCCTTGCACACACGCGCGTACGTACGAGAGAAACGCGCATTGCTCGGCCCCCGACCTCCCACCATAACCGGCAACTCCCCGAAATTTTCCTCCCCCTCGCTTCTACCACCGTTTTTCCGTCATGGACGGCCCAAAGAATGTCATGCAGGTGCGTCTCCGGCCCGCCCAGGATGAAAAGCCCATTTTTGGTCATGATTTTTTGTCATAGAAGTAGAAGCCCACCACATCTATGATGATACCAGGTTTTTTCACAATTATCGTCATAGAAGTGTCATATGTATGACAGGAAAAAAATTCGTTCGGCCCAAAATGTCACGGATGTGTCTATTTTTTGTAGTGTAACATACCGATGACAAAGGGAACAATGTATGTTGTTATGCGGTTTGACCGATAAAGATTTTCATAGAATATGTCAGAGTCAATATGAGCATCTAGGTTTCGCTATTGGTTATTGACCGGAGACGTGTATCGGTCATGTCTACATAGTTCTCGAGCCCGTAGGGTCCGCACGCTTAACGTTTGATGATGATTTGTATTATGAGGTATGTGATTTGATTACTGAAGATTGTTCGGAGTCCCGGATGAGATCACGGACATGGCGAAAAGTCTCGAAATGGTCGAGACATAAAGATTGATATATTGGACGATGTTGTTTGGACACCGGATGAGTTCTGTGAGGTACCGGATAATTATCGGAGTGCCAAAGGGTTATCGGAACACCCGGGGGAACTAATGGGCCTTGATGGGCCTTAGTGGGGAGAGAGGAAGGGCCACAAGGGGCTGGCGGCGCCCCCCTTGGGTCCGAATTGGACTAGGGGAAGGGGGCGGCGCCCACCTTTTTCCTTCCCTTCTCCCTCTCCCTTCCTTCTTCCCCCTTCCCTCCAGGTGGAATCCTACTAGGACTTGGAGTCCTAGTAGGACTCCCTCCTCCTGGCGCGCCCTACAGGGCCAGCCGGCCTTCCCCTCCCCTCCTTTATACACGGGGGCATGGGGCACCCTAGAACACACAAGATCAATTGTCTTAGCCATGTGCGGTGGCCTCCTCCATAGTTACACACCTCGGTCATATCGTCGTAGTGATTAGGCGAAGCCCTGCGCCGGTAACTTCATCATCACCATCGCCACGCCATCGTCTTGTGGAACTCTCCTCGCCCACTGGCTGGATCAAGAGATCGAGGGGCGTCATCGAGCTGAACGTGTGCTGAACGCGGAGGTGCCGTACGTTCGGTGCTTGGATCGGTTGGATCGCAAAGACGTTAGACTACATCAACCACGTTACTAAACGCTTCCGCTTTCGGTCTACGAGGGTACGTGGACACACTCTCCCCGCTCGTTGCTATGCATCTCCTAAATATATCTTGCGTGATCGTAGGTAATTTGTTTTTGAAATATTGCTTTCCCCAACAGTGGCATCCGAGCCAGGTCTATGCGTAGATGGTATATGCACGAGTAGAACACAAAGAGTTGTGGGCGATAATAGTCACAATGCTTACCAGCAAAGTCTTACTTTGATTCGGCGGTATTGTTGGATGAAGCGGCCTAGACCGACATTACATGACCGCGTTCATGAGACTGGTTCTACCGATGTGCTTCACACACAGGTGGCTAGTGGGTGTCTGTTTCTCCAACTTTAGTTGAATCGAGTTTGACTACGCCCGGTCCTTGTTGAAGGTTAAAACAACACACTTGACGAAAAATCGTTGTGGTTATGATGCATAGGTAAGAACAGTTCTTGCTAGAAGCCCATAGCAGCCACGTAAAACTTGCAACAACAAAGTAGAGGACGTCTAACTTGTTTTTGCAGGGCATGTTATGATGTGATATGGTCAAGACATGATGTGATATAGTTTGTTGTATGAGATGATCATGTTTTGTTAAAGTTATCGGCAACTGGCAGGAGCCTTATGGCTATCACTTTATTGCATAAGATGCAAGCGCCATATAATTGCTTTACTTTATCGCTATGCGATAGCAATAGTTGCAAAAGCAATAGTTGGCGAGACAACCATGTGACAACACATTGATAGAGATCAAGATGATGGAGATCAAGGTGTCATGTGATACGTCTCCAATGTATCTACTTTTCCAAACACTTTTGCCCTTGTTTTGGACTCTAACTTGCATGATTTGAATGGAACTAACCCACGTCTGACGATGTTTTCAGCAGAATTGCCATGGTGTTATTTTTGTGTAGAAACAAAAGTTCTCGGAATGACCTGAAAATCAACAGAGATTTATTTTGGAAAATACAAAAAATACTGGCGAAAGAATCAAGGCCAGGGGGGCCACACCCTCTCCACGAGGTTAGGGGCGCGCCTGCCCCCTGGGCGCGCCCCCTGCCTCGTGGGCCCCCTGGAGCTCCACCGACCTCAACTCCAACTCCATATATTCGTGTTCGGGGAGAAAAAAACCATAGAGAAGGATTCATCGCGTTTTATGATACGGAGCCGCCGCCAAGCCCTAAACTCTCTCGGGAGGGCTGATCTAGAGTCCGTTCGGGGCTCCGGAGAGGGGAATCAGTCGCCATCGTCATCATCAACCATCCTTCATCACCAACTTCATGATGCTCACCGCCGTGCGTGAGTAATTCCATCGTAGGCTTGCTGGACGGTGATGGGTTGGATGAGATTTATCATGTAATTGAGTTAGTTTTGTTAGGGTTTGATCCCTAGTATCCACTATGTTCTGAGATTGATGTTGCTATGACTTTGCTATGCTTAATGCTTGTCACTAGGGCCCGAGTGCCATGATTTCAGATCTGAACCTATTATGTTTTCATGAATATATGTGAGTTCTTGATCCTATCTTGCAAGTCTATGTCACCTACTATGTGTTTTGATCCGGCAACCCCGAAGTGACAATAATCGGGACCACTCCCGGTGATGACCGTAGTTTGAGGAGTTCATGTATTCACTATGTGTTAATGCTTTGGTCCGGTACTCTATTAAAAGGAGGCCTTAATATCCCTTAGTTTCCACTAGGACCCCGCTGCCACGGGAGGGAAGGACAAAAGATGTCATGCAAGTTCTTTTCCATAAGCACGTATGACTATATTCAGAATACATGCCTACATTACATCGATGAATTGGAGCTAGTTCTGTGTCACCCTATGTTATGGCTGTTACATGATGAACCGCATCTGGCATAATTCTCCATCACCGATCCAATGCCTACGAGATTTTCACATATTGTTCTTCGCTTATTTACTTTTCCGTTGCTACCGTTACAATCACTACAAAACCCAAAAATATTACATTTGCTACCGCTACCGTTACTTCCATACTACTTTGCTACTAAATACTTTGCTGCAGTTATTAAGTTATCCAGGTGTGGCTGAATTGACAACTCAGTTGCTAATACTTGAGAATATTCTTTGGCTCCCCTTGTGTCGAATCAATAAATTTGGGTTGAATACTCTACCCTCAAAAACTGTTGCGATCCCCTATACTTGTGGGTTATCAAGACTATTTTACGCGCCGTTGCGGGAGACATAGCTCTATTCTTTGAGTCACTTGGGATTTATATCTGCTGGTCACTATGAAGAACTTGAAAGACGAGAAAACAAAAATGTATCCCTCAACTACGAGGGGAGGTAAGGAACTGCGATCTAGCTCTACACTTGATTCACCTTCTGTTTTGAGTAAGCTTGCGACACCTAAACCTTCTTATGCTATTAATTCTGATATGTCGCATGTTATTGATGATGCCACTTATGCTATGCATGATACTATGATGAAACTACTTCTATGCTTGATACTACTGTGCCACTTGGTGAATTTCTTGATGAACAACTTGCTAGGGCTAGAGAGAATGAAAATATTGAAACTGATAATATTGATGAAAGTGATGATGAAGACTCTCCCCCTAGATATGAATTGCCTGTTGTGCCTGAGGGCTATGTTATGGATGAAGAAAATGCTAGAGATTTTCTTGCCTGCAATGATAGAAGTGATCTTAAGAAATTATTAGCTAAGCTGAAACAAAAATCTCTGAATGCTAGAATTGAATATGATCCTGCTTATGCTACTTCACCTATCTTTGTTACTGATAAGGACTATGAATTCTCTGTCGACCCTGATATAATTACTTTGGTTGAATCTGATCCTTTCTATGGCTATGAATCTGGAACTGTGGCACATCTTACTAAATTAAATGATATATCCACCCTGTTCACTAATGATGAGAAAACTCGCTACTATTATATCCTTAAAATATTTCCTTTCCCATTAAAAGGTGATGCTAAGATATGGTTGAATTCTCTTGATCCTGGTTGTGTGCGTAGTCCCCAGGATATGATTTATTACTTCTCTGCTAAATATTTCCCTCCTCATAAGAAACAAGCTGCTTTATGGGAAATATATAATTTTGTGCAAATTGAAGAAGAGAGTCTCCCACAAACTTGGGGGAGGCTTCTCCAATGACTTAATGCTTTGTCTAATCATCCTCTCAAGAAAAATGAAATACTTGATATCTTTTATAATGGACTAACCGATGCTTCCAGAGACCACCTGGATAGTTGTTCTGGTTGTGTTTTCAGGGAAAGAACTGTTGATCAAGCTGAAATTCTATTGAATAATATGTTGACCAATGAAAATAATTGGACACTTCTTGAACCAACTCCTAAGCCAACTCCGAAAAAAGGGGTGTTCTATTTCTCGTGGGCCCACAGTGGCTCCCCTCCACTTATTCCAGCAACCACACACTCCTTCTTCCTCCCAAAAAAATCACCAACCAGCTCAAGCACGAGTTCTTACTCATCTTGTTGCCCTTTTCGATCTCCTTGCTCAAAGCACCTCTCACAAAACTGCTTTGGGGGATTGTTCCTTGGTATGTAACTCCTCCAATGGTCCAATTAGTTTTTGTTCTAGTGCTTTATTCATTGCAAATTTGTGTTGTCTAGGTGACCATGTTCTTGAGCTTGCATGTCAAATTTATATGGTCCCAAGTAGTTCTAATGCATGATATAGTCTCTAGGCACTTGTGGGAGTAGTTACTATCAATTTTGTTGAGTTTGGTTCACCTTTATTTGAAGTTACTAAAAATTTCAGAATTCTTCAGAAAATGATGAAGAGATTTTTGAGGGGTTCGTTGAGCCGAAGCTCGAAGGAAAAGCAAAGTGAAGAAGAAGAGAGGCCCAAGTATAATCCGCCTTGCACCGCGGAGATTCGGCCGTGTGAATGGCCTTGTGATGATTTCTTGAGAGCAGCCGGGATTTATGATGATTTTTATGAGTTGGCTGAGAATGCAGGCCTAACCGACTTCCTCCGCGACCAACGCGAACAGTATCTCTTAGTCAGTAATATCTTTGTGCAAAATTTTCATTTCCATTCTAGGAGGTCACCACCTACGGTGGATTTTTATTTATATGATGAGTATAAGGGGATGACCCTTCGTGAATTTTGTGAGGTTTGCAAGTTGCCCTTTCGGGCATCATAGAGGAACCGCATCTTGATGATGTGGATGGGTTTATTGATACCATTGCTGTAGGGGAAACGAGGAAGGTTTCCGACGCATGAATTACTAGCATACACTTTCCTGTTCTACGTTACTTTGCTATATTTGCTAGTAGATGCGTAATTGGTCGCGGAAACTTTGGAAACCTGAGTGCCCCTGATATTGTTATTTTGGGCCATTCCTTATTTCGTGATGACACATTTAGTATGGGCGCTATTGTTGAAAAGCGGTTAAACCTTAACCATACTAAGGGCCCTATCTTGGGAGGCATCTTCGCCTCGCGCCTCGTTGCATACTATAACATACCTATTAGGCATTATGAGAAAGAAGAAAAATTGCTGCCTCCTATTTATCTAGATTATAAGAGTATGGTCGCACATGATTTTATTGTTAAGAATAGGGAAAAGGCGCTTAAGTACAAATTAACACTACTAGGGAAAAGCCTAGCAGCAGCGCCGGTTTTGGGCCTATTAGTAGCTTGGGGCGGCCATAGACTAACGTATAGCGATGGGCGGGTGCCACCAGCGCTACTACTATGTCCTTTAGTAGTAGCGTGGGTAAAACCCGCTACTACTACAAAGACGGGTTTTTTGAATTTTTTCGAAAAAATATTTCAATTTTTTCCCTAATTTTCAAATTTCTGAATTATTTTAACCTCAAATCTCTAATCACCCCTCATCGCTGCTCAATTTAATCTCTAATCACCCCTCATCATTCCAAATCATCTAACTTCCCGGACGTCACCCATCCTCTCACTACTCCGGCTGAGCACGCTTAACTTCCGGGTTCTATTCTCCTCGTTTCCAAATGCGCACTTGTTGTTTTTTCGACAATAGTAAGATGTCAATCCTATTAACCCCAGGAATTTAGCTTGAGCATGAAGTCACACATTTCACTATTTGAGTTTGAAACTATTGTTCTAAAAAATTAGTAACACTAATATTTCTTGAATAATTACTTTGACCACAGTTTGACCACAGTTTGACCATAGTTTGGCCATAGTTTGACCAGATTTGACCAAAATTCAAAAAAAAAACAAAAATAATTATTTAGTAACACTAATATTCTAGAATAATTAGTTTGACCATTGTTTGACCACAGTTTGACCACACAGTTTGAAATTTTTTCGATTTTTTCCACTCTAGATCTTAAAAGCCCAGTAACTTTTTTCTGTTTGGTTTTTTAGGATTTTGAAAATGTTTAACGGGGCTCCCCCGTTAAATTTGGATGTAACTTTTCAAGTAGATGATTTTTCATATAAAAACTTTTTCATCCGAGTTAGTATGCAAAAGTTAAGCCCATTTTACAAATTTCTAGAGATTTTGCAAATAAAGTCGAAATTCATATTTGCAAATTTTCCCAACAACTAGACCACATATCACATGGGAAACTTATTTTCTTTTATTTTTTGACATTTTCATCATTTTCTTTTATTTTTTAAACTGAAAAGCGATCCACGGGGTAGAGTTTGAAAATGGGACCTTTAGTAGTAGCGCGGTTTTACCCCTCGCTACTACTATGGCACCACTTAGTAGTAGCGAGGGCTAAAACCAACGCTCTGCTATCAAACTTAGTAGTAGCGAGGTTTTAAAAACCCGCGCTACTACTATGGCATGTCCCGGGGGGCACGGTAGAGACCGCTTAGTAGTAGCGAGGGTTAAAAACCCGCGCTACTGCTATCAACTTAGTAGTAGTGAGGTTTAAAAACCTGCGCTACTGGTAAGTAGCAGTAGCGAGGGTTTTTAACCCTCGCTACTAGTAACTTTCTGTGTATAGGCTTTTCCCTAGTAGTGTAATATTTGGTAAAAATCATCCTAAGACTATTATCTTGCCTGCTCCTTCCTTGTTTGATTTATCTGCAGGCGAGTACCTTGTTCCGTTGGAGGCCATTCACGCCTACCAGAACCCTACATTAGCTACAGATCCAGAGCCAGAACCACAATTTGATCCTCCACGACAGTCTGATTACTAGTGGGATCCGGAGGTGATTGCCAACCGATGGCGATCCGGCGCTTCTTCTGTCTGACCCCAGCTACAACCGGATATCCGCCCGGCCGGTAGTGGCGATGAGACCAACAGGCCAAAAGCCAAAGCTTGGGGGAGTATGTATTCCTCACCGACATTACATTTATGTCACACACTCATTGCTAGTTGTCGATGCTCATACTTTTTCACCGTAATATCCATGCTAGTTTATTTTCCTTTTTCTGCTTTCTTCTTGTGTGTTTGAAAAACCTTAAGAAAAACCAAAAAACTTAGTAGTAGCCTTTAGCTAGTTTACTTTTCTTGTTGTAGTAGTAATAATCAAAAGAAAATCCAAAAAGATTTCTTGTTCTTCTTTTTCTTGTTGGGAGCTTTCCCGTGTAAATAGTTTTATTTCTTTCCTTTTTCTTTGGGGGTCAAGAGGAGAATACCATAAAGAAAATGTTGAAGTGGCTCTATTATGCATTATTGTTGAATTAACCCAGAGCCCGTATTGCCTTGTCTTCTCCTGTGTATTGAATGCTTGCAGATTTCAGCTTAGTCCAATGCACGTGTACTATTATTATTATTTACATCATTCGGTTATGCAAGTGAAAGGCAATAATGACTATATATGATGGACAAATTGAGATAAGAAAAGCTGGTATGAGCTCGACCTCTCTTGTTTTTGTAAATATGATTAGTTCATCGTTCCTAATTCAGCCTATTATAAATAAACATGTTTGCAATGACAATTAGAGATTATAGTTGCTTATGTCATGCTTAATTAGCTAGGAGTTATAATGGCTTACCTTGCGTGCCAACATGCTATTAAAATGGTTGTGATGTGGTATGATAGGGTGGTATCCTCCTTTGAATGATTCAAGTGACTTGACTTGGCACATGTTCACACATGTAGTTGAAACAAATCAGCATAGCCTTCACGATATTTATGTTCATGGTGGATTATATCCTACTCATGCTTGCACTCAATGTTTATTAATTTTAATGCATGTTCATGACTGTTGTCGCTCTCTAGCTGGTCGCTTCCCAGTCTTTTTCTAGCCTTCACTTGTACTAAGCGGGAATACTGCTTGTGCATCCAATCCCTTAAACCCCAAAGTTATTCCATATGACTCCACCATACCTTCCTATATGCGGTATCTACCTACCGTTCCAAATAAATTTGTATGTGCCAAACTCTAAACCTTCAAATGAAATTTTGTTTTGTATGCTCGAATAGCTCATGTATCAACTAGGGTTGTCTGTATCTTCCATGCTAGGCGGGTTATTCTCAAGAGGAGTGGACTCCACTCCTCACTAACGAGAAAATGGTTGGTCACCAGGATGCCCAGTCCCATGCTTTATGCAAACCAAATCAAAATAATTGCAAACAAAACTCCCCCGGGACTCTTGTTAGTTGGAGGCACTCGTTGTTTCGAGCAAGCCATGGATTGATGCTTGTTGGTGGAGGGGGAGTATAAACTTTACCATTCTGTTTGGGAACCGCCTATAATGTGTGTAGCATGGAAGATATCGCCATCTCTCGGTTGTTATGTTGACAATGAAAGTATACCGCTCAAAATATTATTTATCTCTATTTCAAAACTGAGCTCTGGCACCTCTACAAATCCCTGCTTCCCTCTGCGAAGGGCCTATCTATTTACTTTTACGTTGAGTCATCACCCTCTTATTAAAAAGCATCAGCTGGAGAGCACCGCTGTCATTTGCATCCATTACTATTAGTTTATATTGGGTATGACTATGATTGGATCTCTTTTACCATGAATTACAATGTCTAGTCAGTCCTTGATCTTTAAAGGTGCTCTGCATTTATGTTTTGCGGTCTCAGAAAGGGCTAGCGAGATACCATCTTGTTATATCATATTATGATTGTTTTGAGAAAGTGTTGTCATCCAAGATTTATTATTATGGCTCGCTAGTTGATTATGTCATTTATATGAGTAAACATGAGACCTAAATGTTATTGTGAATGTGGTTAGTTCAAGATCTTTGCTGAAAACTTGAATGCTGGCTTTACATATTTGCAACAACAAGAGCAAACAGAGTTTGTACAAGTTTTTCTTTATCACTTTCAGTTTATCAACTGAATTGCTTGAGGACAAGCAAAGGTTTAAGCTCGGGGGAGTTGATACGTCTCCAACGTATCTACTTCTCCAAACACTTGTGCCCTTGTTTTGGACTCTAACTTGCATGATTTGAATGGAACTAACCCGGACTGACGTTGTTTTTGGCAGAATTGCCATGGTGTTATTTTTGTGCAGAAACAAAAGTTCTCGGAATGACCTGAAAATCAACGGAGATTTATTTTGGAAAATATAAAAAATACTGGCGAAAGAATCAAGGCCATGGGGCCCACACCCTCTCCATGAGGGTGGGGGCGCCCCCCTGCCTCGTAGGCCCCTTGGAGCTCCACTGACCTCAACTCCAACTCCATATATTCGTGTTCGGGGAGAAAAAAACCAGAGAGAAGGATTCATCGCGTTTTACGATACGGAGCCGCCGCCAAGCCCTAAACTCTCTCGGGAGGGCTGATCTGGAGTCCGTTCGGGGCTCCGGAGAGGGGAATCCATCGCCATCGTCATCATCAACCATCCTTCATAACCAATTTCATGATGCTCACCGCCGTGCATGAGTAATTTCCATCGTAGGCTTGCTGGATGGTGATGGGTTGGATGAGATTTATAATGTAATCAAGTTAGTTTTGTTAGGGTTTGATCCCGAGTATCCACTATGTTCTGAAATTGACGTTGCTATGACTTTGCTATGCTTAATGCTTGTCACTAGGGCCCGAGTGCCATGATTTCAGATCTGAACCTATTATGTTTTCATGAATATATGTGAGTTCTTGATCCTATCTTGCAAGTCTATAGTCACCTACTATGTGTTATGATCCGGCAACCCCGAAGTGATAATAATCGGGACCACTCCCGGTGATGACCGTAGTTTGAGGAGTTCGTGTATTCACTATGTGTTAATGCTTTGGTCTGGTACTCTTTTAAAAGGAGGCCTTAATATCCCTTAGTTTTTGCTAGGACCCCGCTGCCATGGGAGGGTAGGAAAAAAGATGTCATGCAAGTTCTTTTCCATAAGCACGTATGACTATATTCGGAATACATGCTTACATTATATTGATGAATTGGAGCTAGTTCTGTGTCACCCTATGTTATGACTGTTACATGATGAACCGCATCCGGCATAATTCTCCATCACTGATCCAATGCCTACGAGCTTTTCACATATTTTTCTTCGCTTATTTACTTTTCCGTTGCTACTGTTACAATCACTACAAAACCCAAAAATATTACTTTTGCTACCGCTACCATTACTTCCATACTACTTTGCTACTAAATACTTTGCTGCAGATATTAAGTTGTCCAGGTGTGGCTGAATTGACAACTCAGTTGCTAATACTTGAGAATATTCTTTGGCTCCCCTTGTGTCGAATCAATAAATTTGGGTTGAATACACTACCCTCGAAAATTGTTGCGATCCCCTATACTTGTGGGTTATCATCATGCTGGTGATGATGGAGATCATGATGGTACTTTGGAGATGGAGATCAAAGGCACAAGGTGATGATGGCCATATCATGTCATATATTTTGATTGCATGTCATGTTTATCTTTTATGTGTCTTATTTTGCTTAGTACGACGGTAGCATTATGTAACATCCCAAATTTTCAATTTGGAATGTTATACATTAGATCATCATTGCATATCATATATTATTGCATTTTGGTTTGATCCTAGAAATTCTACGCAACTCAAGGACCCACGAGAGACTTGGGAATTTCGTTATTTCATATTTGAGTTTTCCTCAAGTTTTGAAAAGAGGATCGTTTGATTTTAATTATTTTTCTCTTCGAATATTTCTTTTATAAAAATAAAAGAGAGAGGATAAAATGACTTCCTCAAAATAAAGAAATATTGGAGGTTTAATATTAAAATCAAATAAGATTTGTGTTCAGAGTTTTGTCGCTATTTTATTTGAATTAGGAAAAATATGCGTTTTTCAAAATTGCATTAGAAGCCCGAATGAATGTTCACCTGGTCCGTCTTGTTTTTAGAGGACGGGGAAAATTTATTTCAGGATTTTTGGAGTCGATTTACTATTTATTTTATTTGTTTTTCTACATGAAATAATTTTAAAAAAAGTGAAACCGACTTTTGGCCGTATCCGCCAGGGGGGCTTTATAAGCCGCGAGGCCCAACCGCCGCCGCAACCCACCCGCAAACCCTAGCCCCGCCTCAATCTGCCGCCGCCGCTGCCTAACCGCGTCGCCGATCGCGACGTTGCCGTCCCCGACCCACGCCGCCGCCGCCATGCCGCGCCACTGACGCCGTCGCCGAGCCGCCCGCGCCGCCCGTCCGAAACCTCACCGCGGCGCCCGACCCAGCCGGAGAACCGCCCGCCGCCTCCGCCGTTTCGCCGCCGCGGCCGGAGGTAGCCGCCGCCGCCTCGGTTTTCGCGAGAAAACCGATCAGGTTTTTTTAAAACCCTAGATCCATTTTTTTAATTTCGGTTCGGTATTTTTTCGATTTAGTTATTTAGCGGACGTTCGTCCGTACGTTCGTTTTGACAAACAGTTTTCGCCCGTTAGCCGTAGATTACGAACGTTCATTCGTTAGTCTGTTAGTCAGTTTTCTTTTTCTCGGATTTTCCGCGATTATTTTCCATCGTGATTCCTGATCCGATTTTCGTTTTAGTTTAACTTTTCGCTCGTTTATCGGAATCAGCTGATTCAAGCGCCTGGAGTTTCGTCTTGAAACCCTCTTTCTATTTAACCAACTTAAACAAGTTTTTGCTATAAAAATTGACTTTAGTCCAGATTAGTAAACGAAGCATGTTTCTTTCGTAGTTTGAGTTTTGTTGCTTCGTTTGATTTGATTCTTTTTGCAAACCGGAGTTCTTAAGTTGAACTTTCTGGTTAGATCTCTTATTTGAGTTTTACCAGTGCGTTGTTGCTTGATTGCTTATTGTATGTTTGTTTTTTTGCGATAGAGTACCCGGAGTGCGAAGCGTGTTACTACGAGTCTCTAGGTTTCGCGGATCATCAGCAAGGCAAGTAACACATTGATCATACCTCTTTGCTACCCAGTTTTATTGCATTAGATCAAGCCACAAACAATTGCATGGTTGGGATCTAATTTAAAGTGTGGGTTTGGGAAGTAGATGAGGTAGTACCTATTCACCTGTTTATTATCAAACCTATGGGAGTTACTTCTACGTTGCTTATATTGCTATGCTATGCTCGTAGACGTGGTTTGGGTTTGAGAATATTCATGACAGATGTGAGTATTAAGTAATGGTTAACTTGAGGTGGCAACTTTAATACACATCTGGGTGGATTGAGGCACCTGGGGAACCCAGTGATTGCCTGTATTCTCCTATGGACTGCCACCCTGGCTCAAAGGGATCATGAGATTATTCATGCTGGAAACTTCCGTGTGCAGCCACAAGCCATTATGGGCTCTGGCATAGTTGAGTATGTTGTGTGACCTCTTTCAGTGGTAGGCTAGCAGATGTAGGGGATGTAGGTGGTACTGTCTATCCACAGTAAAGAGTTAACGCTTCTTAAAGACTGTGTCTCGGTCATCCGTTTCTCAAACACCATGTAGTGCGAGAAATCCAACGGAGGAGATCGAGTCTTGTGGGGAAAAGTGCGCAAACCTCTGCAGTGTACAAACTAGTCTTGATTAGCCTTGTCCCCGGTTATGGACATCTTGAGTATCTGGTTCTTGGATTATCATGTGGATCTCATCACTCTTAATTATAAAAATTTGATTGGGTTATTTAATTACTTTTAATTGGGATTGAGATGGGGTTTACCATTCTCAATGTTTAACAACCACCATGATAGTTAAATAAAATTTATTCCTTTGTTGTAGGAAAAAATTGGCTTTCCGCAAAACATATTTAACCATACAACCTCCATCAACCATTTATGCATGTAGTGATAGCATTATTCTGTTCATTACTCTTTTGTGTTACTTTGCCAGCATATTCCATGTGCTGACCCGTTTTCGGGCTGCAACGTATCATGTTGCGGACTTTTCAGACGACGAGTAAGGTGCCTTAGGTCGTGGTCTTTCACTCAGTGATGCCGTTGGAGTTGATGGACTCACTTTATCTTCCAAGCCTTCCGTTGTTATCATTTTAGATGGCCTTAAGCCATATTATTTTGTAATAAGTTCTCTTCTGAGATATTTGATGTACTAAGTGTGTGATTGCTACTCTGTTATAAAATCCTTCAAGTACTGTGCATGTCAGCATTACAGATCCAGGGATGACTGTCGGTGTACAAAAAGAGGGGTGTGTTTTCGTACCCCTATACCGTGCTGCAGGCGATCGGAGCTGCGCTCTGATCACGCCAAGCGAGCAGGGAGGTGAGCCAAGGTAAGACCAAAGCCCAAGATAATGAGAGCAACGCCAAGGCTAAGACCATAAAGAGCAGAGGGGCGAAGCATGTTCCCCTGGCAAGACCGTTCCTGGGGTAGCCTCAGCAGCCCTGGCAAGACCCTTGCCGGGGCAGCTCGCCCCACACCAACCGAGCGAGCCACCCTTGAGCCCACGGTCCCCAACGCCACCATCCACGTGGGGCCAGGGCTCGGGAAGGCACCTATGTTGTGGCATGCAGATCTTTGTGAAGACATATTAAAGATCAGATGAGGGTTAGAAGACGACGATCCTCGGCAAGATCCTTGCCGAGGAAGGCCACCAGACCCCTGGCAAGGCCCTTGCGGGGGACGACAGCGCGCCACGGAAAGACCCTTGCCAGGCCACACGGCAAGGCCCTTGCCGGGCCACCCGACAAGGCCCTCACCAAGGACGCCAGCAGGGCCACCGCCAGGCCCACGCCAACCAAGCTTCCACCGCCGTTCACATGCTGCTGCCGGCCCAACCAGCTGGGCAAGCACCTGCATGGCAACATGCAGCTCCCAGGCCAACTCATCGAGCGCCTATGTGGCGGCATGCAGATCTTCGTGAAGGCTCTGCACTGCGCCACCTCAGCTGCCTGCCTGCCTACATGGCACCACGCCTCCTTGGCCGGCGGCGTGTCAAAGCGAGAAGGAGCGGTGACAGACGGGCGGGCTCGCACCGTCCCCAATAAAGCAAGGGACACCTAAGCACGCATTAAATGCGTATTGTCTGTGTCTGAGCGATAAGCTCGGGCATCATACACCTTTGCACCTCCTGTGTGCCACTGTGGCAGCCCCTTCCGACTATAAAAGGAGGCCCATGGCATACTGGAGAAGGATTCGGCTCTTTCGAACCACGCACTGACCACAGCTAGTTCGAGAGCTCAAGAACTCTCTGAAATACACCCACCAAAACAGGACTAGGGTTTTACGCATCCTCGCGGCCTGAACCTGGGTAAACGATCCTTGTGCTGTCTACTAGCCCTGCTCTTCTCGCAATCCCGCGCCCCGGCAACCGTAGTAGGGATTCTTGTGATCCCATAGGTGTCGTTCCACACCGACATCTTTGGCGCGCCAGGTAGGGGGCACAATTGTGAGAATTTGTTCTAGTAGTTAGCCTAGCAGTTCTTCGTCGCCATGGCTCCTAAGAAGAAGAGGGCCATTGCGATCGGCTCGTTGGGAGCCGAACGGCCCGTGCCGGTGCGGATGAGCAGTGGACCGGTCGCGGACAGGACCCGGGCCGCGGTCCGCGAGCACCAGCACCACCCTGGCAGTAAGAGTCTGTCGAGCGGCGTCGTTCGCGCACCAGATGACCGGCCGCACGTCGCCAGATCCAAAGACGGAGCTAGGCCCCCAGCAGGCGGCGCGGGGCCCTCCAGGGGTGTCGTTGTGCCACCCCCGGGCGGCGCAGCGACCTCCAGGACGCCCACACCGGCGACCATTGCGCGCTCTTCCCATGGTGTGCGTGCCGAGCAGCGTCACCACGCTGGTGACACTGGGCACCGCTGTGGGAAGAGCCCTGTGCGCCATCCGCGAGATGAAGGGGTTCAGCACGCCCGCCGAAGTGCTGGCGAAAATGGCACGCGGCCGCTGGGTCGTAACGGAGCTCCTTCTAACGTAGTTAGAAGTCGAAGCGGGCCGCGATCCACACAGCTGTCGCCGCCGCCAACGCCAGCAGAAGCTTTGGCGCGCGCAGCTGCTCCTCGACTTCCCTCCTGCCGCGGAGAAGCTCGACGAGTGGAGGGCCACCATCCGGAGCCTCGTCGCCGTCGCCAACAAAGACGATCCGCGACCTGCGGGGCCCTCGGGTCGGCGCTCCGCCGAGCCACCACATGCTGGCGCTGGGAGGACCGGGGGAGCTGCAGCCACGGTGCACTCTCCTCCTCCTCGCCAGCCGTCGCGGGCGTCGGCCCGTTGTGATGACGCTTGTGATAACATCTCCATAGCGTCGTCCGACCCGCGGACCCTCCGCGACCAGTGACAGGTCCTTCGAGAACGAGCTCACGAGGACGCTCGAACCACCGTCGAGCGCCGGCACGAAACGCGCCACGAGTCGGACAAGCGGGCGGGACCCGCTATGGACCACCCGGCACCGGGGGGCTCCGGCGGCCTACCTTACAAGGTGGGCTGCCCGACCTTTACCCGTGAGCTGCGGCAGTTCCAGTGGCCGTCCCACCGCATGTTCAAGCTCGACGTCGGCGAGAAGTACACTGGAAAGACCCATCCGTCCGAGTTCCTCAGCATCTACACCATCGCGATGCAGGCTGCTGGAGCTCGCGACGACAAGGTGCGTGCCAACTATTTCCCGCTGGCGCTGAAGCCCAATGTGATGTCTTGGTTGATGCACTTGCCGGTGGATTCCATTTCTTCCTGGTCAGATCTGTGCCATGAGTTTGTTGGCGCCTTCACAGGAGGGCACCAAGCTCATGGCCAGGCCAGTGATCTGCATATCATTCCCCAGAAGGAAGGGGAAACCTTGCGCAAGTACATCCAGAGATTCAGCCTGGTACAGTACAACATCCCCGACGTTCATCCCGCCGCTGTGATCAGCGCGCTCCACCAGAACGTGCGCAACCGCAAGATGCGCGAAGAGCTGGCGATGACCAAGGTTAAGGATGTGGTCGAGCTCTACGTTCTGGCCGATAGGTGCGCCCGGGCTGAAGAGGGAAGGAAGTACACCGGCGAAGACGCCGACGCAGAAACCGACTCTACCGATGAAGAAGCCGCTACCCCGACGAAGAAGGGCCGGCGTCGCAACAGGAAACGCAAAGGCAAGGCCGTGCTTGCCGTTGAGGGATCTGACGACACCGATGCCGGCAAGAAGGTCAAGGCAGACGCCCCCGGCAAGGAGATAGGTGCGCCCGGGCTGAAGAGGGAAGGAAGTACCCCGGCGAAGACACCGGTGAAGAAACCGATAGGTGCGCCCGGGCTGAAGAGGGAAGGAAGTACCCCGGCAAAGACGCCGACGCAGAAACCGACTCTACCGATGAAGAAGCCACTACCCCGACGAAGAAGGGCCGGCGTCGCAACAGGAAACGCAAAGGCAAGGCCGTGCTTGCCGTTGAGGGATCTGACGACATCGATGCCGGCAAGAAGGTCAAGGCAGACGCCCCCGGCAAGGAGATTGCCGGGTGCGCCGCCTGCCGGGCCTTGGCGGCTGCCGACGAGCCAGGAAGCTCCGGCAAGCAATACTGCAAGATCCACCGCACCAAGGGCCACGACCTCTAGAACTGCCGACAAGTCGCGCTGCTTGCTGAGAAGCAAAAAGCTGAGTACGAGAGGCGGGACAAGGAGAAGGACGAGGATGGTGCTGTGGGATACGGCAAGAAGCGTGGCGGCCAAGGAAGCCGCCCCGGCAAGGACAACCAGCAAGAGAGGCCCGCCCGGGGCCGTGACTAGAAACAAGAAGACGATGATCACGACGAGGACGACGAGTCCGGTGAGCAGGGGTTCTAGAAGGCTACGGAGGCCATGTGCGTCGATTGCGGCGCCTTGCTGGATACTTCCCACCGCCAGCTCAAGTAGTGGGCGCGTGAGATTATAGCAGCGGAGCCGTCGTTCGATGCTCAGAAGCCGTTGAAGTGGTCCAGCACGCCTCTCATCTTTGATGCTGAGGACCACCATGACCGCACAACCGCGGTCGGGTGTTTGCCATTGTTGGTCTCACCAACGATACACAACCTCAGGATGAACAAGATGTTGGTTGACGGCAGGGCCGGCCTGAACCTGATCTCTCCTGTCGTGATCAAAAGGGCAAATCCCTGATGGAGACCTTGAGGAAACGGGCATGTTTCAAGGGGTCAATCCGGGGAGGAGCCAGCCGAAGGGGAAGGTCACACTGCCCGTGACGTTTGGAGGGGAATTGAACTACAGAACAGAGAGGACCATCTTCGACATGGCCGAGATCCCCTTGCCCTACAACAGGATCCTCGGCCGCCCGGCACTAGCCAAGTTCATGGCAGCATCACACTATGCCTACAACATGTTAAAGATGCCCGGGCCATTGACCATCATCTCCGTCCCCTGCGACAAGAAGGACGCGCTAATCTGTGCTGACCAACTCTACCGGAAAGCAATTGCAGCAGCTGCCGTCAAGGCACCTGCTCCTGTCGTTGAAGGCCCGGGAGGGAAGAAGAAGCCCGACAAGACCTCTTGCACCCACTCCGGCAAGCGCACCTCCTCGGAGTGTTGTGCTACCGTCGAGGATATGCCGGAGAGCTCTACCGACAAGAGCAAGAAATCCAGTGCTGAGCCGCCGCACACCAAGAAGGTGCACGTCAGGGAGGATGGCACGGGAGGGGCCTTCACCATAGGCTCCACCCTCGACAGCAAATAGGAAGGTGCGCTCGTCACCTTCCTGCGGGCAAATGTCGACGTGTTTGCGTGGCAAGCATCCATCCCCGGTGTTCCCAGGGAGGTGATTGAGCACCACCTAGTTGTCTGCCCTCATGCGCGGTGTCAAGCAGAAGGTCAGAAAGCAGGCTCAGGAGAGGTAGGAGTTCATCACAGAGGAGATCAGGAAGTAGGAAGCGGTGGGCTTGGTGAGAGGAGTGCTCCACCCGACGTGGTTGGCCAATCCTGTAGTGGTGCGCAAGGCGAATGGGAAGTGGAGGCTGTGTATTTGACTACACAGGTATCAATAAGGCTTGTCCTAAGGACCCCTTTCCGTTTCCGCGCATCGACCAGATTGTTGACTCCACGGCCGGGTGTGACCTGTTATCATTCCTCGACGCCTACTCGGGCTACCACCAAATCTTCATGACAAGAGAGGATGAAGAAAAGACAACATTCATCACCCCATGTGGTACTTATTGCTTTTTACGGATGCCTTTCGGGTTGAAGAGTGCTGGCTCAACATTTGCAAGAGCAGTCAAAATTGGTTTTAAACCTCAGCTCCATAGAAATATGGAGGCATACATGGATGACATAGTGGTCAAAACCAAGGACGGGCCAACTCTTGTGCAAGATCTGGAAGAGACATTTGCCAACCTGCGCAAGATCAACCTCAAGCTGAACCCTGAGAAGTGTGTCTTCAGCGTTCCATCCGGCAAGCTTCTCGGGTTCTTTGTGTCACAGCACGGGATCGAGGCAAACCCAGACAAAATCAAGGCTATTGAGCAGATTGAGGCTCCCCAGCGAATCAAGGATGTGCGTCGGCTCACCGGCTGCGTTGCCGCCATGAGCCGATTCATCTCCAAGTCTGCCGAGCACGCCCTTCTGTTCTTCAAAATCTTGAAGAAGGCAGGCCCAATGGAGGGGAGCCCAGAAGTCGAGGTGGCATTACAGGATCTGAAGAAATACCTTTCCTCCACGCCAATACTGGTTGCGCCTAAACCACAAGAGCCGTTGCTGCTGTATCTGGCGGCAATGAATCAAGTGGTCAGCGCCGCGCTAGTGGCACAGAGGGAGGCCAATGAGGAGGCGGTGATGGTGGCAGAACCAGCGGATGGCAAGCCCAAGATTCCCCCGGCAGGGCCTGGTGTCGGCAAGACGAGGGCCCCGGCGGAGTCTGATGCCACCGAGGCAGTGCCCGCGCAGTCAAGTGAGGTGGTGCAGAAGAAGAAGATGATGCAGTACCCGGTTTACTTTGTCAGCTCCCTCTTGCAGGGAGCTAGATCGAGGTACTCCGGTGTGCAGAAATTGCTCTTCGGCCTCCATATGGCCTCAAGGAAGCTGCGTCATTACTTCCAAGCCCACGAGATCACTGTCGTCACCCGCCTCCCGTTGCAACGGATACTGCATAACCCAGACGCAACCGGGAGGATTGTGGAGTGGGTCTTGGAGTTGTCAAGCTTTGGTTTAAAGTTTGAAAGTACCTCAACAATTCAGAGCAGAGTCTTGGCGGAGTTCATTGCAGAATGGACCTCGACGCCTGACGAAGAAATCCAGGAGACCACTCTCCCCGGCAAGGAAGCAGACCGCGACTGGATCATGTACTTTGATGGGGCTTTATCGCTGCAAGGCGCCAGTGCCGGTGTGCTGCTCGTCGCACCCACCGGAGAGCACCTCAAGTACGTGATTCAGATGCACTTCCCCAGGGAGATGTCCACCAACAACACTGCTGAGTACGAGGGATTGCTTGCCAGTCTCAGGATCGCGACATACCTCGGGGTTAAGAAGCTCATCGTCAGGGGTGACTTGCAGCTCGTTGTCAGACAGGTCAACAAGGATTATCAGAGCCCATTGATGGAAGCTTACGTAGATGAGGTGAGGAAGCTGGAGGAATGCTTTGACGGTATCCAAGCGGAGCACATCCCCCGAGCGGCAAACGACACCGCCGATTACCTGTCAAAGCGTGCCGCATTCAAGCTACCTGTGGAACCAGGTACCTTTTTGCTCCGGCTAACTCAACCATCCGTCGAACCATCAGCGGAGCAGAACAAGCGGAGGAAGTCAGGTCCCGGCAAGTACTTTCCTACAGAGCCCCCTGGGGCTGCCGGCAAGGGTGCTGCCGCGGACGCTGAGCCTGCCCAAGAGCAACTGGCTCCGGCAGGGCGTCAAATCCTGGCCGTAGAGACAGCCGCTCTCATGAAAGAAGAAATGCCTTTGGCCCTTGCCATCGAGCCCCAGGCTCCGGCATGGGCACAGCATACCGTCCAATTCCTCCAAACAGGGGAGCTTCCTGAGGAGCAGGAAGAAGCGGAAAAAGTAGCCCGTCGGTCCGCCTTGTACCAGTTAAATCGATGGCGTCCCTGCATAGAGAAGGCCAAACGGTGTGAAATTGAAGTGCATCCCCCGGGAGGAAGGACTGGAGCTGTTGGCGGAGATACATGGAGGCATATGTGGCTCCCACATAGGGTCGAGGGCCCTTGCCGGGAAGGCGTTCCGGCAAGGTTTCTTCTGTCCCGCCGCTCTCCAGGATGCGACGACACTAGTAACCAAGTGTGAAGCATGTCAGTTCCATTCAAAGAAGCTTCATCAACCAGCCCAAGCCCTTCAAACAAACCCTCTCTCCTGTCCATTCTCGGTCTGGGGGCTCGACATACTGGGCCCTTTCCCCCGCGCTGTCGGGGGCTTCGAGTACTTGTACATTGCAATCGACAAGTTCACAAAGCGTACGGAGGTGGAAGCAGTGAGAAAGGTGACTGCTCAGTCAGCTGTCAAGTTTTTCAAAGGACTGGTCTGCCGTTTTGGTGTGGCAACTAGAGTCATCACCGCCAACAGCACACAGTTCACGAGCCACACCTTCATGCAATACATTCAAGACCTCGGCAGCAAGGGCTGCTTTGCTTCCGTGCCACACCCACGGAGCAACGGCCAAGCGGAGAGGGCGAATGCTGAAGTGTTGTGAGGCTTAAGGACAAAGACTTTTGACAAGCTGCGCAAGAGCGGAAGGCGCTGGATTGATGAATTGCCGAAGGTTCTTTGGTCGATCAGGACGACGCCAAATTGAGCCACCAACCAGACACCTTTTTCCCTGGTCTATGGAGTAGAAGCAATTCTCCCCACAGAACTCATATACGGGTCACCTCAAGTGCTCGCTTATGATGAGCTTGAGCAAGAGCAGTTGCGCCAAGATGACATGATGCTCCTTGAGGAAGATCATCTTCGGGTGTTTGTGAGAGCAGCGCGCTACCAGCAAGCCTCGCGCCGTTACCATAGCCGCAAGGTTCATGCCCGAAGCTTTGAGGAAGGCGACCTTGTTCTTTGGCGCGTTCAGTCGGCCAAGAATGCCAACAAGTTGACGCCAAAGTGGTAAGGCCCTTATTGGGTAATACGAGTCACCAGGCCCGGCGCAGTCCGCCTGGAGACCAAAGATGCCATCCCAGTGAGAAACTCCTGGAACATCGAGCATCTTCGCAAGTTTTACCCATAAGGCGCCGCTTGCCGGGTCTCCCGACAAGCCACCTTTTGTGCAAGCTTTGTCGACAAGGCATGTAACCCTTCGTACAAAGCCAGGCGCAGACCCTGAGCATAAATAAATGAAGCGTTGGCGCCCTAAGTTATAGCATGCATGCTAGGTCGAGTCTCTTCCTTGGTTAGGGTTGATAGTGCTTAGCGGCGACTAACCCCTAGCCTAGAGGTCGAGTGCGCGTCTATCTATTTCTGTTCTGTCCTCCTTTGGTTCGCAGGGCAGATGAGCATTTCTGCTAAGCTACTTGGAAGAAAGGAAACGGACCGGCGTCCCGACCCCGACAAACCAAAGTTGCCGGGGGCTGCAAGCACAAGGATCCAACCGCGGCAAAATGAGATTGCCGGGGGGCTGCAGATCCAGATAAGTCTTTTATCCTCTGTCATGCATTTCGGAACAGGACTGGGGCATGTGAAACCTCGTTTTTATCTCTAGGCTGCCGTGCTCCCCTTTTTCCTATACCTAAGGATTATTTCCTGGGTTCGGATTTGGTTGTAGCCGTGGCGGCAAGGAGGTAGAACGAGGAGCCTAAAGCCCACTTCATCCCTGCCTCCGCCGAGAGCGCGAGAAGAGTCGAGTGGAGTGGGGGGACGGCAAGGCCTGTTGCCGGGCGAAAAACATTTATCTTAAACAATAACAAGGATTCGCTCCTTGTTGCGGGATTTACCCACGAACGAATAACCCGACAAGCATCCCTTTTTCATTAAAAACATCCATACAGGTACAGTTGGTATGAAATGAAAAACATGAACAAAGGGGATTACAAGCATTAAATTTAACAAGGCCCGAAGGCTTACAGATTAAAAAAGAGATAAGGTGCTCGTCATCCCTTTCTTGTCCCTCTCCTCAGGAGGCAGGTCAAGGAGGCGAGAGGACAAAAGGGGCGCCTAGGCAAGCTACGAGTAGCAGAAAGCACCAAGAGAACACCTCGGTGGCCGTCCACTGGAAGGCTGATGATGACGGTGCCGGGAAAGGAGCTGGAAGACGAGGCGGTAGGACCGGCAGTACGCGACGAAGGCGTTGGTGCCCGCGTACTCTGAGTTGACGGCCTTGCCGCCCGCCCTCTTCCTCTTCCGCAGCCTCCTGACGCCAGCCGCCCAAGGAGACGGCCCCGAGAAGTTCAAGGAACTGGCCCCACCCTCGGCAAAACCCTGCCAGAGGAGCGGCCAGGTGCAGATGCTGCTACTGCCGCACCCGCCCAGGCGCGGGGTGTCCGACGCCTAGTCGGACTCATCCCCGTCATATGCCCCGCTGTCCTTCTCATCACTTTCGCTCAAGGAAGAGCTTCCATCGTCGGAATCTCCATCGGAGGAGCTCTCCACACAGCACTTCAGGCGAGTCCCGAAGTCTCCGAAGACCTTGACCGAGAGTAGGTCGTCCTCCATCAATTTGAAGTAGAGGATGAGCCCCGCCGTCAGGCTGTGGATGCGAGCAAACGTCTTCCACCCACGACGGAGGTACATGACCCGAGGAGTCGGGAAGTCGACGTCGACCCGCGTGCCCCCATTCCCACAACCCCTCATCTGCAATCTGAGGGATTGGGGCCGGCACGCTCCATCTCCCGGGCAAACGGGGCGGGAAGACGGAGACAGCGATGCGGAGGCCGGCGCAGTCTAATGAAGAACTCGCGGGGCTGGTATCCGACATGGCCTTCCATCGGGAAAGGCACCATTGGCGGGGGTGAAGCCGGCGCGTCCCCCGTCCTCCTCTTCCCCGAGCACTCCAACCTCTGCTCCGACCTCACCCACGGCCTTGCCCCCTCCCCCTTCCCCTCGCGGCCGGTTCCACCACCACGGGCTCAGGAGGAGGAGGGACGCGCTGTCGAGCGGCGGCCCTCGCCGCCACCGTCAAGGGACCCGGGTTCCCTTTCTCCATGGCGAGCAAAAGGAAGAAGCAGAAGGAAGAGGAGATAGATGACAGAAGAATGCGGGACGCCATCCCCCCTTCCCCCTCTTTATAAAGGGGCGGGGTCGGGGCTCGGCCAATCCAGCCACCGGAGGCACAGGGAATCAGGACCGACCCGCTGCCCCAACCAGCGACGGCCCGGTTTCCCGCCTCCACCGCTTGCCACCCCAAGCGCATGAAGGACGCGTGGCGGACGTGCAGAACTGAGGGGACGGGTGAAGCGACCTCTCCCCACCCCATGATCGTGGGGAGTGGACGCCTTGAAGACCGCGACCCAGCCCCGTTCAGTAAATGAGCCGCGCCTCCCTCTTTTTACGGGGAAGGCGCGAGCCGCCTCTTTACTGCGATATGACACATGCGTGTGGAAACCGCCCCACGCATGCCGCCCACATCATGCACACCCCTCCACGCCGCGCCGCGCACGCGGGTCGTGGGAACCGCAGCGAGCGAAAAGTTTTACCGCGGTAAAAACCGCCCCGCCTGCACGCGCACCGTTTTGGGCCTGGCCCAACAACGTGTCGCGCTTATGTGTGGCCCAGGCCCGGGGGCTCCAGTCGGTGTACAAAAAGAGAGGTGCATTTTTATACCCCTATACCAGTGCACGGGCAGTCAGGGCCGCGCCTACGGTCACACCAAGCAGAACAGGGGAGGTGAGCCAAGGTAAGACCAAAGCCCAAGATAATGAGAGCGACGCCAAGGCCAAGACCACAAAGAGCAGAGGGAAGAAGCAGGTTCCCCCGGCAAGACCCTTGCCGGGGCAGCCTCAGCAGCCCTGGCAAGACCCTTGCCGGGGCAGCTCGCCCCACACCAATAGAGCGAGCCACCCTTGAGCTCACGGTCCCCAACGCCATCATCCACGTGGGGCCAGGGCTCGGGAAGGCACCTATGTGGTGGCATGCAGATCTTTGTGAAGACATATTAAAGATCAGATGAGGATTAGAAGACGACGATCCTCGGCAAGATCCTTGCCGAGGAAGGCCACCAGACCCCCGGCAAGACCCTTGCGGAGGACGACAGCGTGCCACGGCAAGACCCTTGCCAGGCCACACGGCAAGACCCTTGCCGGGCCACCCGACAAGGCCCTCACCAAGGACGCTAGCAGGGCCACCACCAGGCCCACGCCAACCAAGCTTCCACCTCTGTTCACATGCTGCTGCCAGCCCAACCAGCTGGGCGGGCACCTGCGTGGCAACATGCAGCTCCCAGGCCAACTCATCGAGCGCCTGCGTGGCGGCATGCAGATCTTCGTGAAGGCTCCGCCACTGCGCCACCTCAGCTGCCTGCCTGCCTACATGGCACCACGCGCCTCACTGGCCAGGTCGCGTGTCAAAGCGAGGAGGAGCGGAGACGGACGGGACGGGCCTCGCCCCCGTCCCCAATAAAGCAAGGGGACACCTAAGCTATGCATTAAATGCGTCTTGTCTGTGTCTGAGCGATAAGCTCAGTGGCATCAGACGTCTTTCCACCTCCTGTGTGCCATTGTGGCAGCCCCTTCCAACTATAAAAGGAGGCCCCTGGCATACTGGAGAAGGATTCGGCTCTTTCGAACCACGCACTGACCACATCTAGTTCAAGAGCTCAAGAACTCTCTGAAATACTCCCACCAAAGCAGGACTAGGGTTTTAAGCATCCTTGCGGCCTGAACCTGGGTAAACGATCCTTGTGCTGTCTACTAGCCCTGCTCTTCTCGCAACCCCGCACCCCGGCAACCGTAATAGGGATTCTTGTGATACCATAGGTGTCGTTCCACACCGACAATGACACTGATGCACAGAGATCAGACTGTTTGAGGTCTAGTCGTTACAAGATGGTATCCGAGCACACGCTGACTGTAGGACACGACCACTAAGCTAAATCCCTAGATCACTACTCTCTTCTCATTTCTGACTCCTCTCCATTTTCTACTCTTTAGGATGGCGGATGCAAGGATCAAGTTCACGCAACCAGATGAAGACACCCCTTTTGGACGTCACTTGAAGGAAGTCAGTAGATACCTGAACGTTGGAATACCAAGCTTCACAGGGACTTACAATGCCACTTTACCAGAAGAAGAGCACTGGATGATTCAAGTTCAATTTCCAGGAAGGACATTTACTTCAGTCACTGAGCCCATAGAATTTTCCTTTGATGCACCAACCTAGAGTCTGGGAAAGAGTATGGCAGCGCACATTACCATGGGACGCATTGGAGAAGTTTACCACAATGATCTCAAGGATACTATCTATCAGATTTGTGGGCGCCGAGATGAGCAATGGGAGATGATCAGCACCAGGAAGGATAGATCGATTGCAGCTTTCATCCAGGAGTTAAACCAACACATTCGACGCCAGGAGAACCAGATGCGCGCAGGCATGACAGATTTGAAGAAGGCAATGGCAAGGATCACGAAACTGGAGGAAGAACTCAAGGCTACTCATGAGGATTATATGGAGGAAATTGTCGTACTAGTAGAGAAGAATGACGACCTGACAAGGAAGCTGGGAGTATTCATGGGAGACCCCACGCCAGGAGGAGAAGAGGACGGTTACACTTGCCCGGAGAACTACATCATCATCATCGACACCGACTCGGATCCCGACGATAGCGATGATGACTATGTTGATGAAGCTGGAGCAGATATCATGGAGTCTTCGACCGATCAATTTTTCTAGTCGACCACCATATCAGTAGTAGTATTCCACCATGTATATAGTATAGTCCGAGCACTTTTGTAACGATAGTTCTAGACTTATTGTATGCCCTTGCTTGATTGATTGAGTGATATGTTTGTGTTTGTCTCATGTGCATATGGGTAGTGTTTTCCCCCTAGACCTCATTCTACTCTGTTTTCTCACCTTTTCTAAACCCATCATATGCCTCCGAGATGCGGCAATGGATTTTCTTTCCCACCAGAGCTCACTCAGTTGATCCAGCAGCAGAATGCATTGATGCAGATACTAGTCCAGAATCAGAACCAAGGGAACAACAACAACAACAACAACCCACCCCTATCACCACTAGTTGATGACTTAGCCCGTTTTCTTAGGCTGAATCCGCCTGTGTTCTCCAGTAGCACCGAGGCGATTGTTGCAGATGATTGGCTCCGCAAGATTGAAAGGGAGTTGACTACTGCAGGATGCACAGATGCGGAGAGAGTGCATTTTGCCGCACATTAGCTTGATGGACCCGCAGCATCATGGTGGGAGAATTTCACAATCACTTACCCCATTGACATAGTGAGATGGGATTAGTTTCAGCAAGCTTTTCGCACTGCCCATGTATCAGCAGGAGCTATGGCCATGAAGAAGCGCGAGTTCGCAATTTACGCCAAGGAGGACGCACCGTTGGTCAGTATGTGGATCACTTAGTAAGCTAGCACGTTATGCCCCGGATGACGTCGCTACAGATGCAGCTAAGAAGGAGAAGTTTCTGGAAGGACTGAATGATGAGCTGAGCATACAGTTGATGGTAGAAAATTTCAATAACTACTAGGAGTTGGTAGATAGAGCTCTCATGATTGAAGGGAAGCAGCAGCAGATTGACAACCGCAACAGGAAATATGGACAAGGGAAGTATAATTCTGGAGCTCATCAGAGGCCCCGTTTCACCACGAACTCGGGAGGACTTGTCCATAACCATGGAGGTCACAATCACTCTGGAGGGAGTTCGCATAACCATAGTGGCGCCAAGAACGGGAGTGGCAATGGAGGAAGTAACGGACATAATCGTTCCAACCCGGCAACATCCACCAAGAAAGATCTAAGCCACATTACTTGCTACAAGTGCCAGAAGACCGGACATTACGCCAATGAATGTCCTGAAGCTAAGAATGGAAACGGCAATGGAAGCTCTGGGAAGAAGACCAACCCTTTCGCCAGGGGACAAGTGAACCATGTTAACGTGGAGGAGGTTGAAGCCCAAGCCGATGCAGTAATAGGTAAGTTTTTGGTTAAGTCATTTACTGTAGTCGTACTTTTTGATACTGGTGCATCGCATTCATAAATATCAAGGGGATTTGTGGATAAGTTTAAACTGCCAACCCAAGCCCTTAGGTCACCCATGTTAGTAACCTCACCAGGAGCAGAGTATATGGCTAGCCTATGGTGTGATCGGTTACCATTAAGGATTGGTAACTACCTGTTTCCATCGGACCTAATAGTATTGGAGTCACAAGGATTGGATGTGATATTAGGCATGGATTGGTTACCGAAGTATGGAGGGAACATTGACTACGCCAGAAGAAAGAAGGATCAAGTATGTATCCCGACATGTGCCGAGTAGGACTCAAGTGAATTCTTTATCAGGAGTTGTACAGGAGGAAGTACCAGTGGTGAAGGATTTTCCGGATGTATTTCCGGAAGAGTTGCCAGGCATGCCACCGGATAGAGACATTGAGTTCTTGATTGAGCTTTTGCCAGGC
Organism: Aegilops longissima; assembly: GCA_021605205.1. Taxonomy (NCBI): domain Eukaryota; kingdom Viridiplantae; phylum Streptophyta; class Magnoliopsida; order Poales; family Poaceae; genus Aegilops; species Aegilops longissima. Next base: position 421,739,581 of record CM038677.1, on the reverse strand, counting down.
ACAGGACCAATATCTAAGAGACCGTACAGAATGCCCGCAAAGGATTTGGAGGAAATTAAGAAGCAGATTAAGGAGTTACTAGATAAAGGTTATATTCGCCCAAGTTCGTCACCTTGGGGATCCCCAGTACTTCTAGTGGAGAAAAAGGATGGATCGTTAAGGATGGTTGTTGATTATCGAGGATTGAATGAGGTGACGGTCAAGAACAAGTACCCACTGCCGATGATCAATGATTTGTTTGACCAGCTGCAAGGAGCTAAGGTGTTTTCCAAGATGGATCTTGAAAGTGCAACTATCCCTAGGTGGTTTTGGTAATTCATAACAACATATAGCTCATTGAGCTAATGCTATTCCAAGACTATTGTTTCAGGAAAGCTCAATGAATGGCATGGAATGGATGATGAAAGTGTATCCCTAAAAATACTAAGGACAAAGGATTGGCTCAAGCTCAAAAGCTCAAGACTCTTCATTTTACATTTTAGTGATCCAAGATCACATTGAGTCTATAGGAAAAGCCAATACTATCAAAAAGGGATGAGGTGTTGCTTAATGAGCCTCTTGCTTCATGTGCTTAGTGATATGCTCCAAAACCCTCGACTACTTTCCCACATCCACAAATGACCTAAACCTAAAGCCAAAATCGGTCACACTGATTCTTTCTATCTGGCGCCACCGATTCCAAAAGTCATAGCCACTGCCACAAACCCTAAGCAAATCGGTCTTACCGATAGGGATCTTGGTCTCACCGAGATGGGGTTGCAATCTCTCTGTTTCCCTTCGTAACGTTTCGGTCTAACCGAAGTGAGCGATCGGTCCCATCGAGATTGCAATGTAAACTCTCCGTTTCCTTTTTGTAACATTTCAGTCTCACTGAAAAGAGCAAATCGGTCCCACCGAGTTTACCTGAACAACTCTCTGGAAAGCTTATTACCAAATCGGTCTCACCGAGTTTGTGTAATCGGTCTCACCGAGATTACGTTATGCCCTAACCCTAACCGAATCGTCCTCACCGAGATGCATGTCAGTCCCACCGAAAATCACTAACGGTCACTAGGTTTACTAAATCGGTCCGACCGAGTTTAATGATTCGGTCCCACCGAGTTTGGTAAATTGTGTGTAACGGTTAGATTTTGTGTGGAGGCTATATATACCCTCCACCTCCTCTTCATTCGTGGAGAGAGCCATCGAACGAACCTACACTTCCAACTTACCATTTCGAGAGAGAACCACCTACTCATGTGTTGAGGCCAAGATATTCCATTCCTACCATATGAATCTTGATCTCTAGCCTTCCCAAGTTGCTTTCCACTCAAACCCTCTTTCCACCAGATCCAAAACCTATGAGAGAGAGTTGAGTGTTGGGGAGACTATCATTTGAAGCACAAGAGCAAGGAGTTCATCATCAACGCACCATTTGTTACTTCTTGGAGAGTGGTGTCTCCTAGATTGGCTAGGTGTCACTTGGGAGCCTCCAACAAGATTGTGGAGTTGAACCAAGGAGTTTGTAAGGGCAAGGAGATCGCCTACTTCATGAAGATCTACCGCTAGTGAGGCAAGTCCTTCGTGGGCGATGGCCATGGTGGGATAGACAAGGTTGCTTCTTCGTGGACCCTTTGTGGGTGGAGCCCTCCGTGGACTCGCGCAGCCGTTACCCTTCGTGGGTTGAAGTCTCCATCAACGTGGATGTACGATAGCACCACCTATCGGAACCACGACAAAAACATCCGTGTCTCCAATTGCGTTTGGATCCTCCAAACCCTTCCCTTTACATTCTTGCAAGTTGCATGCTTTAATTTCCGCCTGACTATATACTCTTTGCATGCTTGCTTGAATTGTGTGATGATTGCTTGACTTGTCCTAAAATAGCTAAAATCTGCCAAACTCTAAAATTGGGAAAAGGTTAAGTTTTTTTTGGTCAAGTAGTCTAATCACCCCCCCCCTCTAGACATACTTCAAGGTCCTACAAGTGGTATCAGAGCCTTGGTCTCCATTTGCTTTGATTTCCATAGCTTTTGGTGGTCATAGCCTTGGTTTCACAACCTAGGAGAGTATGGCGTCTAGCGAGGGAAATTATCACCGTAGAGGTCCTTACTTTGATGGTACTAATTTTGCTAGTTGGAAGCATAAGATGAAAATGCATATTCTTGGACATAACCTCGCCGTTTGGGCAATTATTTGTATTGGCTTGCAAGGTGAATTCTTTGATGGGAGAGAACCGAACCGTGAAGCTAATGCGGAAGAATTGAAGATGCTGCAATACAATGCTCAAGCATGTGACATCATCTTCAACGGATTGTGCCCCGAAGAATTCAACAAAATCAGCCGTCTTGAGAATGCAAAGGAAATTTGGGATACTTTGATTGATATGCATGAAGGTACCAAATCCGTCAAGGAAGCCAAGTTGGATGTGCTCCAAAGTCAGCTTGACAAGTTCAAAATGAAGGATGGTGAAGGTGTCGCTGAAATGTACTCTAGGCTTGCTCTTATCACAAATGAGATTGCCGGCTTAGGGAGTGAAGAGATGACCGACAAATTCATCATCAAGAAAATCCTAAGAGCATTGGACGGAAAGTATGATACCGTGTGCACATTGATACAAATGATGCCAAACTACAAAGATCTCAAGCCAACGGAAGTCATTGGAAGGATTGTTGCTCATGAGATGTCACTCAAGGATAAGGAGGAACTTCACAACAAGTCAAGTGGTGCTTAAAAAGCCTCAAGTGAAGCCCCCACATCATCAAGTGAGAAACCAACCTTCAACGAAGAATTGAGCTTAATGGTGAAGAACTTCAACAAATTCTACAAAAGTAGAAGCAAAGAAAGAAGCTCCAAGTCAAGGTCTTACAATGACAAGAGATCTTCTAGTCGAGAGCGCAATTGCTACAATTGTGGGAGACCCGGACACTACTCCAATGAGTGTACGACACCCTACAAAAGAAGAGAAGATTCTCCAAGAAGAATGAGCAAAAGAGAAGAATCACCACCAAGAGAGAGGAGGAGTAGAGATGATCGTTACGAACGAAGACCCTCACGGAGAAGTAAGGATTCGGAAAGAAAGGACAAGCCATCAAGGAGCTACACAAAACAAAGACATCAAGCTCATGTTGGTGAATGGGTTTCCGGCTCCGACTCCGACAATCACTCCGAGAGAAGCTATCACTCCGACTCCGAATATACTCAAGATGAAGGTGTTGCCGGTCTAGCACTTGTGTCAACCAACTCCTACGACATATTTAACTCACCAAATGAAGGTGTTGGAAGATGCTTCATGGCCAAAGGTCCAAAGGTAACACATCCCGAGTATGTTGATTTTAATAGTGATGAAGATGACTTGCTTGTGGATGATGATTTACTTGTTGACAACTCTAGTGATGAATACTATGATGAAACGTCAATTAATCATGCTAATCAAACGAATGACAATGATAAGGAGAAAATTGAGCTTCTAACTAAAGAACTAAACACTCTTAAGTTGGCTCATGAAACTATCTTCTAAGATCATCGAGAACTTTTAAGGGCTCATGAGAAGTTGCGCTTTGAAAAGCTCAATCTTGAGCAAGAGCATGAGTTCTTAAAGGCAATCAATGATGATCTCCGCAAGAAAAGTTCTTCTTACATTGCCAAGCGTTTACTCTTATCTACTTACATGCCTCAAGTCAAGTCTAGTAGCAAGTACAAAAAAGATACTTCCTCTAGTAGTAACAATAATAATGTCAAATCCAATGTTGTTGCTTCTAGTAGTTCTGTTGATTCCACTAATGATTCTCTTAGCCAAGTTACACTTGAGCAAGAAAATAGTTTATTGAAGGGAATTATAGAGAAAGGTGTTTACAAGAGCCTTGCCGAGAGTAAGCAATTCGAGGAAATTGTACGCAAGCAAGGAAGGCACCGGAAGAATCAAGGTGTTGGTTTTGAACGAAAGTTCAACGCCAATGGAGTTGAGTGGGAAGAAGATCAATACCCCAAGACAAAGTTTGTTCCTCAACAAGAGAAGTATGATCCTACTTCCTTCAGGGGGACACAAGCTCAAGATGATCTTCCACCACAAGACCACAAGAACAAAGGCAAGCACAAGCTTCAAGAAGAGATTGATGCATTTGAAGAAGCACCTAAAGCCTCGTTCAAGTGGGTCCCCAAGACTACGTCAAGTTCTACTTCATCAAGTACAACTACAACTCCAAGGATTCCCATCAAGATGATGTGGATCCCGAAGAAGAAGAACTAGAGAGTTCTTGAGGGTGACTCCGCCAACATTCTTCACTCATATCATTTTGGCAAGAACAAGTGCAATCAACTTTCACATCTTGCACTAGTTCAAGGAGTCACAAACCCTCATGTTGGTAAGGCAAGGGACAAGGTAACCTAATGTTTTCATGGACATCCTCTTGTGTGTGCATCACTCTATGTCTATGGATATTCTTGTTTGTTCCTTGTGGGACTAACAAATGTAGGCAAGTTGAAAGTGCAACTCACTCCAAAGGATTGCTCCAAATGATCTACATCAACATTGAGCATCTACATCTTCAACACCTACATGAAGTCATCATCGACAAAACCCAAGGTTAGTTCATCCCTCTAAGGGGGATCTCACATCTAGGGAGCTTAACTCTAAGAATTGAGTCAAAGCAACTCTAATGGTGTGAACACATTAATGCATTATGTAAAAGTGGTAACCCCACTTGAGCTTAAGCGATGAGTATGACCTATGATCAAATGTTCTCATTTGACTCCTAAGTCAATATACTCATATATAGATGACCTAGTCATCGCCAATTGCTTGATAGTTGCTAAAATTGGTTGTGCATGCTTTGCCACATATTTCAATTGCCATCTTATTGTGTGAGCATGTTGGTGCATATTTTACTCATTCAAGGACATCCACTTGTTGTTTTGTTTGTTTGGATTCTTTTCTTTGTGCCAAGTGGATGGACAAGATTGCCTAAGAACCTTCTTTATCTATCTATGCTTTTCTCGTCTCAAACTCTATTCATGCTACATCACAAAATTTGATCAAGTCGATTCGAACCACTCGTGTGAGGAGCACTTGAGTCCCGATTCGTCATAGACTTAAACTTCCAAAACCTCTTAGTGATTCTCGGTCTGACCGATCCTTCCATTTCGTTCCTACCGAGATCATCAAGTTGATCTGAGTTTTCAATCTCGGTGCAACCGATTTGAACTTTTCGATCTCACCGATTTGTTGTAACTGAACACAGTTATGCATCTCGGTGCCACTGAGTTGTTCCACTCGGTCACACCGACAGGGTCGAGCCATATATATAGCCACGGGCAAGATTTTGGAAATTTCTTCGAAACCCTTCGCCCGCGCAACAGCTCGCTCTGCCATCGTGGTCTCCGAATCGTCTCCTCGTTGCCAGCAGCCTCCTGTCGCTGGTCTCCGCCGCTGTCAACGGATTTCGTCCCCGCCGTTGCCGCCGTAGCAAGTCCACCGCCAAGTTAGGGTATGGACTTAATCTTTGTGCTATCCACATCTGATTCCTGGCACATTGTTTTCATATTGATTCTAGCCACGATTGGAACTCCTCTATCTAGCCAAAGTAGTTCATAGATTAGATGTGATTCAAATTTTTAGGGTTAGGTTTCCGCCGAAACCATCTCGGACCCACCGAGTTGAAAAACTCGGTCTCACCGATTTGGCTTATGCCATTGCACTAGTGACTCTCGGTCTGACCGAGAATTACTAATCGGTGCAACCGATTTGAGGATTCTGTGAAACCCTAGCAGTCTCGGTACCACCGAACTGAAACTCGGTCCAACCAAGATCATCAGTTTAGGTTCCAAAACTGCTTCGGTATCACCAAGTTTGAAAATCGATGGATCCGAAATGCTTTCTGTGGAAAACTAAGACTGAACTTTTGAGTCATTCTCTTGCAAAAACCTCTGCATTTTGTGATGCTCATCTTTTCTATCTCATCTATAACTCTTCACAGGTCAGCGATCAGCTTTTGTAGTATGTCGATCAAAGTGACAGCCGGAACAGGTCAGAAGAGCAGATGGACTTGAGTGAGGGCACTAGTCCCTCAACTTCAGATGAAGGGAGCAGAAGTACTCCTAGCAATTTGCCTAAGGCTACAACTAGTAAAAGGAGGAAAAGAACTTCAGATTCAGAGGATGAAGATTACAAAGCTGAGGAAGATGAGGCTACTTCCAAGAAAGTGGTGCTCAAGAAGGAATATGGCTCAGCAAAGAATACAAAGCCAGGCATGAAGACCAAAAGGCCTACAGGAAGACAACCAATGTCAAGGCCAGAGCAACAACTCAACTGCCAAAAAGGCCTGATCCCAAAGAGCCAGCTGTTGAAGGAAAGAAGAGGAAGGAAAGGGTCAAGATGACCATGGCCAAAATTGTTGGTCAACCTTCCATGATGGAAGAGGAAGAGCTTGCTGCACCAGCTCCAAAGGCAGCTAAGCTTATGGGAGATGCAATCAGATCAGGGGGTGCAACATCCAAGCCCAAGGAAACACCCAAAGCTGCCTCCAAGGCCAAGCAAGTTCCAAAGAGGAATACTAGGAGTATTCCAGCTGCTGAGAAGAACAAGGCCCCAGTGCAAAATGTTGCTGAAGATTCATAAGATGAAGGACAGGTTCTAAGAAAGCTCAAGCCCAAGATACCAGACCACAATGATGCCCATCCTGTGGTTGAGGACATGAGAATCAGGAAGGATTCAGGGCTGAGACTGTGGAGAATGGAAGATCCATATGCTTCAAGAAGAAGAACTGCTGTTGACTACAGGTTCCACACAAAGGAACAGCAGGACTTCTATGAAACAATTCTATTGGACAAGAAGCCCATAGTCTGTGACATGAGGTGGGTTGACTGGAAATTCATCAAGGAAAATGAACAGCACTATCCTGGAGCGCAAGACAGCTTTGTTGCTTGTGGAGTTGCAGATTTTGTTGGATGAAGTTCACCAACTGGAATGATGAGCTTATCATGCGTTCTACTCCACAAAGACACTTTTACCCAGATGGAAGAATAGTTTGATGTCCAAGGTACAAGGTACCAGTCCACTATTGAAGAATGGGCAAGTCTGATCAATGCCCCCAAGGAGAATGAGGATGACCTAGACATTTATGCAAAGAAGAAGTTGGGTCACAATTCAATGGCTCACATGTACAAGGAAATTCCAGACAAGGCATTAGAGACTCACAAGTTTGGATCAGTTCACTTTCTGCTGTCAGGGTTGCCAACCATAAATTGGATTCTGAGGCACACTTTGTTGCCCAAGTATGGTGACCATAACATGATCAGAGGGCATGCCATCAACATGTTGCATGTGTTTGATGTGCCACAGAAGTTCAAAGTCATGAGCCTGATCATTGAAACAATCAAGAGGACTGCAGCAGATCGGAAGAGGAGCTGTGGATATGCACCTCAGATTCAAGAATTGATAAACTCAAAGATGGGCACAGGAAAATATCGGTTGGATAAGGAACACTTTCCACTTTATCCAGACTTTGAGGACAATGAGGTTGTCATGAATGAAGATGATCCACAATCAGTTCAAGCTCAGGAGAAGAAGGAGAAGGCAAAGAGGGAGAAGGCTACCAAGATGTCAACTCAAGAGGAGGCATCTGAATATTTCTTGAAAACCAAACAGGAGCAGCTTGGTTACTTGATAGCATCATCTCTGAGGATTGAGAAGGGGTTGGCCACCCTAACTCAAAACTAGGAGAGCCTGGAAAGAATCATGGAACAAAAATTCTATGATCTAGATGTCAAGGTAACTGAGATTCAGTCAGTTGTGGAGCAGCTGCAGGATGACATGCAGGAGAGGAAGGACAAGACTACCACCAATGTGTTTGCCAGAGTGCCCAGAGCCTAGAGGTCAGTTGCAGTGCCAGAGACAGAAACTAGAGCAACAACTTCAGCACCAGCCACCGCCTCACAGTTCCGGTGCAACCAGCTCCAAAGACCAACTCCTCCAGCTCCATCCACTTCAACTGAAGCCTTCATCCAAGGAGCCATCTCTACACCACCACCAGAAGATCAAGCCTGAGAGTCGAGCTTGCACTATGCATTTTCTATGAACTTTTTGGTAACTTGTTGCCAAAGGGGGAGAAAAATGTATAGATCATAGGCTTCGAGATAGAGTGTGTTGCTTTTGTTCTCTCTTGCTTTATTTGGTGGTTTTTCAATCTGTGTTTGCTTTTGGTTGAGATACTATGCTTGTGAGACATTGACGATCATGTGTTTGAACATAAGCTACACTTATGCATGCTTGATATTATCATATCTATCTTATGTGATCACTCACTATGCTTGGTGATGAGTGCATGTATTCATTGTTTATTATTTTGAGCGCTCCACCAAGATGTATGTGACATGGAAGAGTAACCCATGAGCCTAATTCATTGTGCATTTGCAGTCCAAAGCAAATCTAAAACTATGCACAAATTTAGGGGGAGCTCTTGCTTATCACATACTTCTCAAAGCGACGATGTTATTTAAATTTTATTATCATTTGTCGAAGCTTTGATCTATATGTTGTCATCAATTACCAAAAAGGGGGAGATTGAAAGTGCAACTACCCCTAGGTGGTTTTGGTAATTCATAACAACATATAGCTCATTGAGCTAATGCTATTCCAAGACTATTGTTTCAGGAAAGCTCAATGAATGGCATGGCATGGATGATGAAAGTGGATCCCTCAAAATACTAAGGACAAAGGATTGGCTCAAGCTCAAAACTTCAAGACTCTTCATTTTACATTTTTGTGATCCAAGATCACATTGAGTCTATAGGAAAAGCCAATACTATCAAGAAGGGATGAGGTGTTGCTTAATGAGCCTCTTGCTTCATGTGCTTAGTGATATGCTCCAAAACCCTCAACTACTTTCCCACATCCACAAATGACCTAAACCTAAAGCCAAAATCAGTCACACCGATTCTTTCTATCTGGCGCCACCGATTCCAAAAGTCATAGCCACTGCCACAAACCCTAAGCAAATTGGTCTTACCAATAGGGATCTCGGTCTCACCGAGATGGGGTTGCAATCTCTTTGTTTCCCTTCGTAATGTTTCGGTCTAACTGAAGTGAGCGATCGGTCGCACCGAGATTGCAATGTAAACTCTCTGTTTCCTTTTTGTAACATTTCGGTCTCACTGAAAAGAGAAAATCGGTCCCACCGAGTTTACCTTTCACCATTGTTTGGGTCTAGAGGAAGGCATTGGGAAGTAATAAGTAGATGATGGGTTGCTAGAGTGACAGAATCTTAAACCCTAGTTTATGAGTTGCTTCGTAAGGGGCTGATTTGGATCCATATGTTTCATGCTATGGTTAGGTTTACCTTAATACTTCTTTTGTAGTTGCGGATCCTTGCAATAGGGGTTAATCGTAAGTGGGATGCTTGTCCAATAAAGGGAAGCACCCAAGCACCGGTCCACCCACATACCAAATTATCAAAGTAACGAACACGAATCATATGAGCGTGATGAAAACTAGCTTGACGATAATCCCCATGTGTCCTCGGGAGCGCTTTTATCTATATAAGAGTTTGTCCAGGCTTGTCCTTTGCTACAAAAAGGATTGGGCCATCTTACTGCACCTTATTTACTTTTATTACTTGTTACTCGTTACAAATTACCTTATTACAAAAATATCTGTCACCGATAATTTCAGTGCTTCCAGAGAATACCTTACTGAGAACCGCTTATAATTTCCTTCTGCTCCTCGTTGGGTTCGACACTCTTACTTATCGAAAGTACTATGATAGATCCCCTACACTTGTGGGTCATCAAGACTCTTTTCTGGCGCCGTTGCCGGGGAGTGAAGCGCCTTTGGTAGGTGGAATTTGGTAAGGAAAATTTTATATAGTGTGCTGAAATTTACTGTCACTTGTTACTATGGAAAGTAATCCTTTGAGGGGCTTGTTCGGGGTATCTTCGCCCCGATCAGTAGAGCAAAGAGTTGCTCCTCAACCTACTGAACCTACTGAAAATGTTTACTTTGAAATTCCTTCGGGTATGATAGAGAAACTGCTAGCTAATCCTTTCACAGGTGATGGAACATTACATCCCGATTTGCACCTAATCTATGTGGATGAAGTTTGTGGATTATTTAAGCTTGCAGGTATGCCCGAGGATGTTATCAAGAATAAGTTCTTCCCTTTATCTTTGAAGGGAGAGGCATTGACATGGTTTAGGCTATGTGATGATATGGGATCATGGAACTACAACCGATTGAAATTGGAATTTCATCAGAAGTTTTATCCTATGCATCTTGTTCATCGTGATCGTAATTATATATATATATATATATATATATATATATATATATATATATATATATATATTTTGGCCTCGCGAAGGAGAAAGCATCGCTCAAGCTTGGGGGAGGCTTAAGTCAATGTTATATCCATGCCCCAATCATGAGCTCTCAAGAGAAATGATTATTCAAAAAATTTAAGCTCGGCTTTCTCTCAATAATCGCTCCATGCTCGATACTTCTTGTACTGGCTCTTTTATGATGAAGACTATTGAATTCAAATGGGATTTATTGGAAATAATTAAATGCAACTCTAAAGATTGGGATCTCGACGAAGGTAAGGAGTTAGGTATAACACCTAAGTTTGATTGTGTTAAATCTTTTATGGATACCGATGTTTTCCGTGAATTTAGCACTAAATATGGACTTGACTCTGATATAGTAGCTTCTTTCTGTGAATCATTTGCTACTCATGTTGATCTCCCTAAGGATAAATGTTTTAAATATAATCCTCCCATTGAAGTAAAGGTAGTTGCACCTATTAAAGTTGAAGAAAAGACTATCACTTATAATGATCCTATTGTTCCTACTGCTTATATTGAGAAACCACCTTTCCTTGTTAGAATAAAGGATCATACTAAAGCTTCAACTGTGGTCAACAAAAGTAATATTAGGACACCCAAACCCCTGAGAAAATTAAAGTTGAACCTAGTATTGCTATGGTTAAAGATCTCTTGGCTGATAATATTGATGGGCATGTTATTTACTTCTGTAATCAAGCCGCTAGGATTGCTAGACCTGATACTAAAAATAAACATAGACCTGTTGTAGGCATGCCTGATATTTCTGGTAAAATAGGAGATCATTGTTATCATGGCTTATGTGATATGGGTGCTAGTGCAAGTGCAATACCTCACTCTTTATACAAAGAAATTATGCATGATATTGCACCTGCTGAGATAGAAGAAATTGATGTTACAATTAAGCTTGCCAATAGAGACACTATTTCACCAGTTGGGATTGTTAGAGATGTTGAAGTCTTGTGTGGGAAAGTTAAATATCCTGCTGATTTTCTTGTTCTTGGCTCCCCACAAGATAGCTTTTGTCCCATCATATTTGGTAGACCCTTATTGAATACTGTTAATGCTAGGATAGACTGCGAAAAGGATGTTGTTACTATTGGTTTGGGTGATTTGTCTCATGAGTTTAATTTTGCTAAATTTCGTAGACAACCCCGTGATGAGAATTGCCTAGTAAAGATGAAATTATTGGTCTTGCTTCTATTGTCGTGCCTCCTAATGATCCTTTAGAACAATATTTGCTAGACCATGAAGATGATATGTTTATGAAAGAAAGAAGGGAAATAGATGAAGTATTCTTTAAACAGGGACCTATTTTGAAACACAACTTGCCTGTTGAATTCCTAGGGGATCCTCCTCCACCCAAGGGTGATCCCGTGTTTGAGCTTAAACCATTACCCGATACTCTTAAATATGCTTATCTTGATGAAAAGAAGATATATCCTATTATTATTAGTGCTAACCTTTCAGAGCATGAAGAAAAGAAATTATTGAAAACTCTGAATAAGCACAGTGCTGCTATTGGGTATACTCTTGATGATCTTAAGGGCATTAGTCCCACTCTATGTCAGCACAAAATAAAATTGGAGAAAGACGCTAAACCAGTTATTGATCACCAACGACGGTTAAATTATAAGATTAAAGAAGTGGTAAGGAAAGAAATACTAAAGCTTCTGGAGGCAGGTATAATTTATCCCGTTGCTGATAGTTAGTGGGTAAGTCTTGTCCATTGTGTCCCTTAGAAGGGAGGTATTACCGTTGTTCCTAATGATAAAGATGAATTGATCCCACAAAGAATTATTACAGGTTATAGAATGGTAATTGATTTCCGCAAATTAAATAAAGGTACTAAAAAGGATCATTACCCTTTACCTTTTATTGATCAAATGCTAGAAAGATTATCCAAACATACACATTTTTGCTTTCTGGATGGTTATTCCGGTTTCTCTCAAATACCTGTGTCAAAAGAGGATCAAGAAAAGACCACTTTTACTTGCCCTTTCAGTACCTTTGCTTATAGACGTATGCCTTTTGGTTTGTGTAATGCACCTGCTAGCTTTCAAAGATGCATGATGGCTATATTCTCTTATTTTTGTGAAAAGATTGTTGAGGTTTTCATGGATGATTTCTCCGTATACGGAACTTATTCTGATGATTGCTTGAGCAACCTTGATCGAGTTTTGCAGAGATGTGAAGAAACTAATCTTGTCTTGAATTGGGAGAAGTGCCACTTTATGGTTAATGAAGGTATTGTCTTGGGCATAAAATTTCTGAAAGAGGTATTGAAGTTGATAAAGCCAAAGTTGATGCTATTGAAAAGATGTCGTGTCCCAAAGACACTAAAGGTATAAGAAGTTTCCTTGGTCATGCCGGTTTTTATAGGAGGTTCATTAAGGACTTCTCTAAAATCTCCAGGCCTCTGACTAATCTCTTACAAAAAGATATTCCTTTTGTCTTTGATGTGTAGAAGCATTTGAAATACTTATGAAAGCTTTGATTTCTGCACCTATTATTCAGCCACCTGATTGGAATTTACCCTTTGAAATTATGTGCGATGCTAGTGATTATGCTGTAGGTGTTGTTCTAGGACAAAGAGTTGATAAGAAATTAAATATTATTTAATATGCTAGTAAGACTCTAGACAATGCCCTGAGAAATTATGCTACTGCTGAAAAAGAATTTTTAGCAGCTGTATTTGCTTGTGATAAGTTCAGGCCTTATATTGTTGATTCTAAAGTAACTGTTCACACTGATCATACTGCTATTAAATACCTTATGGAAAAGAAAGATGCTAAACCTAGACTTATTACATGGGTTCTCCTACTACAAGAATTTGATTTGCATATTATTGATAGAAAGGGAGCTGAGAACCCCATTGCAGACAACTTGTCTAGGTTAGAGAATGTTCTTGATGACCCCCTACCTATTGATGATAGCTTCCCTGATGAACAATTAGCTGTCATAAATGCTTCTCGCACTGCTGCATGGTATGCTGATTATGCTAATTATATTGTTGCTAAATTTATACCACCTAGTTTCACATACCAGCAAAAGAAAAAGTTTTTCTATGATTTAAGACATTACTTCTGGGATGACCCACACCTTTATAAAGAAGGAGTAGATGGTGTCATTAGACGTTGTATACCTGAGCATGAACAGGAACAGATCCTATGCAAGTGTCACTCTGAAGCTTATGGAGGATACCGCGCTGGAGATAGAACAACACATAAGGTATTGCAATCCGGTTTTTATTGGCCTACTCTCTTCAAGGATGCCCATAAGTTTGTCTTATCTTGTGATGAATGTCAAAGAATTGGTAATATTAGTAGACGTCAAGAAATGCCTATGAATTATTCACTTGTTATTGAACCGTTTGATGTTTGGGGCTTTGATTATATGGGACCGTTTCCTTCCTCTACTGGGTATACACATATTTTAGTTGATGTTGATTACGTTACTAAGTGGGTAGAAGCTATTCCAACTAGTAGTGTTGATCATAACACCTCTATTAAGATGCTTAAAGAAGTTATTTTTCTGAGGTTTGGAGTCCCTAGATATTTAATGACTGATGGTGGTTCACATTTTATTCATGGTGCTTTTCGTAAAATGCTTGCTAAGTATGATGTTAATCATAGAATTGCATCTCCGTATCACCCGCAGTCTAGTGGTCAAGTAGAATTGAGTAATAGAGAGCTCAAATTAATTTTGCAAAAGACTATTAATAGGTCTAGAAAGAATTGGTCCAAGAAATTTGATGATGCATTATGGGCCTATAGAACTGCATATAAAAATCCTATGGGTATGTCTCCGTATAAAATGGTTTATGGAAAAGCATGTCACTTACCTCTTGAACTGGAACATAAGGCATATTGGGCCATTAAAGAGCTCAATTATGATTTCAAACTTGCCGGTGAGAAGAGGCTATTTAACATTAGCTCACTTGATGAATGGAGAACTCAAGCCTATGAGAATGCCAAACTGTTTAAAGAAAAGTTAAAAGATGGCATGACAAAAGGATACAAAAGTCTGAGTTTAATGTAGGTGATTATGTGTTACTATTCAACTCTCATTTAGGATTTTTTGCAGGAAAGCTTCTCTCTAAATGGGAAGGTCCTTATGTTATCGAGGAGCTCTATCGTTCCGGTGCCATAAAAATCAACAACTTCGAAGGCACAAATCCAAAGGTGGTGAACGGTCAAAGAATCAAACATTATATCTCAGGTAATCCTATAAATGTTGAAACTAATGTTATTGAAACCGTAACCCCGGAGGAATACATAAGGGACACTTTCCAGAACGTTTCAGACTCCAAAAAGGAATAGGTACGTGGTACGGTAAGTAAACCGACTCCGAAACAGTTCTAATAGTAAATTTTCTCCATTTTGGAATATTTAAGAAAATCTGAAAATAAGAAGTAGTCCGGGAAAGACACGAGGCGTCCACGAGGGTGGAGGGCGCACCCTACCCCCTGGGCGCCCCCCTGCCTCGTGGGCACCTCGTGTGCTCTCTGGACTCTGTTTTCTTGCATGATACTTCTTTTGGCCGGTAAAAATTCATTATATAATCTCCTGAAGGTTTTGACCACTGTATCACACAAATATCCTCTATTCTTGTTTTGAGTTGTTTTCTGCCAGAGTTGTCCAAGTCAGACATCATGTCGTCACCCTCCTCCAACAATGGTGATAACGATGCTTGGCTAATGAAGATAGAGCTGAAGAGAGAAGAACCCGTGGAGACCAACAAGGATGATGGGATCAAGAAGGCCATGGAGGACCAAGTTTCGGCAGCAGAAGATGAAGACACCCTCCAACCTCATCACAATCTTCTAACCCCAACTGAGATTGAAGCTTTCAAGATGATTGAGTTAGCTCGTATACAAAACAAGTATCTCACACGTGAAATTTTTTGTTGAAGGAGCATATCATCGCACTCAAGGGCTTTATCCGCAAATTGGAGGATCTCCTACGCTCGATGTGCGACTATCCGTCGTCATCATCATCTTCTTCACCAGCAAAGGAGAACTAATCACATAGGTATGGGCACTCCCCTTGGCAACTGCCAAGCTTGGGGGAGGTGCCCCGGTATCGTATCACCATCACACTCCTATCTCTATCGTTTTTTAGTTTGATCCTTTTGGTAATATCTTGACCTAGTAGAATAAGGTTTTAGTATGATTTAATTTTGAGTTTTGCTTTATGATCCTTCTATGTAATCAAGTCTGTGAGCTATATATAATAAAGATTAGTGTTGAGTCAAGGGCTTGATTATCTTGCTATGATCTTGAGGGATTTAAATATAAAGAAAGAACAAAAAGAAGTAAAGAGATCATATTGATCTTATGGAGAGTAATGACTTCACATATAAAGAGTATGATGAATAAAAGTTGTTGAGAATTGACAAACATAGTTTTGGTCATCGTTGCAATTAATAGGAAGTAATAAAGAAAGAGAGGTTTTCACATATAAATATACTATCTTGGACATCTTTTATGACTGTGAGCACTCATTAAAATATGACATGCTAAAGAGTTGATGTTGGACAAGGAAGACAACGTAATGGGTTATGTTTTCTTATATCTGAAATAAAGTATATTGTCATGGATCATCCAACATGTTGAGCTTGCCTTTCTCCCTCATGCTAGCCAAATTCTTTGCACCAAGTAGAGATACTACTTGTGCTTCCGATTATCTTTAAACCTAGTTTTGCCATGAGAGTCCACCATACATACCTATGGATTGAGTAAGATCCTTCAAGTAAGTTGTCATGTTGCATGCAATAAAAATTGCTCTCTAAATATGTATGATTTATTAGTGTGGAGAAAATAAGCTTTATACGATCTTGTGATATGGGAGCAATAAAAGCGATGGACTGCATAATAAAGGTCCATATCACAAGTGGCAATATAAAGTGATGTTCTTTTGCATTAAGATTCCGTGCATCCAACCATAAAAGCACATGACAACCTCTACTTCCCTCTGCGAAGGGCCTATCTTTTACTTTTTTTCTTTTACCTTACAAGCGTCATGGTGATCTTCACCTTTCCTTTTTACATTTTATCCTTTGGCAAGCACCTTGTGTTGGAAAGATCCTGATATATATATCCAATTGGATGTAAGTTAGCATGAATTATTATTGTGGACATTACCCTTGAGGTAAAAGGTTGGGAGGCAACACCATAAGCCCCTATCTTTCTTTGTGTCCGATCAAAACTCCATACCCTTAAGTATTGCGTGAGTGTTAGCAATTATGAAAGACTAAATGATAGTTGAGTATGTGGACTTGCTGAAAAGATCTTATATTGACTCTTTCCGATGTTATGATAAATTGCAATTGCTTCAATGACCGAGATCATAGTTTGTTGGTTCTCAATGAAGTTTCTGATTCATACTTTACATTGTGAATAGATTATTACTTGAGCATAAGAAATTATATGACAATATCCGTATATGTTGATGTTATAAGAATGATCATGATGCCCTCATGTCCGTATTTTATTTTATCGACACCTCTATCTCTAAACATGTGGATATATTTAAATCGTTATCGGCTTCCGCTTGAGGACAAGCGAGGTCTAAGCTTGGGGGAGTTGATACGTCCATTTTGCATCATGCTTTTATATCGATATTTATTGCATTATGGGCTGTTATTACAAGTTATGTCACAATACTTATGCTATTCTCTCTTATTTTACAAGGTTTACATGAAGAGGGAGAATGCCGGCAGCTGGAATTCTGGGCTGGAAAAGGAGCAAACATTAGAGACCTATTCTGCACAACTCCAAAAGTCCTGAAACTCCACGAAAGTAATTTTTGGAATTAATAAAAAATATTGAGCGAAGAAAGTACCAGAGGGGGGCCACTCACCATCCACGAGGGTGGGGGGCGCGCCCTACCCCCTGGGCGCGCCCCCTGCCTCATGGGCCCCCTGGGAGGCCTCCGGTGCCCATCTTCTGCTATATGAAGTCTTTTACCCTAGAAAAAATCATAAGAAAGCTTTCGGGAAGAAACTCCGCCGCCACGAGGCGGAACCAATCTAGGGCTCCGGCGGAGCTGTTCTGTCAGGGAAACTTCCCTCCGGGTGGGGGAAATCATCACCATCGTCATCACCAACGACCCTCTCATTGGGAGGGAGTCAATCTCCATCAACATCTTCACCAACACCATCTCCTCTCAAACCCTAGTTCATCTCTTGTATCCAACCTTTGTCCCAAAGCCTCAGATTGGTACCTGTGGGTTGCTAGTAGTGTTGATTACTCCTTGTAGTTGATGCTAGTGGGTTTATTTGGTGGAAGATCATATGTTTAGATCCTTTATGCATATTAATACCCCTCTGATTATGAACATGAATATGATTTGTCAGTAGTTACATTTGTTCCTGAGGACATGGGAGAAGTCTTGCTATAAGTAGTCATGTGAATTTGGTATTCGTTCGATATTTTGATGAGATGTATGTTGCCTCTCCTCTAGTGGTGTTATGTGAACATCAACTACATGACACTTCACCATTGTTTGGGCCTAGAGGAAGGCTGAGGGAGTCCTGGATTAGGGGGTGTCCGGATAGCCGGACTATCACCGTTGGCCGGACTCCTGGACTATGAAGATACAAGATTGAAGACTTCGTCCCGTGTCCGGACGGGACTTTCCTTGGCGTGGAAGGCAAGCTTGGCAATACGGATATGTAGATATCCTACCATTGTAACCGACTTTGTGTAACCCTAACCCTATCCAGTGTCTATATAAACCGGAGGGTTTTAGTCCGTAGGACGAACAACAATCATAGCATAGGCTAGCTTCTAGGGTTTAGCCTCTCTGATCTCGTGGTAAATCCACTCTTGTACTACCCATATCATCAATATTAATCAAGCAGGTGTAGGGTTTTACCTCCATCGAGAGGGCCCGAACCTGGGGTAAAAACATCGTGTCCCCTGTCTCCTGTTACCATCCGCCTAGACGCACAGTACGGGACCCCCTACCTGAGATCCGCCGGTTTTGACACCGACTTTGGTGCATTCATTGAGAGTTCATATGTGTCGTCATCCTTAGGCCCGATGGCTCCTTCGATCATCAACAACGACGCGGTCCAGGGTGAGACTTTTCTCCCCGGACAGATCTTCAGATTAAATCGGCTTTGCATCTGGGCCAATTCACTTGGCCATCTGGAGCAGATCGAAGCTACGCCCCTGGCCATCAGGTCAGATTTGAGAGTTTGAACTACACGGCCGACATCCGCGGAGACTTGATCTTCGACGGATTCGAGCCACAGCCAAGCGCACCGCACTGTCTCGATGGGCACGATCTAGCTCTGCCGCCGAACAATGCCCTGGAGGCCGCACCAGCGTCCGCTCCGACCCTTAGCCCGGAACCGACTCTGCCGATCGAGGACGAGTGGTTGGACACCGCCTCGGGGGCTACGATCTCTACGGCGATTGAGCCGAACTCCATCCCTGTCCTTTGCGAAGACCATGACTCCAAGGTGCCGGACTCCTCTCCGTACTCCGAACCCTCCACGCCCCTGCCAATCGAATCCAATTGGGTGCCGGTTATGGAGTTCACTATCATGACATCTTTCAAGACTCGCCTTTGGCGACATCCTGAATTCACTAAAGTCTCTCTCTTTATCCGGAGAGCCTGGCCGGACTACGGTCAGGAAGGTTGGGATGCGGACGATGAAGAAATTCAACGCCCACCCACCACCCACTTTGTAGCCACTGTCGATGATTTAACCAACATGCTCGACTTCGACTCCGAAGACATCAACGGTATGGACGACGACGCTGGAGACGACCAAGAACCAGCGCCTACAGGGCATCGGAAGGCCACCTCGTCATCGACATATACATGGTGGACATCCCAAAAGATGGGAACAGCGATGGAACAGCGAAGGATGACCCTCCAAGAAACAGCGCAAGCGCCCGGCGTCGTGGCGCCACTCTAAATCCCGCCACGTAAAAAGCGGTGATTCCGCACGGAGATAATAACACCGGACAAGGTCAAGACAACCTTCTCCAAAGAGGATTCAGCACAGAGGAGGTAGAAGCCAGCCCTCATGATAGAGCGGCGCATGGGAGGTGGAGGATGATAATTATATGCCTCCTCCAAAGATGAGGCAAGCCTCGGCGACATTTATTTAATTTGTCGTGCCCGAGGATCCCGCCAACAGAGCGTTTCAAACACAGGCTTATGGCCACGGCAAGCAGCCTCAAGAAAAGCAGCAGCAGCTTAGAGCTGACCAAGACTTGCTAGGCGACAGATGGATGAAGTCCTTGCAGCCAAGAGTACGAACTCGAACGCCTCCAAGAGATACCCAAACGCAGGCTGCTACCCCAATTAGAGGAAGCAGCACCCAAACCTACATCACCAGCAAGATGATGCGGTCGACCGCCACCCGTGGCGCTGGCGAGAGAGGCCTCTAGACCCTCCATTCAAGCCGCACCCGGTGCCGCTCGAAAAGTACCAAGGCACGGGGAAACGCGCCAGACCTGCGAGACATATTGGAGGACAAGGCAAGGCAAACAAGATCGATCTATGGATCGTGTGGGCGCCCCACGACACGTGATGATAATCGTCATGCCGGATACAGCAACTCCGGCCGGGCCGAACACAGTAGACAAAGCTCATTTGAGCTGCGTCGTGATATAGCCCAATACAGAGGCGCCGCACACCCACTATGCTTCACAGACAAAATGATGGATCATCAAATCCCCGAGGGTTTCAAACCCGTAAACATCGAATCATACGATGCCACAACAGATCCTGCGGTTTGGATCGAGGACTACCTCCTCCATATCCACATGGCCCGCGGTGATGATCTACACGCCATCAAATACCTCCCACTCAAGCTTAAAGGACCAGCTCGGCATTGTCTTAACAGCTTGCCAGCAGAATCAATTGGTTGTTGTGAGGACCGGAAGCCGCATTCCTTGATAACTTCGGGGCACATATGTGCGACCACCGACGCCGATGACCTCGCCACATAATTCAGCAGCCGAAGAATCGGCGGACAATTCGGACACGGTTCCTAACCAAGAAAAATCAAATTGTTGACTGTCCGGATGCAGAGGCCCTTGCAGCCTTCAAACATAACATCTGCGACGAGTGGCTTGCCCGCACCTAGGACAGAAAAGCCGAAATCCATGGCAGCCCTCACAACACTCATGGCCCGCTTATGCGGGAGAGGACAGCTGGCTAGCTCAGAGTAACAACTTGACCAAAGACCCCGTAGTTCGGACACCAAGGACAGCAATGGCAGGTCGCGTCGCAACAAGCACAAGCGCCGCATTAACGGCGATAATGCTGAAGATACGGCAGTCAATGCCGGATTCAGAGGCTCTAAACCCGGTCAGCGGAAAAAGTTGTTCAAAAGAAATACTCAGGGCCCGTCCAATCTGGACCGAATACTCGATCGCTCATGCAAAATACATGGCACCCCCCAAAAACCAGCCAACCACACCAACAGGGATTGTTGGGTCTTCAAACAGGCAGGCAAGTTAAATGCCGAACTCAATGACAAGGGGCTGCATAGTGATGACGAGGAGGAGCCCCAGCCGCCAAACAATAGAGGACAGAAGGGCTTCCCCCCACAAGTGCGGATGGTGAACATGATATACGCAACCCACATACCCAAAAGGGAGTGGAAGCGTGCACTAAGGGACGTATATGCGATGGAGCCAGTCGCCCCGAAGTTCAACCCATGGTCCTCCTGCCCGATCACCTTTGATCGAAGGGACCACCCCACTAGCATCCGCCACGGCGGATTCGCCGCATTGGTTCTTGACCGAATCATTGACGGATTTCACCTCAGTAGAGTCCTGATGGACGGCGGTAGCAGCCTGAACCTACTCTATCAGGATACAGTGCGCAAAATGGGCATAGACCCCTCAAGGATTAAACCCACAAAGATGACATTTAAAGGTGTCATACCAGGTGTAGAGGCCAATTGTACATGCTCAGTTACACTCGAAGTGGTCTTCGGATCCCCGGATAACTTCCGAAGTGAGGAATTAATCTTCGACATAGTCCCGTTCCGCAGCGGCTATCACGCACTACTTGGACGAACCGCATTTGCAAAGTTCAATGCGGTGCCACACTACGCATACCTCAAGCTCAAGATGCCAGGCCCTCGAGGAGTAATCACGGTCAATGGAAACACCGAACGCTCTCTCCGAACGGAGGAGCATACGGCGGCCCTCGCGGCGGAGGTGCAAAGCAGCCTCTCACAGCAATTCTCGAGTCCGGCTAATAAACGTCCGGACACCGTCAAGCGCGCCCGGAGTAACCTACATCAAGACCGCCTGGCACGATTCGAGCACGCGTAGCAATCCGGCCCCAACCCCAGCCCTCGTGAAATTGTGAAGCCAGTACTACGCATACATAACTACGCTCTGGAGATACCATGGGCATAAGGGAGGGCACTACCACGCACGCCTGCATCGCGCTCAACCGCACCAAGGGCTCCCAATTGTGTCATTCTTTTTCTTTCTTCTTTTCTCTTACTTTCGGGACTCCGTTTTCCGTAAGCCCTGTCAGGCACTAGGATTGCCGAACTCACGATGCAACAGCCAGGGAAGCGTAAAGCTATGTTGAGTGTCCAGGTGGTCTCTACTATGAGCATTATACCTGTTTTACATACCATCCCGCAGCTTACCCCCGGAGGGGACATGTTAAATAGTCTCATCCCTTGCTTATCGCACTATTTGTATCGCTCGCTTTCATTGCAGTACCTTTTGAATAAACAATACATAGCTTTTGCCTATTATTGCACTCCTTTCTTTATCTATATATATGTTCATTCATGACATGTTGCACCGTACACTTTGGTACGGCCAATACACCAGGGCTTAAGTACCCCAAAAATATGGTGTGATAAGTCCGAACACTTTCACAAGTGCGGCACCCTAACTTATAGCATTATATGCATCGGCTCGAATCATGTCTTGGGTCAATAGTTGGGTTTGCCGGCTCCCATGTTTTGGTACCTTATGTTCCGTTATATCGGCTAAGGTAGCTGGGAGAACCACTGCGATTGTGCCCCGGTTGAGCTGGGTTGAGCACCTCAGTGGAGAAAGCTAAAACTGACCGTCATGATAGGGCGAGAGCCGGTCGCTGTTCGAGAGGTTTTTTCGGGTCCCTAAAGACTTATGCCACTTAGAGAGAGGAGTCGGCATTGTCCGGCCAAGGCATGGATAGCGCCCCGAACTCGGTCTTCCGAATGCTAGGGGCTTCGCCGAAATTTAAAATTATAGAATTATATGGCTACGTGAGAGTGTTCAAGCACTATAAGTCTGGTCGCCTTGTTCGTTGCGTTGAGCGCCTCCCTCGAAGGACCCAAGAATGGGAACAAGAGTGCTCAAGTTTATCCCGAACACCCCAGCACTCGTGGCATGGGGGCTGAAGCCAACGACTTGCCATCTCTCAAATTTGATAAACGGCCGCATGAAGGTAATAATTTAAATTCAAGCGTTGCTTAGCGATATGAACAATTTTTCAGCGTCTGGGATAACAAATGCGGGTCTATTCAACATTACATCTTTGGAGCATTCACCCGCTATAAAGCGGGCACCCTTCATGACACCCTCATAGTACATTTCGGCTTGCGATGCTCCTTGCCCTTGGTGGCCCGTCTGTCACAAGCTTCAAGATCCAGCTTGCCCAAAGGCACCTTAGCACGGGCAAGGGCCCGACGGGCACCTTCAATGCAAACAGAGCGCTTGATGACTTCAATCCATGGACAGGCGTCCACCAGCCGCCGGACTAGACCGAAGTAGCTCCCAAGCATGGCTTCCAATGGCCACAGCCGAATTATGAGGCCCTTCATGGCCTGTTCGGCGACCTTGTGGAGCTCGACCAGCTGCTTCAGCTGGTCGCTCAGGGGCACCGGATGTCCGGCCTCAGCATATTGAGACCAGAACACCTTTTCCGTCGAGCTCCCCTCCTTGGCGCGGTAGAACGGGGCAGCATCAGACACACTACGGGGCAGATCTGCGGATGCTCCTGGAGAGCACCGGATTCGGGTAAGTAATAGGTAATTCACTTTCACATGCCTGCTTTGCATAAATAATGCCTTACCCGCCGCTATCTTCTTTAATGCTTCAATTTCTTGGAGGGCTTTTTGGGCTTCGGCCTTAACGGCTTTGGCACTCTCAAGAGCCGAGGCAAGCTCGGACTCTCGAGTCTTCGAGTCACGCTCCAAACTCTCGTGTTTTCTCACGAGAGCCTAGAGCTCTTGCCGCACCTCTGCCACCTGCACCTCCTGCTTCTCTCGCTCGGGGCGCTCCGCGGCCGCTTTGCTTTTGGCCGTGGACACCGCCTCCTTCAGGGTCGCCTTCTTGTTCGTGGCCCCTACAATACCCACGTTAGTCCTGTCATTTTTGCAACCAAATCCTTTCTATAAGGTATTACTTTAAGAAGGTACTACTTACCTTCCTTGTCCTCGAGCTGCTTCTTGGCAAGGCCGAGCTTGTTCTCGGACCGCTCGAGGCTCTGCTTCAATGCATTGACCTCCGCATCAAGTCTTGGCAGAGGTGAGCAGCGCAGCC
Source organism: Aegilops longissima (assembly GCA_021605205.1). Taxonomy (NCBI): domain Eukaryota; kingdom Viridiplantae; phylum Streptophyta; class Magnoliopsida; order Poales; family Poaceae; genus Aegilops; species Aegilops longissima. Next base: position 421,715,736 of record CM038677.1, on the reverse strand, counting down.
TGCATTCCCATATTGACATACTTATGTTAGACTCCTGCAGATATCTTTTAGATCCTCATCCGGCTTTTCTTCCCAAACACCAAACTAAGCATCAGGGCTACTTGTCTATGCAGTAATATTTTTACATATTCTAAACTTACCTCAAAGCCTATTAGAAGGCTGGTATAAGCTTGATCAGCCCGCTCTTGGCGGATGAACTTTCGGATCACCACACTCATAATAAAGGCGGTGCTCCTCGTCGATGGAGGCGCCGTTAAGCGCCTCCAGCAAGCTATCCGGTGCCTTCGGATGGGACGGAGGTCACCGGCGTCGAGTCTTACCCTTCACGAAGGGGCGCTTGCGGACTTCGAACCATCGAAGGTTCGATGACGGAGTCCGCACGAGGCTGGACTTAGAGCCCTCTAGGGTTTCGCCCCTTTGCGCCCGAGTCCGGGAGGTCCGCGTCTTGGCGCCCAGACCACCTCGTGACGCCTCGATTCAATCATACACTAATCATACACGCAAATGTATACGATCAAGATCAAGGACTCACGGAAGATATCACAACACAACTCTAGACACAAATTAAAATAATACAAGCTTTATGTTACAAGCCAGGGGCCTCGAGGGCTCGGATACATAAGCTCGAAAACACAAGAGTCAGCAAAAGCAACAATATCTGAGTACAGACATCAGTTAGACAAGTCTGCCTTAAGAAGGCTAGCACAAAAGCAACATCGATCGAAAAGGCAAGGCCTCCTGCCTGGGAGCCTCCTAACTACTCCTGGTCATCGGCGGTCTCCACGTAGTAGTAGGCATCGACGGTGGCATCTGGCTCCTGGGCTCCGACATCTGGTTGCATTAACCGGAAAGAAGAAGAAAGGGGGGAAAAGGGGGCAAAGCAACCGTGAGTACCCATCCAAAGTACTCGCAAGCAAGGATCTACACTACATATGCAACATTATCAAAGGAAGGCTGTATATGTGGACTGGGCTGCAGAAAAGCCAGGATAGAGGGGAGAACCTAGTCTTATCGAAGACTAGCATCTTCTGGAAACCACCATCTTGCAGCAACAGGAGGGAGTAGAGTAGCATAAAGTAAAGTAGTAGCATTATCAACCTCGGCCAGAGATCCTTTCTCGACTCCCTGCGAGAAAGCAATCCCAGAGCCATACTATCCAAGTGTCATCACAATCCAATTCTCATCATCATCCAGTTCTCATCACAAGTATCCAGTTCTAGTTGTATCGATTGGGATACAACTCCAAGTGTCCGTTACCGTAGGACAGGCTATCGATAGATGTTTTCTTCCCTGCAGGGGTGCACCAACTTACCCACCACGCCCGCTTAACTCCGGCCGGACACACTTTTTTGGGTCATGCCCGGCCTCGACCAAACAATACGCCGCAACCCGACCTAGGCTTAATAGAGAGGCCAGCACGCCGGACTAAACCTATGCCCCCAGGGGTCATGGGCCATCTCCCCGGGAACTCCTGCATGTTGCGTGGGCGGCCGGTGAGCAGACCTAGCTACCTCCTTCAACAAGGCAGGCGCTTATGCAGTCCAACCCGGCGCCTTCCGCTCAGTCGCTGACGTCTATTAAGCTTCTGGTGATGCATACGACGCAGAACGCCCATACTATGCTCACGTGATGGTTAGTGCTATCAGGCCAGAGGCCCCTCGGATCAAATATCCAAATCGTAGTGGATTAGGAACGCGCGGTAACAAGCAGAGACTCACGAAATATGTGACCCCGTTGCCCCGTCTCGAGGACTTGCAGCAAGGGCTAGGAATGCCCGGCCACGCCTTGTAATTATCTCGCGGGCACCCTCCAGGTCAACCCGTCTCCACATCACTCGCAATTAAGCTCGCGCGGGTACCCCTCAGGGTCGACCCGTCTTTCCAAGTAACAAGGGTAAAGTCCAAGTATCCGTGTGTCCAAACATCAAGGGAAAACCGAGGAATCACCCCGATGAATTCCACTAGATGTAATCATCAAGGTGAACGTAAGAGGAATCACCCCGAGGTTCACACTTGAGGGTTGCACTGACAGTCGATCGAAGTGGTTAAGGAAGAAATCACCCTCGATGACCACGATCGAATGACTACACTATAGGGTTAACATCGGAAGTCAAGAGGTTCACCCTCGGTACTCGATAGTAACCCAAAGAGTGTTGAGCAACTAAGGGAAAGTGATGTGCGGTGCGGGGCCTGGTCTTCGGTCCCGTTGATCGGGTCTTCAATGATGAAGCAGGGGCAACAAGGACAAGGTGGGGGTCACTGATGGATCACTAACAAACCTATACTAAGCAGTTTAGGATAAGCAGGTAGGTAACAATAAGCAGGTTACAAAAGCAGGCTATGCATCTGTAACATCCCAAATTTCCTATTTGGAATGTTTTACAATTATAGCTAAGCATCCTATGCATCCTGTTTGAAATTTGAATGCCATTTGAAGTTTCAGAGAATTTTGAGTTTTGAATTTGAATTCAAACTTTGGCAAGTGGGAAACATTTCAAAAACTATGCCTGATAAATACTTGATCAAAAGTATGAGAGGAGTAAACATGACACTCCAAAAGTATCAGAGGAAAACATTGCCAAAAGTTTTGGATTCAAATCTGAATTTTATTTGAATTTGAAAAAAATGGATTTTTATAAAGTTTGGATTTTGCCTTTGGAAAAATGTTCAAATGATAGGGAATATTCCCCTGATCATTTTGGTATATATATACCCTATATAAAATATTTATATTTTAAAATATATACTGTTTTGTTTTATTTTAAAAAATAAATTCAAAAAAAAAGAAAACCCACCCAGCGCCACTAGGCCCTCTGCCCAGCCAGCTGAAACCCCCACCACCTGCCCACCGAGCGGCCCACAGCCAGCCCAGCCCCGACCGAGCCGGCCTCACCTCACCCCTTTTGAACCCCTTTGGCGTCGGTCGCCCGCCGCCCGCACCCTCCTCTCTCACCGACAGTGGCCCCGCCCCATCTTCAACCCTCGCACCACGCCCGCCGCCGCCATGCAGATCGTCGGATCCATGAGATCCGGATCCCGATCCTCCGATCGCCCCCGTTGGTGCCGAGGCCCCGCCTATATAAACCGCCCCTCCGCACCCCATTCCCCTAGCCCTCGCGGACTCCTCTCCTCTCGCACGAGCTCACCAAGACCCGAGTCCCCGCCCGCCATTCTCGTCGCCGCCGCCGCCTAGCCACTCCCGACCCCACCGACTCCACAGATCGCCTCCCGACCTCGTCTCGCACCCGACCGCCACTCCCCGACCTCCCGACGACCGGAGCCCTCGCACACTCGCCGCCGCCTTGCCGCCGAGCTCCGGTAAGCCACCGGAGAACTCCTCCCCCGTCCGATCCCCAACCAACGGCTAGGATTAGATTACCCCGAAGGGGTATGTTTTTTATAAAAAGCCGGCCGGTTCGTTACGGTTTATTTTAGTTAGGTTATTTTTATTTAGCCGGCCCGTTTTAGTTTAACCCTAGGCCCTTTTAGGTTATATTACGCCCAGTGCACAGTTTAGGCCCATTAGGCCCTTTTTCTTTTAATTTCATTTTCTGTTTTAACAGAATAGTTCCTGTTTTGAAAAATTCATATCTTTTATTCTGTTTATTATTTTTAGGTGATTCTTTTTTTGTTGGTTTGCAAATTTTCTAAAGTTTCTGCAGAATATATATTTAGCTATGTTAAAATTAATTAAAATTGCTTTATTTTAGTTTTAGCCAGAATAGTAAATCTGCTATAACTTGAGTTAGAAAAATTATTTTTGGATGATTATTTTTGTCCCAACTTTATTTTGACATTGCCAAACCATAGGAATTAATTTGGGTATTTTATGATTAATAAAAAATAGTTTTAAGCAGAAACTTGTTAATCCTAATTAATTAACTAGCTACTGTTTTCCTATTAATTTAATTAGTAAATAAATTCATTTTTAACATGTGATTGATTATTCTAGGATAGTTTCTGTCACTCTAATAGATGAAATTTTATTTATAATAAATAAAAGTTTTATTTTAATTTTCTTAATAGAAATTGGATTAGGCCTAATAGGAGTTTCTTAATAGATTTTAAATTAATTCTTTTTGCTCCTAGTTGTTTAATGAAGTATTTTCTGTTTAGTTAACATAAAACCTTGATTAGGTTATATTAGAAAATTTTTGTTATAAAACTATTCTAGTTATTGTTTGAAGTAGGAAAAACCTTGAGTTGGTTTTCTTTGAGTTTTTCCCTTTGGATTTTGCTTTGTTGGTTTTGGTGTGTTGCTATTGTTATGCTATTGTATTATGTGATCCTATGCTTATTGTGATTTGTTTGTCTCGGTAGAGTTTCCGGAGTGCGAAGCTTGCTACTACGAATCTTTAGCTTTCGAGGATCATCAGCAAGGCAAGTTTTGATCATGTTATTTCTATACCTATGTTTTTTGTGCATTAGATTTGTCACCACCCCACCATGCATGCAGTAGTTGAAATTTTGAAGTTATTAATCTTGAGTAGTATCATGTGGTAGGATGAACCAATCCCTTGTTACCATGACCCGGGACTAAGTAGTTTACTTTGCTATGCTCGAGAGCGGGTTTTGGTTGAGTGAAATTCATAAGCAAGATGTGAGAGTCAATGATGATGACAACCCCATGAACTACAATGATCGAGATGGACTTGAAAATCACTCTTGGGTGGAGGGCGGTTGACGGGCACCTGGAGAACCCAGTGGTTGGCGGGATGCATGGAGAAGTGCCATGACATCTTGCGGAAAGCTTCACCCAGCCACGAAGAGAAGGATGGATGCCCCATGACCGAAGCTTACTGTGCAGCCGCAAGCCATTATGGGCTCTGGCTGGGTTAACCTTAGTAGTGACGCTGGCTGGACGGTACTACGAGATGTAGAAGAACGGTAGGATTGGATGGGTACGGCAGTAGCGTAAGAACTCTTTGGAAGACCTGTTTCATTAGTCCGTCTTCAAACACCATGAAGTGCGAAGACTTAAAAGGAGGAATGATTCTTGGGAAAGTCATAAACCTCTGCAGAGTTAAAGATCTAATCGATTAGCCGTGTCCCGATTACGGACAATTTGAGCCTCTGGAACTTGGAAGTATTCGGAAATCTCAACACTAAAACTAATGAATTAATTTGAGGGTTTATGACTTAATAATTTGGGAATGAGATATTGGTTGGCGGAACCATCTCAATAACTACCAACAATTGTAGTAATTTGCAAGCAAGTCCTTTGTAGTAGGGAAAAATTTGCTTTTCGCAAAATGATGAAACTTAGAGCTCCACAGCCAAAATGCATATAGTGATAGTAACTTTATTATTGTTATTTCTTCATGACTTGACAGCTTATTCAAAAGCTGACCTACATGGCTGCAACGTCTTATGTTGCAGAGGTATATTCGATCGGAGTGAGGCTACGCTCGCGCTTGGCGATTGCCCTTTGAGTCGGATGGACTCGCTTTACTTCGACGCTTCGCAGCATTAGTAGTTTATTTCTCATGAGTTGGCCTTGAGCGAATTTATTCCCTTGTAATAAAGACTCTATATGAGAATCGTAATGATATTCAGGTGTGATTGAACTTTGATTACTTTATCGATGTCTTCGTGAGTACCGGCATGATCTTGGGATGGTATGCATACGTAGATTTGACCGATTTTGGGTCAGGTCGCTTCAGAGATGGTATCGAGCACACGCTGACCGTGAGGATCGTAACCCCTAGGATCGGAAAGCCATAGGAAGAGACGATTTACTTTTATCCTTATCATTCCGTAATTCTCCCCTATTCATTTCTAACTCCTCTCCGATTTTCAACATTCTAGATGGCCGTCGAGTTCACCCCAGTTTTGCTACCGGAGTTTTGCCAGCCCGATGAGACGATGCCCTTGGCAGAAGCTGGTCCAGATGGTGAAGAAGCTGAAGATTGCTCTACCATCGATCACCGGAAGCCAACCAATGCACTTCCGACGGACACCCGCTTCTGAGATTGAAGTGCATATCCGTGGAGAACCTTCGGAGGACACACGGAGCCGATTGACTTTGAGTTCACCGAGTTCAACTGGATCATCGGAAGGGACGTGGCGATCTATCGAGCACTTGGACATCTCCGAGAGGAGTACAGGGCCGAGCTCGATTCCTCAGACCTCGCCATGGTTTCTCGCAGGGCAAGGAATGGAGATATCATCCGTACCGTGGAGGACGATTCCACTCTCTCTTACATCCAGGACTTGGAGTGTCTTCTCAGAAGCGGAGATTCGGACTCGCCAGAACTCAAGACACGCTGAAGCTTTTGTTCCGTGAACTGGGCTGGAGGAGAAGGCACGCGAGACTTCCTTAACCATGAGGAAGAAGTCGCGGACTTCATGGAGACATCGACGACCACGAAGATGAAGCTTGCGCGATAGAGGAAAAGATGGACTTGGGAGAGGACCTTTATCCGAGTGGAGATGAAGGACCCCTCGTGAGCAATGATCAGGATTATGAAGGGAGTTCCACTGAAGGAAGTCACAAGAGGAGGCGCCACAACAGAGGACGCAAGGATGATTGATGAAGACTTTTTAGTCGACCACCATGTTATCTTTTACTTTTTCGACGATCAGTTAGGCCGACATTTCGATTAGTCATGAGCTTTTGTAATCGAGTTTGAACCATGTTTGAGTGGAATGAATAAATGATTGGTGTGTTTTATGATTGTGCATTCATATGGGTAGTGTTATTTCTCATAGACCATTGTTCTATTCTAATTTTCTCATCCACTCCAAAACACCAGATGCCTCCGAGACGTGACCTTCGGTTTTCGTTGGAGCTCACCCAGCTGCTCCAGCAGCAGTAATGCACTCGATGCAGCTACTTATCCGAATCGAACAACAACACCAACAATCCACCGCCACCACCCCCGTGGACAACTTGACTCGATTCTCGAGGCTGAATCCGCCGATGTTCTCTAGTAGCACCGAGCCGATTGTTGCTGATGATTGGCTCCGCAAAGTCGGAAGAGAGCTAATCACCGTTGGATGCACCGATCTTTGAGAAGGTGCGCTTTGCACGCGCATCAACTTGATGGACCTGCAGCTTCTTGGTGGGAGAACTACACCGCCACTTATCCCATTGGTGCCATCACATGGGATCAATTCCAGCAGCCTTCGCGACCGCTCATGTCTCATTGGAGCCATGAGTGCGAAGAAGCGTGAGTTCCGCAACTTACGCCAGGGAACCGTCTTGTGGCACGAGACGTGGATGAATTCAGCAAGCTCGCTCGCTATGCCCCGGATGATGTGGCCACAGATGCATAAGCGGAGAAGTTCCTTGAGGGACTCAATGATGAACTGAGCATGCAGCTTATTGTGGCTACCTTCAACAACTACCGGGAGCTGGTAGACAAGGCCACCATACTTGAAGGCAAGCAGCAGCAGATAGAAAGCGCAAGCGGAAGTACAGCCGGGGAAGCACAACTCGGGAGCTCGTGAAGCCCGTTATGCACCATACTCGGGAGGGCACACCCATCATAACCATGGAGGTCATAACCATGGAGGAAATGGGAACAACCGCAGCCGAGGACAACAAGTCAGGCCATGGCAATGGCAATGGAAACGGTAATGGCAATCAGCACCGTTCTGCCCGGCTCGAAGGATCTGAGCCACATCACCGCTTCAAGTGCCGAAGGCAGGCACTATGCCACCGACTGCCCGGAGGCCAAGCAGAGGAATGGAAATGGCAATGGAGGCTCAGCGAAGAAGCCCAATCCGTTCCCTCGTGCTCAGGTGAACCACATCGATGTGGAGGACGTCTATGATCAGCCAGACACTGTGGTTGGTAAGTTTTTATTGAATTCACGTTCAGTATTGGTACTCTTTGATTCTGGTGCAACGCATTCATTCATATCAAGGGTAGTTGTGGAAAAGTACGGGTTGCCCACTAAAACCCTTAGAAGCCCCCTTCGTCGGGCCCGGGAGGAGAAATGATGGCGAGCTTAGGCTGTCATGCAACCCTCAACATCGGGAACCATAAATTTCCGCAGACCTCATAGTGTTGGAAACCCGGACCTTGGATGTAATCCTAGGCATGGATTGGTTGACAAGTTGAAGGAACATAGATTGTGCTCAGAAGTCTATTCTGCTCACCACCCGGAGCGTAAAAGGATCAAGTATGTAGCCAGCACAGCCGGATGAAGAATCAGGTGCATTCCCTCACGGGAGTTGTTCAGGAGGAAGTGCCAGTAGTGCAAGATTATCCCGATGTGTTTCCGGAGGAATTACCAGGAATGCCACCGGACAGGGACATTGAGTTTCTGATTGAGTTATTGCCCGGCACAGCCCCAATATCCAAGAGACCTTATCGGATGCCACCGAATGAGTTGAAAGAAATCAAGGATCAAATTAATGAGTTATTGGAGAAAGGGTACATTCGTCCAAGCTCATCACCTTGGGGAGCCCCAGTTCTTTTGGTAGAGAAGAAGGATGGAAGCTTGAGGATGGTTGTGGATTATCGTGCGCTGAACGAAGTAACCATCAAGAACAAGTACCCTCTGCCGATGATCAATGACTTGTTTGATCAGCTAGTAGGAGCCAAGGTATTCTCTAAGATCGATCTTCGATCAGGGTATCATCAGTTGAAGATTCGTGAAAAGGATATACCCAAAACAGCATTCACTACCAGGTATGGTTTATATGAGTATACCGTCATGTCATTTGGATTGACTAATGCTCCTGCGTACTTCATGAATTTGATGAACAAGGTATTTATGGAATATCTGGACAAGTTTGTCGTGGTGTTCATCGATGATATATTGATTTTTCCAAGAGCGAGGAAGAGCATAAGGAACATTTGCGTCTAGTTCTGGAGAAACTTCGAGAACATCAGTTGTATGCCAAGTTCAGCAAATGTGAATTTTGGCTGAAGGAAGTTGGATTCCTCGGACATGTTATTTCAGGAGAAGGAATAGCAGTTGATCCCGCCAAGGTTGAATCAGTCACCGATTGGCAGTCACCCACCTCAGTCAAGGAGATCCGCAGTTTTCTCGGACTCGCAGGATATTATCGGAGGTTTATTGAGAACTTCTCGAAGATTGCCAAGCCCATGACTGAGCTGTTGAAGAAGGAAGCCAAGTATGTTTGGACCGAGGAATGTGAAGCCAGTTTTCAGGAATTGAAGAAACGGTTGGTCACAGCCCCAGTACTGATTTTGCCGGACATACACAAGGAATACCAGGTCTATTGTGACGCTTCTCGTCAAGGACTTGGATGAGTACTAATGCAGGAAGGTAAAGTTGTAGCTTATGCCTCCAGACAGCTACGACCTCATGAGATGAACTATGCCACACATGACTTGGAGTTACCAGCCGTAGTGCATGCACTCAAGACCTGGAGACATTTCCTCATCGGAAACTGTTGTGATGTCTACACAGATCACAAGAGTTTGAAGTATATTTTCACGCAGAAGGAATTGAACCTCAGGCAGAGGAGATGGCTAGAGTTGATAAAGGACTACGACATGAGACTGCATTACCACCCAGGTAAAGCTAATGTTGTAGCAGATGCTTTGAGCCGTAAGAGTTATGTGAATACTCTTACAGCAGGAGGATTACCCCAGGAGTTAGTCGATGACCTCAGAGATCTCCGACTGGAGATAGTTCCAAGAGGATATTTTGCAACTCTGGAAGTTCAGTCCACTTTGGCCGAAAGGATTCGTGAAGCCCAGAAGTCGGACAAGGAAATTGATGAGATAAAGCAGAAGATGAGTGAAGGAAAAGCTAAAGGATTTCGTGAGGATGAGCACGGAACTATATGGTTCGAGGATCGTATTTATGTGCCCAATGATCCCGAACTCAGAAGCTAATTCTTCAGAGGCTCATGATTCACCGTACTCGATTCACCCGGCAACACCAAGATGTACCGGATTTGAAGGAAGTTTCGGTGGACGGTATGAAGAAGGATATTGCCGAGTACGTAGCGGTATGCGATGTTTGTCAACGTGTAAGGCAGAACATCGAAGCCAGCAGGTTACTTCAACCTTTGCCGATCCCCGATTGGAAATGGGAGAAACTTGGAATGGATTTCATCACAGGATTACCCAGACACGTTCAGGTTATGATTCTATCTGGGTAGTGGTTGATCGTTTGACCAAGGTAGCTCACTTCATTCCGTGAAGACTACCTATACCAGTGCTAAGTTGGCCAAGATATACATGACCAGGATCGTATGTGCGCATGGAGTTCCGAGGAAAATCGTGTCGATAGAGGAACGCAGTTTACCTCAAAGTTTTGGAAGCATTGCATGAAACTTTGGGTACAAGGCTGGAATTGAAGACAGCTTTTCATCCATGAGACAGATGGATGACCGAGAGAGTCAACCAGATTCGGAGGACATGTTGAGAGCTTGTGTGCTAGACTATGGGTCTAGCTGGGATGATAATTTGCCATACGCAGAGTTCTCATACAACAACAGTTATCAATCTAGTCTCAAGATGGCCCTTCAAGCTCTATACGGAAGGAGGTGCGCGAACACCATTCTTTGTGGGATAGTGTTGGAGATCGATCACTTTTCGGTCCGATCTTATCAGGATTCAAGAGAAAGTCAAGCTGATTCTAGACAGGCTCAAGATAGCACGATCGAGACGGTAAGAGTTATGCCGAAGAAGCGCAAGGAAGTGACTTACGAAGCGGGAGACCGAGCATATCTTCGTGTGTCTCACTTCGTGGAATCAAGAGGTTTGGTGTCAAGGAAAGTTAGCACCCGATTCATTGGCCCTACAAAATCCTCGAACGTCGTGGAGAGGTTGCTTACAAGTTGGAATTGCCGGAAGGATTGTCCGGAGTTCATGATGTCTTCCATGTTTCTCAGCTGAAGAAGTGTCATGCCGACATGGCCGATGTTCCGTTGAGAGACACGGTGCCCCTAGAGGCCATACAGCTTGACAGTGATCTGACCTACAAGGAGAAACCCGTCCGAATTCTCGAGACTGCAAGCAGAGTCACCCACAGCAAGGTCATCAAATTTTGCAAGGTGCTGTGGAGTCACCACACCGAGGAAGAAGCCACCTGGGAGCGCGAAGAAGACCTTCTTCGAGACCACCCGCACCTATTTGCTAGCCAACCCGAATCTCGAGGGCGAGATTCATCTTAAGGTGGGTAGGTTTGTAACATCCCAAATTTCCTATTTGGAATGTTTTACAATTATAGCTAAGCATCCTATGCATCCTGTTTGAAATTTGAATGCCATTTGAAGTTTCAGAGAATTTTGAGTTTTGAATTTGAATTCAAACTTTGGCAAGTGGGAAACATTTCAAAAACTATGCCTGATAAATACTTGATCAAAAGTATGAGAGGAGTAAACATGACACTCCAAAAGTATCAGAGGAAAACATTGCCAAAAGTTTTGGATTCAAATCTGAATTTTATTTGAATTTGAAAAAATGGATTTTATAAAGTTTGGATTTTGCCTTTGGAAAATGTTCAAATGATAGGAATATTCCCCGATCATTTTGGTATATATATACCCTATATAAAATATTTATATTTTAAAAGATATACTCTGTTTTGTTTTACTTTAAAAAAATAAATTCAAAAAAAAAACCACCCAGCGCCACTAGGCCCCCTGCCCAGCCCATGCTGAAACCCCCACCACCTGCCCACCGAAGCGGCCCACTGCCAGCCAGCCGACCGAGCCGGCCTCACCTCACCCCGCACCCGAACCCCTTTGGCGTCGGTCGCCCGCTCGCCCCGCACCCCTTCCTCTCTCACCGACAGTGGCCCCCCCATCTTCAACCCCTCACCCACGCCACGCTGCCGCCATGCCAGATCGCGGATCTCATGAGATCCGGATCCCGATCCTCCGAACGCCCCCCGTTGCAGGCCGAGGCCCCCGCCTATATAAACCGGCCCCTCCGCACCCCATTCCCCCCCTAGCCCCTCGCCGGACTCCCTCTCCCTCTCGCACGAGCTCACCGGAGACCCGAGTCCCCGCCGCCGCCATTCTCGTCGCCGTCGCCGCCCTAGCCACTCCCGACCCCCACCGACTCCACAGTCGCCTCCCGACCTCGTCAAGACTTTTGGCCAGCCACTCCCCGACCTCCCGATGACGGAGCCCTCGGCAGCCTCGCCGCCGCCGCCGCCGCCGCCGCCGAGCTCTGGTAAGCCACCGGAGAACTCCTCCCCCGTCCGATCCCCAACCAACGGCTAGGATTAGATTACCCCGAAGGGGTATGTTTTTTATAAAAAGTCGGCCGGTTCGTTACGGTTTATTTTAGTTAGGTTATTTTTATTTAGCCGGCCCGTTTTAGTTTAACCCTAGGCCCTTTTAGGTTATATTACGCCCAGTGCATAGTTTAGGCCCATTAGGCCCTTTTTCTTTTAATTTCATTTTCAGTTTTAACAGAATAGTTCCTATTTTGAAAAATTCATATCTTTTATTCTGTTTATTATTTTTAGGTGATTCTTTTTTTGTTGGTTTGCAAATTTTCTAAAGTTTCTGTAGAATATATATTTAGCTATGTTAAAATTAATTAAAATTGCTTTATTTTAGTTTTAGCCAGAATAGTAAATCTGCTATAACTTGAGTTAGAAAAATTATTTTGGATGATTATTTTGTCCCAACTTTATTTTGACATTGCCAAACCATAGGAATTAATTTGGGTATTTTAGGATTAATAAAAAATAGTTTTAAGCAGAAACTTCTTAATCCTAATTAATTAACTAGCTACTGTTTTCCTATTAATTTAATTAGTAAATAAATTTATTTTTAACATGTGATTGATTATTCTAGGATAGTTTCTGTCACTCTAATAGATGAACTTTTATTTATAATAAATAAAAGTTTTATTTTAATTTTCTTAATAGAAATTGGATTAGGCCTAATAGGAGTTTCTTAATAGATTTTAAATTAATTCTTTTTGCTCCTAGTTGTTTAATGAAGTATTTTCTGTTTAGTTAACATAAAACCATGATTAGGTTATATTAGAAATTTTTTGTTATAAAACTATTCTAGTTATTGTTTGAAGTAGGAAAACCTTGAGTTGGTTTTCTTTGAGTTTTTCCTTTGGATTTTGCTTTGTTGGTTTTGGTGTGTTGCTATTGTTATGCTATTGTATTATGTGATCCTATGCTTATTGTGATTTGTTTGTCTCGGTAGAGTTTCCTGAGTCTGAAGCTTGCTACTCTGAATCTTTAGCTTTCGAGGATCATCAGAAGGCAAGTTTTGATCATGTTATTTCTATACCTATGTTTTTGTGCATTAGATTTGTCACCACCCACCATGCATGCAGAGTTGAAATTTTGAAGTTATTAATCTTGAGTAGTATCATGTGGTAGGATGAACCAATCCCTTGTTACCATGACCCCGGACGAAGTAGTTTACTTTGCTATGCTCGTGAGACGGGTTTTGGTTGAGTGAAATTCATAAGCAAGATGTGAGAGTCAATGATGATGACAACCCCATGAACTACAATGATCAAGATGGACTTGAAAATCACTCTTGGGTGGAGGGCGGTTGACGGGCACCTGGAGAACCCGGTGGTTGGCGGGATGCATGGAGAAGTGCCATGACATCTTGCGGAAAGCTTCACCCAGCCACGAAGAGAAGGATGGATGCCCCATGACCGAAGCTTACACTGCAGCCGCAAGCCATTATGGGCTCTGGCTGGGTTAACCTTAGTAGTGACGCTGGCTGGGCGGTACTACGAGATGTAGAAGAACGGTAGGATTGGATGGGTACCGGCAGAGCTGAAGAACTCTTTGGAAGACCTGTTTCATTAGTCCGTCTTCAAACACCATGAAGTGCGAAGACTTAAAAGGAGGGAATGATTCTTATGGGAAAGTGTGCAAACCTCTGCAGAGTTAAAGATCTAATCGATTAGCCGTGTCCCGATTACGGACAATTTGAGCCTCTGGAACTTGGAAGTATTCGAAATCTCAACACTAAAACTAATGAATTAATTTGAGGGGTTTATGACTTAATAATTTGGGAATGAGATATTGGTTGGCGGAACCATCTCAATAACTACCAACAATTGTAGTAATTTGCAAGCAAGTCCTTTGTAGTAGGGAAAAATTTGCTTTTCGCAAAATGATGAAACTTAGAGCTCCACAGCCAAAATGCATATAGTGATAGTAACTTTATTATTGTTATTTCTTCATGACTTGCCAGCTTATTCAAAAGCTGACCTACATGGCTGCAACGTCTTATGTTGCAGAGGTATATTCGATCAGAGTGAGGCTACGCTCGCGCTTGGCGATTGCCCTTTGAGTCGGATGGACTCGCTTTACTTCGACGCTCCGCAGCATTAGTAGTTTATTTCTCATGAGTTGGCCTTGAGCGAATTTATTCCTTGTAATAAAGACTCTATATGAGAATCGTGTAATGATATTCAGGTGTGATTGAACTTTGATTACTTTATCGATGTATCGTGAGTACCAAAGATGATCTTGGGATGGTATGCATACGTAGATTTGACCGATTTTGGGTCAGGTCGCTACAGCATCAGAATAGGAGCAATCAATAACAGTAGCAAAATCTAATGCAAGCATGAGAGAATGGAATGGGCGATATCGGGATGATCAAAGGTGGGGCTTGCCTGGTTGCTCTGGCAAGGAGGGGTCGTCGTCGACGTAGTCGATCATAGGGGCGGCATCGGTCTCGGGGTCTACCGGAGAGAAGAGGGGGAAGAAACAATAAATATAAAGCAAACATAACATCACAAAGCATAACATGGCAATATGTTGTGCCGGGTGTGACCTAACGTATGGCTACACGATATAGGTGAAGGGGGAATTCAACCGGGAATGTATTCCGGTTCCGGACTATGTTAGGCAGATGACGGAGGGGAAATGTTCCATGTTCAGCATGCTAGAGGCATGTGACAGATGAACGGACCGCATATTCAGATTCGTTGGATTTTTCTGAGCAACTTTCATGTACAAAATTTTTTCATCCGAGCTACGGATTAATTACTATGATTTTACAAAGTTTAAAATGATTTTATATATTCATAGAATTCTTTTAATTTGAAAATAAAACAGCAAAAATACTTTTGTCACCTAGTTCTATTCTAGCCGTAGTGTATGACAGTGGGACCAAAGGGGTTGGGTTGACCCAGTCAAATGTTGACTAGTCAACATATGAATAGTGTAGGGGGCCACATGTCATTGACTTAGACTTTTCTGAAAATTTATTTTTCTTTAAGCTAACCTTGGGTCCACATGTCATCTACTATTGGACTAATTAACTAGTACTACTAATTAGACTAACTAACTAAATTAGTCCCTAAACTAGTATTTGCGCCGGGCACGCACACACAGAACACACACTCACGCACACACACACTACTCTGCACAACACCACGGCCATGGCAAAGCAATGAGCAGCAGCAGAGTAAGAGCAGCGGCGGCAACTAAGTAGCAACAAGGCAGTAGCAAGGAGCAGCGAGCGGCACGCAAGGAGCAGGAGGAGGCATGCTGGCAACAAGATCTGTCTGAGCAGCAGCGACGAGGGAGCAACAAGGCGTGGAGCTGCTGGCTGCAAGCAGCAGAGCAGCTGCGGCACGGAGCTCAGCGAGTGCGGTCGGTCTGGCGGCCGAGCGCGATGGGCTCGGCCGAAGCGCGCGCACGGGCGGCGGGGTGTGGGGTCGTGGCGCGTGAGCAGGGGCGCAGGCAGCAGAGCGCGACAGCACGGGTACGGCCATGGGCGAGCATAAGGTGACGACTACGGTGACGTATCAAAGGGGGAAAGGAGGGGAATCGACAGAGGAGCTCACCACGGAGCTTGTGGACGTGGTCAGGGAGCGCGGGGGTGGCCGGACACGAAGAACTCGACGACGAGATGCGGCGGCCGTGGGCGAAGACGACGGCGATGGCGGCGACGGGCCTCCCAGCTCGGGTTCTTGATGTAGTTGAAGGAGATGACGGCTGAGAGGCTCTGGACCTGCTAGCCGACAACGAGGAGGCGGTGGTCGCGGGATCGACAAGGTGGCGGTGATGGAAGCGCTCCTCATCGAACAGAGGAAGAGATCGAGTGAGAGGGAGAGCGACCGAGGGAGAGGGGAAAGTGGGCGCTAGGGTTCGCCAGGGAGCCGACGACGTTCTTATCCACCAGAGGACCGCGGGGTGCCCGACACGGCAGCGGCAGCAGCCATGGTGGGGTGGATGCATGCCACGCCATGGCCCTGTCTCCTCTCTGACAGAGGAGCAGAGGAAGGGAAAAGGCTGTGGTGGGCTGGCCGATGTGCATTGTGCACTTAGGCCTGCACCACTGTAGATGTTTAGGGCCTTTTTCCTTTTTCTTTTCATTTTCGTTTTGAAGAATTTTGCAGATAAGTGAGCTGCCAAATGTATTTTGTAAAATGTGAAACTTGGTCACACAGATATAATGCCTTATCCAGCACTATCACAAAAAGTTTGGGGCCATCAGGAGTTGTCCAAGCATTTTTAGAAAATGAAAAGGACATCTTAAATAATGATGGACCAGATAGTAAATTTCCAAGGGAAATTTGGGAGTTCCAAAAATGTTGGTTTCAACATGACAATTATCCAGGGATTATTTACCATAGGATGAACTATTTTATTTGCATGACAGAAGAAGCAAATATTTGACATGCAATTTAAATTTGAATTTGAAGCAGATTTTGGACAAGTGGCATTTTGGCATGATGATCATGATGACATGACCTTCATTAGGGGAAGATTATTGTAGCAAGATTCTCGGGGCGTTACAACCTCCTCCTGGCTGGGCCCCTTTTGAGACTCCACCACGGTGTCGTCTGCGTCACGAGGGGAGGAGGCGGTCGGAAGTGAAGTGCTATTCACGTCCGACAATTCGAGAGCCGCCGCTTCGGCGAAGCGGGCGAGCTCGTCCTTGGGCGGGCTACATGGTTATATTCGGTGTTAGAAGACACTATGCGACAAATAAAAAGTCATGAGCTATTCCGGAGTCCGGACACTTACGATCTCGCCAGGGGCTTGGCCCTTGTTGGCCACTCCTCCCCGTCGTTGTCGGTGTTGGTGGAGAAGTCCGGAGGAAGGGTCCTTCCTTTCTTGGACCCTCCGGCCTCCCCAGTCGAGGCGGCCTTCCTTTTCTTCTCAACCCCCGCTGGGGGAGAGGCTTCTTTTTCCTCCTCCTCGTCCTCAGAGGAGGATTCCGCCTCAGAGTCGTCGGACGATGAGTCCGACAGCACCTGACGCCGGGAGCTCCTACGAGTTCCCGTGGCCTTCTTCTTGGCCTTCTTCCCTGGCACCACGTGAGGTGCCAGAGCCAGCAGCCCCATCAATCGGGCGTCCGCTGGGTCTTCTGGCAAGGGGGGCGGACAGTTAATCTGTCCGGACGTCTTCAGCCAGTCCTGTCAAAGGTTAGGGAGTTTTAGATCCCACATAGAGTCAAACTATGAAAAACAAGAGTCCCGTAAAGGGTAAAATAGCTTACCTCGGTAGCTTGGCGCTACGAGCTGAATCCACGATCTTCGGTAGCGGATGCGGGAGCCTCGGCGCCCTTGAACAGCACCTTCCAGGCATCTTCGTACGTAGTGTCGAAGAGCCTTTTCAGAGTTTGGTGTTGTGCCGGATCGAACTCCCACAATTTGAAGGCCCGTTGTTGGCATGGGAGAATCCGGCGGATGAGCATCACCTGGATTACGTTGACAAGCTTGAGATTCTTGTCCACCAGGTTTCGGACGCAGGTTTGGAGTCCGGACAGCTCGTCCGAATTACCCCACGCCAGGCCCGTCTCTTTCCATGATGTGAGCCATGTGGGGAAGCCAGATCGGAATTCGGGGGCCGCCGCCCATTGAGAGTCGCGCGGCTCGGTGATGTAGAACCACCCCGATTGCCACCCCTTTATGGTCTCCACAAAGGAGCCCTCGGGCCATAGGACTTTGGCCATCTTGCCAACCATGGAACCTCCGCACTCCGCTTGGCGGCCGCCCACTACCTTCGGCTTGACATTGAAGGTCTTCAGCCATAAGTCAAGTGGGGCTGGATCTGAAGGAAGGCCTCGCACATGACGATGAACGCCGAGATGTTGAGGATGAAATTCGGGGCCAGATCGTGGAAGTCCAGGCCGTAGTAGAACATGAGCCCCCGGACAAATGGGTGAAGTGGAAAACCTAGTCCGCAGAGGAAGTGGGTGAGGAACACCACCCTCTCATGGGGCCTGGGGGTTGGAATGAGATGCCCCTCGTCGGGGAGCCGGTGCGCGATGTCGCTGGACAAGTATCCGGCCTTCCGCAGCTTTTTGATGTGCCCCTCCGTGACGGAGGAGGCCATCCACTTGCCTCCCGCTCCGGACATAGTTGGAGAAGGTTGAGGTGGGATGTGCGGACTTGGGCGCTGGAGCTCGAGTGCGCGGAAATGGATGAGCAAAGGAGGAAGAAGGCGTAGGTGAAAAGGTGGATCCTTATCCCCTTATATGGACGGACGAAGCTAAGCGTCCCCCGCCAGCCTGGTAAAACTCGCTTATCTCCCAAGCGCCATAATCAATGGCGCGGTTGGGTTACCCACGTCCATATTGATGGGAATCCCGGAATAAGGGGGCACGATCTCCGCTCTGATAAGACTGAAGGAAATATGCCCTAGAGGCAATAATAAAGTTATTATTTATTTCCTCATATCATGATAAATGTTTATTATTCATGCTAGAATTGTATTAACCGGAAACATGATACATGTGTGAATACATAGACAAACATAATGTCACTAGTATGCCTCTACTAGACTAGCTCATTGATCAAATATGGTTATGTTTCCTAACCATAGACATGTGTTGTCAATTTATTAATGGGATCACATCATTAGGAGAATGATGTGATTGACTTGACCCATTCCGTTAGCTTAGCACTTGATCGTTTAGTATGTTGCTATTGCTTTCTTCATGATTTATACAAAGTTCCTGCAACTATGAGATTATGCAGCTCCCGTTTACCGGAGGAACACTTTGTGTGCTACCAAACGTCACAACATAACTGGGTAATTATAAAGGTACTCTCTGGTGTCTCCAAAAGTATATGTTGAGTTGGCATAATTCGATATTAGGTTTTGTCACTCCGATTATGGAGAGGTATCTCGGCCTTCTCGGTAATACTCATCACCTAAGCCTTGCAAGCATTGTAACTAATGAGATAGTTATGAAATGATGTATTACGGAACGAGTAAAGAGACTTGCCGGTAACGAGATTAAACTAGGTATTGGCTACCGACGATCGAATCTCAGGCAAGTAACATACCGATGACAAAGGGAACAACGTATGTTGTTATGCGGTTTGACCGATAAAGATCTTCGTAGAAAATGTAGGAACCAATATGAACATCCAGGTTCCACTATTGGTTATTGACCGAGAATAGTTCTAGGTCATGTCTACATAGTTCTCGAACCCGTAGGGTCCGCACGCTTAACGTTACGATGACAGTTTTATGAGTTTTGATATACCGAAGTTTGTTCGGAGTCCCTGATGTGATCACGGACATGACGAGGAGTCTCGAAATGGTCGAGACATAAAGATTGATATATTGGAAGCCTATGTTTGGACTTGAATAGTTCGGGTGAAATCGGGATTTATCGAACACCGGGTTACGAGAACCCTCCCGGGGTTAATGGGCCTTAGTGGGCCATGAGGGAGAAGAGGAGGGCCGCCCGGGGTAGGCCTCGCGCCCTCCCCTAGTCCGAATAGGACAAGGAAGGGGCGGCCCCTTTCCTCTTTCCTCCCCCAAGTCCTAATCCAACTCTGAAGGGGGAGTCCTACTCCGGTGGGAGTAGGACTCCTCGGCGCCTCCTCCTAGGGCCGGCCGCACCCCTTGCTCCTTTATATACGGGGCGGGGGCACCCTAGAACACACAAGTTGATCTACGGATCGTTCCTTAGCTGTGTGTGGTGCCCCCCTCCACCATATTCCACCTCGGTCGTATCATCGCGGAGTTTAGGCGAAGCCCTGCGACGGTAGAGCATCATCATCGTCACCACGCCGTCGTGCTGACGGAACTCATCCCCAACACCCTGCTGGATCGGAGTCCGGGGATCGTCATCGAGCTGAACGTGTGCAGAACACGGAGGTGCCGTACGTTCGGTACTTGGATCGGTCGGATCGTGAAGACGTACGACTACATCAACCACGTTGTCATAACGCTTCCGCTTTCGGTCTACGAGGGTACGTGGACACACTCTCCCCTCTCGTTGCTATGCATCACCATGATCTTGCGTGTGCGTAGGAAATTTTTTGAAATTACTACGTTCCCCAACAGTGGCATCTGAGCCTGGTTTTATGCGTTGATGTTATATGCACGAGTAGAACACAAGTGATTTGTGGGAGATACAAGTCATACTGCTTACCAGCATGTCATACTTTGGTTCGGCGGTATTGTGAGATGAAGCGGCCCGGACCGACATTACGCGTACGCTTACGCGAGACTTGTTTCACCGCTGCGAGCACTCATTGCTTAAAGGTGACTGGCGGGTGTCTGTCTCTCTCACTTTAGTTGAACCGAGTGTGACTACGCCCGGTCCTTGCGAAGGTTAAAACAGCACCAACTTGACAAACTATCGTTGTGCTTTTGATGCGTAGGTAAGAACAGTTCTTGCTCAGCCCGTAGCAGCCACGTAAAACTTGCAACAACAAAGTAGATGACGTCTAACTTGTTTTTAAAGGGCATGTTGTGATATGATATGGTTAAGACGTGATGCTATATTTTATTGTATGAGATGATCATGTTTTGTAACCGAGTTATCGGCAACTGGCAGGAGCCATATGGTTGTCGCTTTATTGTATGAAATGCAAACGCCATGTAATTGCTTTACTTTATCACTAAGCGGTAGCGATAGTCGTAGAAGCAATAGTTGGCGAGACGACAACGATGCTACGATGGAGATCAAGGTGTCGCGCCGGTGGCGATGGTGATCATGATGGTGCTTCGAGATGGAGATCACAAGCACAAGATGATAATGGCCATATCATATCACTTATATTGATTGCATGTGATGTTTATCCTTTATGCATCTTATCTTGCTTTGATTGACGGTAGCATTTTAAGATGATCTCTCACTAAAATTATCAAGAAGTGTTCTCCCGAGTATGCACCGCTGCCAAAGTTCAGTAGTGCCAAGACACCACGTGATGATCGGGTGTGATAAGCTCTATGTCCATCTACAACGGGTGCAAGCCAGTTTTGCACACGAGAATACTCGAGTTAAACTTGACGAGCCTAGCATATGCAGATATGGCCTTGAACACGGAGACCGAAAGGTCGGCGTGAATCATATAGTAGATATGATCAACATAGTGATGTTCACCATTGAAAACTACTCCATCTCACGTGATGATCGGTTATGGTTTAGTTGATTTGGATCACGCATTCACTTAGATGACTAGAGAGATGTCTGTCTAAGTGGGAGTTCTTAAATAATATGATTAATTGAACCTAAAATTATCATGAACTTAGCTTTTGATAGTATTTTGCTTATCTATGTTTGTTGTAGATAGATGGCTCGTCTTTGTTGTTCCGTTGAATTTTAATGTTCCTTGAGAAAGCAAAGTTGAAAGATGATGGTAGCAATTACACGGACTGGGTCCGTAATTTGAGGATTATCCTCATTGCTGCATAGAAGAATTACGTCTGGAAGCACCGTTGGGTGCGAGTCCCCTTCAGAGAGCAACGCCGAAGTTGTGAACGTCTGGCGAGCAAAGTGATGACTACTCTATAGTTCGATTGTGCCATGCTTTACGGCTTAGAACCGGTCTTCAACGACTTTTTGAACGTCATGGAGCATATGAGATGTTCCAGGAGTTGAAGTTAATATTTCAAGCAAATGCCCGGATTGAGAGATATGAAGTCTCCAATAAGTTCTATAGCTGCAAGATGGAGGAGAATAGTTACATCGGTGAGCATATACTCAAAATGTCTGGGTATAATAATCACTTGATTCAAGCGGGAGTTAATCTTCCGGATGATAGTGTCATTGATGAATTCTCCAATCATCGCGACCAAGCTACAAGAGCTTCGTGATGAACTATAATATGCAAGGGATGAACAAGACACTTCCGAGCTCTTTGCAATGCTAAAAGCTGCGGAGGTAGAAATCAAGAAGGAGCATCAAGTGTTGATGGTCAACAAGACCACTAGTTTCAAGGAAAAGGGCAAAGGGAAGAAGAAGGGGAACTTTAAGAAGAACAGCAAGCAAGTTCTGCTCAAGAAAAGAAACCCAAGTCTGGACCTAAGCACGAGGCCGAGTGCTTCTACTGCAAGCAAGCTGGTCCTTTGGAAGCGGAACTGCCCCAAGTATTTGGCGGATAAGAAGGATGGCAAGGTGAACAAAGGTATATGTGATATACATGTTATTGATGTGTACCTTACTAGAGCTCGCAGTAGCACTGGTATTTGATCTTGGTTACTTTGCTAATATTTGCAACTCGAAACAGGGACTACGGAATAAGCGAGCACCGCCAAGGACGAGGTGACGATGCGCGTGGGAAAGCGGTTCCAAAGTCAATGTGATCGCGGTCGGCACGCTACCTCTACATCTACCTTGGGATTAGTTTTAGACCTAAATAATTGTTATTTGGTGCCAGCGTTGAGCATGAACATTATATCTGGATCTTGTTTGATGCGAGACGGTTATTCATTTAAATCAGAGAATAATGGTTGTTCTATTTATATGAGTAATATCTTTTATGGTCATGCACCCTTGAAGAGTGGTCTATTCTTATTAAATCTCGACAAGTAGTGATACACATATTCATAATGTCGAAGCCAAAAGATGCAGAGTTGATAATGATAGTGCAACTTATTTGTGGCTTTGCCGTTTAGGTCATATCGGTGTAAAGCGCATGAAGAAACTCCATACAGATGGACTTTTGGAACCACTTGATTATGAATCACTTGGTACTTGTGAACCGTGCCTCATGGGCAAGATGACTAAAACACCGTTCTCCGGTTCTATGGAGAGAGCAACAGATTTGTTGGAAATCATACATACAGATGTATGTGGTCCGATGAATGTTGAAGCTCGTGGCGGATATCGTTATTTTCTCACCTTCACACATGATTTAAGCAGATACGGGTATATCTACTTAATGAAGCATAAATCTAAAACATTTGAAAAGTTCAAAGAATTTCAGAGTGAAGTTGAAAATCATCGTAACAAGAAAATAAAGTTTCTACGATCTCATCGTGGAGGAGAATATTTGAGTTACGAGTTTGGTCTACATTTGAAACAATGCGGAATAGTTTCACAACTCACGCCACCTGGAACACCACAGCGTAATGGTGTGTCCGAACGTCGTAATCGTACTTTACTAGATATGGTGCGATCTATGATGTCTCTTACCGATTTACCGCTATCGTTTTGGGGTTATGCTTTAGAGACGTCCGCATTCACGTTAAATAGGGCACCATCAAAATCCGTTGAGACGACACCTTATGAACTATGGTTTGGCAAGAAACCAAAGTTGTCGTTTCTGAAAGTTTGGGGTTGCGATGCTTATGTGAAAAGCTTCAACCTGATAAGCTTGAACCCAAATCGGAAAATGTGTCTTCATAGGATACCCAAAGGAGACAATTGGGTACACCTTCTATCACAGATCCGAAGGCAAGACATTCGTTAAGAATGGATCCTTTCTAGAGAAGGAGTTTCTCTCGAAAGAAGTGAGTGGGAGGAAAGTAGAACTTGATGAGGTAACATACCAGCTCCCTTATTGGAAAGTAGTTCATCACGTAAATCGGTTCTGTGACACCTACACCGCTTAGTGAGGAAGTTAATGATGATGATCATGAAACTTCAGATCAAGTTGTTAATGAACTTCGAGATCAACCAGAGTAAAATCCGCACTGAGTGAGTGGTACGGTAATACTATTACGAAGTCATGCTACTAGATCATGGTGAACCCACGAACTATGAAGAAGCGATGGTGAGCCCAGATTCGCAAAATGGCTTGAAGCCATGAAATCTGAGATGGGATCCATGTATGAGAACAAAGTGTGGACTTTGGTTGACTTGCCCGATGGTCGGCAAGCAATAGAGAATAAATGTATTTTCAAGAAGAAGACCGACGACGACGGTAATGTTATGTTTACAAAGCTCGACTTGTTGCAAAAGGTTTTCGACAAGTTCAAGGAGTTGACTACGATGAGACCTTCTCACTCGAAGCGATGCTTAAGTCTGTCCAAATCATGTTAGCAATCGCCGATTTGATGATTATGAAATATGGCAGATGGATGTCAAAACCGCATTTCGAATGGATTTACGGAAGAAGAGTTGTATATGATGCAACCGAAGGTTTTGTCGATCCTAAGGGAGCTAACAAAGTGTGCAAGCTCCAACGATCAATCTATGGTTTGGTGCAAGCCTCTCGGAGTTGGAATAAACGCTTTGATAGTGTGATCAAAGCATATGGTTTTATCATGACGTTTGGAGAAGCTTGTATTTACAAGAAAGTGAGTGGGAGCTCAGAGCATTTCTAATATTATATGTGGATGACATATTGTTGATTGGAAATGATATAGAATTTCTGGATAGCATAAAAGGATACTTGAATAAAAGTTTTTCAATGAAGGACCTCGGTGAAGCTGCTTACATATTGGGCATCAAGATCTATAGAGATAGATCAAGACGCTTGATTGGACTTTCACAATGCACATACCTTGATAAAGTCTTGAAAAAGTTCAATATGGATCATGCAAAGAAAGGGTTTTTGCCTGTATTACAAGGTGTAAGATTGAGTCAGACTCAATGCCCGACCACTGCAGAAGATAGAGAGAAAATGAAAGGAGTTCCCTATGCTTCAGCCATAGGCTATATCATGTATGCAATGTTGTGTACCAGACCTGATGTGTACCTTGCTATTAGCTTAGCAGGGAGGTACCAAAGTAATCCAGGAGTGGATCATCGACAGCGGTCAAGAATATCCTGAAATACCGAAAAGGACTAAGGATATGTTTCTCGCTTATGGAGGTGACAAAGAGCTTGTCGTAAAGGGTTACGCCGATGCAAGATTTGACACCGATCCGGACGATTCTAAATCGCAAACCGGATACGTATTTTTATTAAACGGTGGAGCTGTAAGTTGGTGCAGTTCTAAACAAAGCGCCGTGGCGGGATCTACATGTCAAGCGGAGCACATAGCTGCTTCGAAGCAACAAATGAAGGAGTGCGGATGAAGGAGTTCATTTCCGATCTAGGTGTTATACCTAGTGCATCGGGACCAATGAAGATCTTCCGTGACAATTTGGTGCAATTGCCTTGGCAAAGGAATCCAGATTTCACAACAGGACCAAGCACATCAAGAGACGCTTCAATTCCATTCGGGACCAAGTCCAAGTGGGAGACATAGAGATTTGCAAGATACATACGGATCTGAATGTTGCAGACCCGTTGACTAAGCCTCTCTCATGAGCAAAACATGATCAGCACCAAGACTCCGTGGGTGTTAGAATCATTACTGTGTAATCTAGATTATTGACTCTAGTGCAAGTGGGAGACTGAAGGAAATATGCCCTAGAGGCAATAATAAAGTTATTATTTATTTCCTCATATCATGATAAATGTTTATTATTCATGCTAGAATTGTATTAACCGGAAACATGATACATGTGTGAATACATAGACAAACATAATGTCACTAGTATGCCTCTACTAGACTAGCTCATTGATCAAATATGGTTATGTTTCCTAACCATAGACATGTGTTGTCATTTTATTAATGGGATCACATCATTAGGAGAATGATGTGATTGACTTGACCCATTCCGTTAGCTTAGCACTTGATCGTTTAGTATGTTGCTATTGCTTTCTTCATGATTTATACAAAGTTCCTGCAACTATGAGATTATGCAGCTCCCGTTTACCGGAGGAACACTTTGTGTGCTACCAAACGTCACAACATAACTGGGTAATTATAAAGGTACTCTACAGGTGTCTCCAAAAGTATATGTTGAGTTGGCATAATTCGATATTAGGTTTTGTCACTCCGATTGTTGGAGAGGTATCTCTGGGCCTTCTCGGTAATACTCATCACCTAAGCCTTGCAAGCATTGTAACTAATGAGTTAGTTATGAAATGATGTATTACGGAACGAGTAAAGAGACTTGCCGGTAACGAGATTAAACTAGGTATTGGATACCGACGATCGAATCTCGGAAAGTAACATACCGATGACAAAGGAACAACGATGTTGTTATGCGGTTTGACCGATAAAGATCTTCGAGAAAATGTAGGAACCAATATGAACATCCAGGTTCCACTATTGGTTATTGACCGAGAATAGTTCTAGGTCATGTCTACATAGTTCTCGAACCCGTAGGGTCCGCACGCTTAACGTTACGATGACAGTTTTATGAGTTTTGATATACGAAGTTTGTTCGTAGTCCCGGATGTGATCACGGACATGACGAGGAGTCTCAAATGGTCGAGACATAAAGATTGATATATTGGAAGCCTATGTTTGACTTCGAATAGTTCGGGTGAAATCGGATTTTACTCGAACACCGGGGTTACTGAACCTCCCGGGGTTAATGGGCCTTAGTGGGCCATGAGGGAGAAGAGGAGGGTCGACCAGGGCAGGCCGCGCGCTCCCTCCCCCCTAGTCCGAATAGGACAAGGAAGGGGCGGCGCCTTTCCTCTTTCCCCCCCCCAAGTCCTAATCCAACTAGGAATGGGGAGTCCTACTCCGGTGGGAGTAGGACTCCTCCGCCGCCTCCTCCTAGGGCCGGCCGCACCCTCCCTTGCTCCTTTATATACGGGCGGGGGCACCCTAGAACACACAAGTTGATCTACGGATCGTTCCTTAGCCGCAGCGGTGCCCCCTCCACCATATTCCACCTCGGTCGATCGTCGCGGAGTTTAGGCGAAGCCTCGCGCCGTAGAGCATCATCATCGCCACCACGCCGTCGGTTGACGGAACTCATCCCGACACCTGCTGGATCGGAGTCCGGGGATCGTCATCGAGCTAAACGTGTGCAGAACACGGAGGTGTCGTACGTTCGGTACTTGGATCGGTCGGATCGTGAAGACGTACGACTACATCAACCGCGTTGTCATAACGCTTCCGCTTTCGGTCTACGAGGGTACGTGGACACACTCTCCCCTCTCGTTGCTATGCATCACCATGATCTTGCGTGTGCGTAGGAAATTTTTTGAAATTACTACGTTCCCCAACAATGATGTTCCAAGGAAACCGCCTCACTAAACGCGCTGAGGTGGAACAGTAAAAACGATTTGTATAAAGGCCTGGCCGTGGTGTGATGTCACGCCGCGGAATGTGTCAGCAGATCTGTGCAAAGTTATTCTCTCTACGGTGGTATGTGGAACTTGTTTTGCAGAGCCGGACACTATCCTTGTGTTCAAAATCTTCTATGAAGTATTCGGAGGAGGAACCCGCCTTGCAATGCCGAAGACAATATGCGCACCGGACTCGTCGTTATTGAAGCCTGGTTCAGGGGCTACTGAGGGAGTCCTGGATTAGGGGGTGTCCGGATAGCCGGACTATCACCGTTGGCCGGACTCCTGGACTATGAAGATACAAGATTGAAGACTTCGTCCCGTGTCCGGATGGGACTTTCCTTGGCGTCGAAGGCAAGCTTGGCGATACGGATATGTAGATCTCCTACCATTGTAACCGACTCTGTGCAACCCTAACCCCATCCGGTGTCTATATAAACCGGAGGGTTTTAGTCCGTAGGACGAACAACAATCATACCATAGGATAGCTTCTAGGGTTTAGCCTCTCTGATCTCGTGGTAGATCCACTCTTGTACTACCCATATCATCAATATTAATCAAGCACGAGTAGGGTTTTACCTCCATCGAGAGGGCCCGAACCTGGGTAAAAACATCGTGTCCCTTGTCTCCTGTTACCATCCGCCTAGACGCACAGTTCGGGACCCCCTACCCGAAATCCGTCGGTTTGGACACCGACAAAGGCATTGGGAAGTAATAAGTAGATGATGGGTTGCTAGAGTGACAGAAGCTTAAACCCTAGTTTATGAGTTGCTTCGTAAGAGGCTGATTTGGATCCATATGTTTCATGCTATGGTTAGGTTTACCTTAATACTTCTTTTGTAGTTGTTGATGCTTGCAATAGGGGTTAATCATAAGTGGGATGCTTGTCCAAGAAAGGGCATCACCCAAGCACCGGTCCACCCACATACCAAATTATCAAAGTAACGAACGCGAACCATATGAGCGTGATGAAAACTAGCTTGATGATAATTCCCATGTGTCCTCGGGGGCGCTTTTCTCTATATAAGAGTTTGTCCAGTCTTGTCCTTTGCTACAAAAAGGATTGGGCCATCTTGCTGCACCTTATTTACATTTATTACTTGTTACTCGTTACAAATTACCTTATTACAAAACTATCTGTCACCAATAATTTCGGTGCTTGAAGAGAATACCTTACTGAAAACCGCTTATCATTTCCTTCTGCTCCTCGTTGGGTTCGACACTCTTACTTATCGAAAGGACTACGATAGATACCCTATACTTGTGGGTCATCAGCTACAGGTTGCGCTTGTCGCCTCCGTGCGTCGCGCGCCCCCTATGCGCAATATAGCAGGGTGGCGGGAAACAGGTGAGGAAATGGCGGGAAACGGTGCCGTGTTCATAAAATGCCATCAATTAATGGAAACTTATCATCGAGCTAGCACAAGAAGTAGACGATGATCAGATGAACACGGACCACACTAGGGATCCCATCGGTGATGAGTTCATCAATCCCAAACGGTTGAATACTAGCAAGCGTTTGCCCACAACACACACAACCTATTCCATCACAAATAGGTCGGATGGATCAACAATATGCCACGTATCGCGCATTGTCAAAAAGTAATGCGGTATACCTTCTTTAACATGTGTTAAAAAAACAAGGACCTCGAGGTTAAATTAGCTGAGGGAATGGGGCATTTCGGTCATTTGATCGAAATGACCCATCCCATCACCTAATTTAACATCGACACAACTTCCCATCCAAATACCCATCCGATGGCTGCTCAGCTTGAGCACACTTAACTTGATAGTTTTCTTACATGAGCTACCGTGGAACAGCTAGTCCTTGCCGATAGGAATGCCTCTTCGCATCCTTATGGCGATCCGGATAACCGCCCGTCCCATTAATGGCTAATAAATGGTGTGTAGATGAGCATATCACATACGTCTTATTAGAAGCAATCGTCTGCGTTATTATCAGTCTTCGCACACATTTCTGATTACAGACCTGTTTGTCGCGTATCACACACATCTTGTTATATTGAACCGTTTCTGTTCTTGTAACATCCCAAAATTCTAAATTTTGGAATGTTATATTAAATAAATAATTCTGATTTGTTTGTTTGATTGTTGAGTGATTGATTGTGTGAAATTGAGTGGAATTTGAAACTTTTTGAAAGTTTAATGAGAGGGAATGAAATGACTTTCCCAGGCCTTCTTTTTGACTTTTGATCCCTGGGGATTCAAATTCATTTCATCATCATAACACTAGTGTGAAGATGACATGACTTCTTTCATTGGAAATGAAAAGGGTTTTTGGAAAAAAAAAGAATATTTGAATTCCATCTGAAAGTATTTCAAATTCAGAAACTTTATGCAACTCAATGATTTTCATGAGAGAAGATAAAATGACTTCTTCAATTATATGAAATATGAGTTGGAAGTTAAAAAGAATCAAATTGAAAGTCATTTGAAAGTATTTTGAAACTCCCTTTCAAATTTGGAATTATTTGATTTTATTCAAATTATTTTCTCCTAAAATAAATAAATGGGAATAAGGGTAAAATGATTCCTTCAATGGAAAATTAGGGAAAATAGTTTTGAAATCATTTTGGTGTTTTAAAATGATTTTGTTGGGTTTTATTGCAACAACAACACTATTTGAGTTTTGTAAATTTTTGAGGATTTTATTTGAACTTGAAAAATAGTTCATGTTGTAGGAAATCTTTTATGAAAATTTTGATATATTATATGTCTATATAATATTATTTATTTATTTATTTGTGTTTGTTTTGTTGTCTATGTTTAAAAAAAACCAAACGGCCGAAGCCCCGGAGGCCCATCTCCCCCTCTCCCTTTCCTCGGCCCACCTACGCGCCAGGCTGGCCCAGCCGCCGCTCGCGCTCAAACGCCAGCGCGGCCGCCCGATCCTTCCTCGCTCACTACACACGACAATGGCCCCGCCTCTTTCTTCTTCCCTTGCCCAAGCTAGGCGCTCGTCACCGCCACGAATCCGGAGATCTCGGGATCCTCTCCCGATTCGCCCCCTCCTCCAAGTCGACCCCGCCCTATAAATACCTCTCCCCTCACCCCGTTCCGCCCCTTCCCGACCCCCGAAACCCTCTCCGCTCGCCGCCATTGCTCGCCGGAGCCGAGTGCCCCCTGGGCGCCATTGCCGCCCCACCGAAGCTACTCAGGCCCCTCGCCGCCCGAGACCACCTCCGGACTCCCTCGCTCGTCAAGATCTCCCGTGCCTCGCCCAAGCCCAAACCCACCGGAGCACCGGACAGTGGTTAGGGAACTCTTCGAAGACCATGTTTGGTCATCTTGTTCTCAAACACCTGAAGTGCGAGAACGTAAAAGAGGGATCGAATCTTGCGGGTAAAGTGTACAAACCTCTGCAGAGGGTTAAAACCTAATCGATTAGCCGTGTCCCTGTTACGGACAATTTGAGCATCCGACTTGGATCTATCTCGAACTCTCAACACCGGATGATAACTTAATTGTGGGCAACTTATGATGAATTTGGGCTATGAGACATCGGTTGGCGGAACCATGTCATGATAGAAAACTCTATAGTACAGACTTCATTTATTCCTTTGATGTAGGGAAAATAAAACCAGCTTTTACGCAAAACAAAACTCGATCTGAGCCACAAAGCCATACCGCATATAGTATAGTTTATCATCTGTTTTCTCTTATTGTGATCTTGGCGGTACATTCAATGTAATCGACCTACATGGCTGCAACGTATCATGTTGCGTATACTTTCTTCCGACGAGTAAGAATACGGCATGTGGTTACGGTCTACACTCAACCTGCCGATGGCGTTGATGGGACTCCACACCCGCTTGATTGTTTCACTGAGTATTAAGAGGTATATATCATTTTACGTTATTTATACATGTGATTGCACTTTGATATATACATTGATGTACTGTGTGCCAAAGATACCGATCCGTGGATGGCACAGATACACGAGGCTTGACCGTTCGAGGTCGGGTCGCTACTGATATTGATCGAACGAAGAAACCTGTGAAGAGAAAACAAAGACACCCTCGTAACAACCCAATTTCTGCAAAGAGGGACAAGAGTCATATTACCTATTTTGAATGTAAGGACGCCGGGCATTATGCCAATCATTGTCTCGAAGGAAGCAAGGAACTCAAGGAGCAGCACCATCTCCAAGTAGCCCAAAGACTTATCGAAGTTATTTGTTTTCATTGCAAGGAAGCAGGACATTATGCTACTAAATGTCCCGACAAGATGAAAGCTGGAGTTGAGTAGTTGGAATTTTGATATTGGAAACAAGAGTAGTAGAAAGCAATTTCATTTTCATGAGTTCGATGAGTTGAGTTATGTAATGGGTGCTCAGAGATTGTAATGAGTTCATGAAATCAATAAATTTAAAGTGTCATAATTTCCATATGTTGAATTGTATGAGTTGTTACGCTATGAACACAGATGTTGACCATTTTCGAGGATATGAGAAATATGGTCTATGGATAAAATTGTGCATTTCACTTTAAGGGTGGCAGTACCCTGTGAGAACACCTAATTTATGGAAAGGGAAATGTGTCCCAAAGATTGGAGTTTGGACAAAATAAGTATGAGTTGTATTCTAATATTTTGGTTACCTCAGGAGTATGAAGGAATAAAGTAATATTGGATTTAAATGAGATGTAATTTTGAAATATGGAACAATTGTAGCCCCAATGGTGAGTAAAGCTATGCAAGTATTGAAGTGGGCCCACAACCCACATGCCCAGGAATTAATAAGGATGAAGTACTCCCCACAAGAAGAAATTATGGAAGAAGATGTGATTTGATGAGCAGACGTTCCTTAGGAGGCTACGAAACCCAGAGAGTTGTGAAGTAACGATGTATGTTTCATTCAGCATGCAGAATCAATGGAATTATCCAAACTAAGTTCATCGACAAGAGAAATTTTGCAATGCTTGTGAGAATTCCCGAGTGTTAGAAATACGAGATTCGCTAAACCTTATACAGGGTAATGATCTGGGTGCGGAATGGATTGATCACCATACCGACTTACTCTTATCATTCGCTCTTGATATTTGGAATGGTAAATCTGAGAGACTTACCCATAGTAAGGTGACGATGCTTGTTGAAGCCTTGCTTAAGCCTTAGAATGGTATGATGATAAACCCATGTACATGGCAGCTATTGCCAATCATAGATTATACGGTGAGAATGAAGCCAAGGCCCTTTTTCTGCAGAAACCATTAATGGTAGACCACCACAAGTATTTCGATGGTTGTCTAGAATGGACGCAGACCTATCAGCTAAGAAGACCCAGTCTTGGAAGGAACTCACCATGATTGAGAGGACAAAATATTTTGAGAAAAGGTCATGCCTCGACCGGAAGAGCACCAAAGGAAAGAGTTATTCCAGAGAATATGAGAAGACCGACACCATCAACCCAAAGGATGGAGTACATGAATTTTGTCGAACCAGAAACCCGCTTTTAAGTGTGGTAGCACACTAGATCATTCCGATCAATGGAATTGCTAGAAGACCCCAAAACCCAACCTTTCTTGTTAGTTTCTTCAATCTCGGGACTAGATTCATTTTAAGTGTAGGTTTGTAACATCCCAAAATTCTAAATTTTGGAATGTTATATTAAATAAATAATTCTGATTTGTTTGTTTGATTGTTGAGTGATTGATTGTGTGAAATTGAGTGGAATTTGAAACTTTTTGAAAGTTTAATGAGAGGGAATGAAATGACTTTCCTGTGCCTTCTTTTGACTTTTGATCCTCGGGATTCAAATTCATTTCATCATCATAACACTAGTGTGAAGATGACATGACTTCTTTCATTGGAAATGAAAAGGGTTTTGGAAAAAAAAGAATATTTGAATTCCATCTGAAAGTATTTCAAATTCAGAAACTTTATGCAACTCAATGATTTTCATGAGAGAAGATAAAATGACTTCTTCAATTATATGAAATATGAGTTGGAAGTTAAAAAGAATCAAATTGAAAGTCATTTGAAAGTATTTTGAAACTCCCTTTCAAATTTGGAATTATTTGGATTTTATTCAAATTATTTTTCTCCTAAAAATAAATAAATGGGAATAAGGGTAAAATGATTCCCTTCAATGGAAAATTAGGAGAAAATAATTTTGAAATCATTTTGGTGTTTTAAAAATGATTTTTGTTGGGTTTTATTGCAACAGCAACACTATTTGAGTTTTGTAAATTTTGAGGATTTTATTTGAACTTGAAAAATAGTTCATGTTGTAGGAGATCTTTTCTGAAAATTTTGATATATTATATGTCTATATAATATTATTTATTTATTTATTTGTGTTTGTTTTGTTGTCTATGTTTTAAAAAACTACCAAGCCCTGGAGGCCCATCTCCCTCTCCCTTTCCTCGCCCACCCACGCCAGCTGGCCTGGCCGCTCTGCGCACCAAACGCCTTCAGCACCGGCCGCCCGATCCTTCCTCGCTCACTGTCATGCCGACAGTGGCCCCGCCTCTTTCTTCTTCCCTTGCCCAAGCTAGAGCGCCACCGCCCGAATCCCGGAGATCTCGGGATCCTCTCCCGATTCGCCTCCTCCAAGTCGACCCCGCCCTTATAAATACCTCTCCCTCACCCTGCTCCGCCCTTCCCGACCTTCAAACCCTCTCCGCTCGCCGCCATTGCTCGCGGGAGCCGAGTGCCCCCGCCGCGCCATTGCCGCCCCACCGAGCTACTCCGACCCCCTCGCCGCCCCCGAGACCACCTCCGGACTCGCCTCGCTCGTCCGCATCTCCCCGTGCCCTCGCCCAAGCCCAAAACCCACCGGAGCACCGGACAGTGGTTAGGGGAACTCTTCGGAAGACCATGTTTCGGTCATCTTGTTCTCAAACACCCTGAAGTGCGAGAACGTAAAAAGAGGGATCGAATCTTGCGGGTAAAGTGTACAAACCTCTGCAGAGGGTTAAAAACCTAATCGATTAGCCATGTCCCGATTACGGACAATTTGAGCATCCGACTTGGATCTATCTCGAACTCTCAACACCGGATCGATAACTTAATTGTGGGCAACTTATGATGAATTTGGGCTATGAGACATCGGTTGGTGGAACCATGTCATGATAGAAAACTCTATAGTACAGACTTCATTTATTCCTTTGATGTAGGGAAAATAAAACCAGCTTTTACATAAACAAAACTCGATCTGAGCCACAAAGCCATACCGCATATAGTATAGTTTATCATCTGTTTTTCTTATTGTGATCTTGGCGGTACATTCAATGTATCGACCTACATGGCTGCAACGTATCATGTTGCGATACTTTCTTCCGACGAGTAAGAATACGTGCACAGGTTACGGTCTACACTCAACCCGCCGATGGCGTTGATGGGACTCCACACCCGCTTGATTGTTTCCGCGAGTATTAAGAGGTATATATCATTTTACGTTATTTATACATGTGATTGCACTTTGATATATACATTGATGTTGTGTGTGCCAAAGATATCGATCTGTGGATGGCACAGATACACAGAGGCTTGACCGTCTGAGGTCGGGTCGCTACAGTTCTCTTGCCTAATCACAAACAGTTCATCTGAGTGAATCGTATGTTGTACATCGCACACACCTTTGATCTGGCTGGCCGTTTCTTTTGTGTTGCCTAATCACAAACAGTTCATCCGAGTGAACCGTATGTTGTGTATCGCACACGCCTCCATCTGGCTGCCCATTTCTTTTGTTCCTCCTCATCGCAAACAGTTCATTGAACTGATCCGTATGCCCTTCATTGCACATGCAACTAAAACCTGAACCGTGTTTGATGCATCCATCATCGCGAACGTTTTACACATTTCTGACGGTTTTCATACAGGACCATTTGCGATTATGGCATCGCACACAGTTTCTTGAAGGGTCTCTGATTGTAGTGTCGCGTTAGCAGCATCCTGCAGTAGTGACCTGATAGTTTTTGCATATCTATGTTTTTGTAGATCAATGGCCCGTGCTATCGTTCCCTTAAATTTTAATGCGTTCCTAGAGAAAGTTAAGTTGAAAGATGATGGTAGCAACTACACGGACTGGGTCCATACCTTGAGGATTATCCTCATTGCTGCACAGAAGAATTACACCCTGGAAGCACCGCTAGGTGCAAGACCCGCTGCAGAAGCAACTCCGGACGTTATGAACGTCTAGAAGAGCAAAGTCGATGACTACTCGATAGTTCAGTGTGCCATGCTTTACGGCTTAGAATCGGGACTTCATAGACGTTTTGAACGTCATGGAGCATATGAGATGTTCCAGGAGTTGAAGTTAATATTTCAAGCAAATGCCCAAGTTGAGAGATATGAATTCTCGAACAAGTTCTATAGCTGCAAGATGGAGGAGAATAGTTCTGTTAGTGAACACATACTCAAAATGTCTGGGTACTATAACCACTTGACTCAGCTGGGAGTTAATCTTCCTGATGATAGTGTCATTGACAGAGTTCTTCAATCACTGCCACCAAGATATAAAGGCTTCGTGATGAACTATAATATGCAAGGGATGGAAAAGACAATTCCCGAGCTCTTCACAATGCTAAAGGCTACGGAGGTAGAAATCAAGAAGGAGCATCAAATGTTGATGGTTAACAAGACCACTAGTTTCAAGAAAAAAGGCAAAGGGAAGAAGGGGAACTTCAAGAAGAACAGCAAGCAAGTTGTTGCTTAAGGGAAGAAGCCCAAGTCTGGACCTAAGCCTGAGACTGAGTGCTTCTACTGCAAAGGGACTGGTCACTGGAAGCGGAACCACCCCAAGTATTTGGCGGATAAGAAGGATGGCAAAGTGAAAGATATATTTGATATACATGTTATTGATGTGTACCTTACTAATGCTCATAGTAGCGCCTGGGTATTTGATACTGGTTCTGTTGCTCATATTTGCATCTCGAAACAGGGGCTACAGATTAAACGAAGATTGGCTAAGGACGTGGTGACAATGCGCGTGGGAAATGGTTCCAAAGTCGATGTAATCGCCATCGGCACGCTACCTCTACATCTACCATCGGGATTAGTTTTAGACCTAAATAATTGTTATTTGGTGTCAGCGTTGAGCATGAACAATATATCTGGATCTTGTTTGATGCAAGACGGATATTCATTTAAATCAGAGAATAATGGTTGTTCTATTTATATGAGTAATATCTTTTATGGTCATGCACCCTTGATGAGTGGTCTATTTTTGTTGAATCTCGATTGTAGTGATACACATATTCATAATATTGAAGCCAAAAGATGCAAAGTTAATAATGATAGTGCAACTTATTTGTGGCACCGCCGCTTAGGTCATATGGTGTAAAGCGATGAAGAAACTCCATGCCGATGGGCTTTTGGAATCACTTGATTATGAATCACTTGATGCTTGCGAACCATGCCTCATGGGCAAGATGACTAAGACTCCGTTCTCCGGAACAATGGAGCGAGCAAATGACTTACTGGAAATAATACATACTGATGTATGGGGTCTGATGAATGTTGAGGCTCGCGGTGGGTATCATTATTTTTTGACCTTCACAGATGATTTGAGCAGATATGGGTATATCTACTTAATGAAACATAAGTCTGAAACATATGAAAAGTTCAAAGAATTTCAGAGTGAAGTGGAAAATCATCATAACAAGAAAATAAAGTTTCTACGATCTGGTCGTGGAGGTGAATATTTGAGTTATGGGTTTGGTCTTCATTTGAAACAATGTGAAATAGTTTCGCAACTCACACCTCCTGGAACACCACAGCGTAATGGTGTGTCCGAACATCGTAACCGTACTTTATTAGATATGGTGCGGTCTATGATTTCTCTTACCTATTACCTCTATCATTTTGGGGTTATGCTTTACAGACAGCTGCATTCATGTTAAATAGGGCACCATCTAAATCCGTTGAGACGACACCATATGAACTGTGGTTTGGCAAGAAACCTAAGTTGTCGTTTCTTAAAGTTTGGGGCTGCGATGCTTATGTAAAAAAAAGCTTCAACCTGATAAGCTCGAACCCAAATCAGAGAAATGTGACTTCATAGGATACCCAAAGGAGACTATTGGGTACACCTTTTATCACAGATCCGAAGGCAAGATATTTGTTGCTAAGAATGGATCCTTTCTAGAGAAGGAGTTTCTCTCGAAAGAAGTGAGTGGGAGGAAAGTAGAACTTGATGAGGTAATTGTACCTTCTCCTGAATTGGAAAGTAGTTCATCGCAGAAATCAGTTCAAGTGATTCCTACACAAATTAGTGAGGAAGCTAATGATGATGATCATGAAACTTCAGATCAAGTTACTACCGAACCTCGTAGGTCAACCAGAGTACGGTCTGCACCAGAGTGGTACGGTAATCCTGTTCTGGAGGTCATGTTACTTGACCATGACGAACCTACGAACTATGAGGAAGCGATGATGACCCCAGATTCCGAGAAATGGCTTGAGGTCATGAAATCTGAGATGGGATCCATGTATGAGAACAAAGTATGGACTTTGGTTGATTTGCCCGATGATCGGCAAGCCATAGAGAATAAATGGATCTTCAAGAAGAAGACTAACGCTGACGGTAATGTTACTATCTACAAAGCTTGACTTGTTGCGAAAGGTTTTCGACAAGTTCAAGGAGTTGACTACGATGAGACCTTTTCACACGTAGCGATGCTTAAGTCTGTCCGAATCATGTTAGCAATTGCCGAATTTTATGATTATGAAATTTGGCAAATGGATGTCAAAACTGCATTCCTTAATGGATATCTTAAAGAAGAGTTGTATATGATGCAACCAGAAGGTTTTGTTGATCCTAAAGGTGCTAACAAAGTGTGCAAGCTCCAGCGATGCATTTATGGACTAGTGCAAGCCTCTCGGAGTTGGAATATACGCTTTGATAGTGTGATCAAAGCATATGGTTCTATACAGACTTTTGGAGAAGCTTGTATTTACAAGAAAGTGAGTGGGAGCTCTGTAGCATTTCTAATATTATATGTGGATGACATATTGTTGATTGGAAATAATACAGAATTTCTGATAGCATAAAAGGATACTTGAATAAGAATTTTTCAATGAATGACCTCGGTGAAGTTGCTTATATATTGGACATCAAGGTCTATATAGATAGATTAAGACGCTTAATTGGACTTTCACAAAGCACATACCTTGATAATGTTTTGAAGAAGTTCAAAATGGATCAGTCAAAGAAAGGGTTCTTGCCTGTGTTACAAGGTATGAAGTTGAGTCATACTCAATGCCCGACCACTACAGAATATAGAGAGAAAATGTAAGCCATTCCCTATGCCTCAGCCATAGGTTCTATCATGTATGCAATGATGTGTACCAGACCTGATGTGTGCCTTGCTATAAGTTTAGCAGGGAGGTACCAAAGTAATCCAGGAGTGGATCACTAGACAGCGGTCAAGAACATCCTGAAATACCTGAAAAGGACTAAGGATATGTTTCTCGTTTATGGAGGTGACAAAGAGCTTATCGTAAATGGTTACGTCGATGCAAACTTTGACACTGGTCCGGATGACTCTAAGTCACAAACCGGATACGTATTCATATTGAATGGTGGAGCTGTAAGTTGGTGCAGTTCCAAGCAGAGCGTCGTGGCGGGATCTACGTGTGAAGCGGAGTACATAGCTGCTTCGGAAGCAGCAAATGAAGGAGTCTGGATGAAGGAGTTCATATCCGATCTAGGTGTAATACCTAGTGCATCGGGTCCAATGAAAATCTTTTGTGACAATACTGAAGCAATTGCCTTGGCGAAGGAATCCAGATTTCACAACAGAACAAACACATCAAGAGACGCTTCAATTCCATCCGCGGTCAAGTAAAGGAGGGAGACATAGAGATTTGCAAGATAGATACGGATCTAAATGTTGCAGACCCGTTGACTAAGCCTCTTCCACGAGCAAAACATGATCAGCACCAAGACTCCACGGGCGTTAGAATCATTACTATGTAATCTAGATTATTGACTCTAGTGCAAGTGGGAGGCTGAAGGAAATATGCCCTAGAAGCAATAATAAAGTTGTTATTTATATTTCTTTATATCATGATAAATGTTTATAATTCATGCGAGAATTGTATTAAACGGAAACTTAGTACATGTGTGAATACATAGACAAAACAGTGTGTCCCTAGTATGCCTCTACTTGACTAGCTCGTTAATCAAAGATGGTTAAGTTTACTGACCATAGACATGTGTTGTCATTTGATGAACGGGATCACATCATTAGAGAATGATGTGATGGACAAGACCCATCCGTTAGCTTAGCATTATGATCGTTTAGTTTTATTGCTATTGCTTTCTTCATGACTTATACATATTCCTCTGACTATGAGATTATGCAACTCCCGAATACCGGAGGAACACCTTGTGTGCTATCAAATGTCACAACGTAACTGGGTGATTATAAAGATGCTCTATAGGTGTCTCCGAAGGTGTTTGTTGATATGGCATAGATCAAGATTAGGATTTGCCAATCCGTGTTTCGGAGAGGTATCTATGGGCCCTCTCGGTAATGCACATCACTATAAGCCTTGCGAGCAATGTGACTAATGAGTTAGTTGCGGGGTGATGCATTACGGAACGAGTAAAGAGACTTGCCAGTAACGAGGTTGAACTAGGTATGATGATACCGAAGATCAAATTTCTGGCAAGTAACATACCGATGACAAAGGGAATAATGTATGTTGTTATGCAGTTTGACCGATAAAGATCTTCGTAGAATATGTAGGAACCAATATGAGCATCCAGGTTCCTCTATTGCTTATTGATCGGAGATGTGTCTCGGTCATGTCTACATAGTTCTCGAACCCGTAGGGTCCGCACGCTTAACGTTCGATGACGATTTGTATTATGAGTTATGTGTTTTGGTGACTGATGTTTGTTCCGAGTCCCGGATAAGATCACGGACATGACGAGGAGTCTCGAAATGGTTGAGAGGTAAAGATTCATACATTGTAAGGTTGTATTCGGACATCGGAATGGTTCCGAGTGATTCGGTTATTTTACCGGAGTACCGAGGGGTTACCGGAACCCCCCGGGGAAGTGTTGGGCCAACATGGGCCTAAGGGAGAGAGAGGGAAGCCCGCGGGGGGTGGCATCGCGCCCCCCTCCTTGGGAGTCCGAATAGGAAGGAGGAGGGGGCGGCGCCCCCCTTCCCTTTCCCTCTCCCTCTCCTTCGTATTCCCTCCGGTGGAAGAAAGGAAAAGGGGGGCGAATCCTACTTAGTCCAAGTAGGACCCCCCCATGGCGCGCCCTCCCGCCGCCGCCTCTCCCCCTCCTTTATATACGTGGGCAGGGGGCACCCAAAGACACACCACGATTTCTCTTAGTCGTGTGCGGTTCCCCCCTTCACAGTTTACTCCTCCGGTCATAGTGTCGTAGCGCTTAAGCAAAGCCCTGCGCGGATCACATCATCATCACTGTCGCCACGCCGTCATGCTGACGGAACTCTCCCTCAGCCTTCTACTGGATCAAGAGCTCGAGGGACGTCATCGAGCTGAACGTGTGCTGAACACAGAGGTGCCGTATGTTCGGTACTTGGATCGGTTGGATCATGAAGACGTTCAACTACATCAACCGCGTTATCTAACGCTTCCGCTTTCGGTCTATGAGGATACGTGGACACACTCTTCCCGTCTCGTTAGTATGCATCTCCTAGATAGATCTTGCGTGATCGTAGAAAATTTTTTAAAATTGCATGCTACGTTCCCCAACATGGCCGCCCCTGGGGCCTCGCCCAACGCCGCGTGGCTCCACATCTGCCCGCGCCAGCCCGCGCGCTGAGCGCCGCCCCGGACGACCGCGAGAACTCCACTTTAGGGCCCGCGCCGCTCGCCCAGGAGGAGGAAGAGGGCCTC
The DNA here is from genome assembly GCA_021605205.1 of Aegilops longissima. Lineage (NCBI taxonomy): Eukaryota > Viridiplantae > Streptophyta > Magnoliopsida > Poales > Poaceae > Aegilops > Aegilops longissima. The sequence continues at coordinate 421,674,727 of CM038677.1, read as the reverse complement.
GCCGCTGAGGCTTCGCCCGACGACGATGAGGGGAGGGGAGCACCGGTTTGGGGCTCTAGCGGCGGCTAGGGTTCGCTCCCTGATCACCCGCGGGAGCGACCGGGCCGGCTCACACAGGTTGAAGAACCTGCCCAGATATGTTTTGGGTTCGAGGGGTGCCGGTTGGGTCATATTTTCACGACTAGTCACTTACCAAGCTGGCCGCCCAGGCCCGGACGTATAAGTGGGATTTGAGCACTGACATGTTTTGGGTTCGAGGGGTGCCGGTTGGGTCATATTTTCACGACTAGTCACTTACCAAGCTGGCCGCCCGGGCCCGGACGTATAAGTGGGATTTGAGCACTGACCAAGCCGTCCGCCCGGGCCGGGCATATAAGAGAGTCGCAGATGTCCAAGTTCGGACTCAATTGACGATCGCATTCCGTACCTAAGTCTAGCACGCTCTGACCTGAAAACTGAATGCTACGCACTCCGAACTGAACTGTGTCGGAGGTTCACTGGGAAATTTTATTTCATTCCATTCGAGTTCACAAGAATGTACTCCAGATAAAATAGAGATGCTCTTTTTGGCGTCATCAAAGTACTGGAACTGAGTGACAAAATAGGTATATAACGAGAAATCCACAATTGGTTTTGCAGGATCCGAACAACATTCTACACAACATACATAATCCTCCATCATCTCCATCATTTCGTTGTTAACTTCTTGCACCTAGCATTTGCAAACAAAGTATCATCTGTCTTATCAGCAAGTGCACCGACCTGAGTGCATTCATCTAACCTGCATGCTCGGTATTAAGATGCCGCTTTCGCCACAACAGTACCTGAAGCAGAAGGCTTCTCTGGAGGCATGAACAGAAATACAGTGTGATATGATCCTTCCTATATTTAACTCTGGCAACCTAGATTCAAATCATGGACATGATTGCCCGGGCCTTCAGAAGAAGATGGTGGATACCCCCATCGCGAAGCACCCAAATGCTACCCATGGGCTCAACCGCTCACCTGACGAAGCAGCACAAATTTCAAAGGTTTGAAATGAAGAAGGATGCATTATTAACAAATACCGTGTTATTTAGAAGAAAAAATGCAAGTAATGTTTTTCATTGCAGAAGTTTGACACACCATCTCTATGTAAATAGCAAGTACTAATCAGCAGTTGTTACACAAAATCAGTATGAAACAAATGAAAGCATGGATGAGGTATTGGAAATTCGAAAGACAAGAAAAAAAACTGCTGGTACAGACAATCCAATAAACTATGACTAGATACTCAAACAGAAAAAAATATCAGAAAGCAGAAACCAATGCTGGCTTTGTAATTTCCACATGACAGCTAGGACGTAGCTTTACCTCATGAGTTTCCCCTAAGGCTGGTCATAGTGGGAGTAACTTAGCAAATAACATAACACATCCCAAGAAAAGTTTGCTTATGTGGCATGTACTTAATGAGGAGAGAGGTGTTTGGAGTAACATAATATGTTGCTGTAACATAACGCATCTCAAGGCAAAATGAGTCTACATCTTAATAAATGATGTCTTGCATGATACCACACATATGTTACTCCCCACTATGAAGGTAGTAACATAGACTACTAACATATGCATGTTACTAGTCTAAGTTACTCCCCAATATGACTAGCCTAATAGAAACTTACAGTAAGAAATTTTAGTTAATTGTCACTGGTTAAGACGGCTATTAAGTTGACCCTTCTTAATATTGTCGAAGTCTGTTTTTCCATAACAAATCAAGTTCAGCTATTTCACCATGTAGGTATTTTCTAATATTAATAAAACCTACCAAGATAAAAGAAAGCTAAAAATCTAAACATTCATCGATATATTATGCAGTAAGCTATCCACACCAATAAGAAAGATGACACGACTAGAGAATGCACCTTGTCCTATTTTTCTTAATTTCTTAATAAGATAAGTACAACACAACAATCTTAACAACATTCTTGTATAAAGAAAAAATTACGTCTTCACCAATAAAGAAAACTGCTACAAAGCACGAGAAGTAAGCAAGTCTAGAACTGAACTTTAAGTTATTAGCACCTTGATTCCTCAGCTAATGTCAACAATACAGTTTGGCAGATGAAACTAGGTGCATATACACTGACAATAACCAGTGCTCCAAATTGAGCAAACCAAAGGAACTAGGAAATATGCAGCAGATTTCTGAAGAATGCAAGCTAGCATAGAATTTGAGCTGGACGCGCAGACAGAAGCATACCTATTCTGGCTGCTTTCCAAAAGAAACCACGGAACCTGTCAAGAGAAATTCGTGTAAGAAAATGAAGAATAACGAAAAAGGTTTGCCTGAATTTGGGTCAGAACCCTGTGCTTTTGAAATCTAACAAATTGAGCTAATTGAATACAAAAATAGTTGGCAGCAGAGAGATCATTGACAAATAGCATTGAGGACCTTTTTGATCTTTTTTTAGGATAGTTATCCTTAGGAATTTCACCCATCAGGGTTTTTTGTTACTCAGGCTTGTAATCTTAAGAGTTATTTCTAAGGGTTCCATTGCACTATATAACATTTGAAGAAATTCGTTGACTAAACTTCTTGCAAAGATACCACTGTATTTCCTATTGTGTAAACGAAACATGGTTTTATTCAGACTCATTTAGTACTCAATTATCTATGCTTAGAGAAGACAGAGCACTATAATCATGGTCTTTTTTTCTCCTAATTATGTGTTGTTTGAAATCAAACCACACAGATCAAAGAGGCCATGCATATCTTGTTCCTTATCTTTCTACTACTTTTTTAGGGAATCGTTGCTCCTTATCAAGTTTGTAAATGAGCCTCATCTTATATAGTATATGAAAAAGAGGAGCCTCACAGTTCTTCCAAATCGTGCTTAATCCGACTATAGGATTCAGAGGTTGCAATCAGCTGTGAACCAGCGTACTGTTGGACATCCAAAAGTGTTTACGGATCAAAACCAAAATGCCCTAGACCAAACAGCTACATGTTGCATTAACGCAGTCCCACGGAGAATCCAGTCCATGTTTAAAGGATACTACTTGGTGATCTAAACGCTCTTATATTTCTTTACAGATGGAGTACCATATAGGTACCGTGCGATTCTTCATGCTGATTTTGACAGTACGACTATCTGCCTTTGCGGGAAAAAGGAAAGACAAATCGCGTAGATCAGATCGCTCAGGAAGAAATCCCCAATGACTTTTCAATCCGGGAAGTCAGCGTAGAAAACATACCCGGTGCGATCGTTGAGGATGGCAGGGAACTGCATCTTGATGTAGGTGCAGGTGCAGATCACCAGCAGCACCACTATGAGGAAGGAGTTGAAGTTGAACAGAGCCGACTACAATCACGCCAAGAAACAACGATTAGGTGGCCAGATCCGTCGAATTGGGGAGGGGGGAGGAGGGGATGAGTTCGACGCGGGGAAGGGGCGGAGGTTACCATGGCGCTGGCCTCCTCCTTACCGAGCTGCGACTGCAAGACAGGAATCTGGATCTACTGGGTTGGGGTTGGGGTTTGGGTTGGCCACAGCCTAGTGCGTAGCTAGCGCTGCAAACGAGTCAGTTGGGGTTGGGGTGGCCGTAGCCCAACATTGCTCTGTCAACACGCGCTGTTTGCGCGTAAAAAAAACCAAAAAAACACGAGCTGTTTGTTTAGAACATCTCCAATTTCAAAAAAAAAAAAAACGCCAACACTAACCCTAAAAATTGGTTCGGTCACTTGGTCCAACAAAAATGCCTGTCCCCAATGACAGCCTATTGCTATATGGTGACCAAAACATTTTAGGTCATGCCCAAAAGATTGCTACAACTAATGCAAATTTGCATCATCCCTAGCGGCCGACTCAAAATCAAAATTGTTGCTTCGGGAACCCACCGGATCGCTTTCTACTACAACCGCTGCCGGCCATCGATATGCCACGGAAGGCATCTTCGACACGCCCGCCGACGCTGATGGCCTCCCCGCTGCTCCCGCTGCACCCATAGTCGTCCCTCATGTGGTTCTCGCCAGCGGTGGCAACAAGCGGAAGGCCGTCCACCGCCAAGGGCTTGCGCTGCCACGAATAGCCGACGCTGCAGGCCGGGATGCACCTAAGGACCAGTCGCCGCCGCCAAGTTTCAGTGCGAGTGAAGAAGGTCGTCGGGAAGAGGCTGTCGCGGGATTCATCGGCAACGGGTGTTGCCCGTGCGAAGAAGAAGGCGGTGACAACAGAGACTTTCTCGTCGTTGTCGATCCCTTCCACAGTGGTACTTGCTCCTCCAACAATGCTTAGGACCTTTTTCCCCTCCCACCGACGCATGAGGACCAGTACACATCACTCGTCGCCACAACCGTCAACGTCCCCAATATGTTCGGTGAAATCACTGAGAGGTAAATAAATCCGGTTTTCATTGATTTTACATTTTGTATGCACTTGTGATGTGATGTGATGTGCTGTTTGTGTATTTTCTTCAAATTTTGTGGATGTAGTGTGGATGAGGAAACATTTTTGCAATACACTTGTGTTGCATCCCAAGATTTTCCATCACTTGAAACGTTGCTGATTTAAAATGTTTTTGATTATCTGTGTTGTGATGTTGCAAAGTTTTAATTACAATGCCATAGTTTGTTTGAATATGTATGCAACTGTGGAGTACAAAAGAGCAAGGCCAAATTTTAGGACACTAGTTTTGGTCCGGCGAAGAAGCAGAAACTTTTCTGATGACCAAAAACCTTCTCTCTCCACCCGCAAAACCAGTTATAGGGCACCAAATTATTCGGTTGTTGTTGAGGAAGCTCTTAGTAGCCAAGTGTTTCCAAGTCGTTTTGCTTGTTTACATGTCTTTTTTCAATATTGACAACAAATGAACTTGAGTGAGCAAAAAATAACTATTTATCAAAATACTAGCAGCCATCAAACAAAAATAAAATTACCAAAAAATGGGAGGTGACTTTTGGTCAGATCTAAACATACCCTTAATTCTACTCTATTGACCGAGTGAAAGGATTGAGAGGTCGATTAGAGGAGGGGTGAATAGGAAACTATAAAAATTTAAGCTTAAGTTCCAAATTTTAGTGGCAGAGCAAATAAAGTAAATTCTATATATATGAAATCTATGGTGAGAACAATTTATATGGCAAGCAAACTAGTACAACGGCAAACAAGACAACAAGCTAATTAGGAACCAACAAAGCAAAAAAAGCACATAAAGGGATGAGAATGGATAAACCACAAGTGAATCGAGCACGCGGATGTATCCTAAAATTCGTAGTCTCTTGGGAGTGCTAATATTCATGGGAAATGTGTCAAAGCCAAAGCTCCCGATGTATCCTAAAATTCACAATCTTTTGGGAGTGCTAATATTCGTGGGAAATGTGCCAAAGCCAAAGCTCGGGAGCGCCACCAAATGGATCACCTTATTCTCCTTTGAGTCACCCCAACAGATGAGTCTTAAATCACTTGGGGTTGGTCTTGAAGGTGACCATCGAACGTTTACACACTTTCATATGCACACCACAAGTAACGAAGCTTTCAGGCCTTGATTCGTACCGCCTAGGAGCCCTAAATCTCCAAGAGTAACAAGTGTTGGTGAAATAGTTATGAAATCAAGCGGGGATCACAAATTGGTTTAGTGGGAATGTAGATTAGGTCTTCCTCTATCAATCATCAAAATACGACAGATTTTTAGTGGAGGAAGGTGAGAGTAATTGGGATTTTGGAGGAATGGGAATGATGGAGAAGGTAAGGCATTAGGGTTAGGGGTGGGAGGTGCGAGAAGGGGCTTTATATACCCCACCTCCAAAGTGATCATTGCCCACTTGATGGCCCCTGCGCATGGGGTCACCCAAACCCTAGACCACGTGGGCACAGGGGTCACTGACCCCGTGCACATAGGGTGTCCTGAGAGTTTTCCACTCGACCCCATGAGCACGGGGTCAGGAGGCCCGTGCGCATGGGATGTCTAGAGAAATTTTCTTGGCCCCCGTGAGCAGACCATGGCATAAAGAAGAGATGGTTTTGAGGCTATTTTGTTTTATGGGTGTAGGATGATTGGTGTATATGATTTGCATGAACCCACACTTTCATCCAAGCACCCTGATTCCCTCTTAATAGTTTGGCTGTCATATGACTCAAAAGAAACCAAAACAAAACTCTCGAGTCATCAGAAAACCACACCTTTTTTTCCTTCTTGAAGTGGGGGTCAACCAACTTCATATAATCATCCTAGAGAGACCAATGACATGGGATAAACTTAGTAACCGTCATTTGTCTCACTAATTACATTGTCATGTGTGACGCCCGGATAGTTACGCTACAGTAACCTTCCGCTAATGATGCCACGTCACCACAATTACTGTTGTTAATATTGCGATGATTCAAATCCCGTTCAAATTTCAAATTTAAAATCAAGTCAAACAATTAAAGTTTTCAAAAGTCAAAACTAAAATGTTCTTAATGTGACAAATAAATCATGGATATTATTGGTGGAGAAACAACATCTTTATAACATAATTAAATACCCTAAAGTGATTAAAACAACAGCAAAAACAATTAGTTATACTCCTAATATATTTTACAAAATACTAACTATTTTAGCTAGGTGCCAAAGTTATTGTGGCAGTGGTATAATTAATGTTACTATGTTAGGTGCTAATTGAATATTTTACCAAACTAAAACAAATTGGAAAATAAAATTAAAACAGAAAAGAAAATAAATAAAAAGGTAAAAGATAAAACAAAAATGAAAAGGAACCCCCTCATCGGCCTTTGTCCCAGCTTGTCCCAAAGAGCCACCAAGCCACCCACCGCCCCTGCCCCCCCCCCCACTCACTCTCTTATCCCCTCGCAACCGCAAACCCTAACCCCCACCGACACCCACTTCCCCCCACTCGCTCTCTCCTTCCCTTCACTGTCGCGGTCGTCATCGCAACCTCGCCGGCTGCCTCCTCCTCCCGTCAGTGGCCTCCTCCACGCCGTCGTCGTCCTCGACCACCACCCCGACCCCCACGCCCTTTTCCCTACCGCCCGTGAGCTCCTCCCTTTCCATCTCGTCCTTGGCCGTCACGCGTTGGGGTTGCGGTTTCATCAGGCCGGCCGCGTCCCCGCAGCTCCCGCGCCAAGGCCGCTTCGCACCATGCTCGCGCCACCACGACCCGACGCTTCGCCGACCAAGACACACGCCAAGATCGCGATTCTCCCCGCGCCTGCCGCTTGAACCGTGTCGCCACGCCCACGACGCGCGCGCTACACCGCCGCCAGCTGCGCGCTTAGTTGCTGCCGCTGCCGGCAGCCTGTGTGCTCCTACCACCACATGCACGCGACACTTACGCCACAGACGCGCGCGCGCGCGCAGCGCTTCCCCGCTGCCTGCTGCTGCCTGCCTCGCCGCCTGCGCCCTCCCGCCTCCCCGCGACGATCCGCCGACTAACGACGCCCAGCCTCGCCATGGCCCTCCTCCTTCACCTCATGACCTTCCTCGCTTCACTGAAGAAGCGAAGCTGAAGCTCGCCCGGTGGCCTCCGCGACTCGAGTCGCCGCCCATAGCGGCCATCCGGCGTGCCTCCGCCGTGGCTCAAAGCCACCGGCGCTTAAATCGCCAGCCTAATAGGCCATTAGCGCTAATTGCGCTACCCCCCTCCCCCCCGATGAGCCACTAACACGTGGGGCCAACCCCCTGGAACGATTTTAAAAAAAGAATAAATAAATAATATAATAATTAATCAAAAAGAATTAATTATTTTAATTAAACCTAATTAGATTAACCTAATAACTAATTAACCTAATTAAATGTTAGTTAATTAATCAGTCCATGACAGATGGGACCCACTGGTCAATTTGACTAGTCAACGGTCAATGTTGAATGGGCTGTTGACTTTGACCGGCCCCATCAGTCAGCATCTACTGACTAGGCAGTTGACCAAGTCAACTGGGCCTACTGGTCAGCCACACAATCCCATCTGTGGGTACACTTATGTGTACTCATAGCAATTTCACATTTAATTTTAAATTAAAATAATTAAATAAATCCTAAAAATGTTTTAAATCTTTAGAAATTAATATAAAATAATCCGTAACTCGGATGAAAATACTTTGTACATGAAAGTTGCTCAGAACGACGAGACGAATCTGAATACATAGCCCGTTCATCCGCCACACATCCCTAGCATTGCGAACACGCAACTTTCCCCCTCCGGTTCATCTGTCCGAAAAGGCAAAACACCGGGGATACTTTACCGGATGTTTTCCCCCTTCGTCGGTATCACCTCGTACCGCGTTAGGGCATACCTAGCAACGCTCATTGTCATGTCATGCATCGTCATGCATATGTTTCCTTTATATTTATTGTTTCTTCCCCCTCTTCTCTCGCTAGACACCGAGACCGACGCCGTTGCTACCCAGTACGACTACAGTGTTGACGGCCCTCCTTGCCAGAGCAACCAGCAAGCCCCCCCCTTGATCACCAGATATCGCCTATTCCTTCTCTCTACTGCTTGCATTAGAGAAGTGTAGCATGTTACTGCTTTTGGTTAATCCTATTCTGCTGCATAGCCTGTCATTGTTGCTACATTTGTTACCCTTACCTGCAACCCTAAATGCTTAGTATAGGATGCTAGTATTCCATCAGTGGCCCTACATTCTTGTCCGTCTGCCATGCTATACTATCGGGTCGTGATCACAGGGGAGGTGATCGCGGGTACATACATATTACTATACATGTGGTGACTAAGGTCGGGTCGGCTCGTAGAGTACCCGCAAGTGATTCTGATGTGGGGGCTGAAAGGACAGGTGGCTCCATCTCGGTAGAGGTAGGCATGGGTTCGTGACGGCCCACGACTGTTACTTTGTGGTGGAGCGACAGGCCGGGTTGAGACCACCTAGGTGAGAGGTGGGCCTGGCCCTGGTCGGCGTTTGCGAATACTTCAATTAACACGCTTAACGAGTTCTTGGTATTTGATCTGAGTCTGGCCACTGGCCTATACGCACTAACCAACTACGCGGGAACAGTTATGGGCACTCGACGTCGTGGTATCAGCCGAAGCCTTCTTGACGTCAGCGACTGAGCGGCACGCGCCAGATTGGACTGTAAGCCTGCGCTTGTATTAAGGGGACTAGGTCTGCTTCCGACCGCGTTTGCAACGTGCAAGTGTGCAACGGGCGATGGGCCCAGACCCCTGCGCGCATAGGATTTAGACCGGCGTGATGACCTCTCTGTTGCGCCTAGGTGGGGCTGCGACGTGTTGATCTTCCGAGGTCGGGCATGACCCAGGAAAGTGTGTCCGGACAAAGGGGATAGAGCGTGTTGGGTAATGTGGTGCACCCCTGCAGGGAAGTTTATCTATTCGAATAGCCGTGATCTTCGGTAATAGGACGACTTGGAGTTGTACCTTGACCTTATGACAACTAGAACCGGATACTTAATAAAACACACCCTTCCAAGTGCCAGATATAACCCGGTGATCGCTCTCACACAGCGCGACGAGGAGAGGATCGCCGGGTAGGATTATGCTATGCGCTGATACTTGGTGAACTTACCATCTACTCTCTTCTACATGCTGCAAGATGGAGGCTGCCAGGAGCGTAGTCTTCGATAGGATTAGCTATCCCCCTCTTATTTTGGCATTCTGCAGTTCAGTCCATCAATATTGCCCCTTTACACAGATACCCATGCATAAGTAGTGTAGATCCTTGCTTGCGAGTACTTTGGATGAGTACTCACGGTTGCTTTTCTCCCCCTTTTCCCCCCTTTCCTTTCTTCACGGTTGTCGCAACAGATCTTTGGAACCAGAGCAGACGCCACCGTCGATTTATTTACTCCTACTACACCGGAGGTGCCTACTACTACGTGCAGGTCACCGGCGGCGACCACGAGTAGTTTAGGAGGATCCGTGCAGAGGCATGCGTCTCTTCGATCAGATCCAGTTTGTGCTAGCCATCTTATAGCACCTTGTTTGCTTTATGTCTGTACTTAGATATTGTTTCTTCCGCTGTCTCGTCTATGATCGAGCACTTGTATTCGAGCCCTCGAGGCCCCTGGCTTGTATTATGATGCTTGTATGACTTATTTATATTTTTTGGAGTTGTGTTGTGATATCTTCCCGTGAGTCCCTGATCTTGATCGTACACGTTTGCATGCATGATTAGTGTACGATTGAATCGGGGGCGTCACAAGTTGGTATCAGAGCCGAATGCCTGTAGGAATCCCCCTTCCACACTCTTTGGCCGAAATCGAGTCTAGACATTATAAAACTTTTACTAACATGGTTGTGTGCCTTACGGGCCCACGTCGCCATCGGGTGGTATTAGGATCTTTTATTCCTCGTCCATACTCTGGGAATCTGATCTCTCTTCTATTCGGGTTAAATGATTATAAAAAACTAACTTTAGGTTCTCAAAAATACTTCTCCCGGAGAGCCCCTTCAGTCTAGATGATCGCGTGTTGCACCAGAAAATTTTAAAGATACTCTCCGATGTTTCCCCGAGACCCTTGTGCCCTTCGCCGTTGCAATTCCATACCACCGATAAATCCTTATGGAAAGCTGCATACACTTGTCGTCCATAACTTCATTTCCATTTTGATCTTGTGATTACAAGATACCCTGAAATACTTCAGATATTCTGAGGATCCTTTGTGTCTGCTGCCTTGCAGCTCCTTTTCCTCATGAATACACCTGCAGATAATTACTCACACTTACCGAGTATCCGCTCATTCCCAGTTGTTCATGTGTTTCAGAAAGGTCTTTGAAGTACTATTCAACCTTCCAAAAATCCTCAGTAGCTTATTCCTCTTGAAATTTTTGCTTGCTTGCATTATGGATAATCCCATAAGTCTGGTAATCTTATTGGCATCCTTTGTCACTATCATCTTGAGTCCGTTGATTCAATATGTTGCGAATGCCAACAATCCTCAATCAGATCCTAGAATTCATCCTTCCAGCTCAAACGTCATTTTGAACAGGAGCTGGTTCTCGACCAATCAAATTGTCGTCGATTGTACCCCTAAGGCTATTCAACTTATCCATCCCTAATCAGAGCATTGCTTCTGATCCCTTGTCTTGGAATTCATAATTCCTTTGCATTTGAGCTTTGAGTTAGTCAGTTGTTTCTATAATCCGATGCACTTGCATTCCTTCTTCCTTTGATAGAGTACCGATACTCACATCAGCTCCGTTGTAGACCACCAGACCTCTTGTTGGATTATTATCTGGCAGTGTCCTCCATATTCAAATAACCTTGTGAGCCTTTCCATGGATATATAAAGCCTTTGGTAAATTGTATCCTCTTCTTTCTCAACCATGCTCCGTTTTCGAGCTGGTGGTATTTACTATTGAAGCTTGTGGTATATGTTTCCATGATACCCTGACGGGTTGAACCTATGCCTTCCTTAATATGTGTGAACTCGAAAGTTTTCGCAAGTCATACTCTTTTGGTATTTTGCTAGATAAAATTTCAAAACTACAACTTCTTCGAAAGTGAGAGGTGAATGGAAGGTTATACATTGAAGAAGTGGGAGTCGACCTTGAACTTTGTGTTCATGCCCATGGACACGATGTAGATCCTACCATAGAAGCTTCTTGTAATAATAATTATTTCGTTGATATAATATCATCTGGTATCTGTGAATTGATCCTATGCAATCGTGGTTCCAACCATATTTTCTCTTTGATCCCATTTCTCGGACAAGTTAAAGCACTTGTCTTTTGCAAGTCAATACCCCAGTCCAACCTCTACTTTGATCTACCATCCAGTATTACCCTCTGGTATCTCAAGAATATCTAAGAACTGTGTTGCATCTTATGAGTCTTCATCAGCTATTATTTCTCACTAATTCCAATTTTTCATGGGTTATGAGTTGTTAGTCGCTCAAGAACACCGGTAAGTGAACCGATTCCGCACTCTGGTTCGATAACTCTAAGTAATCTTCGTTGCTTATGAGTTTAATAATCCTTCAAGTCATTCCTAGCCTGATCGGCCATATCATTATTGTGCTAAATTTTAACTATGCTACCTGGTCCTTCTTCCCAGAGCACAATTTTCGACGATGAGCTAAGCTTACGTCGATCTTCCTCATCATGTCATTTCGCCTTAAACAACAAACTTGGTTTGGAGTTTGTGTCATACCCTTGGTTCCAATAACCTTTCGCTTCACCAGTCATCTGACTCGATGTCATCACCGATCGATTACATCTTGAAATCTCTCGAGAAATGTGTCATGATCATCATCAACATTCTGAGCTCTTCCAAGATAACTATTGAATTCTTGATGAGAAATACCACCCTTGCCCCTTGATGATCTGTGTTATCATCGACAACATTATTGCCTCCCCTCCGACACAAACTTGATCATGTTATGGAGCTCCTTGCTATCCAGCTTATGTTATGTTCTACCTTGGATTATTACCATTCTTTATGTCAAGAATGTTGTTAGAATTGCACCACCTCTTAAGAATTCTCGATACAGGTGATACTTCTTGCCATATCCGTTCATTCCTTGGTCCCTGTGTTGTTTCTAACCGGAAAACCGACAATCGAACTATGATGTGCGACTTCAAAACTTATAGCAACCCTATTGCTGTGAAGTTAATTGTCGATATTTCATTCTTAGACCATTGGTTATTGAATCACCATTCTAACATTGATCATGCTACCTAAGCCCATATTTTGGGTGCACTTTTCAACCAATGTTTAACTGTGTATGTTTTCCTCGAGCATACCTCATTATATCATTTGATCTGACAAATGTTATCTCCTTGTTGTGGAAATCCATCTTTTGAAAATCTCAATGAATTTTCACTAAGTTCATCAGCCCCCTCCTCGACCTCTCCTTGGTTAAATGATGAACTCTTGTTTCGGAACTCGCTTCCATAGTTCATTTCCTGAGAATCTTACAATGACATCTCGACAATTTGTGTTGCACCTTTTCCTTCTCAGGCATCCTGAGTCTGAGGTATCCTGACACCAATCAGATCTGGATCTCGGTCAGATATGATGGTTGGGACATATTTCCCATAGTTATAACTTTGGTCTTTATAAGACCCAGTAAGGTGATGTCATGCCTAGCACACCTGGGCGGAGGACCTATTGTTATGGTGTCCTTTTTAGAAAGTTTAGCCATTCTTCCATGAGGAAATTTTAAGACTTATTCTATAAGTTGTTCCTGATGGATCCTTTGTGAATCCAAAGTCCGATCTTTACCCAATGATCATGTCAATGATATCTCAAAACATGTGTATGGTACTCTGATCTTCAATAAGAACATTTGAAGCACGATGCTAAATTTTCTTTATCAACTATCCTAACACCGTTGAATGGGTAATGTCATGAAATTCCTCTCCCATTACCTAAATGGTATTCTACTTTCTATCCTGTCATGGATATCATACTTTGTTTGTCCTTGGGAAGGATATACCCCCCTGAATTATGTGTTTAGACACATTTTTTCCTTTCCATCGTTCTGATTAATCTGATAATCATATTTCCTTTCCATTGTTTGGTTTAACCTTTCTTGAGGTCTATATAATCAAAGCAGTAATATTCTTCTACTTATGTAAACACCTTGGTGTACGATCGTGTCAGTAAGACCCTGTTTCTTTTGTTGATAGCATTCCGGTAACCACCGATGGACGTGAACTTTGCCTATTGGTCCGCCTCGTTCAACGAGCAGGAAAATGGTTCTCTTCGTCCCTCGCCCTTGGTACCAATGGTTGTTGCTGACATAATCGATAGTCTATCCTCTGACATGCCTTGCTTACATGATCATGCAAGACGTCATCCCCCTTCCTACTTTTAACCCACATGGTGGGCCCATAACCCACAGTTCCACAGGATCAAAACCTAACTCTCCTGTACCTGTTGTCAAAGTTATTCCTCGCGCTTGACTTCGTATGTAATTCACGGGCCAGCTGCCTAGTGATCTATTCTGGTATCAGACGCAATACTTATTCTCGTTGCTCTGAACCCCTTTCACCTTCTGATTAGGCCATCGAATGATTGACTGCCCATTGGAAACTTCTCATGGTACCTTCTTACTTTACTCTCGATATGTTCTTAAGTTTCAAATCGAGAGATACTTATACTTCTTCCCTGAGTTAACCGTCTGATGCTCGATCTTGTTAGAATCCATCCTTATAGAGTTTTCCCTTCTTACCCTTTCGTAAGTACGGTGAAGATCCTGAAGGAAGGATGACAACTTCATCATGATGACCTGAAGCAGAGAAATGAAGACATCAGCGCTATGGATCGACCACTTCGAGAAGAGCAACCAAGACCAAGAAGATTCTTTAGGATTACGTAACCAGACCTTTCCCCCTTATTCCACCTCTTAAATCTCGGGACGAGATTTCTTGTAGTGGAGGAGAATTGTGACGCCCAGATAGTTACGCTACAGTAACCCTCCGCTAATGATGCCACGTCACCACGATTACTGTTGTTAATCTTGCGATGATTCAAATCCCGTTCAAATTTCAAATTTAAAATCAAGTCAAACAATTAAAGTTTTCAAAAGTCAAAACTAAAATGTTCTTAATGTGACAAATAAATCATGGATATTATTAGTGGAGAAACAACATCTTTATAAAATAATTAAATACCCTAAAGTGATTAAAACAACAGCAAAAACAATTAGTTATACTCCTAATATATTTTACAAAATACTAAACTATTTTAGCTAGGTGCCAAAGTTATTGTGGGAGTTGTATAATTAATGTTACTATGTTAGGTGCTAATTGAATATTTTACCAAACTAAAACAAACTGGAAATAAAATTAAAAGAAAAAATAAAATAAATAAAAAGGTAAAAGATAAAACAAAAATGAAAAGGAACCCCCCATCGCCTTTGGCCCAGCAGGCCACCAGGCGCCCAACAGGCCCACCTGCCCCCCCCCCCACTCACTCCCTTATCCCCTCGCTACCGCAAACCCTAACCCCCACCGACACCCACTCCCCCCACTCGCTCTCTCCCTCCCCCCGATCTGGATCGAGATCGGGGGCACGACCTCCATGCGCCCGACGCCGCCGTCACCGGTCATCACCGCAACCTCGCCGGCCTGCCTCCTCCTCCCCGCCGGTCTCCCTCCTCCATGTCGCCGTCGTCCTTGACCACCACCCCGACCCCCGCTGCCTTTTTCCCTACCGGCACCGTGAGTTCCCTCCCTTCCCCTCTCTGTCTCACACGGCCGTCAGCGCGTCCGGGCCGTGCTCACCGCACCCTGATGTCTACTACACAACCTTCTTCTTGTAGACGTTGTTGGGCCTCCAAGTGCAGAGGTTTGCAGGACAGTAGCAAGTTTCCCTCAAGTGGATGACCTAAGGTTTGTAAATCTGTGGGAGGCGTAGGATGAAGATGGTCTCTCTCAAGCAACCCTGCAACCAAATAACAAAGAGTCTCTTGTGTCCCCAACACACCCAATACAATGGTAAACTGTATAGGTGCACTAGTTCAGCGAAGAGATGGTGATACAAGTGCAATATGGATGGTAGATATAGGTTTTTGTAATCTGAAATTATAAAAACAGCAAGGTAACTAATGATAAAAGTGAGCGTAAACGGTATTGCAATGCTAGGAAACAAGGCCTAGGGTTCATACTTTCACTAGTGCAAGTTCTCTCAACAATAATAACATAATTGGATCATATAACTATCCCTCAACATGCAACAAAGAGTCACTCCAAAGTAACTAATAGCGGAGAACAAACGAAGAGATTATGGTAGGGTACGAAACCACCTCAAAGTTATCCTTTCTGATCGATCTATTCAAGAGTCCGTAGTAAAATAACACGAAGCTATTCTTTCTGTTCAATCTATCATAGAGTTTGTACTAGAATAAAACCTTAAGACACAAATCAACCAAAACCCTAATGTCACCTAGATACTCCAATGTCACCTCAAGTATCCGTGGGTATGATTATACGATATGCATCACCACAATCTCAGATTCATCTATTCAAACCAACACAAAGTACTTCAAAGAGTGCCCCAAAGTTTCTATCGGAGAGTCAAGACGAAAACGTGTGCCAACCCCTATGCATAGGTTCATGGGCGGAACCCGCAAGTTGATCACCAAAACATACATCAAGTGGATCACGTGATATCCCATTGTCACCACAGATACGCACGGCAAGACATACATCAAGTGTTCTCAAATCCTTAAAGACTCAATCTGATAAGATAACTCCAAAGGGAAAACTCAATCCATTACAAGAGAGTAGAGGGGGAGAAACATCATAAGATCCAACTATAATAGCAAAGCTCGCGATACATCAAAATCGTACCACCTCAAGAACACGAGAGAGAGAGAGAGATCAAACACATAGATACTGGTACGTACCCTCAGCCCCGAGGGTGAACTACTCCCTCCTCGTCATGGAGAGCGCCGGGATGATGAAGATGGCCACCGGTGCGGGATCCCCCCTCCGGCAGGGTGCCGGAACAGGGTCCCAATTGGTTTTTGGTGGCTACAGAGGCTTGCGGCGGCGGAACTCCCGATCTATTCTGTTCCCCGATAGTTTAAGGGTATATGGATATATATAGGAGAAAGAAGTAGGCCAGGAGAGCCACGAGGGGCCCACGAGGGTGGAGGCGCGCCCCCTGCCTCATGCTCTCCTCGTTGATCCCCTGACGTGCACTCCAAGTCTCCCGGATTGCTTTCTTTCCAAAAATAACTCTCCCAAAGGTTTCATTCCGTTTGGACTCCGTTTGATATTCCTTTTCTTCAAAACACTGAAACAAGGGGAAAAAACAGGAACTGGCACTGGGCTTTGGGTTAATAGGTTAGTTCCAAAAATAATATAAAAGTGTAAAATAAAGCCCATAAACATCCAAAACAGATAATATAATAGCATGGAACAATAAAAAATTATAGATACGTTGGAGACGTATCAGCATCCCCAAGCTTAATTCCTGCTCGTCCTCGAGTAGGTAAATGATAAAAACAGATTTTTTTGATGTGGAATGCTACCTAACATATTTATCCATTTAATTCTCTTTATTGTGGCAAGAATATTCAGATCCATAAGATTCAAAACAAAAGTTTAATATTGACATAAAAATAATAATACTTCAAGCATACTAACAAAGTAATCATGTCTTATCAAAATAACATGGCCAAAGAAAGCTATCCCTACAAAATCATATAGTCTGGCTATGCTCTATCTTCATCACACAAAATATTTAAATCACGCACAACCCCGATGACAAGCCAAGCATTTATTTCATACTTTTGATGTTCTCAAAACTTTTTCAATCTTCACGCAATACATGAGCGTGAGCCATGGACATAGCACTATTGGTGGAATAGAATGGTGGTTGTGGAGAAGAAAAAAAATGAGAAGATAGTCTCACATCAACTAGGCATATCAACGGGCTATGGAGATGCCCATCAATAGATATCAATGTGAGTGAGTAGGGATTGCCATGCAATGGATGGACTAGAGCTATAAGTGTATGAAAGCTCAACAAAAGAAACTAAGTGGGTGTGCATCCAACTCGCTTGCTCACGAAGACCTAGGCCATTTTGAGGAAGCCCATCATTGGAATATACAAGCCAAGTTCTATAATGAAAAATTCCCACTAGTATATGAAAGTGACAACATAGGAGACTCTCTATCACGAAGATCATGGTGCTACTTTGAAGCACAAGTGTGGTAAAAGGATAGTAGCATTGTCCCTTCTCTCTTTTTCTCTCTTTTTTATTTTTTTATTTGGGACTTTTATCCTTTTTGTCGTCCGGAGTCTCATCCCGACTTGTGGGGGAATCATAGTCTCCATCATCCTTTCCTCACTGCGACAATGCTCTAATAATGATGATCATCACACTTTTATTTACTTACAACTCAAGAATTACAACTCAATACTTAGAACAAGATATGACTCTATATGAAAGCCTCCGACGGTGTACCGGAATGTGCAGTGACTCATGAGTGACATGTATGAAAGAATTATGAACAGTGGCTTTGCCACAAATACAATGTCAACTACATCATCATGCAAAGCAATATGATAATGATGGAGCGTGTCATAACAAACGGAATGGTGGAAAGTTGCATGGCAATATATTTCGAAATGGCTATGGAAATGCCATAATAGGTAGGTATTATTGCTGTTTTGAGGAAGTTATATGGTGGGTGTATGATACCGGCGAAAGGTGCGCGGTATTAGAGAGGCTAGCAATGGTGGATGGGTGAGAGTGTGTATAATCCATGGACTCAACATTAGTCATAAAGAACTCACATACTTATTGCAAAAATCTATTAGTTATCAAAACAAAGTACTATGCGCATGCTCCTGGGGGGATAGATTGGTAGTAAAAGACCATCGCTCGTCCCCGACCGCCACTCATAAGGAAGACAATCAATAATAAATCATGCTCCGAATTCATCACATAACGGTTCACCATACGTGCATGATACGGGAATCACAAACTTTAACACAAGTATCTCTCAAATTCACAACTACTCGCTAGCATGACTCTAATATTACCATCCTCATATCTTAAAACAATCATAAAGAATCAAACTTCTCATAGTATTCAATGCACTTTATATGAAAGTTTTTTATTATATCCCTCTTGGATGCCCATCATATTAGGACTAAATTCATAACCCAAGCAAATTACCATGTTGTTCTAAAGACTCTCAAAATAATATAAGTGAAGCATGAGAGTTCATCTATTTCTTCAAAATAGATCCACCGCCGTGCTCTAAAAGATATAAGTGAAGCACTAGAGCAAACAACAAACTACTCCGAAAGATATAAGTAAAGATCAACGAGTAGTTAATAATTAATTAGCTATGTGAAGACTCTCTCATTTAAGAATTTCAGATCTTAGTATTTTATTCAAACAGCAAGCAAATCCAAAGAAAATAAAATGACGCTCCAAGCAAAACACATATCATGTGGTGAATAAAAATATAGCTCCAAGTAAAGTTACCAATGAATGAAGACGAAAGAGGGGATGCCATCCGGGGCATCCCCAAGCTTAGGTGCTTGGTTATCCTTGAATATTAACTTGGGGTGCCTTTGTCATCCCCAAGCTTAGGATCTTGCCACTCCTTATTCCATAGTCCATCGAATCTTTACCCAAAACTTGAAAACTTCACAACACAAAACTTAACAGAAAACTCGTAAGCTCCGTTAGCGAAAGAAAACAAAACGCCACTTCAAGGTACTCTAATGAACTCATTCTTTATTTGTATTGGTGTTAAAACTACTGTATTCCAACTTCTCTATGATTTATAAACTATTTTACTAGCCATAGATTCATCAAAATAAGCAAACAACACACGAAAAACAGAATCTGTCAAAAATAGAACAGTCTGTAGTAATATGTAACTAACGCAAACTTATGGAACTCCAAAAATTCTAAAATAAATTGCTGGACCTGAGGAATTTGTCGAGTAATCATATGAAAAAAGAATCAACTAAATATCACTCTCCAGTAAAAAGTTTTAGCTAATCTCGTGAGCGCTAAAGTTTCTGTTTTTTTATAGCATGATCATAAAGACTTCACCCAAGTCTTCCCAAAGGTTCTACTTGGCACAAACACTAATTAAAACACGAAACCACATCTAAACAGAAGCTAGATGGATTATTTATTCCTGAAAAGAACTAAAAATCAATAAACTAAAATAAAATTGGGTTGCCTCCCAACAAGCGCTAACGTTTAACGCCCCTAGCTAGGCATGATGATTTCAATGATGCTCACATAAGAGATAAGAATCGAAACATAAAGAGAGCATCATGAAGGATATGGCTAGCACATTTAAGTCTAACCCACTTCCTATGCATAGGGATTTTGTGAGCAAACAACTTATGGAAACAATAATCAACTAGCATAGGAAGGCAAAACAAGCATAACTTCAAAACTTTAAGCACATAGAGAGGAAACTTGATATTATTGCAATTCCTACAAGCATATGTTCCTCCCTCATAATAATTTTCAGTAGCATCATGAATGAATTAAACAATATAACCATCAAATAAATCATTCTTTTCATGATCTACAAGCATAGAATTTTTTTTACTCTCCACATAAGCAAATTTATTCTCATGAATAGTGGTGGGAGCAAACTCAACAAAATAACTATCATGTGAAGCATAATCCAATTGAAAACTAAAATCATGATGACTAGTTTCATGGTTAGGATCACAATAATCATCATAAATAGGAGGCATTCTTTTATCATAATAAATTTGCTCATCAAAATTTGGGGGACTAAACATATCATCTTCATCAAACATAGCATCCCCAAGCTTGTGGCTTTGCATATCATTAGCATCATGGATATTCAAGGAATTCATACTAACAACATTGCAATCATGCTAAACATTCACATATTTTATGCCAAGCATTCTATGTAATCCTTCTTCTAGCACTTGAGCACAATTTTCCTTCCCATCATTCTCACGAAAGATATTAAAAAGATGAAGCGTATGAGGCAAACTCAATTCCATTTTTTGTAGTTTTCTTTTATAAACTAAACTAGTGCTAAAACAAGAAACAAAAATATTCAATTGCAAGATCTAAAGATATACCTTCAAGCACTCACCTCCCCGGCAACGGCGCCAGAAAAGAGCTTGATGTCTACCACACAACCTTCTTCTTGTAGACGTTGTTGGGCCTCCAAGTGCAGAGGTTTGTAGGACAGTAGCAAATTTCCCTCAAGTGGATGACCTAAGGTTTATCAATCCGTGGGAGGAGTAGGATGAAGATGGTCTCCCTCAAGCAACCCTGCAACCAAATAACAAAGAGTCTCTTGTGTCCCCAACACACCCAATACAATGGTAAATTGTATAGGTGCACTAGTTCGGCGAAGAGATGGTGATACAAGTGCAATATGGATGGTAGATATAGGTTTTTGTAATCTGAAATTATAAAAACAGCAAGGTAACTAATGATAAAAATGGGCGTAAACGGTATTGCAATGCTAGGAAACAAGGTCTGGGGTTCATACTTTCACTAGTGCAAGTTCTCTCAACAATAATAACACAATTGGATCATATAACTATCCCTCAACATGCAACAAAGAGTCACTCCAAAGTAACTAATAGCGGAGAACAAATGAAGAGATTATGGTAGGGTACGAAACCACCTCAAAGTTATCCTTTCTGATCGATCTATTCAAGAGTCTGTAGTAAAATAACACGAAGATATCATTTCCGTTCAATCTATCATAGAGTTCGTACAAGAATAACACCTTAAGACACAAATCAACCAAAACCCTAATGTCACCTAGATACTCCGATGTCACCTCAAGTATCCTTGGGTATGATTATATGATATGCATCACACAATCTCAGATTCATCTATTCAAACCAACACAAAGTACTTCAAAGAGTGCCCCAAAGTTTCTACCAGAGAGTCAAGACGAAAACGTGTGCCAACCCCTATGCACAGGTTCATGGGCGGAACCTGCAAGTTGAACCCGCAAGTTGATCACCAAAACATACATCATGTGGATCACGTGATATCCCATTGTCACCACAGGTACGCACGGCAAGACATACATCAAGTGTTCTCAAATCCTTAAAGACTCAATCCGATAAGATAACTCAAAAGGGAAAACTCAATCCATTACAAGAGAGTAGAGGGGGAGAAACATCATAAGATCAAACTATAATAGCAAAGCTCGCGATACATCAAGATCGTACCACCTCAAGAACATGAGAGAGAGAGAGAGAGATCAAACACATAGCTACTGATACATACCCTCAGCCCCGAGGGTGAACTACTCCCTCCTCGTCATGGAGAGCGCCGAGATGATGAAGATGGCCACCGGTGAGGAATCTCCCCCTCCGGCAGGGTGCCAGAACAGGGTCCCGATTGGTTTTTGGTGGCTACAGAGGCTTGCAGCGGCGGAACTCCCGATCTATTATGTTCCCCGATGGTTTTAGGGTATATGGATATATATAGGCGAAAGAAGTTGGTTAGGGGAGCCACGAGGGGCCCACGAGGGTGGAGGGCGCGCCCCCTGCCTCGTGCTCTCCTCGTTGATCCCGTGACGTGCACTCCAAGTCTCCCGGATTGCTTTCTTTCCAAAAATAACTCTCCCGAAGGTTTCATTCTGTTTGGACTCCGTTTGATATTCCTTTTCTTCGAAACACTGAAACAAGGGGAAAAACAGGAACATGCACCGGGCTCTGGGTTAATAGGTTAGTTCCAAAAATAATATAAAAGTGTAAAATAAAGCCCATAAACATCCAAAACAGATACTATAATAGCATGGAACAATAAAAAATTATAGATACGTTAGAGACGTATCACGCCCGGCCGCGTCCCGCAGCTCCACGCCGGCGCCGCCGCCGCTGCGTTTCGCGGCCACCACGGCCCGACCACGCCCGCCGATCACGCACGCGCCCACGTCGCCTGAACCGTGTCGCCACGCCCACGACGCGCCCCACGCTGCACTGCTCGCCTGCGCTGCGCCTAGGTGCTGCGGCAGCCCGTGTGGTCTGATACGTCTCCGTCGTATCTACTTTTCCAAATGCTTTTGCACTTGTTTTGGACTCTAACTTGCATGATTTGAATGGAACTAACCCAGACTGTAACGCCCGGATAATTATGCTACAACAAACCAACTTTAATGGTGCCATGTCATCGATTTTACTGTTGTTAAGTTCGCACTGATTCAAAGTCGGTTCCAATTTCAACGTTTAAAATAAGTAAAAAGAAAAGGCAAAAGCAAATAAAAGAAAAGGAGAAGGCAACAGAGAAAAAGAAAAGGAAAGGGGAGAGGCCCCCGCCTCTCACTGGATCTTGGCCCAGCTGGCTGATGACCCACAAGTATAGGGGATCTATTGTAGTCCTTTTGATAAGTAAGAGTGTCGAACCCAACGAGGAGCAGAAGGAAATGATAAGCGGTTTTCAGCAAGGTATTCTCTGCAAGCACTGAAATTATAGGTAACATATAGTTTTATGATAAGATAATTGGTAACGAGCAACAAGTAACA
The DNA here is from genome assembly GCA_021605205.1 of Aegilops longissima. NCBI lineage: Eukaryota > Viridiplantae > Streptophyta > Magnoliopsida > Poales > Poaceae > Aegilops > Aegilops longissima. The sequence continues at coordinate 421,651,805 of CM038677.1, read as the reverse complement.
AAAGTAAATAAAGTGCAGCAAGGTGGCCCAATCCTTTTTGTAGCAAAGTACAAGCCTGGACAAACTCTTATATAGAGAAAAGCGCTCCCGAGGACACATGGGAATTATGTCAAGCTAGTTTTCATCACGTTCATATGATTGCGTTCGGTACTTTGATAATTTGATATGTGGGTGGACCGGTGCTTGGTTGCTGTCCTTACTTGGACAAGCATCCCACTTATGATTAACCCCTATTGCAAGCATCCGCAACTACAAAAGAAGTATTAAGGTAAATCTAACCATAGTGCTACCTCTTGAGCACTGCGTTGGTTTTCCCTTGAAGAGGAAAGGGTGATGCAGCAAAGTAGCGTAAGTATTTCCCTCAGTTTTTGAGAACCAAGGTATCAATCCAGTAGGAGGCTATGCGCGAGTCCCTCACACCTACACAAAACAAATAAATCCTCGCAACCAACGCGATAAGGGGTTGTCAATCCCTTCACGGCCACTTGCGAGAGTGAGATCTGATAGATATGATAGGATAATATTTTTGTGATAAAGATGCAAAGTAAAATAAAAGCAAAGGAAATAACTAAGTGCTGGAAGATTAATATGATGAAGATAGACCCGGGGGCCATGGGTTTCACTAGTGGCTTCTCTCGAGAGCATAAGTATTTTACGGTGGGTGAACGAATTACTGTTGAGAAATTGACAGAATTGAGCATAGTTATTAGAATATCTAGGTATGATCATGTATATAGGCATCACATCCGAGACAAGTAGACCGACTCCTGCCTGCATCTACTACTATTACTCCACTCATCGACCGATATCCAGCATGCATCTAGAGTATTAAGTTCATGGAAACAGAGTAACGCCTTAAGCAAGATGACATGATGTAGAGGGATAAATTCATGCAATATGATAAAAACCCCATCTTGTTATCCTCGATGGCAACAATACAATATGTGCCTTGCCGCCCCTACTGTCACTGGGAAAGGACACACAAGATTGAACCCAAAGCTAAGCACTTCTCCCATTGCAAGAAAGATCAATCTAGTAGGCCAAACCAAACTAATAATTCGAAGAGACTTGCAAAGATAACCAATCATACATATAAGAATTCAGAGAAGATACAAATATTGTTCATAGATAATCTTGATCATAAACCCACAACTCATCGTTCTCAACAAACACACCGCAAAAAGAAGATTACATCGAATAGATCTCCACGAGAGAGGGGGAGAACATTGTATTGAGATCCAAAAAGAGAGAAGAAGCCATCTAGCTACTAACTATGGACCCGAAGGTCTGAGGTAAACTACTCACACTTCATCGGAGAGGCTATGACGATGATGTAGAAGCCCTCCGTGATGGATGCCCCTCCGCGTGAGCTCCTAACAGGCCCCAAGATGGGATCTCGTGGGTGTGAAGGTTGCGGCGGTGGAATTAGGTTTTTGGCTCCGTATCTGATCGTTTGGGGTACGTAGGTATATATAGGAGGAAGGAATACGTCGGTGGAGCAACAGGGGGCCACGAGGGTGGAGGGCGCGCCCTGGGGGTTGGGCGCGCCCCCCTACCTCGTGGCCTCCTATTTTGTTTCTTGATGTAGGGTCCAAGTCCCCTGGATCATAATCTTCCTAAAAATCACGTTCCCGAAGGTTTCATTCCGTTTGGACTCCGTTTGATATTCCTTTTCTGCGAAACTCTGAAATTGGCAAAAAAATAGCAATTCTGGGTTGGGCCTCCGGTTAATAGGTTAGTCCCAAAAGTAATATAAAAGTGAATAATAAAGCCCAATAATGTCCAAAACAGTAGATAATATAGCATGGAGCAATCAAAAATTATAGATACTTTGGAGACGTATCACATAGCATGAAACAAGTGGATCCAAATCAGCCCCTTACGAAGCAACGCATAAACTAGGGTTTAAGATTCTGTCACTCTAGCAACCCATCATCTACTTATTACTTCTCAATGCCTTCCTCTAGGCCCAAATAATGGTGAAGTGTCATGTAGTCGACGTTCACATAACACCACTAGAGGAGAGACAACTTACATCTCATCAAAATATCGAACGAATACCAAATTCACATGACTACTAATAGCAAGACTTCTCCCATGTCCTCGGGAACAAACGTAACTACTCACAAAGCATATTCATGTTCATAATCATAGGAGTATTAATATGCATATAGGATCTGAACATATGATCTTCCACCAAATAAACCAACTAGCATCAACTACAAGGAGTAATCAACACTAGTAGCAACCTACAGGTACCAATCCCGGACTTTAGAGACAAGAATTGGATACAAGAGATGAACTAGGGTTTGAGAGGAGATGGTGCTGGTGAAGATGTTGATGGAGATTGCCCTCTCCCGATGAGAGGAGCGTTGGTGATGACGATGGCGATGATTTCCCCCTCTCGGAGGGAAGTGTCCCCGGTAGAACAGCTCTGCCGGAGCCCTAGATTGGTTCCGCCTCGTGGCGGCGGAGTCTCGTCCCGAAAGCTTGCTTATTATTTTTTTCGGACGAAAGACTTCATATAGCAGAAGATGGGCAACGGAGGGCCAACAGGGGGCCCACAAGGCAGGGTGCGCCCGGGGGTAGGGCGCGCCCCACCTCGTGGCTGTGTGGGCCCCTCCGTATTTCTTCCGCTCAGTATTTTTATTATTTCCAAAAATAATTTTGTGGAGTTTCAGACTTTTGGAGTTGTGCGAGAATAGGTCTCCAATATTTGCTCCTTTTCCAGCCTGAATTCCAGCTTGCCAGATTCTCCTCCTTATGTAAACCTTGTAAAATAAGAAAGAATAGGCATAAGTATTGTGACATAATGTGTAATAACAGCCCATAATGCAATAAATATTGATATAAAAGCATGATGCAAAATGGACGTATCACTGGCCGGCCCACCCGGTGCCCCTGTATAACTCCTCCCACTCCCGTGACCTAAACCGCTAGCACCCCCCCACTCTCCCCCGCACGATCTGCCCCACTCCCCTCGATCCCCCCATGCCTCTCTCCCCTTCCCCCATTTGGATCAGGGAAGAGGAGCCAGATCCCACATTGCTCCGCGCCCCTGACGCTGCTGCCCTTCCCCGTCGCCACCACGTCGGCGCCACTGTGGTGTAAAAACCGGCGGATCTCGGGTAGGGGGTCCTGAACTGTGCATCTAAGGCGGATGGTAACAGGAGGCGAGGGACACAATGTTTACCCAGGTTCAGGCCCTCTCGATGGAGGTAATACCCTACTTCCTGCTTGATGGATCTTGATGATATGAGTATTACAAGAGTTGATCTACCACAAGATCGTAGAGGCTAAACCCTAGAAGCTAGCCTATGGTATGATTGTTGTTGTCCTACGGACTAAACCCTTCGGTTTATATAGACATCAGAGGGGGCTAGGGTTACACAGAGTCGGTTACAAGGGAGGAGATCTACATATCCGTATCGCCAAGCTTGCCTTCGACGCCAAGGAGAGTCCCATCCGGACACGGGACGAAGTCTTCAATCTTGTATCTTCATAGTCCAACAGTCCGGCCGAAGGATATAGTCCAGCTGTCCGAGGACCCCCTAATCCAGACTCCTCAAGAGCCCAGCAACCGGGCTTCAATGATGATGAGTCCGGCGCGCAGATTGTCTTCGGCATTGCAAGGCGGGTTCTTCTCCAAATTCTGAATACTTGTTTGAGTAGTGTCCGTCTTCCCATAAATGTTGCACTCCTTGGCTTCCGCGCCTAATAATGGATATTATCCATGCATCGAGGGAATGCGAGAAGTCGGGGCATTTTTACAATTGCCACCCTAGCCATGTGGGTAAATCGTTTATTAAAGAGACGGGGATTCTCAGATCTAGATCACACCATCCTCCTACAACGAGTATCCATCGGAGCATGCCCGGAAAAAATCCATTCCAACATGGCCGGTCATCGCAGCTCCTCCTCTCGCCCCCGTAGCCCTAGGCCCGACAATTGGAAGAAGTGTTCCGTCCCTCACAGACAATTAGTAGAGTTACAGACCTAGGGGTTTCTCCCTCAGTGTATATGGTCCCCGTTCGAGCCGGGCTTGCCACCTATAACAGTGGGGAGCAAGCGGAGATCTTTCCCAGCCCATCCACGGGGGAGCGGGTATGCCTCGTTCCTTACTTATTAAGAGGGCTCGGATTTCCAATTCACCCGTTCCTCTGCGGGCTCCTGGAGTTCTATGGCCTCCAGCTGCACAATTTCACTCCCGCCTCCATATTACACATTGCTGGCTATGTCGCCCTTTGCGAGCTGTTTCTAGGCTGCGAAGCTCATTTCAAGCTATGGAAGAGGTTATTCTGTCTCGTACCCCGTACACAGGGGGGTCACTGTACCAATGGCGCATCACCGGGACTGGATACCTGTCTGATACTCCCAAGAAGACATCCGAGGACTGGCCTTCGGAGTGGTTTTATATGGAGGACGTCCCCCTTCCGGACCCTATACAGATGGGCCTCCCTGAGTTCGACAACGCTCCCCTGAAGAAACGCCGTAGCTGGCGCCCTCGGAGCCCTCAAGAGGAAGAAAACAGAGAATTCATTTACCTGATGGGCCGGATAAAAGTGCTGGCTCAATCAGGATTGACAATAATCGAGGTTATGTCAATATGTATAATGCGGGGGGTACATCCACTTCAATATCGAGGGCACCCCATGTGGCACTTTAACGGGGAAGATGGTGCCACCCGCTGCGGGCGTAAGGGACCGGACTCAGTTGCTGCTCCAGCAAAAATCCTGTCTGATTTGTACAAGGGAGAGGAAGAGGAGTTCATCCGCATTAAGCCACGGGATGGATTCTCCATGTACAACCCTCCGAGTTGGGTGAGCTGTCACCTTTTACTCCCAACCTTGCCGCATTCTTCGTCATAAGTACTTACCTTTCCGTTTTATGGCAGGAACTGCGAAAAGCTGTAAGGGAGGTCTACAGCCCGCCTCCACAACCGGAGGACCTCGACCGGGCCCTCGATCCCGGACTCGAAGAGGATCCGGTCATATTTGTGGAGCTGATCGACAGGACATTCTATCAATAGAGCTGCGATGATGCCATGGTGGCCATCATAGCCGACTATCCTGGGCTACTCCCTGCATCGCATGTAAGAAAAACCGGAGTCCCGACTTCCGAAAAGGATCCCCTTTTATGCACTTCACCTACCGTACACCTATGGTGTCTTACAGGGAAGGCCCTCGGGATGCCATGCCGAACCCGCAGCGACTCGCCAACAAGGGGCACCGAAGCCGGGTAGGCTAAAAAGGAAGGCGGTCAGGACTGAAACGCCGTCGCAGAGGTATGATACAGAACCTCGCTCCGTGGTTGTCATCTTTTTAAAATATAATAACGTCCATGTTTCCTGGTAGGAAAAACGCTCGCGGGACTATATCCGGAGAGGTTGCCGATCACGCCTCCACCAGTCGGGCTCTAGGGCCGGACATAGAGGCGGAAGCTAACACGGGGAGAACGCTGGATGCTCCTCCTACACAGCATGCGGATAGACTATCCGCTACAAATTCCGAAGTGGAGAGCGCCATGAATCACAGGCGTTGCCGGGCCGTACTCCGTGACGCTTGTTTCTCCCAAGAGGCGTTTGATGCCTTCAACTCAGGAGACGCGTACATCCGTGCTGCTCAAAATGGTCTTGCTAGAGCCACGGACCAGTATGTAAAGGATATACAGGTAAGAAAATCTGATGATTATATATATCAGTAGCCCCTGAGACTTGAAATAGTTGACACAACTGATTTAAGGATCATTATTTGTGCAGGTTCTTACAGAGAAGAATACCCAATTGTCTCAAGAGCTGGAAGAGTGCAAAGCCCAACTACGGACCGCAGTTGCCGCGCTGAAGGAGTCCGAGAAGGCCCCCTCTGGTAACACTTGTCTCTATTGTAAAGAATGACAGGTACCAGATAGTATGCGGCATGCATGTAAATCTAACAATAGATTCTGCAGATGACTCCGGAGTGAATCCGGAGGTCGTGATAGGGAATGAGCCGCATGCCCAACGACAACTAAAGGCTGGTGAGCGCGTGCTTAAAAAGGTTAGGCAGGAGAAAAATAATCTCCAAGATGCCAATATCCAGCTGGGCGTGGAACTGAAGGATGTTTGGGCCCAGCTTGCTGACTCCGTAAAGGAGAATAAGAGGCTTCAATGCGGCATTTTTAGTATGTGCTTGAACGAGCTTTTAAAGAGTTCGGTGAAGAAACCGGCTAACAGATTCATATCTGCAGGTATGCTGACGGGTCGTCCCGAGGAGGAGATGCCCGGGTCCGCGCGTGATCTTCTGCCAGAGCTCTCACAATTGCACGAACAAGTTCGGCAGGTGATGCAGGGCATTGCCCAAGCCTTGTGGCCCCCCGTCTCCCTGCCAGGGGGCATGGGGGAGCTTGTAGAGAAGCTCAAGGGAGCACGGCGGCGCTTGCGGTTATGGAAGATATCAGCTTGCCGACAAGGTGCGAGGGAAGCCTGGGCCATGGTGAAGACGTGGTATACCAAGGCTGACCCTAACCACATGGCCGAGGTCGGACCTATGGGGCCTAACGGGAAGGAGATCCCCGTCAGTTTGGTGTATGACCAAGTAGAAATAGCTGCAAAGTATTCCCAACAGGATTCTAGGCTAGACATCATGTTGGATGGTATAGAAGAAGAATTTAGTCAGTCTAAGTGACTGTGTACTTCAAGTGACATATATTGTCCCTAGCAAGATTGTAAATCATTTGTCATGGCGGACCTTTTCGCTTCGACCTCTGGACCCAATAGTCCGGAGTGTATCCGAATACCCGCTCAGTTATGTAAAAACCGGGTGCAGCGTGGAGACCAGCGTAGGGGTCATAAGTGCTTGAGCAGCATAAGTACCCAACTAGCTATGTTATATTACATGGATAGTAAGAAACATCTTCCAGGAGAATAGTTACATTAAGGGTTCCTTTCCAGAGTACGCATGCCCTAATGTGCATGTCTGAACTGCAAAAAGAGACGCGGGCTATAAACATCTGGGGGCATGTATTAAGATAAATAAAAGTATCTTTTGTTCACCGACCGAGTATTCCCTTAAGAACGCTAGCTTTCGGCTTCACCTACCGAGGTACACATCCGGTGACCAGCAATAACAATCACAGAGGTGCTCCCCTTATGCCCTAACCAAATTAACGGGAACGTAGGGCATAAACACAAGAGCCAGGCAACCCAGCTTGGCCAAAACTTAAGTCATATCGATGCATATAATGGCGAAAAAAGGTACATGTGGAAGAATAACACATGTGTGGGGCATAAAGCCCGAAAAATAGTTATATTAAGCTTCTGTATAAGAAGCCCCCAGGTATAATGAGCGCGGTTAGCGCGTCAAGATTGTGTGGTCAAGATACAATTTAGCCTTTTAAGGCCTTGAAGAAAAGGAAAAAAAGGAAAGAGAGAAAAGACAGATAACGGATATGTAAAAAATTGATGGGGGTAAGTAGACGAACATAGAGTCCGGCACTAGGCGTAGACCCTTTGGAGTCTGGCTGCGTTCCATGGGTTTGGCTCGAGTCGATTATCCGATGCATCCCGCAGACGGTACGCTCCACCGATCAGAACCTGGTCAATAATGAAGGGACCTTCCCATTTGGGCTTAAGCTTGTTCTTTTTCTTCTCTGGTAGGCGTAGAACGAGTTCGCCAATGTTATAAGTTTTGGCCCGTACTTCTCTGCTTTGATACCTTCGAGCCTGTTGCTGATAGAATTCGGAACAGGCTTTTGCCACGTCACGCTCCTCCTCCAGGGCGTCCAAACTGTCCTGCCGATCGAGCTCGGCCTCTTTTTCTTCATACATGCGCACTCGAGGTGAGTCATGAATTATGTCGCAGGGCAGTACCGCCTCTGCGCCGTACACCATAAAAAACGGTGTGTATCCGGTAGTGCGATTCCGCGTGGTCCACAGCCCCCATAGTACGGAGTCGAGCTCCTCTACCCAGTGCGTGTTTGATTCCTGTAAGGACCGCACTAATCTGGGTTTAATGCCGCTCATGATAAGACCATTTGCTCGCTCGACTTGACCGTTAGTTTGCGGGTGATAGACAGAAGCATAATCGAGCTTGATGCCCATGTTTCTACACCACAGTTTTACCTCGTCGGCTGTAAAGTTTGAGCCGTTGTCGGAGATGATGTTGTGGGAGACGCCATAATGGTGTACAACCCCAGATATGAAGTCTATCACTGGTCCGGATTCAGCCGTTTTGACTGGTTTGGCTTCTATCCATTTGGTGAATTTGTCCACCATGACCAATAGGTATTTTTCTTATGGGTTCCCCTTTGAGGGGTCCGACCATATCAAGCCCCTGCATCGCAAAGGGCCAAGTAATGGGGATTGTTTGTAAAGCGGTAGGCGGCATATGGCTTTGGTTTGCAAAAAGCTGGCAACCGACGCAACATTGAACAAGGTCCTATGCGTCTGCTCGGGCCGTCGGCCAATAGAAACCTGTGGAAGGCCTTGCTTACAAGGGCCGGGCTGCAGGCAGGATTCGCCGAGTCCGCATGGATTTCTGCCAAAAGCTTCCACCCTTCCTCTTCAGAGATGCACCTTTGAAGGACTCCGGTAGTGCTTTTCTTGTAAAGCTCTCTGAGGGAGTCCTGGATTAGGGGGTGTCCGGATAGCCGGACTATAACCTTTGGCCGGACTCCTGGACTATGAAGATACAAGATTGAAGACTTCGTCCTGTGTCCGGATGGGACTTTCCTTGGCGTGGAAGGCAAGCTTGGTGATAAGGATATGTAGATCTTCTACCATTGTAACCGACTCTGTGTAACCCTAACCCTCTCCGGTGTCTATATAAACCGGAGGGTTTTAGTTCGTAGGACGAACAACAATGATACCATAGGTTAGCTTCTAGGGTTTAGCCTCTCTGATCTCGTGGTAGATCTACTCTTGTACTACCCATATCATCAATATTAATCAAGCAGGAGTAGGGTTTTACCTCCATCGAGAGGGCCGAAACTGGGAAAAACATCGTGTCCCTTGTCTCCTGTTACCATCCGCCTAGACGCACAGTTCGGGACCCCTACCGAGATCCGCCGGTTTTGACATCGACATTGGTGCTTTCATTGAGAGTTCCTCTATGCCGCCGCCATCGGGAAGGATGCCTCATCCCGCCTTTAAAGACGGCATTTGTTGCTAAAGGAGCTTTGGCTATCGGCCAAACTCTTGGCTAGGCAGTTTTCTTATGACCGCTGCTCGCCGCGCGCCGCGATGACTTCTCGGGCCATCGAAAGCAATCTTCACGTCAACTCGGAACTCGCCGAGAAGTTAGATCTGACGGAGCTCTCTTCCTTAAACGAGCTCCTGGATCGCATCGCCGCCCTGGGAGTCTCTACAGACTACGATCAGATTGGGCCTAAACCCGATCGAGAGAGATTAACTCTCCCGTGTCCCATCACGTTGCTGTGGTGGAGGAACAATGCGTGACCCTTCATCTATCTTAAGGACTAGCTATGTCGGATTCCCGATCCTCCAAGCCGGATACCCGGAGGGGAGGACGCCACTCAAGACCTGAACTTAGAGTCAGGAAACGGGCTAGATTCATTGGACAACATCCAAGAATCCAAACTTCCGAGTTCGAAACTCCTTGGCCCTTGAGTCTCAAATTGGGTGAGGTTTGATTTAATTCCACCCACCCACCCAACATATGCGATCTATCCAAAATTAGGCAAGAGCCCGAGGAAACAAGACATCATTCTTGGGCAGATTCCTCCCAGTTATGAACAGGATAAAGGATCGCGCGAGAGGAGACGCAATTTCTTTCTTCTGCGATAATTGCACGGACAAGGGAATCCTCAACGCCATAGGTCGCCGTGAAATTACACGCTTTGCTGACTTGGCATCCATAGTACGAAAGTACTGTGCGATGAAAAGCGCCTGGAAAACCGAAGTAAGATTTTGGAACAATCCGGCCCTGAATACAAACCTAGTCCGAAATAAAAGGGTGCATTATCACCAGTCACCCGGGTTAAACACCAAAAAACAAAAAACCCCTACAGGGCATGGAACCATACTGGAGAGATGGCTCAATGGACCTATAAAATTCATAGTACAGAGGGCGCCACACCAACTCATAGCCTTAGAGCATGTTGGATACTCCAGCAGGTGGCCAAAAGTGGTGAAGAGCTTCTAACCCCAGAATCCACAGAGCACCAGCCCAGGGATACCAGTACGGTATGAACAGTCTTCGAGACTTTCGCATCAAATAATATCTGAAACAAACACTCCATGAGCCTTGCCAAGTCTACCAAGTAGCAACGATAAACCCATGGAGTGACACGGCTATTACCTTTAATGCCAGTGACGAACCTAAATTCCGAGCAGCCCGAGCACCAGCCGCATTGGTCCTCAGTCCAATAGTGGACGGCTTTCGCCTTACCAAGGTACTCATGGACGGTGGCAGCGGATTGAATCTCATTTACGAGGAAACCCTTCGAAAAATGGAAATAGACTGGAGCCGCATTGAGCGAAGCAGCACAACTGAGGGAGTCCTGGATTAGGGGGTGTCCGGATAGCCGAACTATCACCGTTGGCCGGACTCCTGGACTATGAAGATACAAGATTGAAGACTTCGTCCCGTGTCCGGATGGGACTTTCCTTGGTGTGGAAGGCAAGCTTGGCGATACGGATATGTAGATCTCCTACCGTTGTAACCGACTCTGTGTAACCCTAACCCTATCCGGTGTCTATATAAACCGGTGGGTTTTAGTCCGTAGGACGAACAACAATCATACCATAGGCTAGCTTCTAGGGTTTAGCATCTCTGATCTCGTGGTAGATCCACTCTTATACTACCCATATCATCAATATTAATCAAGTAGGAGTAGGGTTTTACCTCCATCGAGAGGGCCTGAACCTGGGCAAAAACATCGTGTCCCTTGTCTCCTGTTACCATCCTCCTAGACGCACAGTTTGGGACACCCTACCCGAGATCCGCCGGTTTTGACACCGACATTGGTGCTTTCATTGAGAGTTCCTCTGTGTCGTCATCCTTAGGCCCGATGGCTCCTTTGATCATCAACAACGACGCGGTCCAGGGTGAGACTTTTCTTCCCGGACAGATCTTTGTATTCGGCGTCTTTGCACTGTGGGCCAATTCACTTGGCCATCTGGAGCAGATCGAAAGCTACGCCCCTGGCCATCAGGTCAGATTTGGGAGTTTGAACTACACGGCCGACATCCGCGGAGACTTGATCTTCGACGGATTCGAGCCACAGCCAAGCACGCCGCACTGTCTCGATGGGCATGATCTAGCTCTGCCGCGAGCAGTGCCTCGGAGGTCGCACTCAGCGTCCGCTCCGACCCTTAACTCGAGCCGACTCCGCCGATCGAGGACGAGTGGTTGGACACCGCCTCGGGCTACGATCTCTATGGCGATTGAGCCGAACTCCATCCCTGTCCTTTGAAGACCGTGACTCCAAGGTGCCGGACTCTCTCTCGGACTCCAACCTCCGCGCCTCGCCAATCGAATCCAATTGGGCGCCGTTATGGAGTTCACCGCCGGACATCTTTCAAAGACTCGCACTTTGGCGACATCGTGAATTCACTAAAGTCTCTCTCTTTATCAGAGAGCCTGGCGGACTACGGTCAGGAAGGTTGGGATGCGGACGACGAAGAAATTCAACGCCCGCCCACCACCCACTTTGTAGCCACTGTCGATGATTTAACCGACATGCTCGACTTCGACTCCGAAGAAATCGACGGTATGGACGACGATGCTGGAGACGACCAAGAACCAGCGCCTACAGGGCACTGGAAGGCCACCTCGTCATACGACATATACATGGTGGACATCCCAAAAGATGGGAATGGCGATGGAACAGCAGAGGATGACCCCTCCAAGAAACAGCCCAAGCGCCGGCGTCAGCGGCGCCGCCTAAATCCGCCACAACAAAAACAGTGATTCCGCACGGAGATATTAACACCGGACAAAGGTCGAAGGCGACCTCGCCCAGCAGGATTCAACATGAGAGAGGGAGAAGCCAGCCCTTATGATAGAGGCGCAGCGGGGAGGTGGAGGACGATAATTATATGCCTCCCTCCGAAGATGAGGCAAGCCTCAACGACGATTTAATTTGTCGTGCTCGAGGATCCCGCCGACAGGGCGTTTCATACGCAGGCTTATGGCCACGGCAAGCAGCCTCAAGAAAAAGCAGCAGCAGCTTAGAGCTGACCAAGACTTGCTAGCTGACAGATGGACTGAAGTCCTTGCAGCCGAAGACAACCTCCTCCAGCATACTAGTTAAATGAAAAATTCTCAAAGCCGCATTATAGAGAGGGCCCGAACCTGGGTAAAAACATCGTGTCCCTTGTCTCTTGTTACCATCCGCCTAGACGCACAGTTCGGGACCCCCTACCCGAGATCCGCCGGTTTTGACACCAGAACTCGAACGCCCCTCCAAGAGATACCCAAAACGCGGGCTGCTACCCCAATTAGAGGAGGAAGCACCCAAACCTACATCACCAGCGCATGATGCGGCCGACCGGCCACCCCGTGGCTGCGACAGAGAGGCCTCTAGGCCCTCCATTCAAGCCGCACCCCAGCGTCGCTCGAAAAGTACCAAGGCACGGGGAAACGCGCCAGACCTGCGAGACATATTGGAGGACAAGGCAAGGCAAACAAGATCGATCTACGGATCGCGTGGGCGCACCATGACACGTGATGATAACCGTCACGCCGGATATAGCAATTCCGGCCGGGCCAAACATAGTAGACAAAGCTCATTTGAGCTGCGTCGTGATATAGCTCAATACAGAGGCGCCGCACACCCACTATGCTTCACAGACGAAGTGATGGATCATCAAATCCCCGAGGGTTTCAAACCCGTAAACATTGAATCATATGATGGCACAACAGATCCTGCGGTTTGGATCGAGGACTACCTCCTCCATATCCACATGGCCCGCGGTGATGATCTACACGCCATCAAATACCTCCCACTCAAGCTTAAAGGACCGGCTCGGCATTGGCTTAACAGCTTGCCGCCAGAATCAATTGGTTGTTGGGAGGACACGGAAGCCGCATTCCTTGATAACTTCCAGGCACATATGTGCGACCACCGGGCGCCGATGACCTCAGCCACATAATTCAGCAGCCGAAGAATCGGCGGACAATTCGGACACGGTTCCTAACCAAGAAAAATCAAATCGTTGATCGTCCGGATGCAGAGGCCCTTGCAGCCTTCAAACATAACATCCGCGATGAGTGGCTTGCCCGCACCTAGGACAGGAAAAGCCGAAATCCATGGCAGCCCTCACAACACTCATGACCCGCTTTTGCGGAGAGGACAGCTAGCTAGCTCAGAGTAACAACTTGACCAAAAACACCGGTAGTTCAGATACCAAGGACAGCAATGGCAGGTCGGCGTTGCAACAAGCACAAGCGCCGCATTAACGGCGATAATCGTGAAGATACGGTAGTCAATGCCGGATTCAGAGCTCTAAACCGGTCAGCGAAAAAGCCGCTCAAAAGAAATACTCAGGCCCGTCCAATCTGGAACGAATACTCGATCGCTCGTGCCAAATACATGGCACCCGAAAAACAGCCAACCACACCAACATGGATTGTTGGGTCTTCAAACAAGCGAGCAAGTTAAATGTCAACTCAATGACAAGGGCTGCATAGCGATGACGAGGAGGAGCCCCGCCGCCGAACAATAGAGGACAGAAGGGCTCCCCCACAAGTGCGGACGGTGAATATGATATACGCAACCCACATACCCAAAAGGGAGCGGAAGCGTGCACTAAAGGACGATATGCGATGGAGCCACGCCCCAAAGTTCAACCCATGGTCCTCCTACCCGATCACCTTTGATCAAAGGACCACCCACTAGCATCCACCACGGCGGATTCGCCGCATTGGTTCTTGACCCAATGATCGACGGATTTCACCTCACTAGAGTCCCGATGGACGGCGGTAGCAGCCCTGAACCTGCTCTATCGGGATACAGTTTGCAAAATGGGCATAGACCCTCAAGGATTAAACCCACAAAGACGACCTTTAAAGCGCCAACCAGGTGTAGAGGCCAATTATGCAGGCTCGTTACACTCGAAGTGGTCTTCGGATCCCGGATAACTTCCGGCGAAGAGTTAATCTTCGACATAGTCCCGTTCAGCGGCTATCACGCCTCGCTTGGACGAACCGCATTGCAAAGTTCAATGCGGTGCCGCACTACGCATACCTCAAGCTCAAGATGCCAGGCCCTCGAGGAGTAATCACGGTCAATGGAAACACCGAACGCTCTCTCCGAACTGAGGAGCATACGGTGGCCCTCGCGGTGGAGGTGCAAAGCTGCCTCTCACAGCAATTCTCGAGTCTGGCTACTAAACGTCCGGACACCGTCAAGCGCGCCCGGAGTAACCTACAACAAGACCGCCTGGCACGATCCGAGCACGCGTAGCATTCCGGCCCCAACCCAGCCCTCGCGAAATTGTGAAGCCAGTACTAAGCGTACATATCTACGCTCTGGAGATACCATGGGCATAAGGGGAGGGGCACGACCACGGCAGGCCCAGAATGTGGCTCAACCGCACCGAGGGCTCCCGATTGTGTCATTCTTTTTCTTTCTTCTTTTTTTCCTACTTTCAGGAATCCGTTTTCCAGAAGCCCTGTCCGGCACTAGAATTGCCGAACTCACGATGCAACAGCCAGGGAAGCAGAAAGCTACGTCGAGTGTCCAGGTGGTCTCTACTACAAGCATTATACCTGTTTTACATACCATCCCGCAGCTACCCCTGGAGGGGGACATGTTAAATAGTCCCATCCCTTGCTTATCGCACTATTTGTATCGTTCCGCTTTCATTGCAGTACCTTTTTGAATAAAAAATACATAGCTTTTGCCTATTATTACACTCCTTTCTTTATCTATATATATGTTAATTCATGACATGTTGCACCCGTACACTTTGGTACGGCCAATACACCAGGGGCTTAAGTACCCCAAAAATATGGTGTGATAAGTCCAAACACTTTCATAAGTGCGGCACCCCGAACTTATAGCATTATATGCATCAGCTCCGAATCATGTCTTGGGTCAATAGTTGGGTTTGCCCGGTTCCCATGTTTTGGTACCTTACATTCCGTTATATCAGCTAAGGTAGCGCTGGGAGAACCACTGCGATTGTGCCCCGGTTGAGCTGGGTTGAGCACCTTAGTGGATAAAGCTAAAACTAATCGTCATGATAGGGCGAGAGCCGGTCGCTGTTCGAGAGGTTTTTTCGGGTCCCTAAAGACTTATGCCGTTTAGAGCGAGGAGTCGGCATTGTCCGGCCAAGGCGTGGATAGCGCCTCAACTCGGTCTTTCGAATACTAGGGGCTTTGCGAAATTTAAAATTATAGAATTCTATGGCTAAGGAGAGTGTTCAAGCACTATAGTCCGTTGCCTTGTTCGCTGCGCTGAGCGCCCCCTCAAGGACCCAAGAATGGGAACAAGAGCGCCAAGTTTATCCCGAACACCCCAAAGACGTGGCATGGGAGCTGAAGCCAACGACTTGCCATCTCTCAAATTTGATAAACGGCCGCACATAAAGTAATATTTTAAATTCACAAGCGCTGCTTAGCGATATGAACAAGTTTTCAGCGTCACAGATAACAAATGCAGTCTATTCAAAATTACATCTTTGGAGCATTCACCCACTATAAGGCGGGCACCCTTCAGGACGCCCTCATAGTACATTTCGGGCTTGCGATGCTCCTTGCCCGGCGGTGGCCCGTCCGTCACAGGCTTCTCAGCATCCATCTTTCCCCAGTGCACTTTAGCACGGGCAAGGGCCCGACGGGCACCTTCAATGCAGATGGTGCGCTTGATGACTTCAATCCATGGACAGGCGTCCACCAACCGCCGCACTAGCCCGAAGTAGCTCCCAGGCATGGCTTCCATAGGCCACAACCAAACTATGAGGCCCTTCATGGCCTGTTCGGCGACCTTGTGGAGCTCGACCAGGTGCTTCAGCTGGTCGCTCAGGGGCACCGGATGTCCAGCCTCAGCATACTGAGACCAGAACACCTTTTCCGTCGAGCTCCCCTCCTCGGCGCAGTAGAACGCGGCAGCATCAGACACACTATGGGGAAGATCTGCGAATGCTCCTGGAGAGCTCCGGATTCGGGTAAGTAATAGATAATTCACTTTCACATGCTTGCTTTGCATAAAGAATGCCTTACCCGCCGCTATCTTCTTTAATGATTCAATTTCCTGGAGGGCTTTTTGGGCTTGCCTTAGCGGCTTTGGCACTTTTAAGAGCCGAGGCGAGCTCGACTCGAAGTCTCGAGTCACGCCCAAACTCTCGTGTTTTTCCATGAGAGCCTGGAGCTCTTGCCGCACCTCCGCCACCCGCGCCTCCTGCTTCTTCTCGCCGGTGCGCCCGCAGCCAGCTTTGTTTTCGGGCCGTGGACACCGCTTCCTTCGGGTCGCCACTGCTCGTTCGGGCCCCTACAATACCCATGTTAGTCCTGGCATTTTGCAACCAAATCCTTTCTATAAGGTATTACTTTAATAAGGTATTACTTACCTTCCTTGTCCTCGAGCTGCTTCTTGGCAAGGCCGAGCTCGTTCTCGGACCGCCAAGGCTCTGCTTCAATGCATTGACCTCCGCAAGTCTTGGCAGAGGTCAGCAGCAAGCAGCCTGCATTCCCATATTGACATACTTATGTTAGACTCTCACAGATATCCTTTTAGATCCTCATCCGCTTTTCTTTCCGAACACCAACTAAGCATCAGGGCTACCGTCTATGCGGTAATATTTTTACATATTCTAAACTTACCTCAAAGCCTGTTAGAAGGCTGGTACATGCTTCAGTCAGCCCGCTCTTGGCGGACCGAACTTTCTGGATCACCACACTCATAACAGTGCGGTGCTCCTCGTTGATGGAGGCGCCGTTAAGCGCCTCCAGCAAGCTATCCGGTGCCTCCGGATGGACGGAGGTCACCGACGTCGCAGTCTTGCCCTTCTTACGAAGGGGCCGCTTGCCGGACTTCGGAACCAGTGAAGGTTCCGGTACGGAGTCCGGCACAGGGCCGGACTTAGAGCCCTCTGGGGTTTCGCCCCCTTTGCGCCCGGAGTCTAGGAGGTCACCTTGCGGCGCCTCCAGGACCACCTCCTCCTGGCTGGGCCCCTTTTGGGACTCCACCGCGGTGTCGTCTGCGTCATGAGGAGAGGAGGCGGTCGGAAGTGAAGTGCTATTCACATCCGACGAATCCTGAGGAGCCGCCTCGAAGCGGCGAGCTCATCCTTGGGCGGGCTACATGGTTATATTCGGCGTTAGAAGACACTATGCGACAAATAAAAAGTCATGAGCTATTCCGGAGTCCGGACACTTACGATCTCGCTAGGGGCTTGGCCCTTGGTGGCCACTCCTCCTCGTCGTTGTCGGCGTTGGTGGAGAAGTCCGGAGGAAGGGTCCTTCCTTTCTTGGACCCTCCGGCCTCCCCAGTCGGGGCGGCCTTCCTTTTCTTCTCTCCCCCTACTGGGGGAGAGGCTTCTTTTTCCTCCTCTCGTCCTCAGGGGAGGATTCCGCCTCAGAGTCGTCGGACGATGAGTTCCCGTGGCCTTCTTCTCCGGCACCACGTGAGGTGCCGGAGCCAGCAGCCCCACATCAATCAGGCGTCCGCTGGTCTTCAGCAGGGGCGGACGGATCAATCTGTTCGAACGTCTTGACCAGTCTGTCAAAGGTTAGGGAGTTTTAGATCCGCATAGAGTCAAACTATGAAAAAGAGTCCCATAAAGGGTAAAATAACTTACCTCGCTGGCTTGACGCTGCGAGCTGAATCCGCGATCTTCGGTAGCGGATGCGGGAGCTTCGGCGCCCTTGAACAGTACCTTCCAGGCATCTTCGTACGTAGTGTCGAAGAGCCGGCTCAAGGTTCGGTGTTGTGCCGGATCAAACTCCCACAAATTAAAGGCCCGTTGCTGGCATGGGAGAATCCTGCGGATGAGCATCACCTGGATTACGTTGACAAGCTTGAGATTCTTGTCCACCAGGTTTCGGACGCAGGTTTGGAGTCCGGACAGCTCTTCCGAATCACCCCACGTCAGGCCCGTCTCTTTCCATGATGTGAGCCGTGTGGGGAAGCCAGATCGGAATTCGGGGGCCGCCGCCCATTGAGAGTCGCGCGGTTCGGTGATGTAGAACCACCCCGATTGCCACCCCTTTATGGTCTCCACAAAGGAGCCCTCGAGCCATAGGGCGTTGGCCATCCTGCCCAAAGATGGAACCTCCGCGACTCCGGCTTGGCGGCCGCCCTACCTACCGGCTTGACATTGAAGGTCTTTAGCCATAAGTCGAAGTGGGGCTGGATGAAGAGGAAGGCCTCGTACACGACGATAAACGCTGAGATGTTGAGGATGAAATTCGGGGCCAGATCATGGAAATCTAGGCCATAGTAGAACATGAGCCCCCGACGAATGGGTGAAGTGGAAACCCTAGTCCGCGGAGGAAGTGGGGGAGGAACACTACCCTCTCATGGGGCCCGGGGGTGGGGATGACTTGCCCCTTGTTGGGGAGCCGACATGCGATGTCGCCGGACAAGTATCCGGCTTATCCGGCTTTCCGCAGCTTTTTGATGTGCCCCTCCATGACGGAGGAGGCCATCCACTTGCCTCCCGCTCCGGACATGGTTGGAGAAGGTTGAGGTGGGATGTGTGGACTTGGGCGCTGGAGCTCGAGTACGCGGAAATGGGTGAGCAAAGAAGGAAGAAGGCGAGGTTAAAAGGTGGATCCTTATCCTTATATAGACGGACGGCTATGCGCCCCCGCCAGCCCGGGTAAAACTCGCTTATCTCCCAAGCGCCGTAATCAATGGCGTGGTTGGGTTACCACGTCCGTATTGATGGGAATCCTCGAATAAGGGGCACGATCTCCGCCTCCGATAAGACGTGCCAGGAAACCACCTCGCTAAACGCTACCGAGGTGGAACAAAGAAATGATTCATATAAAGGCCTGGCTGTGGTGTGATGTCACGCTGAATACGCCAGCAGATCTGGCAAAGGTTATTCTCTACGGTGGTATGTGGAACTTGTTTTGCAGAGCCGACACGATCCTTATGTTCAAAATCTTCTATGAAGTATTCGAGGAGGAACCCGCCTTGCAATGCCGAAGACAATATGTGCGCCGGATTCGTCGTCATTGAAGCCGTGTTCGTGGTTACTTGAGGAGTCCCGATTAGGGGTGTCCGTATAGCCGAACTATCACCGTTGGCCGGACTCCTGGACTATGAAGATACAAGATTGAAGACTTCATCCCGTGTCTGGATGGGACTTTCCTTGGCGTGGAAGGCAAGCTTGGCGATACGGATATGTAGATCTCCTACCGTTGTAATCGACTCTGTGTAACCCTAACCCTATCCGGTGTCTATATAAACCGGAGGGTTTTAGTCCATAGGACGAACAACAATCATACCATAGGCTAGCTTCTAGGGTTTAGTCTCTCTGATCTCGTGGTAGATCCACTCTTGTACTACCCATATCATCAATATTAATCAAGCAAGAGTAGGGTTTTACCTCCATCGAGAGGGCCCGAACCTGGGTAAAAACATCGTGTCCCTTGTCTCCTGTTACCATCCGCCTAGACGCACAGTTCGGGACCCCCTACCCAAGATCCGCCGGTTTTGACACCGACAACAACCTTTAGAGGAATAATGCCCAGTCGGGAAGCGTGCTGCACAGGAAAAATCACACCGGATGTGGTGTTCGGCACGCTGGATAATTACTGGTCCGAGGAGGTCACGTTCCAAGTGGCCCCGTTCAGCAGCGGATACCACGCTCTATTAGGGCGAGAGGCATTCACAATTTCTCAAGCAATACCCCATTACGGGTACATGAAGCTCAAAATGCCTGGGCCCAATGGAATCATCACTCTTGCTAGTGACCCGGACATAGCACTGCGCACCAAAAATAAGACACCGCACTGGCCCTTGAGGCACTATCCAAGCCCTAGCGGCCGAGGCCCGGATCTTTGCGCGCCCATGGTGAACAGGGACGACGTGATACTCGATAAAAGATCCAAGTCCACCTCCTTTAAACCGGCGGACGAAATAGTCAAATTCCAAGTCCATCCAACGGACCCTACAAAACGGCCTCCATTGGGGCGCAATTAAACCCTGATGTAGACGCTGCACTACGAGAATTTCCACGCCAAAATTGGGACATTTTTGCTCGGCACCCTTCGACATGCCAGAATCCCACGCCGGTCGACCGAAAGCACAGCCTAAACATCCTAAAAGGATTCAAGCTACCAAGCGAGGCTCTTCGGTGTTTCCCGAACCTAAGAGACAAGCTATGGGAGAGGAGCTAGCTAACTATTGGAGGCCGGATTCATCGAGATATAAAACATCCGGACTGGCTAGCAAACCTGGTGATGGTACCAAAGAAGGACAAACTGGGCGCCTATGCGCCGATTTCAAGGACCTCAACAAGGCTTGCCCAAAGGATCCTTTCCTCCCCCAGATCGATCAAATTATCGACGCTACCGCAGACACAATTCATTGTGTTTCTCGACGATACTCCGACTACCATCAAATTAAGATGGCAGAGC